>CM060921.1:330432154-331682154 GCA_030737875.1 Allium sativum | reverse complement strand
TCAAAACCACATACTAAAGCCAAGTACACAAATACCCATCTTGAACAAAATGATTATCAGAGTACATAAAAGCAAAACCATAATCCCACTCCAAATAGCCATAATGGAAAAGAGATCAAGTTGAGCATTACATTCAACACTTCCAAGCACTTCAAGAAGAAAGAGATCCAAAGCAAGCTTCACTAATCCCACCCTGAGGACCTTGGGGGGGGGGGGGGAAGAAAGAAAAGAGGTGAAACAAAAAGGGTCAGACAAAAGTCTGGCGAGTCTAGTGACTTTAACAATATAATCAGTAAAGTAATAGGATAAGAACATAAACCGGATATAAGAGATGACTGTAACATAAACAGATATGACAAGGTAAACAAGGTAAGCAAGATAGTACATCGACTGCGCTCCAAACCACTATAAGATATGCTCTGCACCGTACCAACATACTAGTTACATATTAAGAGATGATCCCTCCCTACTAATCATAATAATGGTAGCTTCGTGTACTCCTAGCTGCTCTTCTAAGTGCCCCGCTTGCTCCTACCACCACTAGTTGCACCCACTATCCTTCCCATTCGATCGGCTCCCCTAACCTCGTAGATACCTGTGTTGGTCCCATAATATGGTATATAACTCTCTAAGGTGGCTACCGCGATAATACTGAAATGCACAGCTTATACCTACACGATGCAACAACTTCTTACCTACCAGCCCGAACCCACGCACGCACATAACTCTGTTGGACTTGCACTGCCATTGCTAACTCTTTTTTGACCTCTTACAATCAACCCCAGTAAGCATGTCCCTGTCCTTGACCTAGTTCGAGCTCATATAGATACTAAAATGGGCTATTGGTTGAAAAGGGTCCACACACTTGATACAAGCTTCCCTCCTAAGCTTGGTCCCCACTAGGAATTCCCACTTAACCCCTCTTTATCCCCATGTCTAATCACATGTCTCATCTTGGCTAAGTGCTTTTATTATGTTTCACATGCTACCCATTTTACCCACTTAACCCTTTTATCATTCCCATGTCTAATCACATGTCTTATCTTGGTTAAGTGTTCATTAATTCATTATAACCGTAATCTTGCAAGACCTCCCACATTAGATTGCCTTTTTGCGGTTGCTAGATATGCCGGGTAGTTCCGGGTAGGCTTATACCGCAATCCGAATCTAACCTCTTGTCTTTGCATTATTACGCATCTAATTTCTGCCTTTCACCTCTCACATTAGATGACCATTTGGCGGTTGCTGGATATGTCGGGCGGTTCCGGGCAGGCTTATACCGCAATCCGAATCTAACCTCGTGTCTAAGGCGTTTATTATCATTTTCTTGATTCAAGCCCCAATTTCAAATCTTGGATTATAATATATTCCAATCACCCATAATTTCCACTCTAAATTATGTTTATAATTTTAATTCAAATTATGCCTATAATCTCATGTGTGCCAGTTATGCCAAATCTCATGTATACAAGTTATACTCGATTATGCCCAAACCAATTTCCATATTCATCAAAAAATTATGCCATTAATCTCATTTCATTCCATATTTCCCAAACTTTTCCAATCATTCCAACGTTATTCGTACGCAAATCTCAACACAATATGCTTAGGCTCGAAGTAGCCTAATATCAAAAAGGAAAAAGGGAAAGAAAAGGGGAGAGAATCAAAACATCAAAACTGGCATAAACATACAAAATAGGCATGTGAAATAAATAGCGACAAAATAGATCAGATAGGCATATGATAATAGCAATTGGGTATGAATCTGAAGGATAACAAATTACAAAACTTGATATGGTTCATCTTATTTACAGGCATATACATCAGATCCAATTTACTATCCTATCACAATTACTTTTTAATTTAATTATATGTGAAAGTAACATAGACTCACAGTGATAGGATTCTTAGAAAAGAGAATTAGGTGTTGTTGTAGCAATCCTGATCTTGAATAATATCTACTTTGATTGTTTGTAGATCTGATCTTCTAATTGGAATACTCATATTTTGATTTGTTTTGGTGGAGAAGAAAGGTTAGTTTAGATTAAAGCAACATGGAGGCGCCATGGATGATAACTATGAGATTAAGGTTAGGTTTAGGTGTTTATTTATAGGTATATTAGGTGAATTAGGACCTTTAGATTAGATTAGGAACCATCTGAACCTTCCAGACCAGAAAAACACGTCATCCAGCCAATCCCAGAAAGACACGTCATCATGGAACTCTCTAGAATTCTGCAGATCTGGCTCGGCCTGGGCGCACTTCCCATGTGCGCTAGTGCAATTTTGTTCTGACGCACTTCACAAGTGCGCTAGTTATCTTGGCCTGTTTTTTGATTTTTCTGCCAAACTTCCATCGTCCATGACTCCTTCATACGGTATCTGTTTTACGCAAACTCAGACTCTATCTCAAACAGAATTCCAAGACGAACGCAATGGCGTAACCCATTTCACTTAATTCTTCTTTTAAAAATTAATTATTCTTTAATAATCCCTTATGTCATGTTTTAAAATTACGGGTTGTTACATTCCCCCCTACTTAAAGGATTTCTCCCCCGAAATCTCTAAGCTGAAAGGAATGTATATCCTACCATCCATCATCCATCTACTCGTCCATCAATCACGGTCGTCCATTGTCCTTAAAAGATTTCTAATGCTTTCATGAACCTATGCATAGTGTGTGTATATGTCCTTATCCTAAGGCAAAATCAGGCGGTCTACTGATTCAGTTGACCTCCTTAATGCATTATGTATGCAAAAAATTCCTAATGATACATATCATTTCTATATGAGTGCACAACCATTCATCCAAATGCAACATCCATATGACAACACATTCAATATACATCCATTAATTTAAATATGCACACTCACGCATATGCAATATGAAAGTGATTGAGCCGATCTAGTGCCTAATGTGTGTGTAAATGCATCCACGAGCAACCACTACCAAACACTTACATCCACTTGCATCCACCAAACATAACATGTCTCAAACACATGTTTACAACCATAGGATTTTCCACCTAAAGATCGAAGATATAATCGAGAGGATACACTAAACGATAGAACACGTATAAATGAAGCGGTAGAAAAAGGAGAAGTTAAGAACATACCCTCAAAAAGGAAAGGGTATGACGTATGTATCTTGTCTTCCGTTTCCCAAGTTGCGTCTCCTTGATCATCTCCCTATTGGACTTTAACCAACTTGAACTCTCGGTTGTGTAATTTCTTGACCTCTGATCCAAGGATGCATGTAGGAACTCGTCTGATCGTGGCATCTCGCTCTACTTCCACTTCTCTAAGCATGTTCGGCTCTACTACTTCTACGATATCGTGTAAACACTTCCTCAAATGCAACACATGAAATACTCATGAACACAACTAAGCTTCTCAGGCAACTTCACTCTGTAAGCCATCTGTCCAATTCTTTCTATAATGGGAATGACCCTACGAATCTTGGTGCCAAATTCCCTACAGATCCAAATGAACTACATTCCTCAATGGTGATACTTTAATAAAAACCGTGTCTCCTACATCGAACTAAAGATCGGTTCGTCTCTTATCAGCGTATGACTTTTGCCGGTCTTGTGTCATCTTCATGCATCTTCGAATCAAGTCTATCTTCTCCGAAGTTTCTCTAATCATCTCGGGCCCAAGCAAAATCTTATCCGTAGATTTCCACCAACAAGTGGGTGATCAACACGGTCGTCCATAAAGAGCTTCAAAAGGTGCCATACCAATACTAGTCTGATAGTTATTGTTGTAGGCAAACTCTACTAATGGAAGGTTTTCCTCCCATGTCCCTCTAAGGTCCAAGATGCATAACCTCAAAAGATCTTCTAGAATCTGATTTACTCTCTCTATTTGGCCGTTTGTCTGAGGGTGATAAGCGGTGCTCAAACACAATTACGTTACTACAGCCTATTGCAAGCTCTTCTAGAACTCACTAGTGAAAATGGGATCTCGATTGCTTACGATACTAGAAGGTATGTCGTGTAAACGAACTATCTCTCGGAGATAAACAGATGCTAACCATGCCGCTGTTCTTTTACTCTTAAGGGAATGAAATGAGCGCTCTTGGTAAGTCTATCTACTGCTACCCAAATCCCCGTATTATCTTTCCTTGACCTCGGCAACCCATCGATGAAATCCATGGAAACATTTTCCCATTTCCACTATGGAACCTCTAAAAGGTGAAGCAAACCACCAGCCTTCTTTTGCTCAACCTTGACTTTCTGGCACACTAAGCATCTAGAAATGAACTCAGCCACATCCTTCTTCATTCCGGCCCAAAAGAAAACTCGCTTCATGTCCTTATACATTTTGTCACCACCGGGATATATAGTCATCTTAGAACAATGTGCTTCTTCAAGGATTGTCCATCTCAAACTCTCGTCTCGTCATATGCAAAGTCTCCCATCCCTACGCAACCATCCTTTTTCATCTATAATATACCTACTAAGCTGGATCGAAGACTCCCCTCTTATGAGCTTGTCTACTATCACTCTCAGTTGTGGGTCATCTCGCTATGCCACACCTATCTGTCCCAAAAGCGTAGGTCGCACCTCTAATGATGTTAACAAACCGGGTACATAATTGATAGAGGGTCTGAAGTCAAAGGTAGAGATATACTCTAAACTCTGCTGCTCGACAAACAAACGACTCAAAGTCAACTTCTTTCTAATCAAGGCATCAGCTGCAACGTTACCCTTGCCAGGGGTATATGCAATCTCAAAATCCTAGGATGCGAAGAACTCCATCCACCTCTGTTGACTTAAGTTTAGATCTTTTTGAGAGAACAGGTATTTTAGTGACTTATGGTCTGTATACAACTCAAACCTCTCACCAAGCAAGTAATGGCACCAAGATTTAAGCACAAAAACTATGGCAGCTAATTGTAAGTCATGGGTAGGGTAATTCTTCTCATGGACCTTCAACTGCCTTCCACCATAACATATCACCCTTCCCTCTTGCATCAAAACTACGCCAATCCCTGTCTTGCAAGCATCGATATACAATGTGAACGGTTTACTCCCATCAGGCAAAACTAGAACTGGAGCTGTCGTTAATCGTTGAAAAGTGTCATCACAGTCAACATCGCAAGAAAAGGTCAAATTCTTTTTCGTTAACCGAGTAAGTGGGGCTGATATCTTAGCAAAGTCCTTGATGAACTTTCAATAATAGCCCGCCAAACCAAGAAAACTTCTTACTTCCGCTGCATTGTTAGGAATCTTCCAAACTTGGATTGCCACTACCTTCGCGGGATCCACTTCTATCCCTTATTTAGAGACCGCATGCCCTAAGAACCTCACTTCCTTCCTCCAAAAATGGCATTTGGAGAACTTAGCCTTGAGTTGATGTGCTCGAAGGGTCTCTAAGACTTACCTAAGATGTAAGGCATGCTCTTCCTCGCTTCTAGAGAAGATCAGGATATCATCCACAAAGAGTACCAAAAACTTGTTTAGAAACTCCCTAAATGGCCTACTCATCAAGTACACGAAATATGCGAGTGCACTCGTCAAACCAAAAGGCATGACGAGCCATTCAAAGAAACCATCTGGAGTTCTAATTGCAGTCTTATCTATGTTGTCCTCAGCCACCCTTAGCTGATGAAATCCTGTAGCTAAATCCAACTGCGAGAAAAGCGAAGCACCAACAACTGATCGAACAAGTCATTTATCCTCGGTAATGGGTGTCTGTTCTTTTTCGTGAGCTTATTCAGATCCCTATAGTCCACGCACAATCTGAGTGAATCATCAGCCTTCGTGGCAAAAACAACTAGAGCACCCCACTCCAAGATACTTCTTCTTATGAACCCTTTCTCAAGCAACTCTTTCACTTGTTTACTAAGCTCCCTCCTTTCTCTTGGAGCCATGAGGCGCACAGGCAATGCAACTAGCTTTGCATTGTCCACCAAGTAATACGGAAATCTATCTCGCATTTTGGAGGTAAGCCCTAACCTCCTTAAAGACATCTGCAAACTCATGGACTACTCGAACAGATTGCAAATCATCAATAGATGTGTCAAGAGATTCTAGGTAGCTAAGCATAACAGAACCCTTAGGTTCGCATGAGGTATTGAGAGTATTCCCAAAACCAGTCAACAGTCTAACTACCCTCTTTTCATAGTCGAGAATGGCACCATACCTGGCTAGCCAATCCATTGCTAGAATCAACCCATTGCCCGTGAAACCAAGCACATAAGCATTGCATTCGAATTCAACACCATATATAGATATTCTCAAATCCCGACATAACATAGACAGAAGAGCCGTACCCCCAATAGGATTTGAGACAACAATGAGATCCGCTACTATACTAGTATCTAGCTGCAGAGACTCAACAACAGAAGCATATATAAACGAACGTAAAGTGCTAGAATCAAACAAAGTATGTACAGGATGATCGAAAAGGAAAATCAATCTTTCAACAGAAATGTTTATACCTCTCTCTTGCGTAGCTACCATGAGCATGAACCTGCCCTGCAGAATGTCCTATGTCCTTGCCCTTGTCCTTGCCTCCTTGGGAAGTCTTTAATCATATATCCTGCCTCACCACATTGGAAGAAACCAGTCCTCTTCTTCTTCCTACAGTCCTTCTTCAAATGCCAAGTATTCCACAATTGTGACACTTTATTTTCTCTGAGCCCTTGTTATCCTTACCGCCCTTCTTTTGTTGTTGTTGTGCCTTCTTTGGATCCCCTTTCTTATCCTGTGCCTTATCTACATTAGCACCCTTCTCCTCTTCATATATCAATGCCATATCAATAAGATTCTCAAAAGTAGCCCTCATAGGAATGTGGGACATAGCCAACCCATGTAATGATTCATTCAGACCCTTGGAAAATCTCAAGGACTTCTTATGTGGTGTATTAACTAATTCCATACCAAATCTTGCTAGCTGGTTAAATTTGTTAACGTACACCTTCACAGACAAACTCCCTTGTTTCAAAGCCAAGAATTTCTCCATGTATAAACTCTCCTCCGCTTGTGAAAGAAATTTCAACTCGAACCTTTGTCTAAAATCCATCCACGTCTCCACTACACGTCCTCCATTAGTTACTTCCCACCAAAAGGAAGCTTCATCCTTCATCAACCAAGCAGCTAGCTGAACCTTCCTTCCATCGCCTATCTTGTAGATACCAAACAAGTCCTCCACTTCGTTGAGCCAATTCCGAGCCTCAACAAACGTTCAGTTCCATAAAACTGTTTTCCGCCCATCGCATGGAAGTCCTTGCATGTCTTAGAAAAAGCGTCTACATGAGGAGGAGGAGTGGCTGCAGCTGGAGGAGGAGGAACGTTTGCTGGGCCTGCGGTAGTAGCCCTAGCCTATAGATACCTTCTGAATGAGCCTGGTATCTGTACGCCCTTGGGTATATCGGATTCCCCAGACATGCTAAAAGGAAAAAGAAGATATTCAAAATAGAGAATCAAAATAAAGATATATGGCTTTTGGGGATTATGTTTTTCATAATAAACCTTTCTCTTGAAAATACCTTCTTTAAAACATGTTTTTGAAAACGATTTTAAAAATCTTTTATCTATTCTGGTAACCTTCAGCTCTGACGCCACGTGTAACACCCCACGTCCATTATTGTCACTCATTAAGGGAACGCATTAACTTTCATGGAGCATTATGAGAGTATAGAATAGAACATCACAAGACAGATATATAAAACGATACTTAAAAATTCAAATTTTATTCATTGCAGCGGAAAAGCAAAACATGTTTGGTTTCAACATTAAAACCACATACTAAAGCCAAGTACACAAATATCCATCCTGAACAAAATGATTATCAGAGTACATAAAAGAAAAACCATAATCCCACTCCAAATATCCATAATCGAAAAGAGATAAAGCTGAACATTACATTCAACACTTCAACAAGAAAGAGATCCAAGTCAAGCTTCACTAATCCCAACCTGAGGACCTGGGTGGAGGGGAGAAAAGAGGTGAAACCAAAAGGGTCAGACATAAGTCTGGCGAGTCTAGTGACTTTAACAATATAATCAGTAAAATAACAAGATAAGAACATAAATTGCATATAAGAGATGACTGTAACATAAGCAGATATGACAAGGTAAACAAGGTAAGTTAGATAGGACATCGACTACGCTTAAAACCACTATAAGATATGCTCTGCACTGTACCAACATACTAGTTACATATTAAGAGATGATCCCTCCCTATTAATCATAATAATGGTAGCTTTTTGTACTCCTAGCTGCTCTCGTAGGTGCCCCACTTGCTCCTACCACCACTAGTTGTACCCACTACCCTTCCCATTCGATCGGCTCCCCTAACCTCGTAGATACCTGTGCTGGTCCCACAATAGGGTGTATCACTCCCTAAGATGGCAACCCCAATACTACTGAAATGCACAACTTATACCTACATGATGCAACAATGTCTTACCTACCAACCTGGACCCGCGCACGCATATGACTCTGTTGGACTTGCACTGCCATTGCTAACTCTTTATTGACCTCTTACAATCAACACTAGTAAGCGTGTCCCTGTCCTTGACCGAGTTCGAGCTCATATAGATACTAAAATGGGTTACTGGTTGAAAAGGATCCACACATTTGACACAAGCTTCCCTCCTAAGCTTGTTTCCCCACTAGGAATTCCCACTTAACCCCTCTTTATCCCCATGTCTAATCACATGTCTCATCTTGGTTAAGTGCTTTTATTATGTTTCACATGCTACCCATGTTACCAACTTAACCCTTTTATCATTCCCATGTTTAATCACATGTCTTATCTTGGTTAAGTGTTCATTAATTGATTATAACCGTAATCTTGCAAGACCTCCCACATTAGATTGTCGTTTTGCGGTTGTTGGATATGCTGGACGGTTCCGGGCACACTTATACCGCAATCCGAGTCTAACCTCTTGTCTTTGTATTATTACACATCTAATTTCTGCCTTTGACCTCTCACATTAGATTACCGTTTTGTGGTTGCTGGATATGCCGAGTGGTTCCGGGCAGGCTTATAAAGCAATCCGAATCTAACCTCATGTCTTAGGCGTTTATTATCACTTTCTTGATTCAAGCCCCAATTTCAAATCTTGGATTATAATATATTCTAATCACCCATAATTTCCAATCTAAATTATGTTTATAATTTTAATCCAAATTATGCCTATAATCTCATGTGTGCCAGTTATGTCAAATCTCATGTATACAAGTTATACTCAATTATTCCCAAGCCAACTTCCATATTCATCAACAATTTATGCCAATAATCTCATTCATTCCATATTTCCCAAACTTTTCCCAATCGTTCCAACGTTATTCGTACGTAAATCTCATCGCACTATGCTTAGGCTCGAAGTAGCCTAATATCAAAAAGAAAAAATGGAAAGAAGAAGGGGAGAGAATCAAAACATCAAAACTGGCATAAACATACAAATAGGCATGTGTAATAAATAACGACAAATTAGATCAGATAGGCATATGATAATAGCAATTGGGTATGAATATAAAGGAAACAACCTACAAAACTTAATATGATTCATCTTATTTACAGGCATATACATCAAATCCAATTCACAATCCTATCACAATTACTTTTTTATTTAATTATATGTGAAACTAACATAGACTCACAACGATAGGAATCTTAGAAAAGAGAATTAGGTGTTGTTGTAGCAATCCTGATCTTGAATAATCTCTACTTTGATTGTTTGTAGATCTGATCTTCTAATTGGAATACTCCTACTCTGATTTGTTTTGTTGGAGAAGAATGGTAAGTTTAGATTAAAGCAGCACGGATGCGCCATGGATGATAACTATGAGATTAGGATTCGGTTTAGGTGTTTATTTATAGGTGTATTAGGTGAATTAAGACCTTTAGATAAGATTAGGAACCATCTGAACCTTCCAGAACAGAAAAAAACGTCATCCAACGAATCCCAGAAAGACACGTCATCATGGAACTCTCTAGAATTCTACAAATCTGGCTCAGCCTAGGCGCGCTTCCCAGGTGCACCAATGCAATTTTGTTCTGGCGCACTTCACAAGTGCGCTAGTTATCCTAGCCTATTTTCTGATTTTTCTGCCAAACTTCCATCGTCCATAACTCCTTCATATGGTATCCGTTTTATGCAAACTCGAACTCTTTATCAAGCAGAATTCCGAGACGAACGCAATGGAATAACCCGTTTCACTTAATTATTCGTTTAAAAATTAATTATTCTTTAATAGTCCCTTATGTCATGTTTTAAAATTACGGGTTGTTACAAAAACACTATAAACCATCTACTGAAAAAGCTTTTACAATTTCAAGTTCTTAAAAGCTAACAATGGGGTTAGCTCAAAGCGGGTTTCCAATTTTCCTGGACTTTCCTAAACATTCCCACAAAGTCAATTCTCTCAACTATATATATTCCTAATCTATTCTTCTCTTTTTAACCTTTTCCAATTTATAAGGTTTTACTGTTATACCCATTAACCTGAAATAATAGCACAAGTGATTCACCTTTTTTCCATATAAAGTATAATGTACAGTTCCCGCCCAAATCAGCTAAGGGTCTTAGATTTCCATATTCATTCCTTTAGTGTACAAAACAGATATCCCAACTTTTACCATATTAACTATTTCTATTTATTGGGTTCCTCTATGGATTTAGGTATATATATAATAGATATCTATATTTTAAAAATACAAATACATTCACTCACTATCTATACAGGAATCCTAAACCTAAGCTCTGATACTAGATGTAACAACCCAAATTACGACAGACTGATTTTTTTCCAAAGTTCTAATCTATCGAAACTCATGTTGGTTTGTCTGGTATCCTGCAAAAAACGAAGAGATATAAAATATATAAGAGTTCAGAAAACATCTCACATCATAATGGATAAAATATAATGTAATCAAATCATAGCCTTACCCAGATAATAATACTGCTTAACCAGTATCCAAAGCTATCATATCTCTACAACAAATCTAACCCATGAGTATATTATGAGGAGGGGGTCAAAACACAAGTTCTGGTGACAGGATTTAACTATCTAATTTGGATAATCCTACAGATACCGTTCAGTTACATTTTCTTGTTTATTAGGTTGCTTGGGTTAACAACGCTCTAGGCTTAAACACACATCGTACCCATCTACTTCCCAATGGATTAACCTAATACAGTATATATGTAGCTACCCCCAAATTAAGGTACACCCCATAGTACCCCACTCGCACGGTCTTCGTCGTAACGCCACAGAAGTATATGCAGTCCCTCATCCCACGTCGGAGTGATGTACAGATCTCTATATAACAACATTACGTTCCATATAAAACCACTATCGCCATGCTACGTAAGCGTACGGACTGCCATCTTCGAACCATTAGATCGAATCAGATTCTATCACAGTAATGTCCTAGAGTCTACGATACACCACCTAAAGCAGACATGCATGTATCTAGACTTTCCCATGTACGTATCATCAATCGTACTCGATGCCTTAACCGCACATATCCTCTACTATCCACCGAGTTCCGTGGCAGGGTTGTACAAGAAACATGAAACTCGGTCGGGGGCTTTTTAGATATCTGTATACATAGATGCTAAGGTTTACATTTTCAGTGGCTATGGTCCCACTCGACCCCTCCCTCAACCAGTGAAAGACGAATAAAATTGAGAGCTAGTGACCTGGCCCCAGAGAAAACAACAAACAACAAATCCTAATTGGTTTGTCCCTCGCCCACAGCCTTGATAGCAAAGGATCTATGGTCTTTTGGTTTTGCTTCTCCATCTTTCCGCATCACGCATCATCTATCATGTTGACTGTCGATGGTAGGTACCCGACATCTTGCTACCAACAAATGGTTAGACCTATAAGTACTCGATAAAGTGGTTGTAACGCAGCATAGTCACAAGGCAACCGTGGATCATTGGATCACCTATGCCACCCTACAACCTTCTGACTGCCCATGATCGTGGCGGTCAAGGTATACTCTCCGGGTAGTAACGCGCAGACCTAACCTCTGTGAGCATAGTCGAATGCTGTCACAGCACAGAGGACTACCAGGAATACCCTCCACGTCCTAGGAAGTCGCGTGGTTCCCCTTCCAGTTCATGGGAGGTGATAGAATATCAACAGAACAACAGGCAGAATAATCAGATGGGCGTGCGCTCCCCTCGTGTCCAATGACACCGCGATGATCTACCCCGTTGGATTATTCACCTTCAAACGTACGGACTGGCCCAAGCGCTTCAGGCTGATGTGTTATTAGACCATATGTCTAAACATTAAATTATGCACTTGCTCTACCTCGTCAGATTTCCAATTAACTTGGTTGTTCCTATTCACATTAACTTCTTATTCAAGTTACCAAGTTCCTCTTGGTTATTAATTTCAGTTATAACTTAATCAGTCCAAGTTTATTAATATGCCCATAACATGTTATTCTCTAGGTTGTAATCCAAGATATGTTATCTACAATCCCTTTATATTATTCATTGTCTGATTCCACAGTTATAATAACATGTTCTACTTAATATGTAATTAAGTATACTTCATCTCATTTCACATGTTTTCTGTTTAACATGTCACTTATTATTTATGATTAGATATAACTTATTTCATCCCATCTATTCACCTCGTTCTTTCTCATTTAATCATAATTCCAACTTACACTATCTCGACAACTTGTCGTTGTTTTCTTATTAACTTAGTTCTCTTAACTAAAATTTACTAATAATTTTCCTTTCCATTTATTATAACTTATGTTATAATTTCCACTTATCCCTAGGACAAGACTACATATTATTTAACATTCTAATTAATGTAATTAATTATAATAGGTTATTATCATTCCCCGTTCATTCCACTTCTTTTACTGTTGTAACTTTCATTCATTTCATATTCATCACAATTAGTGCCATTTATTTCTGTCCTTCTATGTACATATATTCATATATATATTTATGCACTAGACCTCTCATATTAAGCTGACCGCTTGTGGATACTAGATTTGCCGGGCGGTTCCGGATAGACTTCTACCACAAGCTGGACTTAACCTCGTGTCTTAGCACCGTTACATGTATATTTACGCACTAGGCCCCTCACATTAAATTAACAACTTGTGGATGCTAGATTTGTCGGGCAGTTCCGGGATGACTTCTACCATAAGTTGAATTTAACCTCGTGTCTAAGTACGATTACAGTTTTCTGTTTTTTGTAAATTTTGGCATTATCCATTCTTTCCAAATTTTGCTGTAATCTATTTTTTACACATCATACTTAATATCATATTAAGTCCATTATCTGATTATCATGTCACATGTTCTTCCTAACATGTAATTTACTTCATTTTAAAATAACGTGTAATCATCAAATCATGTAATTATTCCATTCTAACAAATTAACATGTAATTATCCCAATTCCTGCAGTCAAGGGTTCAAGTACGTAATAGCCACAAATTAACATGTAATTAGAACATGTATGTATACAACATTAATCGTTTCCCACATATTTTAACATGTTTATACATTTCAGTTGTTTACATTTCAACATATTAACATTTCAACCTATTAACGTTTCAACATATTAACATTTCAACATATTAATATTTCAACATATTAATATCTCAACATATCATATTAACATTTCAACATATTAATCATTCTAACAGATTTACATTTCATATTAATGGGGAATGTCAAACGATAAACATACCATTATCGAAATCGTATATTTTAAATCCACTCACCTAATTGCTTTCCAAATCAGAATTTGAGGAGGATTTGACGAGCAAGAATTTTCCTAAACTAATTATTCTATTTTTCTGAAGATATTTGAGGAGGAAGAAGAGTGGCAGAGCTGAGGCGGCTTCTCAGAAAATGTGAGATTTAGGCTTGGCTCTGCTAGCCTATTTATAGGTGTTCAGGGTCTTGTCATGCACGCAGTGTTGAGTCAGCAATGAACATGGTTAAGAAAACAATCTAGATTCATTGATGAATCTAGCCAGATGTGGGGTGGGTCGACCCCCCTGTGTGTATCGATCCTAGGTCGACCTCCTATGTGTGTGTCGACCCCAGGGTTGACCCCCTGGGTCCCACGAGCATTTTTGGATATGTTGTTTACTGTTTTAACTTTTTTTATTTTAAACGTTTGACTAGTATCCCGTTATATTTTCTTTGATATATTAAAATATTCTTCTTATATGTATACAAAACTTCAAATGACCATTTTATACGTATATATATGCACAACTTTTATTTCGTTTTTGTAACGACAAGACTTTCGAACACCTCGAAAGTCATGCCATTAATTTAGAATAAGAATAGATAAAAGATAGAACTAAATGAAACATTAGAATCTCACATTGTAACTTGAACAAAACATAATATCATATATTGCGATACATCAGAGTCATAATATATCATAGTACAGTACATCAGATACATGGATATACTTCCATTTCAACTTACAAACTTCATAATGATACATAAATACTGATAAACGACTTGCAAACTTCATAGGTATAGTATATAGATCGTCGTGCAAAAAGTATACCATCCAGTTAAGCCCAAAGAGTTATCCAACACCTGGTTCACTTGTCTACTCATAACAAGTGTTATGAGTACCCTAGAGTCTAGGGAAACACACAGAAAAAAAACTCCGGGTCAGTCAGGGGACTATGTGAGTAAACGACTAAAAACAAGTTGATTCTGATAAAGGATATCTCATAAGACCACGCCGTAAAAACGTAATGGGTTTTTCCCTTATGAGAATCCAGAATTAACATGGCTTAACTTTCTCAAAAAAACATTTTGAAAGAAAAGATAATCGTAAGGCCGAACCATGCTTAAATATGGATGGTTTTTACCTTATGATAACCTGAAACATTTTTTAAAACAATACTATACTGATATTACAATAGTGTCTAGGGTTTCCACAAATAAATTAGAATCTAGTGGAAGGCTTGCATCTCACGCTCCACATGTATAGTATACAACCAAAACTGCTTGGCGCTTAAGGATAATGGATTTCCAACTATGACAAGGTATGGAACCACCTTCAGATAGTGTATCTGTAGAGAGGAATACACTGGGATCAACAAGATTATCTTGCAACCCAGCCCACACGTGACTGACTACTCATTTCTCTTGAGTGTATCGAATATATTATCACCGACGATTAGGCCCACATAACCGTTATCCAAAGATACAGAAGCGAAAGAAGTGACAAAGTGAATATTCTCTTGATTGTGACAATCCCTAATGGGAACGACCCACATAGCCATGCTACCTGCCCAATTTTTGTCATTTTCCAGTTGTGATGCTTGAGGCTATACTTACCTTTATATATATTAGGTCGTTAATTCCTTTGAATGCCACATCGTCAAAATCCGCTAATCACTAATTGATTTCCCCAAAAATATAATACGGGTATAAAGCTAAGAGAAATGAATTCTTCCGCAACCAACATAAATACGTTTAGAGAGATCAACGTACGTGACTAGCTTAGATATACTCTGTCAGACATTCGTCTATACCAGTTGTTTTAAGATTTAACAAACCAAAGGCACTATTCTGTAAATCCATGTAACAACCCGGAAAATCATAACCAATTTAAATTTTTTATTTTTGCTATTTTAATGGATTTTAAATGTTTAAAATGATTTATTTTAAATAATAACGACTAAAAATTTATTTTAATCAAAGTCAGAATGTATAAATTTATTTTAATTATAAAACGAGTTTGAAATGGTGCAGTAGTTTGAAAAATTCGATTTTTAACTTTAAATGAGTTTTGGTATTCAAAATAAACCGGATTTCAGTCAAACCATAAATATTTAAATTTGTTTAATTATATCTTTCTAACGAATGTGAAAAATCCAGATTTCATAACGAGAATTGAAAGTTATGCCTAGTTTAAAATTTGAAATAGTCGCTATGGAATTTAATATAAAATATAGCCCTTAAAAATAGCTATTTTGTAAACGACCTCCATTTTTGATAAAACCACTTTGGTTGGATCTAGAATGTCAAATTATTGTTATGTTTCAAATTTCATAATTTTTGGATTTAATATGTGAGCGCAATAAATTTAAATGGGTTTGGTAATTTAAATTTAATCGACTTGAAAATGACATTTTTCAAAAGGTCTCCAAATTTGATGAAATTAGTTTGGTTAGGACCATATCATCAAAATAAAGCTAGATATAATTTTTGGAGTCAGTATGTGGCCCCGGTAAATTAAAATGTACATTTAAATTTAATATATATTGATTTATATTTTAAATTAAAGAAAAAAATTGATTTAAATAGCCGAATTGGCTTACGAAACATATCCCATTATGTCCGAAATGAGGGTATTTAGATAGGGGCGACAGACGTTGGGTTGGATTTGGAGATTCGGATGAAAATTTCACATTAAAGTAATTAATTGAACTAAAAATTAATATATATATATATACACACACACACTATAAATGCCCTAATAAATACGGCTAACACTAATTTTCAAAACCAGAAACACCCGCCGCCATCCTCTTATATCAATGGCCAAAACTTCGCCGACTTCCTCCCCTTGATTCTCCTAATTCGTCCACTATCTCCACGAATTTCTAAAGGCAAAAATTCTTAGCTCTCTGAGCTCGATAAGATCAACGGCAGTGATGATTTTATGGTAGACGAGGTGGCGAAAATCAATTCGAAAAGGGCTAGCAGTTATGGGGGTTTTCGGGGTGCCAGGGAGCATCGAACCGAGTGGGGTTCAGCGTGGTGGCAGAGCAGGCGAAGGGGCTCCAGGTGGTCACTGACGAGGGTCCTCCGGCCATCAGAGATGGGCGCGGCGTGAAGCCCTAACAGACCGACGATGGGTTAAATGAGGGGTTCAGGTTTTTCCATATGTTTAAACGTGGAAGGTAATTAATTAATTATTTTAGGTTAATTTAATTAAAGTAATTAACATAGTTTAAATTCTGAAAACTAAGGTTAATTATAAATCTTTAATTAAATTTAGTTTATTTAACTATATAATAAACGTAATTAAAATTATATGTACCATAAGTAAAAAGGTGATTTTTATACAAAATAACTTTGTGTTAAAAATGTGAATTTTCAAATATAAATTTTTATACATGTAAGCATTGTTTTAAAAATAGGATTTTTTAATTTTAAATATTGTTTTAAAAATAGGATTTTTTTTATTATAAATATACATTGTTTTAAAAATATAAATGTACATTGTTTTAAAAATATAAATACACATTGTTTTAAAAATATAAATATACACTATTTTAAAAGTATACAAAAAGCATTATTGTTGAAATAAAAATAGCATTATTTTTTAAAATAAAAATAGTAATGTGATTTTAAAAAAGGAAATAGCTTCAATAAAAATGCGAGTTTTTATGAAATGGTTTTAAAGTAAAAAAATAGGATTTTTTTTTTAAAATATATATAGAACAACATTTTAAAAATAAGATTTTTGTTATAAACGGTATTGTTTTAAAAGATTAATTATTATTTAAATAGATTTGGTTTAAAATTTTGATTTTTAGATTAATAGCTTCGCAGTCAAATATGATTTTCAAAATATATACATCGTTGTAAATATATGATGTTTTATATATAGTCTTGAAATAAAAATATGATTTTTATACATAAATTTCATTGTGTTAAAAATATGATTTTTAATAAATATAGCATAAATAAGAATATGATTTTTAATGTAAATAACATAGATAAAAATGTGATTTTTAATATATATATAGCGTAATAAAAATGTGATTTTTATTTATAAAGATCATTGTTTAAAAATATGATTTTTAATAAGCATACCGCATGAAACAGATTACGATGGAACTGTCTAGAAACAAAGCGGAATCCAAACCGTACTAGAAATTCAGAAATACACACTGACGGAGTGGATCCCAAGGTAAGAGCTCTTTCTCACTCAATTTACATTACAATTAAATATATACAAGGATGCAAACGGTGTTTAGCAGCACCCGACACCATTTATTGTACAAACCATGGATGTTTGTTTGAATTGACTGTATTGTGGATGTTGATTGTGAATTCATGTGTTGAATAAAATATTTGAATAATAAAAATATCATTTTTATTGTATAAATGAACTATATAAAATATTCATGTGTTGAATAAAATATTTTATCGTTAAAAATATAATTTTTAATGTGTGCGTGTATATATATATGAACAACATAAAATTCTCCTGAAATGAAAATAAATATTCATTTACAAATCAGATGATTTGTTTATGTACACCCATTTATCAAATATGGATTGGGACGATAAATTTTACACATCGCCTAACTGCACAAATAAATAAACTGTTGTAGTTTGAAAACCCCACACGGGTATTGGGATGATATTTGACATACATTATTCCCAATATTTTAGTTGTATGTCAATCGATGGATTGACAGACTACGATGAACGTTATTTATTTATTTTAATGGTCACATAGTTGTTGTACCACCCCGTATTTTCTATTAACGATATAGTAACGAATTAAACAATACTTAATTTAAAATGTGAGAATTAAGGGAAACGGGTTACACCATTGTGTTCGTCTCGGAATTCTGGTTGAGATAGAGTCCGAGTTTGCGTAAATTGGAATTCATATGAAGAAGTTATGGCTGTCGTAAGTTTCTAGAAAATTCAAATAAATTCAAACAGCTCGAAAACAAATTCAAATTCAAATCAGAAGTCAGAAGCGGGTTGGGGAGGAAAATTCCCGCCCAGGACCCAGGTCGACCAGGGGGTCAACCCTAGTGTCGACCTCCCCCCTACAGGTCGACTTAGGGGTCGACCTGCCCCCCCCCCCCAGACAGATCTGAAAGGTGATGATTTTGTGACTCAGTGTTGAGTCACTAGGGCTTCGGTGTCAACCTATCTTCATTGGATGGTTGTGGTTAACCCTAGGATCATCCGACGGCTCAAATTGAGTTGAAATTCTATATAAACAACCCAATGCTCAAACCTAAAAATCACACAAAATTAATCCTAGAACTATCATGCTATCAATAGAAAATTTGGAGTAGCCGTCACCAATTCAAAGACAAGATAAGAACCTGAATCAAAAATCAAATTAAAATATTATCAAATTCAACGATCTACATCAAAGGCGAGCTTACCAATTTCAGAATTCAGATTTCAGAACGCAAGAATTCCTTTTTAGTTTGTAAGTTGGTTATTATGCAGATTTAAACATTCTTTCAATTGAATCATGACATGTTGTAATTTGGATATAGAATAATGCTTATATATAAGATTTGATTCTCGTTTATATTAAAGTATCGTTGTAATTAATCATGCCTATATGCTTGTGGCGATGAACATGTTGTATATTAATGATGTCTACATGCTTGTGCTGATGAACATATTGTATATTAATCATGTCTATATGCTTGTAGTGATGAACATATTGTATGTTATTGGAATCTATTATGATTGGGTAATGGATTTATTTTGCCAATTAAATGGTAAAACATGTCATGTTATAAATTGGTGGTTATTTGCAAGTTTATGATCTAAAACACATCCTTATATGTTAGATCAACACTCATGTATATTCATGTTAGGTTGAATCTAATTATGTTTTAAAATTTGGAATTGTAGTCCTCTTATGTTTTTAACACATAAGTATCATGCTAAATTGTGATTCGAATATGTTTATAACAGCCCTCTTATGTTTAACACACATAAGTTATCATGCTAAGTTGCAATTTAAAAATGGTTATAGTAGCTTTCTTATGTTTTGACATACATAAGTTAGTATGTTAAGTTGTGGGTTGAAACTGTGATTATATGTTAAACCTCCATGCTAGACCTTTGTCAAGTTTACATGACCATTAGACCCAACTTAGTCACAAGTTCACCTTTACCCATTTAATTAAAGTTAATGATACTTCTATGCCAAGTTACACATGACAAGTTGAAATGTATGCTATTTTATTCTTATTTCATGTCCCCTTATTTATTACCACTTTCTTATTTATGGTTTGGGCTAATTTACTAGCCCAACATTTTATGTGATTCATGCGTACGTTCCACGGGGGTAGCGATGGGAAAATATGAAAATTCATGGCATAGATGTGTTCATGAAATGGTATATTTGATATACCATTTATGGTGAGCATAATCAAAGGATAATTATGGCATGATTAAATTAAATTTAATCTACATAAAGAATTTAGACATATATAGAAAAATGTGAATTTAGAAAAAGACGAATATGCCTAACCCGAGGTTAGAATGAGTTGTGGTGTAAATCTGCCCGAAACCGACCGGCATATCCAGTGACCACAACAAGACCTGTCTAATGTGGGTGGTTAGTGCATCAAGCCCAAAAAGAACCCGAGGTTAGACTGAGTTGTGGTGTAAATCTTCCTGGGACCGACCGACACATCCAGTGACCACAACAAGCCTGTCTAATGTGAGTGGTTGGTGCTTTAATAAATTAAAGCTAAGTCAAGATTGGTAGGGTTAAGTCAATTAGGGAAACACTTAACCGGTTCAACATGTTAACTAAACAAATGGGTGGGGTTAGGTAAACTTGGACACTTAACCAAATAAACATGTTGATTAGAAAACCCTAGTAGCGGGGACCCATTTCAGCAGTAACCCACATAGATGTATCATGGTACCCTGGAACAAGGCAGGGTGGGGCACGATAACTGGGCTGATTATAAGTGATCAAAACGTCGGCGGTTGGTGGGCCAGTGTAGGTTCCGACGGAGTTTGGGCATGCCCGTACTCCGGAGTGGAAAAATCAGGCGCCGGGCATCAGTAGTATACACTGTGCATCTTGAATCATGTCGGATTGCCACCAGAGGGACTGATACACCCCATGGTGGGACCAGCACAGGTAGCTACAGTCAAGCGGGGCCGAATGACACAGGATATGAATGCATGCGACTAGGAGCCGATCATTAAGAGGATCATTTGTTATAAACACGTGGGGTTGGTTGAACCAATGGTTAAGTAGGTGCAGAGACTATAGTAATGGGTGCGATCACATATCTTATATTAAGGTATTTTCCTCTGTTCTGTTATCACTGTCATGATCCCTTTCCTTGTTTAAAATACTAGTAATCACTAAACTTACCAGACTTATTGTCTGACCCATTTTCTCTCGTCTTCTTTTCTTCCGTTTCCCCTCCCAGGTCCACAAGGAGGGAATACTCCAGCTTAGTCAGACTCTTTGCAAGCTAAAAGAAAGTAGATGTATGATTGGGACTCTCTTACCTTGGCTATGGCTTTTGGATACTACACTTGGGGATTTATGTAGTTTTATTTATGGTTTATGCTTCTATATTAAATAATCAAGACATAAATTATGGTGTAATGTTTTGGAAGTTATTTTGAGACAATTTGAAGTTTCATAGCGGAAAGCAAAAGTTATGGCCAAATGAATTTTCAGAAAGGTCGCTATGGAATTTATATAGCCCGTGAAATTGGCCATTTTGCAAACGACCTCGGAATTCGGCGAAACCACTTTTGTTGGATCCGGGATGAGAAGTTATTGCTAGGTTTCGAATTTCATAATTTTTGAAGCTAGTATGTGAGCGTGGCAAAGGAAAATGTGTTTTGGTCAATTACAGTTAAATTGGATTGACCAGAAATGGGCCTTTTTGCAAGCGGTCTCAGAATTCGACGAAACTAGTTTTGTCGGGACCGTATCGTCAAAACATAGCTAGATTTATTTTTCTGGAATTTTTCGAATCAGTTTGTGGCCCTGGCAAATTGAAATGCACGTTCAAATCGAATATTGAATGTTATATATTTTAAATTTGAATGGAAACTGACTGAAACAGTCGAATGGGCCAACGAAACATATCCCATTGTGTTCGGAATGGGGGTAAAACGCTAGGGACGACAGTCGTTGGGTTCAGATTGGTGGTCGTGTCAGAAAACCCCTTTAAAACCCACCGGCCAATCATAATTTAAAAAAAAAATCCCTTTTCTCTCTCCCCGATCGAAGGCGGAAGAGGCTTCAAACCTTCCAGCTCCGATTCCGACCAAACCAGGAGGAATTAGCTCATGCCACAGTTGAACTTTTTGAAGATCTTCCCGAGCTCTTCAAATCCATACCTGGTTTCGATTTTTTCATTGTGTATTTTGAGAGAACCACCTCCCTGAAGTCGACGACTTCAATTCCCCGTCGTCGCCGCCTGGGACCACCGAACTGGCCCCACCTCCTGGCGCACGTGCGCCTCTCCTAGCCCGACAAGGTGTCGCTGGCCGATCGAAGCAACAATCAACGGATTGGAAGATAAATCGCGACCTAGTTTTGAACGATTTCTGAAAGGTATACGACTGAATATAATTTAAACTATATTATAGCAGTTCTAAGCGCTACGGTTTTTGTTTTCACTATAAAAATCATATCTTTTTCGTTTTTTGACGAAATTCAGTGAAACAAGAGACAGTGGACTTGTGTGGATGTCTTCTACATCCTAGAAGAGACCACATATTTTTCTGAGCCTTCTGCTATTTTTGGTGGAGTGGAACCCAATGTGAGATTTCTAATTTATAAACGATATGGAAAACGACGATGTATAAATTATATAGTCGATGTATGAGTTATATAAGCATTGTACACCCCTTGTATAAGCGTTGTATAAGTTGTAAGTTCGATGTATAAGTTATATATGTGTTGTAAAAATTATATATGTGTTGAAATAGAAGTGAAATGCTATATATATATATATATATATATATATATATATATATATATATATACGCCCCTCGTCCACAAACCATGGACAATATTTATTGGTTGTGATTGGTGTGAAAAATTGATTGATAGCGAATGGTTGATTGGAATTGTTTGTGGTTGATATTGATTGATTGTGGTTGAAAAATACCCGTTTGTGGTTGAGAAATATTTGGTTGAAACCACATAGAATTAGTTTGTGGAAATGAAATAAATATACATGCCGCCTGCGTGCGAACTAGATGCATGATTCCCCATTGTCAAAAACCGCGAGGTTTTAAGGTAGAGCGAGGAGACGGTCCATGTTTTAACTACCCTGCCGTTAAGTTGCCAAAATTTTGAATAATATTCACGTGTTAGAATTATTTTCCTGTGTTGAAATTATATTCGTCTGTTGAATAGAAAACCGTCATGTGTTGAATAGAAATTCATTCGTTGAATCATATTCATGTGTTGAATGGCATTTGTGTTTTTAAATATAAAAATCGCCTTTTTATCGATTTATATAAACTATAGAAAACCTTCATGTGTTGAATCGATATTCATTCGTTGAATTGAAATTCATGTGTTCAATGGTATTCGTGTTTTAAATATAAAAATCACCTTTTTATCGATTTATTTAAACTATAGAAAACCTTCATGTGTTGAATCGATATTCATTCGTTGAATTGAAATTCATGTGTTGAATGGTATTCATGTTTTGGAAGAAATTATTTTATAATAAAAGTCCCATTTTTAACATCAATATAAAATGTAAAAAATAATCTTGTTTTGAAATAAATTGTTTTATAATAAAAATCCTATTTTTATCACCTATATGAAATATATAAAATAATCATGTTTTGAAATAAATTGTTTTACATTAAAAATCACATTTTTATTATATACATGAATTGTCAAATATAGTGAAGTGTTGAAATAGAAGACAGTTAGATAAAAATATCATTTTTATCAATTGTATGAAAAGAATATAGCTTTGAAATCGAAGAACCGATATATAAATAAATAGAATTGAAATATATCGAATAATGACGCTGCAGTTCGTATTTTGAAACCGTGATTTCAAACAATTATACCGGGAGATCCGACCATCGGATTTTCCTGAAATCGCAACCGTTGGGTTCGCTTTGGAAATACCTTTCCAACGGCACCAACTTTGTAAAAATCCAACGGTTGGATTGTCTGGAATGCTTAATTCAAATCTGAAGAAAAACAGCGCCAAAATCGATTATATTTATATATATATATATATATATAATTATATTTTTAATCGAATAATGACGCTGCAGTTCGTATTTTGAAATCGAAACTTCAAACGATTATACCGGGAGATCCGACCGTCGGATTTTCCCGAAACTGGAACCGTTGGATTCGTTTTGAAAAGATCTTTCTAATGATGTAAACTTTGTGAAGATCCAACGGTTAGATTTTCATATATGTGTTAATCAAATCTGGAGAAAAACAGCGCCACGGCCGCGTTATGGCCCGAAGCGTCGTTTTGAATAAATTGGCTATTTTAAAATAAATAAAAATAGCGATAAATCGTTATAAAATATAATGAACGATATGGATGTGAAATTTAGAAATTAACTGAAGGTTGGCTAAGTCGAATGGTTTCTTGGGTATTGATCTGATGTTAGTTTCGGCCTTCGGGGTTAATATTTTGGAAATCGCTCTCTTACTGATTGACGGTTAGTGACTAATGAATTGAAATGATGTGTGTGTAGGTTAGTGTTGCACTTGTTTATTATATACGCGAGTTGCTCAGAAAGACCAGGTTTATCCCATTCTGAATAACTGAATCGACGATAAGAAATTGAAGATGAAGACGGTGGTCGAAGACCGGAGATCTTCACCTCGTTTGGATGGTAATTGTGGTCCTGACTGGGAGGCATCCCGAAATATGGATAATGAGTGGTGATCGTCCAGACGTACATGGTGGTCGATGGGTTTGCGAGGTATATAGTGCCTCCAGTTTCGTTCAGACCCAGAACGGACTTGTAAATGGACTGTGTGTCTGACATTGGATTTTATTCTGTGTTGATTGATCTCTATTAAATATACATCTTTTTGGCAGTGGAGAATCTATTCTTTTGCTTAACGCCCTTCTCTGAAACGCACGAGCTCAGAGGTTGTATATCGATGGACATCAGTCGCATGGCATGAATTGATAGTGTGGCATGCCTAAGTGGCTAACGATCAGGGCTTCTATTGAAAAGCAAAGTCTTGTGGTGATGATCAAAGCACCACCTGTGTGGCGTAGCTTTGTGTATAACGTGAATTCGCGAGCCTCACACCCCGGTATGAACCAGAAACGGGAGAAGGACCTCAGGGAGGGCATGCGTTTGCTTCTTGCTAGGAGTTGTGTCGGTGTTTTTACATGGCCTGACATTTTACTTATGTGGATGATGGATTGCGAGGCGCCTCGGTTATATCAGTCGATCCGGGACCGATGGAGTCATTTGTTGGCTCATTGACGCCCCATAGGGCGGGGAAACGCAGTGTTCATGAATTTTAATCCACATCGGTGGACCGGCCCTGACGATTCTAGGGTCACTCGAGCTCTGATCCTGAGACACGGGCTAGAGCGTCTTGAATTCGGTAAGGACTATCTTTTGCCTTGGTTCATGACGGAAATCCAATTTCCAAATACGTGACCATGCGGTTTTGATTGTATACCTATATATGGCGACATAGTGTTATGGGGCATCAATACTGTCTATGATTGATAGTTATGATTTGAAATTGTTTTCAAAACATATAAACACTAGTAATAATATCAAATGCCTTTGTTTTATTCGTATCAAGCATATTTTGGCCGTTATAAGGTAAAAACTCTATCCTCCGGTTTGCGTTGCATTGTATGATGGGAACTGAGTCTTATAATGGCTTCATTTTTATAAAAAGCATTGCGATGTTTAAAAGAATGATTTGTTTTAAAGCACTGGCAATCCATAGGAGTAAACCCGTTCCACGAAAGTGGCGTGGTCCTGTGATTAGCCTTATTTCAAATGTGTTGAGTAGATTTCTCATACCAGTCCCATGACTGACTCGTAGTTTGTTTCACTTTCAAACTTAGGTGCCCCTTTTTCCACATGGGCAGCCTTGTATTCAGGTTTTAGCTGGCTTTCTCTGGATAGCTGGAGCTGAAGATTGATTCTATCATTTATCTCTTTTTATGTTGTTCAGCTCCTATTGTACATTATGTTTGTTTTCCGCTGTAGACATTTATGTATAGCTGAACTGTATTTGTACTAAGTATGATCCTGTATACTGTGTAACTCTGATGATTTCTCTTATCCAGTATATTCTATTGTGCATTATCTGGTGTATTTATTTAATTCTGTTCTGCTATTATCTGTTTATGTGTTATATTCCAAGGATTACCCTTGCTGCTGTCAGTACGGGGAATGGGGTCGTCTCATTTGGTATCAGAGCTTTGGTTAAGCTTAGTTCTGGAATATAACATATTAACAAACTCATCAGAAATAGAACCAGTAGTGTTCTAGGATGGGTAACTCAATATAGATAGGATCAGTGATATCCTAGTATGAGTAGCAGAATGAAATAACACCTCGATAAACGCATTTACATTCAAGTATTTGTCTCTATATTCTGAAATATCTTTTATGTTGACCTGACACTTGATCTGCTATTTGCAGAAGTACTAGAAAATGAGTGTCAGAAACAGAAGGAATGCAGAACCGGATATTGAGGCCCTACTAATCAAATATTGAAATATGGGTGGAATACCGTTCTCTGGTGAAGAATCTATTATGAAGACACAGGCTTGGATTCGTTTTGCTAAAAAGATCTTTGATGGTTTAAAGCCGAGGGATGACAAGAAAAGATTACTGGCATCCTGGGCACTCAAAGATGAAGCTTTGTTCTGGTGGGATTCGGTTATAGAGAATAATCCAGAAGGTGATATCACCTGGGACAGATTCAAAGTGATTTTCCTAGAAAGATTTACTCCTCCCGAAACAACCGAGAGATTATGTGATGAATTTTCTTATCTGATACAAGGTGATATGACCATACCAGAGTATCATAAGAAAATCAACGAACTTTCTCACTTTGCTCCTCATCTAATTCAAAATCCACAGAGGAAGAATTTGAGATTTATCAATGGGCTTCAAAGAAAATATCAAAACAGTGTAATGAGGAACGTGAAGCTCCCCTTTTGCGAAATGATACACATAGCTTACCAATACGAGGATCCCGACAAGAAAGGTATGTTACAGTATGAAGGGGAAGTCAGCTCTAGTAATAAAAATGATTCTGAAACTGATTGTCCTGAGGCTAGCACGATGTCAGAGGTCAGCAAGAAGCCCAAAGCAAATTGGAAAAGGGCTGAATCTGAGAATGGGCAAGTAACGACTACCATATGCAGTAACTGTAAGAAGCCAGGGCATTTGTCGATAAACTGCGGACCCTTAAAGAAGCGATTAAAAGGCGGGTTTCAATCCAAGAAGGGATTTCAAGAGAATAGAAAGTGCAGTCAATACCATGAGGCCGGTCATCTTTCCAAGGCCTGCCCGCTATTCAGAAAACCTGAAGCGGTACATGTGAACGAAGTGGCAGAAGTGCCTGCATCTTCGTCTATTCAGGAAAGGCCAGATGTTTTAGATGGCTTACTAATTGTCCAAGATATTCCAGTTAAAGTACTATTTGACACCGGCGCGTCGCGAAGCTTTGTTGCAAAGAATGCAGCTAAGAAGCTGGATTTGAATTTGAAAAAGCTCAAGGAACCAATGACTGTCCAGAATCCGGTTGGGGGTTCCATTGATCTCTGTTGGTTTGTGGAGTGCTGGTTTCCTTTTCTCGTTATCGATTCCCTACCATCGCAGTCGTCATGAATTTTACAGAGTTTAATCTTATCTTGGGGTTAGACTGGTTGACCAAGTATGAAGCTGAGGTTAAATGCGCCCACAGAGTCGTTAAGGCGAAGATTAAATCAGGTGATTATATAACCATCCCCTATGAAGGTCAGAATGCTAATAGAAGGGACTTCTAGGCAGCTTTGGATGTTTCCCCAGCTCAAATAGAAAATATCCCTGAAGTCACAGAGAATATTCCTGACCTCATCAAAGATATTCCTGTCGTCAAGGACTATGCGGACGTGTTCGAAGAAGTTGTTCACTTACCTCCGCAAAGAGAAATAGATTTCAAAATTGCTTTGATTCTGAATGCAAGGCCGGTAGTTCACGCTATTCGAAGAATGCCCTTGAAAGAGAAAGAGGAATTAGACAATCAAACAAGACAGCTAGTATGGAAGGGTCTGATCAGGCCTAGTTTCTCTGATTGGGGTGCAGCAGTGGTGTTTGTCCCAAAATCAGACGGTACTCTGCGACTATGTGTAGATTATCGCGATTTGAACAAGCAGACGATAAGGAACAAATATCCATTGCCGCGGATCGATGATTTATTGGATCGTCTGAATGGAGCACAAGTATTCTCAAGGATGGACCTAGCTATAGGTTTCCATCAGCTTCGTATCGCCGAGGAGTGTGTTCCTTTGACAGCATTCAGAGGTCCAGACTTATTCTACGAGTGGTTAGTGATGCCCTTCGGCTTATGTAATGCTCCAGCTTACTTCGTCGATCTGATGAATAGAGCGTTCAGAGGGGTTTTGAATAAATTTGTTCTGGTTTTTATTGACGATATTCTAATCTTCTCTAAATCAAAGGCCGAACATGAAAAGCATTTGGAACAGGTTCTGGAAATCCTCAGAAGAAATGTATTAAAAGCCAAACTATCCAAATGTATATTCTGGCAGGATGAAGTGAAATTTCTAGGCCACGTCGTATCTAAAGAAGGAATTGTTGTGGATCCAAGTAAAATCACAGCTATTCAGAATTGGAAGCAGCCCAGTACTCCTACAGAAGTCCGCAGTTTTCTCGGATTGGCTAGTTATTACCGGAAGTTCGTTAAAAACTTTTCGAAGTTATCTGGTCAATTAACGAAGCTTACAAAGAAGCACTCTAAATTCAAATGGACTCCATAAAGTGAGGAGGCTTTTGAAGAGCTAAAGTTAAGATTAACTACTGCTCCAGTGTTAACCATTACCGACGGCAATCAGGATTTAAAAGTCCGGACTAAAGCTTCTAGAGAAGGCCTTGGTGCAGTGTTAATGCAAAGGGCACAAGTGATTGCTTATGCTAGCCGTTAGCTGAAGCCACACGAGAAAAACTACGTAACTCATGATCTTGAGTTATTGGCTATAGTATTCGCCTTGAAAATCTGGAGACACTATCTTCTGGGTGAGAGATTTGAACTGTTTACAGATCATCATTCGCTAAAGTACCTATTCACCCAGAAAGACTTGAATCTGAGGCAGCAACGTTGGATGGAGTTTCTTGCAGCATATGACTTTGAGATTATATACACTCCAGGGAAAGCCAATGTCGTGGCCGATGCGTTAAGCCGAAAGAATGTAATGATCGCCAGCTTTATTATTACGACTACCTTGATTGATAAAATATCTATTCTTCAGAAGGAGGATAATTTTATTAAGGATATGATCAAAAGGATTCAGAAAAAAGAACCCTCGTGTTTTCAAACAGATAACGACGAGATCCTGAGGTTGAAAGGAAGGATTTGTGTTCCTGATATCCCAGAGTTAAAAAGGGAAGTGTTAGACGAGTGTCACAAGTCCAAGCTGAGTATCCATCCTGGTGTAGCCAAAATGTATAACGATCTCAAGCGAACATTCTGGTGGAAGGCTATGAAAAGGGACGTTTCAATATACGTTAGCCGATGCCCTACTTGCCAGCTAGTCAAGAGCGACCAACAGAAACTGGCTGGATTGTTACAACCGCTAGACGTTCCTGGTTGGAAGTGGGAACATATTTCCATGGACTTCATTGATGGTTTGACCAGAACCAGAAAAGGAAATGACAGTATTTGGGTGATCGTAGATCGCTTCACGAAGACCGCCCATTTCATACCTGTCAGATCAAACAGAACTGCTCAGAGTCTGGCACAGGTATACTTCAGGGAAATTGTTAGACTACATGGAGTGCCACTCAGTATAGTTAGTGATAGAGATACAATATTTACTAGCAAATTCTGGGAGGCATTTCAATTCGAACTGGGAACGAAGTTGAACTTAAGCACCGCTTATCATCCTCAAACAGATGGTCAAACTGACAGGGTGAACCGTATACTAGAATATCTATTGCGGGCTTGTGTTCTAGATTTCGGTGGATCATGGGAAGACCATCTACATTTGGCTGAATTCTCATATAACAACAGCTACCAGGCGAGCTTGACAATGTCGCCATTCGAAGCATTGTATGGTAGACCGTGCTGATCTCCTGCTTGTTGGGTCGAACCCGGTAATAGACTTGTATTGGAACCCGATATAATCCGAGAAGCTGCCGACAAAGTCGATTTTATTAAGAAACGATTATTGGCCGCTCAAAGCAGACAAAAGAGCTATGCTGATAGAAGAAGAAGAGATATATCGTTTACAGTTGGCGATTATGTATATTTGAAAGTATCTCCGATGAGAGGAGTCATCCGATTCGGTAAAACTGGAAAGTTGGCGCCCAAATTCATTGGTCCGTTTCCTATTCTGGAACGGATCGGAACTCTCGCATATAAGGTTAAATTGCCAGATTGGTTGCCTGGAGTTCATGATGTATTTCACATATCTCAACTTCGAAGGCACGTTCATGATCCAGACTTGATCGTGGAAGAAGCAGCTCAGCAGGATATTGAAATTACTCCAGAATTAGTTGTGAGAAGAGAGTCGCTCAAGATTATCGGCAAAGAAACCAAAGAGCTGAGGAACAAGAAGGTTCACTTAGTCAAAGTGCAATGGAGTGGAGATCCGCGAGATTGTACTTGGGAAACTGAGGAGAGCATTCAGAAAGCTTATCCTAGATGCCGAGTGGATATCTCTGATTGACTCCGGTGCAAGGTACATTTACCATACTTTGCATTACCAATTAGTTCTCTACTCTGTTGTTATTTTCTTTCCATGGATGTGCACTTTTAATTCTATAGTCTGAATGATTTTAAAAGAATATAGGAATTGATTTGTATGATTTTAAAAAGTTAAAAACAATTTGATTGTTGTTTGTGTTGTGTGATAGTAGATTTGATTAATTAAAATTATTAGAATGATAGTTAATTTAATCAATAATAGAATGAATGGTAGAATTTATTCGATTATATCACACGTTGAACTGATTAAAAATTAAATAGAAATATATACATGTACATTATATATGTTTGAACAGGTAAATGGATAGCTGTTGAGTAAAGATTTTATTTGCGTGCCCGACAAATAGGTAAACCTTAATGAGTTGGATGCGAAATATTATTATATCAACTCATGTGAATGCCATTGGATGCGGAGTGCTGGTTGTTCTGTGTGTAATTATAAATGTCGCCATAGAATAGTAACAATTAATTTTGAACTACACTACATGGCATACTTCTTGAAGATAGGCATACTTCATCATATAACACATAAGCATTTGGAGCTTGTGTGACGAGGTGGAAGATTTACCATACGAGCGAGAGGCTTGTATGGCGATGACTATATTTTACAGGTTAAACTGATGACTGATATGGACTATTTAAATTGTAACGATAAAATGGCCAAATTAATAAAAACCCCACACGGGTCTGGAGTTGACAATAATCACGTCTCTCTAGTTATTAGATACGGCACATGGACTATTTATTTCCCACAGGGACGAGGTGACAAGGATTTATCCTCTGGAGCATTTAAAATACACACACCCTCAGGCTTTGACAGGGTGACGAGAATTTATTCTTTGGAGTTATTATCAATACATGCTCCCCTGTAAACACCAGAATATATCACTATAAATATGTGTATGCTTATTAGGATTTATTGGGTACCTAAGATGGCCCAATAAATTTCCAAACCACTCCCCGTACAAAGGAGGTTATGGCGAAATTTTTCGAAAATTCCAGGAGTTAGCCAAATTTTTGAAGAATTTGAAAATTCTCAGAAACTGAAAAGTTGGAGAATGGAAGCCAGATCGAACGCAGAGTTGATTAATCAAACCACTTTCGACTTTGTTCCTTTTCGGGGACGAAAAGTTTTAAGTGGGGGAGATTGTAACGACCCAGAAAATCTGAACCAATTTAAATTTTTTAAATTGGCTAAAATAGTGGAATTTATATTTAAAATAAATATTTTAAATAATAGCGATGAAAAGTGAGTTTGAATCGACATTTGAAAACGAATATAATTAATTCTAATTATAAACAAGGCCTGAAAAGGCGCTGCAGTTTCAAAAATTGAATTCAAACTTTGTTGGATTGTACCGGGTGCAAAACGAAATGGATTTGAGTGAAACTAAAAATATTTAAATCTGTTAGTGAATACCTTTCTAAAGAATCTGAAAAATTTAAGTTTCATAGCGGAAAGCAAAAGTTATTGCCAAATGAATTTTCAGAAAGGTCGCTATGGAATTTATATAGCCCGTGAAATTGGCCATTTTGCAAACGACCCCGGAATTCGACGAAACCACTTTTGTTGGATCCGGGATGAGAAGTTAATGCTAGGTTTCAAATTTCATAATTTTTGAAGCTAGTATGTGAGCGTGGCAAAGGAAAATGTGTTTTGGTCAATTACAGTTAAATTGGATCGACCAGAAATGGGCCTTTTTGCAAACGGTCTCAGAATTCGATGAAACTAGTTTTGTTGGGACCGTATCGTCAAAACATAGCTAGATTTATTTTTTTGGAATTTTTCGAATCAGTTTGTGGCCCTAGAAAATTGAAATGTACATTCAAATCGAATATTGAATGTTATATATTTTAAATTTGAATGGAAACTGACTGAAACTGTAACACCCCGTATGTTGAATAACCTTTGATAATATAAATCAGGGCAGAATTAAATTTTAAGATCTGAACCAGGGGAAACGGTCTATGCCATTGCGTTCGTCTTGGAAAAATACATGAAATAGAGTCCGAGTTTTCGAAAATCGGAGTCCGTATGACCCAGTTAGGGCCCGAAGAAGTTTTCAGAAAATTCAAATTTCAAAAACAGATTTCAAATGTATAAATGGAGCTGGGCAGGAAAATTCCCGCCAGCCGCCCCAAGTTGACTGGGGAGTCGACTTGGGAGTCGACACAGCAAGACCCAAGTCGACTGCCCTATCGACTTGGGATTCGACACAGATGGCCGGGCAGTTTTGCCTGGTGCACCATTTGAGTGAGATTGGTCGGGTTTGGGCTGTGTTTGGTGGCTTGTGACGAGATCTGATGGCTCTAAACTATCCTAGGGTTAATCCTATGGCCTAAAACACTTAACTAATCTATAAGTACACCCTAAGACTACCCTAATTCATACTAAAATTGGATACAACGTCATCATGCCGTCAAATTGCAACTAGAAGGAGCCACCAACAAATTAAAGAGGAAGATAGCTTCTCAAATCAACTTCTAATCAACTCTAGCAACTAAATCTTCTTCATAGGAGTGCTAATCAACAAGTTGTGAGTTTCTATGCCTTTAGCAAGCAATTGCTAAACTAATTATGATAGGATATAATGAGGTTATGGTTATGTATGTGGATCAATGCAAGTTATGTTATCATATGCTATGTGTTCATGATGCTAGTTATGCAAGTTTTATGCTATTTGTTCATGATGCTAGTTATGCAAGTTTTATGCTATATGTTCATGATGCTAGTTATGCAAATCATTATGATAAACATTGATCCATTATGACACCATGTTATGCAAGTTTGGTGTTTGATTATATGCAAGATCATATATGACATGTTATGCAAGTTTGGTGTTTGATTATATGCAAAATCATATATGACATGTTATGCAAGTTTGGTGTTTGATTATATGCAAGTTCATATATGACATGTTATGCAAGTTTGGTGTTTGATTATATGCAAGTAACATGTGCAAGTTTACACCTTTGTATGATATGCATACATATGCATGTTTACCCCTTTTTATGATATGAGTAACATATGCAAGTTCATCCCTTTTTAGACCTATGACGTGTATGCAAGTTTATCCCTTTATGATAGGTCTATGACATGAACATTTATGCAAGTTACCCTCTTTAAGACATATGTGATTCATGCAAGTTTGGGTTGATTATTTATGCTAGTTGGGTTTGATGCTATGGTCATATATGCAAGTTGACACCTTTAAAACCCATGTTGATGCTAATGTTATGCTAAGTTGAACCCATTGTACTTGTGATGAATCTTCCCTTTTAAGTATGTCGTGTTAGCGTATTACGTGGGGAACGATGGGGTTAATATTCATGTTAACAAAATTGTGGTGAATTGGTATGATGTTGCATAACATGAGTGGATGGACATAATTGAGTCAATTATGTACATCATTAAATTGGAATTAATTAGGGAAAATTAATTCAAAATATGGGGGTGATTAATTAGGTGTAATTAATCGACTAAGACACGAGGTTGGACCCTTTTGTAGCATAAGACTGCCCGGACCCGATCGGCAAATCCAGCGGCTACAAATGATTGGCCCAATGTGAGAGGTCTTAGGCATAAATTAAATATGTGACAAGTGTAAAGACACGAGGTTAGACTCTGTTATGGCTTAAGGCTGCCCGGACCCGACCGGCAAATCCAGCTACCATAAAAGAAGTCTAATGTGAGAGGTCTTTACAAAGGTTACGTTCTTAATCAATTAAGAAACACTTAACCAGATAAGCATGTAGTGGGGCATGAGGGGTTAAGTGGGTGCCTTGGGTGGCATGTGGAAATCAAGTAAGTGCCTTGGGTGGCATGTGGAAATCTAGTGGGTTGCCCTGGGTGGCAATAGAAAATACGATTAGAATAATTAACCAAGTGGAAACATGTAATTAAACATGATTAAAGGGTTAAGTGGGATGCACTAGAAAAAGGGACAAGCTTAGGTGGGTAGCTTGTGGGGGCTCATTTCAACCAGTAACCCAAAACGTATCTTTGTGGGCTCGACCCATGTCGACGACGGGACACGCGTACTGGGCTTGACTATAAGAGGCCAAAATGGGTTAGCGGTGGCAACGCAAGTCCAACGGGTTTCATATGCGTGTGTGGACCCGGGCTGGTAGGTAAGACGTTGTTGCATCGTGTAGGTATAAGCCGTGCACCGTTGGTTGTATTGAGTTGCCACTTTGGGGAGTGATACACCCCACTGTGGGGCCAGCACGGGTATCTACGTTAGGGAGCCGATCGCTTGGGGAGTAGTGGGTACACCTAGAGGAGATAGGGGCAGACAGCACCTATGTGGTCAGCTGGGGGTACACGAAACTACTAGTTAAATTTCTAAGTCCTTGGGTGGGATCAACCTTTAAGTAGGAATGACTGGTGTGGTGCAGTGTAGTAATTACCCTTGGGTGGGTAGATGCGTCTTTACCGATATCTTAGTTCATCCTATGTCTAGTTGGCTGCTTAGTGTAGTCATTTATCCCCAGTCATTACCGTACCAAGTTTATATCATACCCTAATTACTTTAATGATTGTATTGTTAAAGTTATAGGACTCACTCAGACTTATGTCTGACCCCGTTGTTTTTATCTTTTTCCTAACCCTCAGTTTCTCAGAGTGGGCCTAGCACTAGTGGGCTTTGATCAGATTGCTTTATCTATCTTTTGTAGCTTGGACCGTCAATGTAAAGCTCAGCTTATCTTTTCTATTATGGCTATTAGTTATGTAGTGGGATTATGTACTCATGTTTTTATCAGGATGGATATTTAGTACTTGACTCTTGTTTTAGTTGGTTTTGGTATTGTAACCAAACATGTTTATCTTCTGCTGCAATGAAATGATGTTTTAGATTTTCAAGTATTATTTATATCTGTCTTGTTCTATATTCACTTAAAATACTCCACCGAAGTTAAGGCATTCCCTTTGTGAGTGACCTTAGCGGGTGTGGGGTGTTACACGTGGTATCAGAGCTGAAGGTTACCAGAGCAAATAATTTTTTAGAAAAACTATTTTTCTAAAAACATTTTTGGAGGGAGTATTTTCAAAAACATGTCTTTTAAGAGAAAAGTTTTTAAAAGAAAAGCATAATCCCCAATAGCCATATCTTTATCTTTCGAATTCTCCGTTTTGAATCTTTCCTTTTTCGTTTCAGCATGGCTGAAGATCTGAACTTTCCAGAGGGTGTAGCGATACCAGTATGGTATAGGAGATTGATGGAGGCTAGGGCCACCGCTGCGGTCCAGCAAATGTTCCTCCACCACCAGTTGCACCCGATCTTCCTCCCCATCCTCCTCCTCGCACGGATACTTTTGCTAAGACTTGCAAGGAATTTAAGGCTATGGGAGGGAAACCTTTTCAAGGATCAGAAACTTTTGTGGAAGCTAGGGATTGGCTTAAGGAAACGGAAGAGTTGATAGACATCTTTGAGATGGAAGAAGGAAAGAAAGTCAAGTTAGTTGCTTGGTTAATGAAGGGAGAGGCCTCGTTCTGGTGGGAGGTCACTAATGGAGAGCGCCCTGTTGACTCTTGGGCGAATTTCAGACAAAGGTTTGTGGCAAAGTTTCTCTCAAGGGCGGAAGAAAATCAGTATATGGAAAGGTTCTTGACTCTAAAGCAAGGAAACCTATCAGTGAAATAATATGTCAACAAGTTTAATCAGTTGGCAAGGTTTGGCATAGACGTGGTGAATACACCGGAGAAGAAGGCTTTGAGGTTCGTTAAAGGCTTGAATGAACCGATGCATGGATTGGCTATGACTCACATCCCTATGGGGCCACCTTTGAGAAGCTAGTAGACATGGTACTCATGCATGAGGAAGAGAAGGGTCCCAATGCTAATAAGGCACCCGAGAAGAAAGGAGATCAGAAGAGACCTCAACAGCAAAACAAGGGTGAGAAAGGCAACGGTGGCAAGGGAAAGAAGAAGTGCTTCAATTGTGGGACACCAGGCCACCTAAGAAAAGATTGTTGGAAGAAGAAGAAGAAGACTGGCTGCTTCCACTGTGGCGAAGCAGGGCATCTAGTGAAAGACTGCCCTAAGAAGGGGCAGAGGACGGGATCTACCTTAGGAGGACAGGTGCAAGCTCTTATGGCACCAGGTCAGGCAAGAGGGCAAGTTCAGGCTCTCGCGGTTCCACCGGTTCAGGAAAGAGGTAGAACTATTTCCGTTGAAAGTCTGGTTTTTCTGTTTGATCATCCTGTCTGTACTTTATTCGACTCTGGCGCATCGCATTCGTTTATCTCATCATCATTAGTTAAGTCACTGCACTTAGACACCAGTCTAGTAGATGATCCCTTGGTTGTTTCAAACCCAATTGGGGGCTCCACTTATTTGTCCATGATATGTTTGGGTTTGAAGATTTCTATACTTAGCGTTGAGTTTAGATGTGATGCTTTTGTTTTGGGCTTCACGTGCTATGGGTTAATTTTGGGCATGGACTGGTTATCCAGTAATGGTGCCGTTCTTGATTGCGAAAGGAGAGTTGTTAGGCTCATGACCCGCTTGGGGAACACTCTCGAGATCTCTTATAATCCCATGGATTCTGTTATGCTAAGTTATCTTGAATCGCTTGACGCTTCGGTCGAGAATTTGCGATCTATTAGAGTGGTCCGGGAATACTCGGATGTGTTTGAGGAGGTGAAGGGCTTACCTCCGAAGCGGGAGATAGACTTCCGAATATATCTGGTAGACAGTGCTAAACCAGTATCTTTGCCAGTGCGCCACATGGCTCCTCGTGAGAGGAGGGAACTCCATAAGCAAGTAGGGGAGTTGCTTGAGAAGGGGTTCATAAGACGAAGTATATCGGAGTGGGGTGCTCCAGTGGTTTTTGCCATGAAGGCGGATGGGTCCCTCATACTTTGTGTAGACTATAGAGAACTCAACAAGCTTACAAAGAAGAATAGACACCCATTGCCGAGGATTGATGATCTCTTTGATCAATTGGTTGGCGCCTCAGTGTTTTCGCAGTTGGACTTAGCCACGTGGTTTCATCAGTTGAGAGTGGCTGAGGATAGTATAGAGAAGACTGCCTTTACGACTCCGGATGGTTTCTATGAGTGGCTTGTGATGCCATTTGGTTTGACGAACGCCCATGCATACTTTGTTGATTTGATGAGTAGGGTGTTCATGGAGTACCTTAATAAGTTCGTGGTGGTCTTTGTGGATGACATCTTAGTCTTTTCTAAGAGTGAAGAAGAGCATGCCCTACATCTTAGGGAAGTGTTGGAGACTCTTCGAGCGCATAGCCTTAAGGCTAAATTCTCTAAATGTCACTTTTGGAGGAAGGAAGTGCGGTTCTTAGGGCACGTGGTCTCCAAAGAAGGGATAGCTGTGGATCCCGCGAAGGTAGTGTCCATCCAAGATTGGAAGGTTCCAAAGAATGCTACCGAGGTGAGGAGTTTTTTGGGGTTGGCTGGCTACTATAGGAAGTTTATCAAGGACTTCGCGAAGATATCAGCCCCATTAACTCGCTTGACAAAGAAGAATCTAGTCTTCACATGGGACGTAGATTGTGATGATGCGTTCCAACGGTTAAAGAGAGCTTTAACCACAACTCCAGTCTTAGTGTTGCCAGATGGGAGTAAGCCACTTGTTGTTTACACCGATGCTTGTGGGACAGGACTAGGCGCAGTCTTAATGCAAGAGGGAAGGGTAATAGCCTATGGGGGAAGGCAGTTGAGAGTGCATGAGAAAAATTACCCTACACATGATCTAGAGTTGGTCGCTATCGTTTTTGCGCTTAAGACTTGGCGCCATTATCTTCTTGGCAAGAGGTTCGAATTGTTCACTGACCACAAACCATTGAAGTCCTTGTTTTCTCAAAAGGATTTGAACTTAAGACAGCAAAGGTGGATGGAGTTCTTAGCATCCTATGATTTCGAGATAGCGTATACCCCTGGCAAGGGTAACGTGGTGGCGGACGCCTTAAGCAGAAAAAGGTTGTCTTTGAGTCCATTGTTCGTTGAACGACGAAGCTTGGAATTTATCTCGATGTTTGACTTCAGACCTTCCGTTGACTTTGTACCCGGTTTGCTAGCATCCTTAGAGGTCAGACCTACTCTTTTGGGACGGATTGGCGAGGCACAGCGGGACGACCACAGTTGGTTGAGTTGGTAGAGAGGCTCATAAGGGGGGAGTCGTCCAGCCATTTGAGTAGGTACACACTAGATGACAAGGGGTGGTTGCGTAGAGACAGTAGACTTTGTGTACCGCAAGATGGGGGTTTGAGGAAGGCTATACTTGATGATGCACATCGTTCGAAGATGACCATTCATCCCGGTGGGGACAAGATGTACCAAGACATGAAGCGAGTTTTCTTTTGGGCCGGTATGAAGAAAGATGTGGCCGAGTATGTCACTAGATGCTTGGTGTGCCAACAAGTGAAAGCGGAGGAAAAGAAACCCGGTGGGTTGCTTCACCCATTGAAAGTTCCGCAATGGAAGTGGGATAGCGTCTCGATGGATTTTATCAATGGGTTACCGAGATCGAGGAAGGGTAATACGGGAATTTGGGTTGTGGTAGATAGACTTACTAAGAGCGCCCATTTCATACCCGTGAATAGTAAAAGGACTGCTCCATGGCTAGCTTCAGTTTACCTTCGAGAGATAGTTCGGTTGCATGGTGTACCTTCTAGCTTAGTGAGCCATCGAGATCCTATCTTCACTAGCGAGTTTTGGAAGAGTTTGCAAGAGGCGGTAGGAACTCAGTTGTGTTTGAGCACCGCATATCATCCTCAGACGGACGGCCAGACCGAGAGGGTGAATCGTATTCTAGAAGACCTTTTGAGGCTATGTATCTTAGATTTTGGAGGTACATGGGAAGAGCATCTTCCATTGGTGGAGTTCGCATATATTAACAGCTTTCAGTCTAGTATTGGTATGGCTCCATTCGAAGCTCTTTATGTAAGGCCTTGTCGATCACCTACATGTTGGTGGGAATCTATGGATAAGATCTTGCTTGGGCCCGATATGGTTAGAGAGACTTCGGAAAAGATTGATTTGATTCGAAGAAGGATGAAAGCGGTGCAAGACAGACAGAAATCTTATGCGGATAAGAGGAGAACAGATCTTGAGTTTGATGTTGGGGACATGGTCTTTGTTAAAGTATCTCCATTACAGAATGTTGTTCGCTTTGGGTCCGTTGGAAAGTTAGCACCAAGGTTTGTAGGACCGTTTCCTATTAAGGAAAGGATTGGACAGATGGCATATAAAGTGGATTTACCCGAGAGACTTAGTGGGGTACATGACATATTCCATGTGTCACATTTGAGGAAGTGCCTACATGAGACCGCAGAGGTGGTAGAGCCGAGCTTGCTTAGAGAAGTGGAGGTAGAGCGTGATGCGACGATTCGACGAGCTCCTACTCGCATCCTTGGGTCAGAGATTAGGAAGTTGAGAAACAGAGAGGTTCAACTAGTAAAAGTGCAATAAGGAGATGATGAGAGCAACGCTACTTGGGAGACAGAAGCGAAGATGCGTTCACTATACCCATTCCTTTTTGAGGTTATGTCTTTTAATTTCTCCTTTATCGTTTGTCTAGTACTTATCTTATCTTTAGTATGTCCTCTCATTAGTACCTTTGACCTTTAGATAGGGTAAACCTATGGTTGAAACATGTGTTTGAGACATGTTATGCTTGATGGATGCAAGTGTTTGCTAGTGGTTGCTCGTGGATGCATATACACACACTTTAGACACTAGATCGGCTCAGTCACTTCATATTGCATATTGCATATAATTGTGTGTAAGTAGTTATATTAATGGATGTATAATGGTTGTGTTATCACATGGATGATGCATTTTGGTGTATGGTTGTGCACACATGTAGAAATAGTATATGTCGATAGGGTTCTTTCGCATACATATTGGACGCATGGCACTATCATGGTTTGCATTAAGGAGGTCAACTGAATCAGTAGACCGCTTGATTTTGCATTAGACAGGGAACATATACACACACTTTTTGCATATGTTCATACATCATTAGAAACTTTAAGGACAATGGATGACAGTGGTTGATGGTTTAGTAGATGGTTGTTTGGATGGTAGGATACGTTCTTCTTGACTTAGAGATTTCGGGGACGAAATCCTTTAAGTAGGGGAGAATGTAACACCCCGTATGTTGAATAACTTGTAATAATATAAATCAGGGCAGAATTAAATTATAAGATCTTAATCAGGGGAAACGGGCTATGCCATTGCGTTCGTCTCGGAAAAATACGTGAAATAGAGTCCGAGTTTTCGAAAATCGGAGTCCGTATGACCCAGTTAGGGCCCGAAGAAGTTTTCAGAAAATTCAAATTTCAAAAACAGATTTCAAATGCAGAAATGGAGCTGGGCGGGAAAATTCCCGCCAGCCGCCTCAAGTCGACTTGGGAGTCGACACAGCAAGACCCAAGTCGACTGCCCTGTCGACTTGGGAGTCGACACAGGTGGCCGGGTAGTTTTGCCTGGTGCACCATTTGAGTGAGATTGGTCAGGTTTGGGTTGTGTTTGGTGGCTTGTGACGAGATCTGATGGCTCTAAACTATCCTAGGGTTAATCCTATGGCCTAAAACACTTAACTAATCTATAAATACACCCTAAGACTACCCTAATTCATACTAAAATTGGATACAACGTCATCATGCCGTCAAATTGCAACTAGAAGGAGCCACCAACAAATTAAAGAGGAAGATAGCTTCTCAAATCAACTTCTAATCAACTCTAGCAACTAAATCTTCTTCATAGGAGTGCTAATCAACAAGTTGTGAGTTTCTATGCCTTTAGCAAGCAATTGCTAAACTAATTATGATAGGATATAATGAGGTTATGGTTATGTATGTGGATCAATGCAAGTTATGTTATCATATGCTATGTGTTCATGATGCTAGTTATGCAAGTTTTATGCTATATGTTCATGATGCTAGTTATGCAAGTTTTATGCTATATGTTCATGATGCTAGTTATGCAAATCATTATGATAAACATTGATCCATTATGACACCATGTTATGCAAGTTTGGTGTTTGATTATATGCAAGATCATATATGACATGTTATGCAAGTTTGGTGTTTGATTATATGCAAGATCATATATGACATGTTATGCAAGTTTGGTGTTTGATTATATGCAAGTTCATATATGACATGTTATGCAAGTTTGGTGTTTGATTATATGCAAGTAACATGTGCAAGTCTACACCTTTGTATGATATGCATACATATGCATGTTTACCCCTTTTTATGATATGAGTAACATATGCAAGTTCATCCCTTTTTAGACCTATGACATGTATGCAAGTTTATCCCTTTATGATAGGTCTATGACATGAACATTTATGCAATTTACCCTCTTTATGACATATGTGATTCATGCAAGTTTGGGTTGATTATTTATGCTAGTTGGGTTTGATGCTATGGTCATATATGCAAGTTGACACCTTTAAAACCCATGTTGATGCTAATGTTATGCTAAGTTGAACCCATTGTATTTGTGATGAATCTTCCCTTTTAAGTATGTCATGTTAGCGTATTACATGGGGAACGATGGGGTTAATATTCATGTTAACAAAATTGTGGTGAATTGGTATGATGTTGCATACCATGAGTGAATGGACATAATTGAGTCAATTATGTACATCATTAAATTGGAATTAATTAGGGAAAATTAATTCAAAATATGGGGATGATTAATTAGGTGTAATTAATCGACTAAGACACGAGGTTGGACCCTTTTGTACCATAAGACTGCCCGGACCCGACCGGCAAATCCAGCGGCTACAAATGATTGGCCCAATGTGAGAGGTCTTAGGCATAAATTAAATATGTGACAAGTGTAAAGACACGAGGTTAGACTCTGTTATGGCGTAAGGCTGCCCGGACCCGACCGGCAAATCCAGCTGCCATAAAAGACAGTCTAATGTGAGAGGTCTTTACAAAGGTTACGTTCTTAATCAATTAAGAAACACTTAACCAGATAAGCATGTAGTGGGGCATAAGGGGTTAAGTGGTGCCTTGGGTGGCATGTGGAAATCAAGTAAGTGCCTTGGGTGGCATGTGGAAATCTAGTGGGTTGCCCTGGGTGGCAATAGAAAATACGATTAGAATACTTAACCAAGTGGAAACATGTAATTAAACATGATTAAAGGGTTAAGTGGGATGCACTAGAAAAAGGGACAAGCTTAGGTGGGTAGCTTGTGGGGGCCCATTTCAACCAGTAACCCAAAACGTATCTTTGTGGGCTCGACCCATGTCGAGGACAGGACATGCGTACTGGGCTTGACTATAAGAGGCCAAAACGGGTTAGTGGTGGCAACGCAAGTCCAACGGGTTTCATATGCATGTGTGGACCCGGGCTGGTAGGTAAGACGTTGTTGCATCGTGTAGGTATAAGCCGTGCACCATTGGTTGTATCGGGTTGCCACTTTGGCGAGTGATACACCCAACTATGGGGCCAACACGGGTATCTACGTTAGGGAGCCGATCGCTTGGGGAGTAGTGGGTACACCTAGTGGAGATAGGGATAGACGACACCTATGTGCTCAGCTGGGGGTTCACGAAACTACTAGTTAAATTTCTAAGTCCTTGGGTGGGATCAACCTTTAAGTAGGAATGATTGGTGTGGTGTAGAGTAGTAATTACCCTTGGGTGGGTAGATGCGTCTTTACCAATATCTTAGTTCATCCTATGTCTAGTTGGTTGCTTAGTGTAGTCATTTATCCCCAGTCATTACCGTACCAAGTTTATATCATACCCTAATTACTTTAATGATTGTATTGTTAAAGTTATAGGACTCGCTCAGACTTATGTCTGACCCCATTGTTTTTATCTTTTTCCCAACCCTCAGGTTCTCAGAGTGGGCCTAGCACTAGTGGGCTTTGATCAGATTGCTTTATCTATCTTTTGGAGCTTGGATCGTCAATGTAAAGCTCAGCTTATCTTTTCTATTATGGCTATTAGTTATGTAGTGGGATTATGTACTCATGTTTTTATTAGGATGGATATTTAGTACTTGACTCTTGTTTTAGTTGGTTTTGGTATTGTAACCAAACATGTTTATCTTCTGCTGCAATGAAATGATGTTTTAGATTTTCAAGTATTATTTATATCTGTCTTGTTCTATATTCACTTAAAATACTCCACCGAAGTTAAGGCATTCCCTTTGTGAGTGACCTTAGCGGGTGTGGGGTGTTACAGAAACAGTCGAATGGGCCTACGAAACATATCCCATTGTGTTCGGAATGGGGGTAAAACACTAGGGACGACAGTCGTTGGGTTTAGATTGGTGGTCGTGTCAGAAAACCCCTTTAAAACCCACCGGCCAATCATAATTTAAAAAAAAATCCCTTTTCTCTCTCCCGATCGAAGGCGGAAGAGGCTTCAAACCTTCCAGCTCCGATTCCGACCAAACCAGGAGGAATTAGCTCGTTCCACAGTTGAACTTTTTGAAGATCTTCCGAAGCTCTTCAAATCCATACCTGGTTTCGATTTCATTGTGTATTTTGAGAGAACCACCTCCCTGAAGTCGACGACTGCAATTCGCCGCCGCCGCCTGGGACCACCGAACTGGCCCCACCTCCTGGCGCACGTGCGCCTCTCCTAGCCCGACAAGGTGGTGCTGGCTGATCGAAGCAACAATCAATGGATTGGAAGATAAATCGCGACCTAGTTTTGAACGATTTCTGAAAGGTATACGACTGAATATAATTTAAACTATATTATAGCAGTTCTAAGCGCTACGGTTTTTGTTTTCACTATAAAAATCATATCTTTTTCGTTTCTTGACAAAATTCAGTGAAACAAGAGACAGTGGACTCGTGTGGACGTCTTCTACATCTAGAAGAGACCGCATATTTTTCTGAGCCGTCTGCTATTTTTGGTGGAGTGGAACCCAATGTGAGATTTCTAATTTATAAACGATATGGAAAACGATGATGTAATAATTATATAGTCGATGTCTGAGTTATATAAGCGTTGTACACCCCTTGTATAAGCGTTGTATAAGTTGTACGTTCGATGTATAAGTTATGTATGCATTGTAAAAATTATATATGTGTTGAAATAGAAGTGAAATGCTATATAAATATATATATATATACGCCCCTCGTCCACAAACCATGGACGATATTTATTGGTTGTGATTGGTGTGAAAAATTGATTGATAGCAAATGGTTGATTGGAATTGTTTGTGGTTGATATTGATTGATTGTGGTTGAAAAATACCCGTTTGTGGTTGAGAAATATTTGGTTGAAACCACATAGAATTAGTTTGTGGAAATGAAATAAATATACATGCCGCCTGCGTGCGAACTAGATGCATGATTTCCCATTGTCAAAAACCGTGAGGTTTTAAGGTAGAGCGAGGAGCCGTACTAGAGAAGGTCCCGGTTTTAACTACCCTGCCGTTATGCTGCCGAAATTTTGAATAATATTCACGTGTTAGAATTATTTCCTGTGTTGAAATTATATTCGTCTGTTGAATAGAAAACCTTCATGTGTTGAATAGAAATTCATTCGTTGAATCATATTCATGTGTTGAATGGCGTTCGTGTTTTTAAATATAAAAATCACCTTTTTATCGATTTATATAAACTATAGAAAACCTTCATGTGTTGAAACGATATTCATTCGTTGAATTGAAATTCATGTGTTGAATGGTATTCGTGTTTTAAATTTAAAAATCACCTTTTTATCGATTTATTTAAACTATAGAAAACCTTCATGTGTTGAATCGATATTCATTCGTTGAATTGAAATTCATCTGTTGAATGGTATTCATATTTTGAAAGAAATTGTTTTATAATAAAAATCCCATTTTTAACATCAATATGAAATGTATAAAATAATCTTGTTTTGAAATAAATTGTTTCATAATAAAAATCCTATTTTTATCACCTATATGAAATATATAAAATAATCGTGTTTTGAAATAAATTGTTTTGCATTAAAAATCACATTTTTATTATATACATTAATTGTTAAATATAGTGAAGTGTTGAAATAGAAGACAGTTAGATAAAAATATCATTTTTATCAATTGTATGAAAAGAATATAGCTTTGAAATCGAAGAATCGATATATATATATATATATATATATAAATAGAATTGAAATATATAGAATAACGACGCTGCAGTTCGTATTTTGAAACCGTGATTTCAAACGATTATACCGGGAGATCCGACCATCGGATTTTCCTGAAATCGCAACCGTTGGGTTCGCTTTGGAAATACCTTTCCAACGGCACCAACTTTGTAAAAATCCAACAGTTGGATTGTCTGGAATGCTTAATTCAAATCTGAAGAAAAACAGCGCCATAATAGATTATATATATATAATTATATTTTTAATCGAATAACGACGCTGCAGTTCGTATTTTGAAATCGAAACTTCAAACGATTATACCGGGAGATCCGACCGTCGGATTTTCCTGAAACTGGAACCGTTGGATTCGTTTTGACAAGATCTTTCTAATGATGTAAATTTTGTGAAGATCCAACGGTTAGATTTTCAGATATGTGTAAATCAAATCTAGAGAAAAACAGCGCCACGACCGCGCTATGGCCCGAAGCATCGTTTTGAATAAATTGGCTATTTTAAAATAAATTAAAATAGCGATAAATCGTTATAAAATATTATAAACGATATGGATGTGAAATTTAGAAATTAACTGAAGGTTGGCTAAGTCGAATGGTTTCTTGGGTATTGATCTGATGTTGGTTTCGGCCTTCGGGGTTAATATTTTGGAAATCGCTCTCTTACTGATTTACGGTTAGTAACTAATGAATTGAAATGATGCGTGTGTATGTTAGTGTTGCACTTGTTTATTATATACGCGAGTTGTTCAGAAAGACCGGGTTTATCCCATTCTGAATAACTGAATCGACGATAAGAAATCGAGGATGACGACGGTGGTCGAAGACCGGAGATCTTCACCTCGTTTGGATGGTAACCGAGGTCCTGACTGGGAGGCATCCCGAAATATGGATAATGAGTGGTGATCGTCCAGACGTACGTGGTGGTCGATGGGTTTACGAGGTATATAGTGCCTCCGGTTTCATTCAGACCCAGAACGGACTTGTAAATGGACTGTGTTTCTGACATTGCATTTTATTCTATGTTGATTGATCTCTATTAAATATACATTTGTTTGGCGGTGGAGAATTTATTCTTTTGCTTAACGCCCTTCTCTGAAACGCACGAGCTCAGAGGTTGTATATCGATGGACATCAGTCGCATGGCATGAATTGCTAGTGTGGCATGCCTAAGTGGCAAATGATCAGGGCTTCTGTTGAAAAGCAAAGTCTTGTGTTGATGATCAAAGCACCGCCTGTGTAGCGTAGCTTTGTGTATAACGTGAATTCGCGAGCCTCACACCCCGGTATGAACCAGAAACGGGAGAAGGACCTCAAGGAGGGCATGCGTTTCCTTCTAGCTAGGAGTTGTGTCGGTGTTTTTACCCGGCCTGACATTTTACTTATATGGATGATGGATTGCGAGGCGCCTCGGTTATATTAGTCGATCTGGGACCGATGGAGTCATTCGTTGGCTCATTGACGCCCCATAGGGCGGGGAAACGCAGTGTTCAGGAATTTTAATCCACATCGGTGGACCGGCCCTGACGATTATAGGGTCACTCGAGCTCTGATTCTGAGACACAGGCTAGAGCGTCTCGAATTCGGTAAGGACTATCTTTTGCCTTGGTTCATGACGGAAATCCAATTTCCAAATACGTGACCATGCGGTTTTGATTGTATACCTATATATGGCGACATAGTGGTATGGGGCATTAATGCCGTGTAACACCCCACCTCCGTTAAGGTCACTCACAAAGGGAATGCCTTAACTTTGGTGGAGAATTTTATTAAACAGAGTAGAAACTTACAAGACAGATAAAACAGTACTTGGAAAATTTTACCTTTATTACAGCGGAAACAGAAATCAATATGGTTACATCCTTTCAAATCTCAGAATTCAAGTACAAATATCAGTCTTGTACAAAAGCCTTCAAAATGCATGGTTTAAAATCATAATCCCCATAGAACGGGAACTATACAGAGCCAAGCCATACTTTAAGCACTTCAAGCAGAGTGAAATCCGGATCAAGCTAAAGTATTCCCTCCTTGGATAACCTGGGGGAAGAAACGGAAGAAAGGAGGCAAAACACAACAAGGGTCAGACAAAAAGTCTGGCAAGTCCAGTGACTTTCAGCATATGAATAGACAATAATAATATGACATGAACATAAAACTGGATGAGAGATAACTGTAACAGTTGTAGCAGATATAACAGAAGAACAGAATGACATAAACTATTGCTTTACACTTCTCTACACTAATACTAGTATAACAGAATTACGGTGTCACCCTAATGTCTAAACTGAAATGGAAACGGGTACAGAATAATTTAACAGAAACATGATGCTAATAATTCGCCTTTACTACCCGATCAGAAACAGACAGAAGCAGAAACAGATTAATCCCTACGTAAACAGAATGTAGAATTAGGTGTACACTAGTAATGGGCCTTTACCACCCGAACAGACGGTACCACGCAGAAACAGACAAGTGTTACCACCCAACAGAAACAGACGGTACCAACAGAAACAGACAGAACTAAGCGTACCCTAAAACCCTACCCCCAAGCGATCGGCTCCCTAATACATAAATATCCTGTGTCGGCCCCACATTAGGGTGTATCACTCCCTAAAGTGACAACCAATTGGCACAGACCTATTTACAGATGTCACGGCGTCTTACATCCTCAGAGCCAGACCAGGATCCATGCACGCACATGACCCGGTTGGAACGCACCATCAACTCCCCTCGCCATTATCAGAATGAACCGCTTATAATTAGTTCAGTAAGCGTGCCCGGACCCTACCTACTGTTGGGTCAAAGTTTTGATACCAGAAAGGGTTACTGACTAATATGGGTCCCAAACAACAGATGACACAAGTAATTCCCCTCCTAACCTTGTGTCCCCAGACTAACAGATTTCAAATTAACTTGTTTATAGGTTCAGACATACAGAATTTAGATCAAGTAGTTCACAGACAAGTTTTCAAACTAACAGATCAGATATACAGATTAACAGACTTACAGATTAGTTGATTTCAGATTAACAGGCTTACAGATTAACATACTTACAAATTTGTCTAACATTGTAATTAGGCCTATAGATTCACGGAACAGATTTATAAAATTCATCAGTCTAGTGAGTTTAACCCTATCCACCCAACACATTATATTTATCTCAGATTTTCATTAATTAAATATTAATGCCAGACCTCTCACATTAGACTGACAGTTTGCGGCTACTGGTTAGGCCGGTTGGTTCCGCGCAGGTTTCTGTCGCAAACTGAGTCTAACCTCGGGTTTCAAGCACGTTATGACTAACTTCTCACATTAGAACCTATTGTTTGCGGCCACTGGATATGCCGGGCGGTTCCGGGCAGAATTACGCTGCAAACTCATTCTAACCTCGAGTTAGCCATGTTTATCTTTGCGGCCAATTAATTAATGATTTACCATTTATACCCACGCCTAATATACATGTCAATTTTCATAATTATAGCCAATTCAGATTATGTCAATAACAGACTAAATATATCAACTCAACAGATATGGCAGATAATAGATTTAGCAGATTAGGCGACTTAACGGATTCAGCAGATTAAGCAGTTTAGCAGATTTAGCATATAACAGTTTAGGCATCTTCAGCAGACTTAGCAGATGACAGATTTGGTATATGAACAGATATAGCAGATTATAGCAGAACTAGCAGATTAGGCAATATAACAGAACTAGCAAATTAGGCAATATAACAGAACAAGTAGATTAGGCTATATAACAGATTTAATCATTCCTTAAAGTTTCATAAACATATCTTGCCTAATTATAAATTTGGCCTAAGTTTTCATGCCTAAATAGTTGTCATGATTCACATTATGATCGTATACCCCACGTTTGCATTGAATTTATATGGCACAGATTATGGTCATAATTTACCATATAACACACATCTCAAATTTAGTTAAACTTGCCTAGTACAAAAGATTCACATATAAATTATACCAAATATAGCCATCAATTTCAATGCATATCATGTATTAAAAAATCTCCCACTTAGGTGTTATTCACATTTAATAGTTATCAAATCTTAACATAAATCTTCACACCTAAGTCATATTCCCTTTTTATCCCAAATCATGAATTTCTATATAAACAATATGCCCAACAATCTAGAACTTTGAATTATAACAGATCTTTAATTCAAAAATATGCGTTATGTCCAATGTCTCAAGTCATATGTTAATATATAATGGTTCCTCTTCTTCCAATTCACAGAATATGCACAGATCTAAATCTAGTTTACAACCTATGTCCTTTTAGTCACAGATTAGCCATGTCCAATTATGCCATCATTCATTATTTATCCCAAAGTTTAACGTTTGTGTGTTAATCTCTTATGAGATTTGGCGTAGGCTCGGGGTAGCCTGGCTATAGAACAGAAAGAAGAAAGAGATATAGAATAAAATAGATCAGAACAGAACATACGCAATCTCAAATTCAGATTTACAATCATGTCACAATTATAATTAAAGTTTATATCGGAAAATAACTGCACTTGCCTTGGTTGGATTCTAAAAGAAAAAGGTGTTTTAGCTGTTCTCTTTTAATCCTAATCAGAATTGGAGGAAGAAGAAGCACAAGTCCTAGCTTAGATTTCAGTAGAGTAGAGACGCTATTGATTTATTTATTTTTAGAGAGGAAGAGAGCAATGGAGGCTAGAGAATTGTATATGAGATTTAGGTTTAGGTTAGGGATGTATATATGTGTAGGAAGTTATTTAGGACCATTAGATTAACCCTGAATCACGAGAACCATTCAAATGCAAAATCTGCATTTGAGCGAATCGGCCCACGGGATGACAGCCAAACACCCTGGATTAACCCCTAGTCGACCCAACGGGGCTTGGGCCGACCTCAAAAATGGGCTGGTTCGGTTATTCCCTCTCCCAATTCGCTGTTTTGAACCTTTTTTTGCATGTTTAATTATTTAATTTTTATATATATCTATATATATATATATATTTCTCTCATATGCATACAAACTTCAAGGCTTAATAACATCTTCATAATGAACCATTTTTTTTAATTTGTGAACATCACTATTATTAGAAATACGGGGTGTTACATGCCGTCTATGATTGATAGTTATGATTTGAAATTGTTTTCAAAACATATAAACACTAGTAATAATATCAAATGCCTTTGTTTTATTCGTATCAAGCATATTTTGGCCGTTACAAGGTAAAAACTCTATCCTCCGGTTCGCGTTGCATTGTGTGATGGGAACTGAGTCTTATAATGGCTTCATTTTTATAAAAAGCATTGTGATGTTTAAAAGAATGATTTGTTTTAAAGCACTGGCAATCCAATAGAGTAAACCCGTTCCACGAAAGTGGCGTGGTCCTGTGATTATCCTTATTTCAAATGTGTTGAGTAGATTTCTCATACCAGTCCCATGACTGACTCGTAGTTTGTTTCACTTTCAAACTCGGGTGCCCCTTTTTCTACACGGGCAGCCTTGTATTCAGGTTTTAGCTGGCTTTCTCTGCATAGCTGGAGATGAAGATGGATTCTATTATTTATCTCTTTTTATGCTGTTCAGCTCCTATTGTACATTATGTTTGTTTTCCGCTGTAGACATTTATGTATAGCTGAACTATATTTGTACTAAGTATGATCCTGTATACTGTGTAACTCTGATGATTACTCTTATCTAGTATATTCTATTGTGCATTATCTGGTGTATTTATTTAATTCTGTTCTGCTATTATCTTTTTATGTGTTATATTCAAAGGATTACCCTTGCCGCCGTCAGTACGGGGAATGGGGTTGTCTCACTGAACGAAGTTTACAGCTGGAAAAGTTCTTATCTCTTAAGCAAGGAAGTATGATGGTCAAGGAGTACGTCAATCAATTCAATCAGCTGGCCCGATTTGGACCGGACTTAGTATATACTCCTCATAAGAAGGCTCTCCGTTTTGTCAAGGGATTGAATGAGCCACTTCACAGCTTGGCTATGACCCATATACCTATGGGGGCTACTTACGAGAGGTCAGTGGACATGGCACTCTTACATGAGGAAGACTAGGGCAAGAATGAGGCAAAAGCGGAAGTGCCTCAAGATAAGAAGGGGGAGGGGTCGCAGAACAAGAAGGCTTATTCAAAGAAAGGCGGGAAGAACAACAAACCCCATGAAAAGAGAAAGTGTAATTTCTGTGGTATTCCCAGGCATCTGATCAAAGACTGCAAGAAGAAGAAAAGGAAGATGGGTGGTTGTTTCCACTGTGGTGAGACAGGACACATGGTTAGGGCTTGCCCAAGGAAGCAAGGGAAGGGAGCTGTATCTTCTTCTGGAGGGCAAGTTCATGCTCTCAAGGAACCTCCGCAAGAACAAGGTAGAAATATTTCTGTCGAAAGTTTACTCTATCTTTTTGATCATCCTGTACGTACACTATTTGATTCTGGTGCATCGCACTCTTTTATATCTACTACTTTAGTGGAATCTCTGCACCTAGACACTAGTATAGTAGAGGATCCCTTGGTTGTTTCAAATCCAATTGGGGGCTCAGCTTATTTGTCAATGGTTTGTTTGGATTTGAAAATATCTATACTAAGCGTTGGGTTTAGATGTAATGCCTTTGTTTTGGGCTTCATGGGCTATGGGTTGATTCTAGGCATGGACTGGCTATCCAGTAATGGTGCCGTCCTCGATTGTGAAAAGCGAGTGGTTAGACTCATGACTCGCCTTGGTAACACTCTCGAGATTTCTTGTAATCCCATGAACTCCGTTATGCTTAGTTATCTAGAATCTCTTGATGCGTCTGTTGAGAACTTGCAGTCTATAAGGATAGTCCGAGAATACTCGGATGTGTTTGAAGAGGTAAAGGGCTTACCTCCAAGGCGGGAGATAGACTTCCGCATATATCTTGTTGATAATGCAAAGCCCGTTGCTTTACCTGTTAGGCACATGGCCCCAAGGGAGAGAAAGGAGATCAGCAAGAAAATCAAAGAGCTACTTGAAAAGGGGTTCATAAGACAGAGTATTTCTGAATGGGGTGCTCCGGTAGTGTTCGCAACCAAAGTTGATGGTTCGCTTCGCATGTGCGTTGATTATAGGGAGCTAAACAAGCTGACCAAGAAGAATAGGCACCCACTCCCAAGAATAGATGATTTGTTCGATCAGCTTGTAGGTGCATCGGTTTTCTCCCAATTAGATTTGGCTACCGGGTTTCATCAGCTAAGGGTGGCTGAAGACAGTATTGATAAGACCGCATTCAGAACCCCAGATGGTTTCTTTGAGTGGCTTGTCATGCCCTTCGACCTGACAAATGCACCGGCATACTTCGTGATTTAATGAGCAGGGTGTTCGAGAGTTTCTCAATAAGTTTGTGGTGGTCTTCATAGACGATATTTTGATCTTCTCAAAGAATGAGGAAGAACATGCTCAGCATCTAAAAGAAGTCATGGATACTCTCTGTGCACATCAGTTGAAGGCGAAATTCTCCAAATGCCATTTTTGGAGGGAGGAAGTTAGGTTCCTTGGACACGTGGTGTCCAAAGAGGGGATAGTTGTGGACCCCGCGAAAGTGGTTGCTGTGCAGGATTGGAAGGTTCCTCGAAACGCAACCAAAGTCCGAAGCTTTCTCGGGCTAGCAGGCTTTTATCGAAAATATATCAAAGATTTTGCAAAAATCTCAGCTCCACTGACAAGATTGACAAAGAAGAACCTAGCTTTCAATTGGGATTTGGATTGCGATATTGCTTTCCAACGTTTGAAAAGGGCTCTAACAACAGCCCCTTTTATGACATTGCCTGATGGAAGCAAGTTGTTTACAGTATACACAGATGCTTGCGAAATGGGACTAGGTGTTGTTTTGATGCAAGAAGGGAAGGTAGTGACTTATGGTGGAAGACAGTTGAAAGTACATGAGAAAAACTACCCAACCCATGACCTAGAGTTGGCAGCCATCGTTTTTGCGCTTAAGTCTTGGCGCCATTTTCTCCTAGGTGAGAAATTTGAACTGTATGTTGACCATAAATCGTTGAAATACCTTTTCTCGCAGAAAGATCTCAATTTGAGGTAGCAAAGATGGATGGAGTTTCTTGCCTCGTATGATTTTGAGATTTCCTACACTCCAGGCAAGGGCAATGCAGTAGCAGACGCCTTAAGTAGAAAGAAGTTGGCCTTAAGCCCTCTCTTTGTGGAAAGGCAAAGCTTGGAGTTCATAGCAAGCTTTAACTTCAGACCCTCCTCTGACTTTGTACCTGGCTTGTTAGCAACATTAGAAGTGCGACCAACTCTATTAGACTCAATCGGAGCCGCGCAAAGAGAAGACCCTCAGCTAGCCAATCAGATGGACAAGTTAATTAGGGGTGAGACTTCCAGTCACCTCAATAGATACTCCATTGATGCCAAGGGCCGGTTGAGACGAGATGGAAGACTATGTGTCCCACAAGTAAGGGATTTGGTAAAGGCGGTTCTAGAAGAGGCACACCATTCCAAGATGACCATACACCCAGGCGGAGACAAAATGTATAAAGATATCAAAAGAGTTTTCTTTTGGAATGGCATGAAGAAAGACGTAGCTGAATTTGTTTCTAAGTGTTTAATATGCCAACAAGTCAAGGCGGAGCAGAAGAAGCCTGGTGGTCTGCTCAATCCTCTAGAAGTCCCACAGTGGAAATGGGATAGCATCTCGATGGATTTTATAGATGGGTTGCCTAGGTCAAGAAGGGGCAATACTAGCATTTGGGTAATAGTGGTCAGGCTCACAAAAAGCGCCCACTTTATACCCGTCAAGAGTAAAAGGACTGCCTCATCTCTAGCATCCATATATCTTAAAGAGATAGTTCGACTCCATGGGATACCCTCTAGCATAGTGAGTGATCGAGACCCTATCTTCACGAGCGAGTTTTGGAAGAGTTTCCAAAGGCTGTAGGCACACAGTTATGCTTAAGCACGGCCTATCACCCTCAAACTGATGGCCAGACGAAAAGAGTCAACAGAGTATTAGAAGTCCAATTGAGATTATGCATTATTGACTTCGGAGGTACATGGGAGGATCATCTACCTTTGGTGGAATTCACTTACAACAATATCTACCAAGCCACCATAGGCATGGCGCCTTTCGAAGCTTTATATGGATGACCGTGCAGGTCACCAATTTGCTGGTGGGAGTCCACATACAAGCTCATACTTGGACCAGACATGATTAGGGAAATTTCAGAGAAAGTAGACTTGATACGAAGAAGAATGAAGACTGCCCAAGATAGACAGAAGTCCTACGCAGACAAAAGAAGAACTGACCTTGAGTTCGAAGTTGGAGACAAGGTGTTCCTTAAAGTATCTCCTTTGAGGAACGTCGTTCGCTTTGGATCCGCAGGAAAGTTAGCACCAAGATTTGTAGGGCCGTTCCCTATCATCGAGAAGATTGGGAAGATGGCTTATAGGGTACAGCTCTCTGAAAGGTTGGCCGGGGTTCATAATATCTTTCTTGTCTCTCACCTGCGGAAATGCTTACCGAGTCTGCGGAAGTGGTAGAACCAAGTATGCTAGAGGAAGTTGAAGTTGAACGAGAAGCAACTATGAGGAGAGCTCCAACCCGAATCTTGGGAACAGAAGTCAAAAAGCTACGCAACCGTGAAGTTAAGCTCGTCAAAGTTCAATGGAGTGACACCGAGGAAGACGCGACTTGGGAAACTGAGGACAAAATACGCGCAGCCTACCCTTTTCTTTTTGAGGGTACATCCTTAATCTCTTTTTCCTTAAGTTTATGCTAGTATTTATCTTTTATCTCCTCGATCCTATCCTTTATCCTAAGGTAGGAACCCATTTGGATGTAAACATGTAATTGAAACATGTTATGATTGATGGTTGCAAGTGGTTGCTAGTGGATGCATATACACACACATTAGATATCAGATCGGCTCAGTCACTTCCATATTGCATATGCATATATGTATTGGTATATGGATTGAAACTTGATGTGTTATCATATGGACGTTGCATTTGTATGAATGATTGTGCACTCATGTAGGAAATTTTGAGTAGGAAAAATTGCATTCATAATGGACTCATGGCGCTGACATAATTTGCATTAAGGAGGTCAACAGAATAAGTAGACCGCCTGATTTTGCATTAGATAAGGACATGTACACACACAATGCATATGATCATGAAGCATTAGAAATCTTTTAAGGACAATGGACGCCTGTGTTTGATGGTTGAGTAGATGGGTGATTGGATGGTAGGATATAAGTTCTTCTCGACTTGAAGATTTCGGGGACGAAATCCTAAAAGGAGGGGAGAATGTAACACCCCGTATTTTCTGTTAACGTTATAGTAACAAATTAAACAATACTTAATTTAAAATGTGAGAATTAAGGGAAACGGGTTACACCATTGTGTTCGTCTTGGAATTCTGGTTGAGATAGAGTCCGAGTTTGCGTAAATTGGACTTCGTATGAAGAAGTTATGGCTGTCAGAAGTTTCCAGAAAATTCAAATAAACTCAAACAGCTCGAAAACAAATTCAAATCAGAAGTCAGAAGCGGGCTAGGCGGGAAAATTCCCGCCCAGGAACCAGGTCGACCATGGGGTCGACCCTAGTGTCGACCTCCCCCCTACAGGTCGACCTGCCCCCCCCCCCCCCCCCCCGGAAGATCTGAAAGGTGACGATTTTGTGACTCAGTGCAGAGTCACTAGGGCTGCGGTGTCACCCTATCTTCACTGGATGGTTGTGGTTAACCCTAGGATCATCTGACGGCTCAAATTGAGTTGAAATTCTATATAAACAACCCAATGCTCAAACCTAAAAATCACACAAAAATTATCCTAGAACTATCATGCTGTCAATAGAAAACTTGGAGTAGCCGTCACCAATTCAAAGACAAGATAAGAACCTGAATCAAAAATCAAATTAAAAGATTATCAAATTCAACGATCTACATCAAAGGCGAGCTTACCAATTTCAGAATTCAGATTTCAGAACCCAAGAATTCCTTTTTAGTTTGTAAGATGGTTATTACGCAGATTTAAACATTCTTTCAATTGAATTATGACATGTTGTAATTTGGATATAAAATGATGCTTATGTATAAGATTTGATTCTCATTTATCTTAAAGTATCGTTGTAATTAATCATGCCTATATGCTTGTGGCGATGAACATGTTGTATATTAATCTTGTCTACATGCTTGTGGTGATGAACATATTGTATATTAATCATGTCTATATGCTTGTGGTTATGAACATATTGTATGTTATTGGAATCTATTGTGATAGGGTAATGGATTTATTTTGCCAATTAAATGGTAAAACATGTCATGTTATAAATTGGTGGTTATTTACAAGTTTATGATCTAAAACACATGCTTATATGTTAGATCAACACTCATGTATATTCATGTTAGGTTGAATCTAATCATGTTGTAAAATTTGGAATTGTAGTCCTCTTATGTTTTTAACACATAAGTATCATGCTAAATTGTGATTCGAATATGTTTATAACAGCCCTCTTATGTTTAACACACATAAATTATCATGCTAAGTTGCAATTTAAAAATGATTATAGTAGCTTTCTTATGTTTTGACATACATAAGTTAATATGCTAAGTTGTGGGTTGAAACTGTGATTATATGTTAAACCTCCATGCTAGACCTTTGTCAAGTTTACATGACCATTAGACCCAACTTAGTCACAAGTTCACCTTTACCCATTTAATTAAAGTTAATGATACTTCTATGCCAAGTTACACATGACAAGTTGAAATGTATGCTATTTTATGCTTATTTCATGTCCCCTTATTTATTACCCCTTTCTTATTTATGGTTTGGGCTAATTTACTAGCCCAACATTTTATGTGATTCATGCGCACGTTCCACGGGGGTAGCGATGGGAAAATATGAAAATTCATGGCATAGATGTGTTCATGAAATGGTATATTTGATATACCATTTATGGTGAGCATAATCAAAGGATAATTATGGCATGATTAAATTAAATTTAATCTACATAAAGAATTTAGACATATATAGAAAAATGTGAATTTAGAAAAAGACGAATATGCCTAACCCGAGGTTAGAATGAGTTGTGGTGTAAATCTGCCCAAAACCGACCGGCATATCCAGTGACCCCAACAAGACCTGTCTAATGTGGGTGGTTAGTGCATCAAGCCCAAAAAGAACCCGAGGTTAGACTGAGTTATGGTGTAAATCTTCCTGGAACCGACCGACACATCCAGTGACCACAACTAGCCTGTCTAATGTGAGTGGTTGGTGCTTTAATAAATTAAAGCTAATTCAAGATTGGTAGGGTTAAGTCAATTAGGGAAACACTTAACCGGTTCAACATGTTAACTAAACAAATGGGTGGGGTTAGGTAAACTTGGACACTTAACCAAATAAACATGTTGATTAGAAAACCCTAGTAGCGGGGACCCATTTCAGCAGTAACCCACATAGATGTATCATGGTACCCTGGAACTAGGCAGGGTGGGGCACGATTACTGGGCTGATTATAAGCGGTCAAAACGTCGGCGGTTAGTGGGCCAGTGTAGGTTCCTACGGAGTTTGGGCGTGCACGTACTCCGGAGTGGAAAAATCAGGCGCCGGGCATCAGTAGTATACATTGTGCATCTTGAATCGTGTCGGGTTGCCACCATAGGGACTGATACACCCCATGGTGGGACCAACACAGGTAGCTACAGTCAAGTGGGGCTGAATGACACAGGATATGAATGCATGCGTCTAGGAGCCGATCATTAAGGGGATCGTTTGTTATAAACACGTGGGGCTGGTTGAACCAATGGTTAAGTATGTGTAGAGACTATAGTAATGGGTGCGATCACATATCTTATATTAGGGTATTGTCCTATGTTCTGTTATCACTATCATGATCCCTTTCCTTGTTTAAAATACTAGTAATCACTGAACTTACCATACTTATTGTCTGACCCATTTTCTCTCGTCTTCTTTTCTTCCGTTTCCCCTCCCAGGTCCACAAGGAGGTAATACTCCAGCTTAGTCAGACTCTTTGCAAGCTAAAAGAAAGTAGATGTATGATTGGGACTCTCTTACCTTGGCTATGGCTTTTGGATACTACACTTGGGGATTTATGCAGTTTTATTTATGGTTTATGCTTCTTTATTAAATAATCAAGACATAAATTATGGTGTAATGTTTTGGAAGTTATTTTGAGACAATTTGATGTAATGCTTTTGTATTGAACTACGTATGCAATAAATATTTGAATTTCGCTACTTAAATTTATCTGTCTTGTAAATTTTTCTGTGTCTTGTACCTATAACCCTCCACCAAAATTAAGGCATTCCCTTTGTGAGTTACCTTAACGGAGGTGGGGTGTTTCAGTTGTAAAATTCACTCTGGATGTGAATGGACTGTTTAATGATTATTTATCATTATTGTTAAATACATGCGATGTATGAAATCGATATAACTGAAATTATATGCTAATTGATTGAGTTGCATTCCGATTCAGAAGTAAAGAATATTTTTAAATAAAGAATATTTTAAAATAAAGAATATTTCAAAATAATATCCAATGAATAATGAAAATGTGATTTTGATGTCGGATTTTGGATGGACACAATAATATTGAAATGTAAAGCCGAGTTATATAGAAAACGCTATTTTAACCAGAACGGGTTCATCGATCGATTTTATTCATTTTAAAATGAATATCGAAAAGAAGTGATTTCAAAATCTAATATTTTGAACATATTATCATTTTAAAATTATAATGATATAGAATATTCAATTTTGACTTAAAATTGAAAATGAAGTTAAAATCATTTTAAAACAAATTCAAAAACGATTTATAAAATACGTTTTAAATAGAAATCGATGATATTATATAAATATAATGGCCTGAATAGAGCGCGCCGCACAGCGACCGTTCGTGAATTTTGACCATTAACTTCAAATTGATGTAACGGGAGATCCGACCATCGGATTCTCCTAAAATCAGAACCGTTGGGTTCGAAATGAAAAGAGCTTTCCAATGAATATAAGGGATTTGAAATATAACGGTTGGATTTGGAATTATGTCCAAATCAAATTTGAAAAAGGTCGCTGTGGATGCAATTCGGTGGCCGTTGTTGGAAACCGACTGTACGGACCTTGATAAAATTATTAAAAATATGAAAATTTTATATAAAATCATAATTAATAATTTGAAAAGATTTTGGATGAAAAATCCATATTGGAAAAGTTAAAAATATATTTTTATCGAAATAAATTAGTTATTAACTAGAATAATAATCCAATGTTTTTAAATAAATAATGTGGATTTTGGGTTGTCGTGAACGATGTCTTTAATAACATTTTTCTTAAACCCCGATTAGAAAAGAATAAATCTTTTAAATTAGAATTAGATAAGTTACCAACTAATTAATACTTAATTGGAATTGAATTGAAATTGGATTTTTGGGTTTATCACGAACAATGTTTTAAATAACATTTGTTCTTTAACCCAATTAACACTGAAGATCTGATTTGGAATTTATAAATCTTTTTATTTAGATTTAATGGAAATTTTCCAAACTAAAGTTTTCTAATTTAATATATTAAATTGGAATTGAATGGAATTCGATTTGGTAATAATCGAGATGAGCTTCTGTGAATGAAGACCGTTACTATATATGGAATTTAAAAGGCTTTGTCGTTATTCCATTTATATTATTAGTCTGACATGGGAATTCATATCGATCATGTACTGTTATGATTTCCATGTAGATTCCATTTTGATGGAAGATGATTTTGGGTTTTTCGTGAACTGTGTTTTAAACCACATTGGTTCTTTTAACCAGTTAAAGACAAGATTAATTTCTAAGTTGAATGATCATAAAGTAATGATTTTTGATATTAAAACCAAATTGGAGTTTTAATAAATTTTTAATTAGATTGAAATGGGAATGAGATAATTAAATTTATCGAATTCCTGAAATGATCGAAAATGGAGTATTATCAGTTTTACTCCAGGCGATAGTTAAATCTTTAATTTGATTTGAACATGAAAGGGTAATTAATTTTACTCAGAACACAGTGGGTGTTAGATATGGAGTGCTACTAGTTTTTCTCTATGGGATGAATAAGTTGGGATTGGAAAATAATAAATGATTATTGTGGTAAGGTTCGATAATCCCGACTAGTTAATAAAATCTATCGAAATTGATATCCAAAGGAAGATTATAGAATAAATTTAAAAGAATTTATTTTTGATAAAATTAATGGGAACCTTTCCCAAATAATGTGAATATTTTATTAAAAGAATATTCTAAATTGGAATGAGGCGTATGATGTGTTTTTATAGTACTTGATTATTGATTATAAAATACGCGAGTTATTCGGAAAGACAGGGTTTAACCCATTCTGAATAATTACTACGACGATTAAAAGTCGACGATGAAGACGGTGGTTGAAGACCAGAGATCTTCACATCGTTTGGATGATTACGGATGTCTTGATTGGGCCCTACACCCAAGACAAGGTAATAAGTGGTAATCGTCCAAACGTACTTGGAGATCGACCGAATATGCGAGGACCTCTCTCTTGTATTGGACATATGGGATGAGGAATAAGGTGCCTCCGGTTTCGTTCAGACCCAGAACGGACTTGTAAATGGATGGTCTGCCTGACGTTGTATTCCTTTATGCTGTATTCGTTGATCTCTGCTAAATATATATCTGTTTGGTGGCAGAGAATTTATTCTCTTGCTTAACACCCTTCTCTGAGACGTATAAGTTCAGAGGTTATATATTGGCAGAAATCAATGGTATGGTATGAATTGACAATGTGACATGATGAGATGCATGGATCAAGGCTTTTACTGAAAAGCAGAGCCTTGTGGATGATGATCAAAGCATAGCTTTAATTAGCATAGCTTTGTACAGCGTTACTTCGCGAGCCTCATAACCCGGTATGATGGTGAACTGATGCTCAGGTCAATATGCTTTCGATATGAGGATGGATTCAGTCGACTGAGATGAGCTGAGTGTGGTCGCTCCACGCTCAGAGGGATAGGGCACACCACCCGATTCCCAAAGGGATAAAGTAAGCGGTGTTTTCACTCGTTAGGACGTAAGCCTCAATGATACTTGATTTCCCAAAACGGCGGATGTGCATTATGGTGTTTTCTCTAGTTGGGACGTAAGTCGTTGTGTATTACACTACGTGATAGATCTTTCGAATCCGAAGCCATCAATATGGACATCCAAACTTCCAATACGACATTTTGCGATTTTAATTGTAAACCTATATATGGCGACATAATATATAGTACCTATGCCGCCTATGATTGATTCATTTACTTTCGAAATTGATTTCTACACTATACACTTATAGTAATAATAAAAGATAAATTTTGCGTACCAAGCATATTTGGCTATTATAAGGTAAAACTTTGTCCTCCGGCTTGCGTTGCATTGTGTGATGGGACCTGACTCTTATAATAGCTTCATTTTTCTTTAATTAGCAATGCGCTATTTGTTTTAGGCACTGGTATTCTTAGGGGTAACCCATTCCGTGTTATACGGCGTGGTCCCATGATTTACTTAACTTTAAAATAAAATTAATAACTGTTTTAGTTTTCTCACTAGTCCTATGACTGACCTGGAGTTTATTGTTTTAACCAATACTCTGGGTGCCCATATTTTCCACACGGGCAGCTAGTAGTTTTGGTTTTCACAGATATTTCTTTTCAAAGGATCCTGGATTATAGCTGGAGCTATATTCGGAAAGCTTGTATCCATATATCTCTTTCAGTTGTGTCAATGGTTATTTTCCGCTATGTTTGTATTATTTTCCGCTGCTATGTAATTTTAAATCTCTGATATTTTTCTGTGTAATATTTATTCGTACTCTGATGTAATTGTTGTAATAAGCAATGAAATGTTATGTTGTTTGTGTTCTGATGTGTCATATCCTCAACCCAATCCGGGCTTTCCCGTAAGGGGAAGTTTGGGTCGTTTCAGCGTGGTATCAGAGCTTTGGTTTATAGAGCTCGAGAATAAGGCATATTAGAACCAAACAAAAGAATTCTTCAGAGATAGGATTAGTAACATCCTATAAGAATAACTCGTTAGAGATAGGATCAGTATCATCCTAAAATGAGTTTGAAGAGTATTATTAGTATAAAAAAATAGTTTTGAAATTTTATATCTATTATACGTATTTGAGTATATTATTTTATATTAAATTTGGACAATCAAGTATATGAAGATTTTGCATATACGCCTAGCTAGCGTGTATACGAAGTCTCAAATATACTGGATAGATATAGAATCACACTCTAGTCGCCCGGGGATAATTCTGATGTTGACAGCTGCATCATTAGTATTTATGTTCGAGTTTCGAAAGTGGGATATCTATATATTTCCAATTGACTGGTGTGAGAACCAAAACTTAGTTAGAATTTATTGTTGTGATTTGCACTAAAAATATGATTTTTTTACTATATATAAAAGATATATGTTTGAAAATTTAATTAACTAATTTTTTGCTATATGTGTTGTATGATTATTAGTTTAACTAATAAAAATATTAGAACGATAATTAATTTAACCAATATGAATATGAAAGGTAAAATTAGCCAAATTGAATCAAATATTGAATTAAATTGAAAATTGAATGAAATTGCATATATGTATGACCGACAAATAGGTACGTATTTACTGTATTTATTGGGTTTGATGATTTTATGAGCCGATTGGCTAGCCGCTTTGTAACACCCCACACCCTCTATGGTCACTCGCTATGGGAATGCCATAACATTGGTTGAGTATTTTAAGTGAATATAGAACAGGAAAATTACAACAAGACAGATATAAGTAATACTTGAAAATTTTAAAACATCATTTCATTGCAGCGGAAAGTAAAACATGTTTGGTTACATCACAAAACCATAATAAGAGTCAAGTACAAAATATCCATCCTGATAAATAAAAGTACATAATCCCAATACATGAACTGATAGCCATAAAAGAAAAGGGTAAGCTGAGCTTTACATCTATGGTCCAAGCTCCAAAAGAGTAATAAAGCAGCCTGATCAAAGCCCACTCGTGCTGGGCCCACTCTGAGAACCTGAGGGTTGGGAAAAAAAAGATAAAAACAACGGGGTCAGACATAAGTCTGAGCGAGTCCTATAACTTTAACAATACAATCATTAAAGTAATTAGGGTATGATATAACTTGGTACGGTGTAACTGGGGATAAATCTGTAGCCAATCAAACTTAGGATGAACTAAGATAACGATAAAGACGCATTTACCCACCCAAGGATAATTACTACACTGCACCACACCAGTCATTACTAACTTAAAGGTTGATCCCACTAAGAGTACTTAGTAAAACTTAACGGTAGTTTCGTGTACCCCTAGCTGACTACATAGGTGCCGTCTGCCCCTATCTCCACTAGGTGTACCCACTACCCCCCCATTCGATCGGCTCCCTAACGTAGATACCCGTGCTGGTCCCACAGTGGGGTGTATCATCCCCTAAAGTGGCAACCCGACAATGTCAACGGTGCACGACTTATACCTACACGATGCAACAACGTCTTACCTACCAGCCCGGGTCCACACACGCATATGAAACCCGTTTGACTTGCGTTGCCACCGCTAACCCGTTTTGGCCTCTTATAGTCAAACCCAATATGCGTGTCCCGTCCTCGACTTGGGTCGAGCCCACAAAGATACGTTGGGATATTGGCTGAGATGGGCCCCCATCACTTGGCTCAAGCTATCCACCTAAGCTTGGCCCCTACTAGTGAATCCCACTTAACCCTTTAACCATGTTCACTTACATGTTATAATTTTGGTTAAGTATACTAATCGTATTTTCTATTGCCACCCAAGGCAACCCACTAGTTTTCCTCATGCCACCCAAGGCACCCACTTAACCCCTCATGCCCCACTACATGCTAATTTGGTTAAGTGTTTCTTAATTAATTAAGACCGTGATCTTATAAAGACCCCTCACATTAGACTGACATTTTATGGCAACTGGATATGCCGGTTGGTTCCGGGCAGTTTTACACCATAAAAGAGTCTAACCTCGTGTCTTTACAACTATCACGTATTTAATTTATGCCTAAGACCCCTCACATTGGGCCAATCATTTGAAGCTGCTGGATTTGCTGGTTGGTTCCGGGCAGACTTCCGCTACAAAAAGGGTCCAACCTCGTGTCTTAGTCGATTAATTACACCTAATTAATCCCCCCATAATTTGTATTAATTATCCCTAATTAATTACACATTTTTAAGAATATGGGTAGACCTAACTCAATAGGTAAATTCCCAATTCCATAGTATGGGTAGACCTAACTTAATAGGTAAATTCCCAACTTCATAATATGGGTAGACCTAACTTAATAGGTAAATTCCCAATTATGTCCATTCATTTTATATTATGCTTATTCATACCAACTTCACAAAATTTTGTTGACATGCATATTAATCCCCATCGTTCCCCACGTAATTCGTTCACACAACATGACATATAAATGGGAAGATTCATCATAATTATAATGGGTTCCACTTATCATAACATTAGCATTAACATGGGTTTAAAAGGTGTCAACTTGCATCATAACATTAAACCCAACTAGCATAAATCATTGACCCAAACTTGCATATATTATGCGTATCATAAAAAGAGACAAACTTGCATATGAACTTGCATATAAACCCACATATGAACTTGCATAATATGTCATACATAGAGGCAAACTTGCATATGTTGTGCATATCATAAAAAGAGACAAACTTGCATATGAACTTGCATATAAACCCACATATGAACTTGCATAATATGTCATACATAGAGGCAAACTTGCATATGTTGTGCATATCATAAAAAGAGACAAACTTGCATATGAACTTGTGAAAACCCGTAACTTCCCCGTAAAGGAAAGCGACGGATAGTTCGAGAACAAACCACAACAGAACACATACAGAAGAACATTTCATTGTATATTACAACAATGCATCAGATTACAAGAATATACAGAGTATAAATGAATATTACACAGAAATATCAGAGATTTAAATTACATTTAAATACATCGCAGCGGAAAATAATACAATACACAACTAGAAGAAGATATACGGATACAAAGCTTTCCGGATATCGTTCCAGCTGTAAACCAGGATCCTGTGAATATAAATCTGCAAAAACCAAAACTACTAGCTGCCCGTGTCAAAATAGGGGCACCCAGTGTTTAGGTTAAAACAATAAACTCCAGGTCAGTCATGTGACTGGTGTGAGAACTAAAACAGTTATTAATCTTTATTTTAAAGCTAGGGAAATCAAGGGACCACGCCGTATAACACGGAACGGGTTTCCTCCCAAGAATACCAGTGCATAAAACGAACAGCGCAATGCTAAATAAAGAAAAATGAAGCTGTTATAAGACCCAGGTCCCATCACACAATGCAACGCAGTCGAGGATAGGGTTTTCCCTTATAACAGCCAAAGAATGCTTGATACGTTTAAAACAAATCATTTGATACTATTATAAGTGCATAGTGTATAAAACACTTCAAATCATAAGTATCAATCATAGGCGGCATGAATGGCCCATAACACTATGTCGCCATATATAAGTTTACAATCAAAACCGCAAATGTCGTATTGGAAGTTGGGTTATCATTTATGGTATGAACCGAGGCTAGGGGCAAGATCCTCTACCGATTTGTGACTCTCTAGCCCGAGCCACAGGGTCAGAGTGCATCGACCCTTTAGATCGTCAGGGCCGGTCCACCAATGTGGATTATTATGCCTGAACACTACATTTCCCCGCTCTTTGGGGCGTAAGCCTGGCCCGTCAGCCGACCAGAAGCATCGGCCGAAACCGATATCACGAGGCGCCTCGCTTTTCAGCAAGTAATAATAAGTAACATCCACATGAGTCAAACTCGTCAGCCAGTTCAAGCACTGACGCCACTCATAACTAGAAAGAAACGCATGCCCTCCCTGAGGTCCGTCTCCCGTTTTTGATTTATACCGGGTGTGATACTCGCGAATCAACGTTACACAAAGCTACGCCACAAAGGCCGTGCTTCGATCATCAACCACAAGACTTTGCTTTTCAACAGAAGCCTTGATCATTTGCCACTTAGGCATGCCACACAGGAAATTCACTCCGCCGCCAAACAGATATATATTTAATAGAGATCAATCACACGGACTAAAATCCAATGTCAGACACACAGTCCATTTACAAGTCCGTTCTGGGTCTGAACGAAACCGGAGGCACCTAGTACCCCGCATATCCATCGATCTCCAAGTACGTCTGGACGATCACCAACTGTTTCCATCTTCTTGGGTGTACAGCCCAATCAAGATCATCAGTTATCACCCAAACGACGTGAAGACCTCCGGTCTTCGACCATCGTCTTCATCTTCGACTTATCGTCGTATCAGTTATTCAGAATGGGATAAACCCTGTCTTTCCGAATAACTCGTGTATATTTTAAATAAGTGTTACACAAACACAACATACGCCTCATTCCAATTCATTAGTCACTAACCGTAAATTAATCAAGAGAATAATTCCCCAAATATTAACCCCGAAGGCCGAAACCAACATCATATCAATATCCAGAAAACCATTCTGTTTGGCTAACCGACAGTCAATTTCTAAATTTCACATTCATAGGGAAAGGTTCCCATTAATTTTATCCAAGATAAATTTCTTGAATTTATTCTATAATCTATTTTTGAGTATCAATTCAAACTAGTCGGGATTAACGAACCTTACCGAAGTAATCGTTTGTTTTAATTTCCCAATCCCAACCTATTCATCCCATGAAGTAAAACTAGTTATACTTCATATCTAACACCACGGTGTTATCGGTAAATTCAATTACCATTTCACGTTCAAATCTAATTAAAGATTTAACTATCGCCTGGAGCAAAACTGGTGATACTCCATTTCGATTATTTCAATCTAATTAAAGATTCATTAAAACTCCACTTAGTTTTAATCTTTAACTGGGTTAAAGAATCAGTGTCATTTAAAAACACAGTTCACGATAAACCCAAAATCACATTCATTAATTATCGGGCTAAAGAACGAGTGTTGTTTAAAACACTGTTCATGATAAACCCAAAAATCAATATCAATTCAATTCCAATTAAATATTATTTAATTGGTACAACTTCATTAAATCTAAATAAAAAGATTTAATCTTTTCTCAACTAGGTTCAAGAACAGTGTTAGTGAAAACACCATTCACGACAAACCCAAATCACATTTGATATTCAATATAAGGCTCTGAATAGAAAATATATCGGCTTATATTCAATATCAAATTCTACGATTAACAAATGTCGTATTGGAAATAACGATATAAATATCTACATCTTTCAAATTTCCATAACAACATCTGTATAATCCCGAATTCCAACATCGAAATATTCCGAAGACAATTTCGATTCAAATCCACTCCAATGCAATCATTGGAAATTTTGGTTATTTTTAAAACCCTTTTCGAATTCAATTTATTTATTTAAAAATAAATAGAATTATAATTCTAGTTCAAAACTAGTTCATCTCGATAAAAATCTATTTTTATCTTTTCAAATATGGAGTTTTTCATCCCAATTGTTCTCAAATCATTTCTTATGATTTTACACAAATTATTACTATTTTTAATAATTTTATCAAGGCCCGTACAGTCAATTTCCAACAATGGCCATCGAACTGCACTTACAGCGACCTTTTTCAAATTTGATTTGGACATAATTCCAAATCCAACCGTCAGATTTTGAATTTCTAATATTCATTAGAAAGCTCTTTTCGATACGAACCCAACGGTTCCGGTTTTAGGAGAATCCGACGGTTGGATCTCCCGTAATGTCCGTTTGAAATAAATGGTCGAAATTCACGAACTGCCGCGGCGCGGCGCGTTCTATTCAGGCCATTATATTATATATATAATATATATATAATATATACTTCGTCGATTTCTATTTAAAACGAATTATATAAATAGTATTAAAATCGTTTCAAAAGCAATTTCAACTTTCTTTTCAATTCAAATCAAAATTGAATTCTTCATTATAAATTCGTTTTAAAATTCATTTCTATTCAATTCAAATTTCAATTCAATTTGAATTCATTTTAATTCGCTTTCAATTCAATTTGAATTCGTTTTCAATTCAATTCATTTCGAAATCGTTTTCGATTCAATTCATTTCGAAATCGTTTTCAATTCAATTCATTTCGAAATCGTTTTCAATTCAATTCATTTCGAAATCTTTTTCAATTCAATTCATTTCGAAATCGTTTTCAATTCAATTCATTTCGAAATCGTTTTCAATTCAATTCATTTCGAAATCGTTTTCAATTCAATTCATTTCGAAATCGTTTTCAATTCAATTCATTTCGAAATCGTTTTCAATTCAATTCATTTCGAAATCGTTTTCAATTCAATTCATTTCGAAATCGTTTTCAATTCAATTCATTTCGAAATCGTTTTCAATTCAATTCATTTCGAAATCGTTTTCAATTCAATTCATTTCTAAATCGTTTTCAATTCAATTCATTTCGAAATCGTTTTCAATTCAATTCATTTCGAAATCGTTTTCAATTCAATTCATTTCGAAATCGTTTTCAATTCAATTCATTTCGAAATCGTTTTCAATTCAATTCATTTCGAAATCGTTTTCAATTCAATTCATTTCGAAATCGTTTTCAATTCAATTCATTTCGAAATCGTTTTCAATTCAATTCATTTCGAAATCGTTTTCAATTCAATTCATTTCGAAATCGTTTTCAATTCAATTCATTTCGAAATCGTTTTCAATTCAATTCATTTCGAAATCGTTTTCAATTCAATTCATTTCAAAATGAATAAAATCGATATAAATATCGTTCACGTCAAAATGGCGTCAATCTTATCAACACGGCTTCATAAATTTCTATTTTCAAATATTCTATTTCAAATATTTCTTTTCAAAATAGTTGTTATTATCAAAATATTTTGTTTAACACATGACCAATCTCAATGGATGAGTACTGTCAACACATGAACCTTTATTTTATATCGATAAAGATGTAAATTTTATTACTAAAATATTTCGTTCAACACATGACCAATCTCAATGGATGAGTACAGTCAACACATGAACTTTTATTTCATAATATTCTTTATTTTTCAAATTGGAATGAGGCCCAATCAATTACCATATAAAGTTAATTATATGGTTTTTCATGCATTACACACATATAATAGCATTGAAAAATAATCAACCATCAACCAAAGTGCACTACACTGTATAAGCATCAAATATAGATATCTAACGCTTATAACAGCCTGTAAATCAATCGATCGACATATTTAATCAATCAGGATGAGTGAACTTCAAATTTCATCCCAACACCCGTGTGGGGTTTCAAACAATCAAACGCACATTTTATTTGTGTAGTTGGGCGATGTGTAAAATTTATCGACCCAATCAATGTCCTTCAAATAGGTGTACATAAACAAACCGTCTGGTTTGTAAATGAATATTTATTTATTCACATTCACGTTAAAAATTATATTTTTAACGACAAAACATTTTATTCCAACCTATGAATTTCTATTCAATTCATTCTTTAAATAAAATGATATTTTTATTTTTCTAACATATTTTAGAAAATTTCGGCGGCATAACGGCACGATACTAGAAACGGGACGAGGCCTAGCCTTATCCCCGGTCTAGTGAAGGCCCACGCCATTCACACATCAATCAAATTCACCAAACAACCAAATTCAAATCAAATCATATAACTAAGCTATGCAACCAAACAAACAAGTCCATGGTCTGTGGACGATTGTGTCGGGTGCTACTAAGCACCGTCTGCATCCTAGTATATATATAACTAGAAATAAAATTGAAGAGTGAGAAATTCTCACATATAGCTATCCTAGCTCCACGGCACTTCATTGATAGAAATCTTCATTGCTATCGCATCTTCATCATCTTCGTTGTCCGCTTTCACTACCTATGTAAAAATCGAATTTTTACTTCGCTATTCCATATATAAAAATTCTATTTTTATTTCGAAGTTCAATATATAAAAATCCTATTTTTATTTCGAAGTTCAATATATAAAAATCCTATTTTTATTTCTAAGTTCAATATATAAAAATCCTATTTTTATTTCTAAGTTCAATATATAAAAATCCTATTTTTATTTCGAAGTTCAATATATAAAAATCCTATTTTTATTTCTAAGTTCAATATATAAAAATCCTATTTTTATTTCGAAGTTCAATATATAAAAATCCTATTTTTATTTCGAAGTTCAATATATAAAAATCCTATTTTTATTTCGAAGTTCAATATATAAAAATCCTATTTTTATTTCGAAGTTCAATATATAAAAATCCTATTTTTATTTCTAAGTTCAATATATAAAAATCCTATTTTTATTTCTAAGTTCAATATATAAAAATCCTATTTTTATTTCGAAGTTCAATATATAAAAATCCTATTTTTATTTCGAAGTTCATTATATAAAAATCCTATTTTTATTTCTAAGTTCAATATATAAAAATCCTATTTTTATTTCTAAGTTCAATATATAAAAATCCTATTTTTATTTCGAAGTTCAATATATAAAAATCCTATTTTTATTTCGAAGTTCAATATATAAAAATCCTATTTTTATTTCTAAGTTCAATATATAAAAATCCTATTTTTATTTCTAAAAATCAAGCTATTTTTATTTTATATAGAACAAAGCTATTTTTATTTCTAAAAATCAAGCTATTTTTATTTTATACAGAACAAAGCTATTTTTATTTTATATAGAACAAAGCTATTTTTATTTCTAAAAATCAAGCTATTTTTATTTTATATAAATCTATACTTTTCATAATAAAAAAATCAAATCTTTTACTATGTTAAAACTGATTTAAATAAAACGTATAAACTGATTTAAATATATAACCTAAAAAAACTCACCGTTCGAAGGGGAGGGAGGTCTTCTACGTCGCTGAAGGAAGGGGTGCTGCGTCGCGGTCGGGTCAGTGGCCATTGGGGCGCCAGAGTCTGGACATCGCCTAGAGGGCGGTTGCGGTCAGGGGGGTTTCGATTTGCGGTGGCGTTCAGGGGAATTGGGGGTTGCGTCGGCGAGGGCTTGCTGGGGGGGTTGCGATCTCCAATCGGACGTGGAGGGAGGAGCGGCCATCGCGGTTGGCGATCCATCGGTGGGGGCGATATGGTGGCGGCGGCGGCGGTTAATCCCCCGTCGCCCCTTTGTCGTTCCCTCTTTTTTTTTTCTTTTTAAGTCTGAATCGAATGAAGAAATAGGGGGGGGGGGGGCAGAGCGGGTTAACGGGGAAGAAAAGGGTTTTTTTTATTTTTTTATTATTTAATTTCCCACAAAAGCAACTTTTATTTTCGACTTCAAAACGAGGCCCACCGCCTGTCGTCCATAGCGTTTTACCCCTATTCCGAACACAATGGGATATGTATCGCAAGTTGATTCGATTGCTTCGACCAGTTTCTGTTGAATTTACATTTAAATTGCTATATTGAATTTTAAACGTACATTTCAAATTACCGGGGTCACATTCTAACTAGAAAAATTCCAGAAAAATGTTTTCTAGCTTTGTATTGACGATACGGTCCTAACAAAACTAATTTCGCCGAATTCTGAGACCGTTGGAAAAATGGCTATTTTCCAGTCGATTAAAATCAACTGAAACTGGTCAGACACGTTTTCCTTTGCCACGCTCACATATCGATTCGAAAAATTATGAAATTTGGAATCTAGCAATAACTTGACATCACGGACCCAACAAAACTGGTTTCGTCGAAATCCGAGGTCATTTGCAAAATGTCCATTTTTAAGGGCCTGAATTCCATAGCGACTATTCAGAATTTTCAACTGGACTTATCTTTTGATTCCCGATATGAAATTTTGATTTTTCGGATTCGTTGGAAAGATATTATCAATTAGATCCCATTATTTTTGGTTTCACTAAAATCCGGATTGTTTTGCACCCGGTACATTCAATTGAAGTTTGAAATCGAATTATCGAACTACCGTGCCATTTTTAATTCTATTTATAATTATATATAAATATTTATATTCTAACGACGACGCGTATAATATATACGTTCGAATTCCGTTCAAAATAAATTTCTCGTCGATTTTATTTAAAATAATTCATTTTAAATAATCGAAATTCGCTAAAATTGCCAAAATAAAAATTTTAAACTGGCCCAGATTTTCGGGTTGTTATAATCTCCCCCACTTAAAACTTTTCGTCCCCGAAAAGGAACAAAGTCGAAAGTGGTTTGATCATTCATCTCTACATTCGATCTGGCTTCCCTTCTCTAACTTTTCAGTTTCTGAGAATTTTCAAAATTTCAAAAATTTGGCTAACACCCTAAATTTTTGAAAAATTTCGCCATAACCTCCCCTGCACCGGGAGCATCGGGGAATTTCAAATAGCTTCCCCGGTCCTTCAGATCTCAAAAAGAAAAAGCCAAGCGGCTAGCCAATAGGCTCACAAAATCATCATCACCCAAACAAAACAGGAAATTATGTAGTAAACATGTACCTATTTGTCGGGCAAACAAATTTTATTCTCTGCTCTAGCCTCCTTGCTATGACCTGTTCGATGATATATATGTATATGCAAGCAAATGCGACCAATTTTCAATACAATTCAATATTTGACTCAAATGAACTAAATGGTTCAAATTTTAATTATTCAAACAATAATCAAACAATACAATCATCAATCAATTAGTTGATTTAACGTTTCAAATTGATAATTTTGATGTATACAAGGAAAATCATGTTTTGATGCCAAATCACAACAATAAGCCCTATCTAATTTTGGGTTCTCACACCAGTCAATAGGAAATATATAGAAATCTCACTTTCGAAACATGAACATAAATACTAATGATTTCATGACAATCATCAGTACCATCTTCGGGCGACTAGAGTGTGATGCTATATCTATCCAATATATTAAAATTTCGAATACACGCGGATCAGACGTATACGCAAAATCTATATATACTGGATTGTCCACATCAATATAAATAGATAATCAAATACAAATAATTGATTTAAATTTTCAAAACAAAATTTGTTTTCACTTTTATTTATCAAAAACACTACTCTTCACACTCGTTCTAGGATACTACTGATCCCATCTCTAACGAGCCATTCCATTGGATATTGCTAATCCAATATCTGATGAATTCTTTCGTATGGTTCTAATGTGCCTTGTTCTCTGCTTTGTAAACCAAAGCTCTGATACCAACTGTGAAAACCCGTAACTTCCCCGTAAAGGAAAGCGACGGATAGTTCGAGAACAAACCACAACAGAACACATACAGAAGAACATTTCATTGTATATTACAACAATGCATCAGATTTGTAACACCCCGAGAATTCTATAACTATGAAATTAACAAATTAAAGTATAATTAATTTGAAATCAAAGAACTAAGGGAAACGGGATACGCCATTGCATTCGTCTCGAAAAAATACGCGAAATAGAGTCCGAGTTTTCGAAAAACGGAGTCCGTATGAAGAAGATATGGCCTTCGGAAGTTTTGAATTAAATTTAAAATTCAAACAGAATAAAATAATTAAAAATCGGGCCCAGTGGGCCAGGGCGGATAAACACCCGCCTAGGCCACCCAGGTCGACTGGGCTGTCGACCTGGGCTACCCATGTCGACAGGGCTGTCGACAGCCCTGTCGACAGGGGTGTCGACCTGGTCGACCCAGTCAACCTGGCTGGCCAGGTCTGTGTTTGGTCGAATTTCTGTGGTCTGCTTTGTCATTAGGGCTAGGTGGCGGGTTTTTATTGGTCTCTCTTCCTAATGAATGGCTACGATCTAACCTAGCAACATCAATGGTCCTAATCAATTCCTAACCTCTATATAAACAACCCTAGACTAAACCCTAATCTATTCATTCAAAATTAAGAACATAGCCGCCATGTTGCTGAGGAACGACTAAGAGTAGCCGCCAACTAGAGAGAGAATTAGGAAGAAATTTCTAAAGCCTAAAGCAATTCAAGCAACCTAAAGCCAATCAATTCAACAAAGGAATCATATCTCTTAATTAGAAAATTCGCCGCAACCATTGTAAGTAGAGTATTACTTTGGTATAATAAACAACTGTGTTGATGTGTATGCTTGAATTGTGGCAATGGAAGTAATTCGTGTTTGTGCAAAATTATGTTATTCATTATAAAGAACTACATGCGGTAGTTCTATGCAAATATACGTTTGGAATATTGCGCAAATTATGTAATCTATGTTGAAGCTACATGTATGTAGTTGAGTGAAATTTATGCAAGTTTGGGGCTTTGTTATTATGTCGTCATGATGTATATTTTGTGCATAAATCGTTTTGCAAGCAATTGAGACAACTTTGATTGTTATAGTTCATAAGAAACTATGTTGGAATTTTGACACCATAATCCATGTATTAAGTCATGCTTATGAATATGGCTAGGCTATGAATGATATTTGGCGTAATTGAAATCTATGATTAAGTCTATCTTGTTTAAAAGAATTATATGATGACATATGTGAGACATGGCTAGGTTAGACTCAAAAATCCCTTTTTTCAAGTTTAAGCAAAAACCATGATTAGGAATTTTTATGCATAAGTATGTTTATACCATCGTTATGTGATTAGACTTAAACCATGATTAAGTTGAACTATGCTTTTGTGTTAGTAACAAAGTATCCCCTTTGTAAACATGTAGAAACCTTATGAACATGACTTGTTTATGTTTATGCCATGAACAAAGTTAACTTTATCTATGCCATGCTTATGTTTGACATTATGCCATGTTTATGCTAGAAGTATTTATGACATGCTTATGTTTGACATTATGCCATGTTTATGCTAGAAGTATTTATGCCATGCTTATGTTTGACATTATGCTATGCTTATGCTAGGAATATTTATGACATGCTTATGTTTGACATTATGCCTAAATAAGAATATAGGTTCATGTTGTAGTTAAACCTATGCAAGTTCACATGCTTTGATTCATGTCACCTATGTTGCCACTATGCAAGTACACCAATTTCTATTTTGTATTTCCAACGTCGTATTGCAAGTTCATGCGCTCACCTTCCCCTCTTTGTGTATACGCCATAAGCCTCCCCTTTTCGCATGGCTAAATTGGGCTTTAAAAGGCTAAGCCCAATATATATATAAACGGACGTGTAAAACGGGGCAAAATAACGTTGGGTTAAAAATAAATTAATGAATGAAAATATAAAATAGAAGGGCCCAAATTCAAGTATGGGTTGGGCCCGTGATTGGTGTAACCTTTACACCATTAACTTAATAATGGGCCGCAAATATTTACATATAAATAAAGAAGAATGACAAGATATGTAAATGTAGAATATACGATGTGTTTAACCCGAGGTTGGATTGAGTTGTGATGTAAACCTGCCCGGAACCGCCCGGCTGTCCAGTAGTCACAACAATACCTATCCAATGTGGGAGGTTAAACATGGAGCCCAGCAAGGACCCGAGGTTAGACTGAGTTGTGCCGTAAGACTGCCCGGAACCAACCGGCAACAGGCAGCCACAACAATACCTGTCTAATGTGAGAGGTCCGGGCCTTAATAAGACAATTAAGGCTGAGTCAGGATTGTTAGGATTAAGTGAACTAAAGACTTAATCAAAATGGAACATGCTAAACTAAACGGACTGGTGGGGTTAGGTTAGGAAACACTTAACCAACTTAGCATGTTGGCTAGAGATAGAAAACCTAGTAACGGGGGACCCTTTTCAGCAGTAACCCTAAAAGGTGTATCAGGATACCCTGAAACTAGGCAGGGTGGGGCACGATTACTGGGCTGATTGTAAGAGGTCAAAGCGACGGCGGTGGTGTAGCAGTGTAGGTTCTAACGGAGTGCAGGCGTGCACACACTCCGGCGCAGAAAAATAAGGCACTGGACACCAGTAGCATACCTGTGCACTCTAAGGTTGTGTCGGGTTGCCACTATGGGACTTGATACACCCCATGGCGGGACCAGCATAGGTAACTACAGACATCGGGGGCCGTAAGACACATGTAACTTTGCGAGTAGGAGCCGATCATCATTGAATGGATCACATCACCCTGATTATGGGGTGCAAATTGGAAACTAGTTTATATGGGTTCAGAGATTAACATGGGGTACGATAGTATATTCGACCCTAGGTAACTTAACCAAGTTCATAGTGTTTGCCCACTTCCTGTTTTACTTATCATACCCAGTTCTTTATTCATAGACAAAGTAGTACTAGACTTACTCAGGCTTTATGTCTGACTCTATTTTTCTTTCGTCTTCTTTCTTCCGTTTCCCCCCCCCCCCCAGGTCCTCAGGGAGGGAACACAGCAGCTTGACCAGCCTCAACATCCAGCTTAAAGAAGAGAAATGTATTGCTTGGACTTTCCTGTTTTGAACTATGGCTTTGGACAATCCACTAAGGGGCTTTTGCAGTTTATCTATGTTTTATTTATGCTTCTTTAAATAATGTACTCAAGACAGATTATGAAAGTGTTATGTTATGTTTTCGGAAAGGATGTTGTTGTAACACGTATTTGATTTAATGAAATAAAGTTTGTTGTTCTTCCGCTGTTTTACAAATATGTGTTCTTATATATGTCTTGTATATCTGTGACTTGTACTTATAAACCTCCACCAAAATTAGGGCATTCCCTTTGAGAGTGACCCTAACGGAGGTGGGGTGTTTCACTTGGTATCAGAGCATAGGTTTACCAGATAAGATAAAAAGTTTTGAAAAATTATTTTCAAAAAGGGAATTTAAAGAAGCATTTTTAAAAGAAAAATATCATTTTATTTTTAAAAGGCAAAGTCCACTCCCCAAAGCCATAGGAACTATCTCTTATCCTTCGTTTTGAATCTATCCTTTTTGTTTCAGCATGTCCCAAGATCTTAACTTGCCTGAAGTGGTGCCAATACCTGGTTGGTTTAGACGGTTCTTAGAAGCAAGGGCCACTCAGCCAGGTCCTACCGTTCCTCCTCCCCCAGCTGAAGAAAATCATCCAGCTGCAGCAGCACCTTTTCCTCCACCTCCTCCTCGGGGAAACGCATTCGCTAAGATATGTAAAGATTTTAAAGCCATGGGAGGAAGGGATTTCCATGGAACTGAGTCCTTCGTAGCAGCTACGAATTGGCTGAAAGAAACTGAAGACCTATTCATCATCTTTGAGGTAGAGGATAGACAAAAAGTACAGTTGGCAGTGTGGCTATTGAAGGGTGAGGCTTCCTACTGGTGGGAAGTCACTAATGCTGAAAGACCAGTGGAGACATGGGAGGACTTTAGGGCAAGGTTTGAGACCAAGTTTCTCTCAGATGCAGAAAGGAGTTTGCAGTTGGAAAAATTCTTATTTCTTAAACAAGGGGACAAGACAGTCAGAGAATATGTGAATCAGTTCGATGAGCTGGCTAGGTTTGGGCTTGACCTAGTCAATACCCCGCACAAGAAGGCTCTCCGTTTTGTCAAAGGGTTAAATGAGCCATTACACAGTTTGGCCATGACCCATATACCCATGGGAGCCACGTATGAAAGATTGGTGCAAATGGCATTGCTGAATGAAGAGGATAAGGGCAAGAAGGAGACAAAGGCAGAAAGCTCTCAAGGGAAGAAAGAGGGTTTGCAGCCCAAGAAGACAGACTTTAAGAAGGGCGGGAAAGGCAACAAAGAGAAGAGGAAGTGTAATTTTTGTGGCAAAGTGGGGCACTTAGTAAAGGACTGCCGGAAAAAGAAGGCCAAGGAGAATGGTGGGTGCTTTTCATGCGGTCAGACAGGCCACAGGGCTAGGGACTGCCCAAGGAAACGAGGACAGGGGCAGGGCGCTGGATCCACCCCAGGGGCACAGGTCCATGTGCTAGAAGCGCCACCTCTGCAACAGCGAGGTATAAATACTTCTGTAGAAAGTGTAGTTTATCTTTATGATCACCCCGTTCGCACTTTATTTGATTCCGGCGCATCACACTCCTTTATCTCGTCTGCTTTAGTAGAATCTCTGCACCTAAAAACTAGTATGGTAGAGGACCCCTAAATTGTTTCAAACCCAATTGGGGGCCCAGCTCATTTGTCTATGATCTGTTTGGATTTGAAAATTTCTATTCTAAGCGTAGAATTTCAATGTAGTGCCTTTGTTTTGGGCTTTTCGGGGTATGGTTTGATTTTGGGTATGGATTGGCTATCCCGTAATGGGGCCATCCTTGATTGTGAGAAAAGGGTTGTTAGGCTCCTAACCCAGCTCGGTAATACTTTGGAAATTTCTTGTAACCCCTCGTATGCGGTTATGCTTAGTTATCTTGCATCGCTAGATGCCTCTGTTGAAAATTTGAAATCAGTTAAAGTGGTCCGGGAATATCCGAATGTCTTCTAAGAGATGAAGGGCTTGCCTCCGAAGCGGGAAATAGACTTCCGTATATATCTTGTAGATAATGCAAAGCCCGTTGCATTGCCCGTTAGACACATGGCTCCACGAGAAAGGAAAGAGCTCAGTAAACAGATTAAAGAGCTTCTAGAGAAGGGGTTCATTAGGAGGAGCATTTCAGAATGGGGCGCTCCGGTGGTGTTCGCTACAAAGGCGGATGGTTCACTCCGTCTATGTGTTGACTATAGGGAACTCAACAAGCTAACGAAAAAGAATATGCACCCTCTCCCTAGAATTGACGATTTATTTGACCAGCTTGTAGGAGCGTCTGTTTTCTCCCAACTCGATTTAGCAACCGGTTTTCATCAGCTAAGGGTGGCTGAAGATAGCATCGATAAAACGGCGTTCAGAACCCCAGACTGCTTCTTTGAATGGCTTGTCATGCCTTTCGGCTTGACAAATGCACCTGCTTACTTTGTGGACCTGATGAGTAGGGTATTTAGAGATTTCCTCAACAAATTCGTAGTGGTCTTCATAGATGATATCCTTATCTTCTCAAAGAGTGAAGAGGAACATGCTCAACACTTAAGGGCAATCATGGAAACTTTGCGAGTCCATCAACTAAAAGCCAAATTCTCCAAATGCCACTTTTGGAGAGAAGAGGTGAGGTTCCTTGGGCACATAGTATCCAAACAAGGGTTAGCGGTGGACCCTGCGAAGGTAGTGGCGGTACAGGATTGGAAGACACCAAGGATTGCGACCGAGGTCCGAAGCTTTCTAGGACTAGCGGGTTTCTACCGAAAATTCATAAGGGATTTTGCGAAAATCTCAGCTCCGCTCACGAAGTTGACAATTGTTTATTTTCAAGAGATAATTCATCTATGTGGGATACCTTCTAGTAAGTGAACAAGATCCAAGATTCACTAGTGAATTTTGGAGAGCTTGCATGGAACCATGAGTACGCAGTTAGGCTTGAGCCAAGTATACTAGAAGGAGAATAAGTGAAAAAGGAAACAAGAGTTAAGAAGCTACGAAATTGTGAAGTTAAAGACGGACAAAGCATAATGGAGTTAAGCTCAAGAAATGCGTCTTAGAAGATTGAAGACTAGATTCGTGCATAATATCTCTTCTTAAGAGTATATCCTTGATCCCTCTCTTCCTGTAGAGCTTACTTGCATAGTATCTTTTCTGTATATCCTCTCGGTCCCATTCTCAATCCAATTTCTGTTGCAAACCACATAGGGAGTATGACTCATCTGTTAGTAACACATGTTGGGGCTCGAGGGTGTTCATTGGTTTGACTAAAGTTTTTGGGTTTTATAGGATACAGATTGGTCTTAGGAAGGGACTCCCTTATGACCTAAAAGGAGTCCATCATGCTTAGTTTCCTAGAATCATATATGGTGGTTGGGTTGAGTAACTCTTTGGATGTCAGTCTGATGTTGATTTCGGTCTTCGGGGCTGATGCTTAGGGAGTTCTTCTCCTAATCCATATATATGTGGCATAGGTTTTCAGTTTTGACATTGCCTAATGGGCACAAAGTTTTTACTTCGACTATACCTTTAGATAGGAACAATTGGGAAAATTTCCTATAGATTAGAGCTATCCGAGAAGTTGGCTGGAGTCCACAACGTTTTTCACGTTTCACATCTCCGAAAATGTCTACATGAGTCAGCCGAGGTGGTAGAGCCAAATATCCTCGAAGAGGCCGAAGTGGAACGCGAAGCAACCATAAGAAAAGTTCCAACCCGCATATTAGGAACGGAAGTGAAGAAGCTACGCAACCGCGAAGTCAAGCTCGTCAAAGTTCAGTGGAGCGACGCCGAGGGAGACGCGACTTGGGAAACTGAAGCTAAAATACGCACAGCCTACCCTTTTCTGTTCGAGGGTACATCCTTGATCTTTCCTTTTCCTTAAGTTGCGCTTTTATCTTTTTAGGTATATTTCCTCGACCGTATCTTTTAGGTAGAATCTTTTTGGATGGAAACATGTAATTGAAACATGTTATGTATGATGGTTGCAAGTGGTTGCAAGTGATTGCTAGTGGTTGCTCGTGGTTGCATATACACACACAATCTAGGTTTTAGATCGGCTCAATCACTTCATATTGCATATGCATATATGTTTGTATTCGTATATGGTTGAACTTTAATGTGTTGTCATGTGGATGTTGCATTTGTATTGAATGATTGTGCACTCATGTAGAATCATGAATAGGAAAATTTGCATACATAATGGATTCATGGCACTTACATAATCCGCATTAAGGAGGTCAACTGAATCAGTAGACCGCCTGATTTTGCATTAGATAAGTACATGTACACACACACTTCGCATATGATCATAAAGCATTAGAAATCTTTTAAGGACAATGGATGCTCGTGTTTGATGGATGAGTAGATGGGTGATTGGATGTTAGGATATACATTCCTCCTAACTTGAAGATTTCGGGGACGAAATCCTTTTAAGTGGGGGAGAATGTAACACCCCGAGAATTCTATAACTATGAAATTAACAAATTAAAGTATAATTAATTTGAAATCAAAGAACTAAGGGAAACGGGATACGCCATTGCATTCGTCTCGGAAAAATACGCGAAATAGAGTCCGAGTTTTCGAAAAACGGAGTCCATATGAAGAAGATATGGCCTTCGGAAGTTTTGAATTAAATTTAAAATTCAAACAGAATAAAATAATTAAAAATCGGGCCCAGTGGGCCAGGGCGGATAAACACCCGCCTAGGCCACCCAGGTCGACTGGGCTGTCGACCTGGGCTACCCATGTCGACAGGGCTGTCGACAGCCCTGTCGACAGGGGTGTCGACCTGGTCGAGCCCAGTCAACCTGGCTGGCCAGGTCTGTGTTTGGTCGAATTTCTGTGGTCTGCTTTGTCATTAGGGCTAGGTGGCGGGTTTTTATTGGTCTCTCTTCCTAATGAATGGCTACGATCTAACCTAGCAACATCAATGGTCCTAATCAATTCCTAACCTCTATATAAACAACTCTAGACTAAACCCTAATCTATTCATTCAAAATTAAGAACATAGCCGCCATGTTGCTGAGGAACGACTAAGAGTAGCCGCCAACTAGAGAGAGAATTAGGAAGAAAGTTCTAAAGCCTAAAGCAATTCAAGCAACCTAAAGCCAATCAATTCAACAAAGGAATCATATCTCTTAATTAGAAAATTCGCCGCAACCATTGTAAGTAGAGTATTACTTTGGTATAATAAACAACTGTGTTGATGTGTATGCTTGAATTGTGGCAATGGAAGTAATTCGTGTTTGTGCAAAATTATGTTATTCATTATAAAGAACTACATGCGGTAGTTCTATGCAAATATACGTTTGGAATATTGCGCAAATTATGTAATCTATGTTGAAGCTACATGTATGTAGTTGAGTGAAATTTATGCAAGTTTGGGGCTTTGTTATTATGTCGTCATGATGTATATTTTGTGCATAAATCGTTTTGCAAGCAATTGAGACAACTTTGATTGTTATAGTTCATATGAAACTATGTTGGAATTTTGACACCATAATCCATGTATTAAGTCATGCTTATGAATATGGCTAGGCTATGAATGATATTTGGCGTAATTGAAATCTATGATTAAGTCTATCTTGTTTAAAAGAATTATATGATGACATATGTGAGACATGGCTAGGTTAGACTCAAAAATCCCTTTTTTCAAGTTTAAGCAAAAACCATGATTAGGAATTTTTATGCATAAGTATGTTTATACCATCGTTATGTGATTAGACTTAAACCATGATTAAGTTGAACTATGCTTTTGTGTTAGTAACAAAGTATCCCCTTTGTAAACATGTAGAAACCTTATGAACATGACTTGTTTATGTTTATGCCATGAACAAAGTTAACTTTATCTATGCCATGCTTATGTTTGACATTATGCCATGTTTATGCTAGAAGTATTTATGACATGCTTATGTTTGACATTATGCCATGTTTATGCTAGAAGTATTTATGCCATGCTTATGTTTGACATTATGCTATGCTTATGCTAGGAATATTTATGACATGCTTATGTTTGACATTATGCCTAAATAAGAATATAGGTTCATGTTGTAGTTAAACCTATGCAAGTTCACATGCTTTGATTCATGTCACCTATGTTGCCACTATGCAAGTACACCAATTTCTATTTTGTATTTCCAACGTCGTATTGCAAGTTCATGCGCTCACCTTCCCCTCTTTGTGTATACGCCATAAGCCTCCCCTTTTCGCATGGCTAAATTGGGCTTTAAAAGGCTAAGCCCAATATATATATAAACGGACGTGTAAAACGGGGCAAAATAACGTTGGGTTAAAAATAAATTAATGAATGAAAATATAAAATAGAAGGGCCCAAATTCAAGTATGGATTGGGCCCGTGATTGGTGTAACCTTTACACCATTAACTTAATAATGGGCCGCAAATATTTACATATAAATAAAGAAGAATGACAAGATATGTAAATGAAGAATATACGATGTGTTTAACCCGAGGTTGGGTTGAGTTGTGATGTAAACCTGCCCGGAACCGCCCGGCTGTCCAGTAGTCACAACAATACCTATCCAATGTGGGAGGTTAAACATGGAGCCCAGCAAGGACTCGAGGTTAGACCGAGTTGTGGCGTAAGACTGCCCGGAACCAACCGGCAACAGGCAGCCACAACAATACCTGTCTAATGTGAGAGGTCCGGGCCTTAATAAGACAATTAAGGCTGAGTCAGGATTGTTAGGATTAAGTGAAATAAAGACTTAATCAAAATGGAACATGCTAAACTAAACGGACTGGTGGGGTTAGGTTAGGAAACACTTAACCAACTTAGCATGTTGGCTAGAGATAGAAAACCTAGTAACGGGGGACCCTTTTCAGCAGTAACCCTAAAAGGTCTATCAGGATACCCTGAAACTAGGCAGGGTGGGGCACGATTACTGGGCTGATTGTAAGAGGTCAAAGCGACGGCGGTGGTGTAGCAGTGTAGGTTCTAACGGAGTGCGGGCGTGCACACACTCCGGCGCAGAAAAATAAGGCACTGGACACCAGTAGCATACCTGTGCACTCTAAGGTTGTGTCGGGTTGCCACTATGGGACTTGATACACCCCATGGCGGGACCAGCATAGGTAACTACAGACATCGGGGGCCGTAAGACACATGTAACTTTGCGAGTAGGAGCCGATCATCATTGAATGGATCACATCACCCTGATTATGGGGTGCAAATTGGAAACTAGTTTATATGGGTTCAGAGATTAACATGGGGTACGATAGTATATTCGACCCTAGGTAACTTAACCAAGTTCATAGTGTTTGCCCACTTCCTGTTTTACTTATCATACCCAGTTCTTTATTCATAGACAAAGTAGTACTAGACTTACTCAGGCTTTATGTCTGACTCTATTTTTCTTTCGTCTTCTTTCTTCCGTTTCCCCCCCCCCCAGGTCCTCAGGGAGGGAACACAGCAGCTTGACCAGCCTCAACATCCAGCTTAAAGAAGAGAAATGTATTGCTTGGACTTTCCTGTTTTGAACTATGGCTTTGGACAATCCACTAAGGGGCTTTTGCAGTTTATCTATGTTTTATTTATGCTTCTTTAAATAATGTACTCAAGACAAATTATGAAAGTGTTATGTTATGTTTTCGGAAAGGATGTTGTTGTAACACGTATTTGATTTAATGAAATAAAGTTTGTTGTTCTTCCGCTGTTTTACAAATATGTGTTATTATATCTTTCTTGTATATCTGTGACTTGTACTTATAAACCTCCACCAAAATTAGGGCATTCCCTTTGAGAGTGACCCTAACGGAGGTGGGGTGTTTCAAGATTACAAGAATATACAGAGTATAAATGAATATTACACAGAAATATCAGAGATTTAAATTACATTTAAATACATCGCAGCGGAAAATAATACAATACACAACTAGAAGAAGATATACGGATACAAAGCTTTCCGGATATCGTTCCAGCTGTAAACCAGGATCCTGTGAATATAAATCTGCAAAAACCAAAACTACTAGCTGCCCGTGTCAAAATAGGGGCACCCAGAGTTTAGGTTAAAACAATAAACTCCAGGTCAGTCATGTGACTGGTGTAAGAACTAAAACAGTTATTAATCTTTATTTTAAAGCTAGTGAAATCAAGGGACCACGCCGTATAACACGGAACAGGTTTCCTCCCAAGAATACCAGTGCATAAAACGAACAGCGCAATGCTAAATAAAGAAAAATGAAGCTGTTATAAGACCCAGGTCCCATCACACAATGCAACGCAGTCGAGGATAGGGTTTTCCCTTATAAAAGCCAAAGAATGCTTGATACGTTTAAAACAAATCATTTGATACTATTATAAGTGCATAGTGTATAAAACACTTCAAATCATAAGTATCAATCATAGGCGGCATGAATGGCCCATAACACTATGTCGCCACATATAAGTTTACAATCAAAACCGCAAATGTCGTATTGGAAGTTGGGTTATCATTTATGGTATGAACCGAGGCTAGGGGCAAGATCCTCTACCGATTTGTGACTCTTTAGCCCGAGCCACAGGGTCAGAGCGCATCGACCCTTTAGATCGTCAGGGCCGGTCCACCGATGTGGATTATTATGCCTGAACACTACGTTTCCCCGCCCTTTGGGGCGTAAGCCTGGCCCGTCAGCCGACCAGAAGCATCGGCCGAAACCGATATCACGAGGCGCCTCGCTTTTCAGCAAGTAATAATAAGTAACATCCACATGAGTCAAACTCGTCAGCCAGTTCAAGCACTGACGCCACTCATAACTAGAAAGAAACGCATGCCCTCCCTGAGGTCCGTCTCCCGTTTTTGATTCATACCGGGTGTGATACTCGCGAATCAACGTTACACAAAGCTACGCCACAAAGGCCGTGCTTCGATCATCAACCACAAGACTTTGCTTTTCAACAGAAGCCTTGATCATTTTCCACTTAGGCATGCCACACAGGCAATTCACTCCATGCGATAGATATCCATCAATATATAACCCCTGAGCTCGTACGTCTCAGAGAAGGGCGTTAAGCAAGAGAATAAATTCTCCGCCGCCAAACAGATATATATTTAATAGAGATCAATCACACGGACTAAAATCCAATGTCAGACACACAGTCCATTTACAAGTCCGTTCTGGGTCTGAACGAAACCGGAGGCACCTAGTACCCCGCATATCCATCGATCTCCAAGTACGTCTGGACGATCACCAACTGTTTCCATCTTCTTGGGTGTACAGCCCAATCAAGATCATCAGTTATCACCCAAACGACGTGAAGACCTCCGGTCTTCGACCATCGTCTTCATCTTCGACTTATCGTCGTATCAGTTATTCAGAATGGGATAAACCCGGTCTTTCCGAATAACTCGCGTATATTTTAAATAAGTGTTACACAAACACAACATACGCCTCATTCCAATTCATTAGTCACTAACCGTAAATTAATCAAGAGAATAATTCCCCAAATATTAACCCCGAAGGCCAAAACCAACATCAGATCAATATCCAGAAAACCATTTTGTTTGGCTAACCGACAGTCAATTTCTAAATTTCACATTCATAGGGAAAGGTTCCCATTAATTTTATCCAAGATAAATTTCTTGAATTTATTCTATAATCTATTTTTGAGTATCAATTCAAACTAGTCGGGATTAACGAACCTTACCGAAGTAATCGTTTGTTTTAATTTCCCAATCCCAACCTATTCATCCCATGAAGTAAAACTGGTTATACTTCATATCTAACACCACGGTGTTATCGGTAAATTCAATTACCATTTCACGTTCAAATCTAATTAAAGATTTAACTATCGCCTGGAGCAAAACTGGTGATACTCCATTTCGATTATTTGAATCTAATTAAAGATTCATTAAAACTCCACTTAGTTTTAAACTTTAACTGGGTTAAAGAATCAGTGTCATTTAAAAACACAGTTCACGATAAACCCAAAATCACATTCATTAATTATCGGGCTAAAGAACGAGTGTTGTTTAAAACACTGTTCATGATAAACCCAAAAATCAATATCAATTCAATTCCAATTAAATATTATTTAATTGGTACAACTTCATTAAATCTAAATAAAAAGATTTAATCTTTTCTCAACTGGGTTCAAGAACAGTGTTAGTGAAGACACCATTCACGACAAACCCAAATCACATTTGATATTCAATATAAGGCTCTGAATAGAAAATATATCGGTTATATTCAATATCAAATTCTACGATTAACAAATGTCGTATTGGAAATAACGATATAAATATCTACATCTTTCAAATTTCCATAACAACATCTGTATAATCCCGAATTCCAACATCGAAATATTCCGAAGACAATTTCGATTCAAATCCACTCCAATGCAATCATTGGAAATTTTGGTTATTTTTAAAACCCTTTTCGAATTCAATTTATTTATTTAAAAATAAATAGAATTATAATTCTAGTTCAAAACTAGTTCATCTCGATAAAAATCTATTTTTATCTTTTCAAATATGGAGTTTTTCATCCCAATTGTTCTCAAATCATTTCTTATGATTTTACACAAATTATTACTATTTTTAATAATTTTATCAAGGCCCGTACAGTCGATTTCCATCAATGGCCATCGAACTGCACTTACAGCGACCTTTTTCAAATTTGATTTGGACATAATTCCAAATCCAACCGTTAGATTTTGAATTTCTAATATTCATTTGAAAGCTCTTTTCGATACGAACCCATTGGTTCCGGTTTTAGGAGAATCCGACGGTCGGATCTCCCGTAATGTCCGTTTGAAATAAATGGTCGAAATTCACGAACTGCCGCGGCGCGGCGCGTTCTATTCAGGCCATTATATTATATATATAATATATATAATATATACTTCGTCGATTTCTATTTAAAATGAATTATATAAATAGTTTTAAAATAGTTTCAAAAGCAATTTCAACTTTCTTTTCAATTCAAATCAAAATTGAATTCTTCATTATAAATTCGTTTTAAAATTCATTTCTATTCAATTCAAATTTCAATTCAATTTGAATTCATTTTAATTCGCTTTCAATTCAATTTGAATTCGTTTTCAATTCAATTCATTTCGAAATCGTTTTCGATTCAATTCATTTCGAAATCGTTTTCAATTCAATTCATTTCGAAATCGTTTTCAATTCAATTCATTTCGAAATCTTTTTCAATTCAATTCATTTCGAAATCGTTTTCAATTCAATTCATTTCGAAATCGTTTTCAATTCAATTCATTTCGAAATCGTTTTCAATTCAATTCATTTCGAAATCGTTTTCAATTCAATTCATTTCGAAATCGTTTTCAATTCAATTCATTTCGAAATCGTTTTCAATTCAATTCATTTCGAAATCGTTTTCAATTCAATTCATTTCGAAATCGTTTTCAATTCAATTCATTTCGAAATCGTTTTCAATTCAATTCATTTCGAAATCGTTTTCAATTCAATTCATTTCGAAATCGTTTTCAATTCAATTCATTTCGAAATCGTTTTCATTTCAATTCATTTCGAAATCGTTTTCAATTCAATTCATTTCGAAATCGTTTTCAATTCAATTCATTTCGAAATCGTTTTCAATTCAATTCATTTCGAAATCGTTTTCAATTCAATTCATTTCAAAATGAATAAAATTGATATAAATATCGTTCACGTCAAAATGGCGTCAATCTTATCAACACGGCTTCATAAATTTCTATTTTCAAATATTCTATTTCAAATATTTCTTTTCAAAATAGTTGTTATTATCAAAATATTTTGTTCAACACATGACCAATCTCAATGGATGAGTACTGTCAACACATGAACCTTTATTTTATATCGATAAAGATGTAAATTTTATTACTAAAATATTTCGTTCAACACATGACCAATCACAATGGATGAGTACTGTCAACACATGAACTTTTATTTCATAATATTCTTTATTTTTCAAATTGGAATGAGGCCCAATCAATTACCTTATAAAGTTAATTATATGGTTTTTCATGCATTACACACATATAATAGCATTGAAAAATAATCAACCATCAACCAAAGTGCACTACACTGTATAAGCATCAAATATAGATATCTAACGCTTATAACAGCCCGTCAATCAATCGATCGACATATTTAATCAATCAGGATGAGTGAACTTCAAATTTCATCCCAACACCCGTGTGGGGTTTCAAACAATCAAACGCACATTTTATTTGTGCAGTTGGGCGATGTGTAAAATTTATCGACCCAATCAATGTCCTTCAAATAGGTGTACATAAACAAACCGTCTGGTTTGTAAATGAATATTTATTTATTCACATTCACGTTAAAAATTACATTTTTAACGACAAAACATTTTATTCCAACCTATGAATTTCTATTCAATTCATTCTTTAAATAAAATGATATTTTTATTTTCTAACATATTTTAGAAAATTTCGGCGGCATAACGGCACGATACTAGAAACGGGACGAGGCCTAGCCTTATCCCCGGTCTAGTGAAGGCCCACGCCATTCACACATCAATCAAATTCACCAAACAACCAAATTCAAATCAAATCATATAACTAAGCTATGCAACCAAACAAACAAGTCCATGGTCTGTGGACGATTGTGTCGGGTGCTACTAAGCACCGTCTGCATCCTAGTATATATATATAACTAGAAATAAAATTGAAGAGTGAGAAATTCTCACATATAGCTATCCTAGCTCCACGGCACTTCATTGATAGAAATCTTCATTGCTATCGCATCTTCATCATCTTCGTTGTCCGCTTTCACTACCTATGTAAAAATCGAATTTTTACTTCGCTATTCCATATATAAAAATTCTATTTTTATTTCGAAGTTCAATATATAAAAATCCTATTTTTATTTCTAAGTTCAATATATAAAAATCCTATTTTTATTTTGAAGTTCAATATATAAAAATCCTATTTTTATTTCTAAGTTCAATATATAAAAATCCTATTTTTATTTCGAAGTTCAATATATAAAAATCCTATTTTTATTTCTAAGTTCAATATATAAAAATCCTATTTTTATTTCGAAGTTCAATATATAAAAATCCTATTTTTATTTCTAAGTTCAATATATAAAAATCCTATTTTTATTTCGAAGTTCAATATATAAAAATCCTATTTTTATTTCGAAGTTCAATATATAAAAATCCTATTTTTATTTCGAAGTTCAATATATAAAAATCCTATTTTTATTTCGAAGTTCAATATATAAAAATCCTATTTTTATTTCTAAGTTCAATATATAAAAATCCTATTTTTATTTCTAAGTTCAATATATAAAAATCCTATTTTTATTTCGAAGTTCAATATATAAAAATCCTATTTTTATTTCGAAGTTCAATATATAAAAATCCTATTTTTATTTCTAAGTTCAATATATAAAAATCCTATTTTTATTTCTAAAAATCAAGCTATTTTTATTTTATATAGAACAAAGCTATTTTTATTTCTAAAAATCAAGCTATTTTTATTTTATATAGAACAAAGCTATTTTTATTTTATATAGAACAAAGCTATTTTTATATCTAAAAATCAAGCTATTTTTATTTTATACAAATCTATACTTTTCATAATAAAAAAATCAAATCTTTTACTATGTTAAAACTGATTTAAATAAAACGTATAAACTGATTTAAATATATAACCTAAAAAAACTCACCGTTCGAAGGGGAGGGAGGTCTTCTGCGTCGCTGAAGGAAGGGGTGCTGCGTCGCGGTCGGGTCAGTGGTCATTGGGGCGCCAGAGTCTGGACATCGCCTAGAGGGCGGTTGCGGTCAGGGGGGGTTTCGATTTGCGGTGGCGTTCAGGGGAATTGGGGGTTGCGTCGGCGAGGGCTTGCTGGGGGGGTTGCGATCTCCAATCGGACGTGGAGGGAGGAGCGGCCATCGCGGTTGGCGATCCATCGGTGGGGGCGATATGGTGGCGGCGGCGGTTAATCCCCCGTCGCCCCTTTGTCGTTCCCTCTTTTTTTTCTTTTTTCTTTTTAAGTCTGAATCGAATGAAGAAATAGGGGGGGGGGGCCAGAGCGGGTTAACGGGGAAGAAAAGGGTTTTATTTATTTTTTTATTATTTAATTTTCCACGAAAGCAACTTTTATTTTCGACTTCAAAACGAGGCCCACCGCCTGTCGTCCATAGCGTTTTACCCCCATTCCGAACACAATGGGATATGTATCGCAAGTTGATTCGATTGCTTCGACCAGTTTCTGTTGAATTTACATTTAAATTGCTATATTGAATTTTAAACGTACATTTCAAATTACCGGGGTCACATACTAACTAGAAAAATTCCAGAAAAATATTTTCTAGCTTTGTATTGACGATACGGTCCTAACAAAACTAATTTCGCCGAATTCTGAGACCGTTGGAAAAATGGCTATTTTCCAGTCGATTAAAATCAACTGAAACTGGTCAAACACGTTTTCCTTTGCCACGCTCACATATCGATTCGAAAAATTATGAAATTTGGAATCTAGCAATAACTTGACATCACGGACCCAACAAAACTGGTTTCGTCGAAATCTGAGGTCATTTGCAAAATGTCCATTTTTAAGGGCGTGAATTCCATAGCGACTATTCAGAATTTTCAACTGGACTTATCTTTTGATTCCCGATATGAAATTTTGATTTTTCGGATTCGTTGGAAAGATATTATCAATTAGATCCCATTATTTTTGGTTTCACTGAAATCCGGATTGTTTTGCACCCGGTACATTCAATTGAAGTTTGAAATCGAATTATCGAACTACCGTGCCATTTTTAATTCTATTTATAATTATATATAAATATTTATATTCTAACGACGACGCGTATAATATATACGTTCGAATTCCGTTCAAAATAAATTTCTCGTCGATTTTATTTAAAATAATTCATTTTAAATAATCAAAATTCGCTAAAATTGCCAAAATAAAAATTTTAAACTGGCCCAGATTTTCGGGTTGTTACAGAACTTGCATATAAACTTGCATATGAACTTGCATAACATGTCATACATATAGGCAAACTTGCATATGTTGTGCATATCATAAAAAGAGACAAACTTGCATATGAACTTGCATATAAACTTGCATATGAACTTGCATAACATGTCATACATATAGGCAAACTTGCATATGTTGTGCATATCATAAAAAGAGACAAACTTGCATATGAACTTGCATATAAACTTGCATATGAACTTGCATAACATGTCATACATAGAGGCAAACTTGCATATGTTGTGCATATCATAAAAAGAGACAAACTTGAATATGAACTTGCATAACATGTCATACATATAGGCAAACTTGCATATGTTGTGCATATCATAAAAAGAGACAAACTTGCATATGAACTTGCATATAAACTTTCATATGAACTTGCATAACATGTCATACATATAGGCAAACTTGCATAACTAACAAATAGCATAAACTTGCAAACTAAACATTATGCACATATAGCATATGACAACCACAACTCGCATAGCTCCACATTTACAACCATAGCCTCATAATATCCTATCCTAATTAGTTTAGCAATTGCTTGCTAAAGGCATAGGAACTCACAAATAACTAATTAGCACTCCAATGAGGAAGATTAAGTTGCTAGAGTGGATTAGAACTTGATTAGAGTTGATTTGAGATGCTAACTTCCTCTCAACTTTGGTGGAGGCTCCTTCTAGTTTTAATTTGACGGCATGAGGCCCTTGAATCTATTTTTTAGTATGAATTAGGGTAGGTTTAGGGTGTATTTATAGATTAGGCAAGTGTTTTAGACCATTAGATTAACCCTGAATTAGATTAGGACCATCAGATCTCAGAAGCTTCCAGAAAACCGCCCCAAAACACAGCCAAACCCTAAAATGGTGCACCAGGCCAAACTGGCCGAGCACCCCCTGTCGACACACAAGTCGACAGGGCTGTCGACTTGGTCCTAGCCAAGTCGACTGCCCAGTCGACAGGGCTGTCGACTTGGTTAGTTAGGCGGGAATTTTCCCGCCTGCGCCCAATGGCCCCAATTTCGAAATTTGGAACTGAATTTTAAATCTGTTTTGTACTTAGAATTTTTCTGAAAACTTCATTGGGCCATAACTGGGCCATACGGACTCCGATTCTCGAAAACTCGGACTCTATTTCGTGTATTTTTCCGAGACGAACGCAATTACGCAGCCCGTTTCCCCCAATTCTCACATCTGAGATTATTTACTCTGTAATTAGTGAATATTAGTATTAACTAAAATTCAGGGTGTTACATTCTCCCCTCCTTAAAGGATTTCGTCCCCGAAATCTCTAAGCTAAGGAGAATGCATATCCTACCATCGAAACAACCATCTACTCAATCCATCAAACACGGGCATCCATTGTCCTTAAAACAATTTCCAATGATGTATGAGCATATGCAAAAAGTGTGTGTATATGTTCCCTATCTAATGTATGAACATATGCAAACCATGATAGTGCCATGCATCCAATATGTATGCGAGAGAACCCTATTCGACACATACTATATCTACATGAGTGCACAATCATTCACCAAAATGCATTATCCATATGATAACACAACCATTATACATCCATAAATATAGCTACCTACACACCCAATTATATGCAATATGCAATATGAAGTGATTGAGCCGATCTAGTGTCTAGAGTGTGTGTATATGCATCCACGAGCAACCACTAGCAAACACTTGCATCCACATGCATTCATCAATCATAACATGTCTCAAACACATGTTTCAACCATAGGTTTACCCTATCTAAAGGTCAAAAGTACTAACGAGAGGACATACTAAAGATAGATAAGTACTAGACAAACGATAAAGGAGAAGTTAAAAGACATACCCTCAAAAAGGAATGGGTATAGTGAACGCATCTTTGCTTCCGTCTCCCAAGTAGCGTTGCTCTCATCTTGTCCCCATTGCACTTTGACTATTTGAACCTCTTGATTCCTCAACTTCCTAGTCTCAGACCCAAGGATGCGAGTAGGAGCTCGTCGAATAGTTGCATCACGCTCTACCTCCACTTCTCTAAGCAAGCTCGGCTCTACCACCTCAGCGGTCTCATGTAGGCACTTCCTCAAATATGACACATGGAATACATCATGTACACCACTAAGTCTGTCGGGAAACTCCACTCTATATGCCATCCGTCCAATCCTTTCCTTAATAGGAAACGACCCAACAAATCTTGGAGCTAACTTCCCAACGGACCCAAACCGAACTACATTCCGTAATGGATATACTTTGACAAAGACCATGTCCCCAACCTCAAACTCCAGATCCGTCCTCCTCTTGTCCGCATAAGATTTTTGTCTATCCTGCGCTGCTTTCATCCTTCTTCGAATCAAGTCAATCTTCTCAGAAGTCTCCCTAACCATATCAGGCCCAAGCAAGATCTTATCCGTAGATTCCCACCAACATGTAGGTGATCGACAAGGCCTTCCATAAAGAACTTCGAAAGGAGCCATATCAATACTGGACTGAAAGCTGTTATTATATGCGAACTCCACCAATGGAAGATGCTCTTCCCATGTACCTCCAAAATCTAAGATACAAAGCCTCAAAAGGTCTTCTAGAACACGATTCACCCTCTCAGTCTGGCTGTCCGTCTGAGGATGATATGCGGTGCTCAGACATAATTGAGTCCCCACTCCTTCTTGCAAACTTTTCCAGAACTCGCTAGTGAAGATAGGATCTCGATCACTCACTAAGCTAGAGGGTACCCCATGCAATCGAACTATCTCTCGAAGATATACTGAAGCTAGCCATGGAGCAGTCCTCTTGCTCTTCACAGGTATGAAATGGGCACTTTTAGTAAGTCTGTCTACCACAACCTAAATTCCCGTATTACCCTTTCTCGATCTGGGTAACCCGTCAATAAAATCCATCGAGACGCTATCCCACTTCCATTGCGGAACTTCCAATGGGTGAAGCAACCCACCTGGTTTCTTTTTCTCCGCTTTCACCTGTTGGCACACCAAGCATCGAGCGACATACTTGGCCACAACTTTCTTCATACCGGCCCAGAAGAAAACCCGCTTCATGTCTTGGTACATCGTGTCCCCACCGGGATGAATGGTCATCCTAGAACAGTGTGTGTAACAACCCGTATTTTCAATAACCTGTAATAACATAAATCGAGGCAGAATTTAATTCTAAAATGGGAATCAAGGGAAACGGGCTATGCCATTGCGTTCGTCTCGGAAAAATACGCGAAATAGAGTCCGAGTTTTCGAAAATCGGAGTCCGTATGACCAAGATATGGCCTCGCGAAGTTTCACGAAAATTCCCAAATTAAAGTATACTTAATTAAGTGAAATGGGTTGTGTAGATATATATATATATATATATATATATATATATTGATATATATATATATATATATAATTGAAAATTTAATAAATAAATATGCAAAAAAGGCTCAAAACAGCGAATTGGGAGAGGGGAATAACCGAACCGGCCGATTTTTGAAGTCGACCCGAGCCCGCTGGGTCGACTAGGGGTTAATCCAGGGTGTTTGGCTGTCAACCCGTGGGCCGATTCGCTCAAGTGCAGATTTTGCATTTGAATGGTTCTCATGGTCCATCTTTAATCTAAAGGCCCTAGATGGTTCCTACACTTGACTTCTTCCCCAAGACATGCTTTGATGGCTTGGATTGAATCTAGGGTTAATCCTATGGCCTAAAACACTTGCCTAATCTATAAATAAGACCCTAACCTACCCTAATTCATTCATAATTAAACCTAGTGACTAAACTATGGCAAAATGCTAGCTCTCATGGCCTCCACTAATTTTATGAAGAGGGTTGCATACTAATCACTCTCTAATCAACTTCTAATCCCTTCTTAGCATCTTAATCTTCTTCATTTGGTGTTCAAAGTTGCTAGTTGTGAGTTTCTATCACTTTGATGATCTTTTGGTAAACTAATTAGATGAGATGTGATGAGATTTATGGTTTTGTATGTGGGTTAATGAGCTTTGAATCATATGATATGATGTTAGCATTAATCTTATGTTTATGCATGTTGAGTATGTAAGCTTATGCAAGTTTAATATGATGTATGTTATGTTTGCATGATGCTAAATATGCAAGTTGTGGGCTATGTAATCATATGCATGTTATGCAAGTTCATGGTAATATGCTATGCAAGTTACATGTATGTAAATATGCAAGTTACATGTTTGTTAATATGCAAGTTACATGTATGTAAATATGCAAGTTACATGTTTGTTAATATGCAAGTTACATGTTTGTTAATATGCAAGTTACATGTATGTAAATATGCAAGTTACATGTTTCTTTATATGCAAGTTACATGTTTGTTAATATGCGAGTTACATGTATGAAAATATGCAAGTTACATGTTTATTAATATGCAAGTTCATGATGACACATTATGCAAGTCTATAAGCTAATATGCAAGTTTGTTATGCAAAATGAATATGTAAGTTATGTGACATATTATATGCAAGTTATGTGACATGTTATGCAAGTTCATATGCAAGTTATGTGTTTGTTAATATGCAAGATGGCACCTTTGAAACATGTTCATTCATATGCAAGTTGACACCTTTTATATGTGTTATATCATGAACGAAATTACGTGGGAACGATGGGGTAATTAAATGCATAAGTTAATAAGATTGTGTGAAATTACTATAATTATGCATAACACAAAATAAATAAACATAGTATGGGAATTTGCCTATTTGGTTAGGTGTACCCATACTATGTGTTGGGAATTTACCTATTGAGTTAGGTCTACCCCATGGGAATTTACCTATTAAGTTAGGTCTACCCATGTTAAGAAAACTTGATTAATTAGGGATAATTAATATAAAATTATGAGGGTGATTAATTAGGTGTAATTAATTGACTAAGACACGAGGTTGGACTCAGTTGTAGCGTAAAACTGCCCGGACCCAACCGGCTTAACCAGTTGCTACAAATGTTAGCCCAATGTGAGAGGTCTTAGGCACAAACTAAATACGTAATTAATGTAAAGACACGAGGTTAGACTCTGTTATGACATAAGGCTGCCCGGACCCAACCGGCTTAACCAGCGGTCATAAAAGACAGTCTAATGTGAGAGGTCTTTACAAAGGTTACGTTCTTAATTAATTAATTAAGAAACACTTAACCATATTAGCATGTAGAGGGACATGAGGGGTTAAGTGGGTGCCTCGGGTGGCATGAGAAAATCTAGTGGTTGCCTTGGGTGGCAATAGAAAATACGATTAGAATACTTAACCAAAATGGAACATGTAATTAAAACATGATTAAAGGGTTAAGTGGGATATACTAGAAAAAGGGACAAGCTTAGGTGGGTAGCTTGGGGAGGCCCATTTCAACCAGTAACCCATACGTATCTTTGTGGGCTCGACCCATGTCGAGGACGGGACACGCATACTGGGCTTGACTGTAAGAGGCAAACGGGTTAGCGGTGGCAACGCAAGTCCAACGGGCTTCATATGCGTGAGTGGGCCCGGGCTGGTAGGTAAGCCGTTGTTGCATCGAGTAGATATAAGCCGTGCACCTTTAGTTCCATCAGGTTGCCACATTGGGGAATGATACATCCCACGGTGGGGCCAGCACGGGTATCTACGTTAGGGAGCCGATCGAATGGGAAGTAGTGTGTACACCTAGTGGATTGTAGGGCCCCGTGGCGCCTACTTGGTCACCTAGGGGTACGCAGGTACTAATTAGTAAATTTTATAAGTCCTTGGGTGGGATCAACCTTTAAGTTAGGAACGACTGGTGTGGTGCAGTTTAGTAATTTACCTTAGGGAGGGTAGATGCGTCTTTATCCTTTATCTTCGTTTAGTTGACTGCTTAGGGTAGCCATTCATCCCTATATGTTACCGTATATCAGTTTATGTCTTCTCTGGTTACTTTAACGATTGTATTGTTAAAGTTATAGGACTCGCTCAGACTTATGTCTGACCCTGTTGTTTTTATCTTTTTCCCAACCCTCAGGTCCTACGGTGGATCCTAGCAGTAGTGGAGCTTGATCGGATTGCTGTTCCAGTCTTTAGGAGCTTGGATAGATGTAAAGCTCCAGTTATCCAGTTATCTTTTCTTTTGTTTGGCTATTGTATGAGAGTGGGATTATGTACTTCTTTATTTTGATGGATATTGTACTTGACCTTTATTGTGGTTTTATGATGTAACCAGACATGTTTTACTTCCGCTGTTATGAGATGATGTTTTAAAATTTCAAGTACTATTTATATCTGTCTTGTTGTAATTTTTCTGTTCTATATTCACTAAAATACTCCACCAATGCTATGGCATTCCCTTAGTGAGTGATCATAGCGGAAGTGGGGTGTTACACGTGGTATTAGAGCTTACGGTTACCAGAACAGATAAATTTTTTGAGAAAAACTACTTTCTAAGAGTATTTTCGAAGAAAGGATTTTTAAAAGCATGTCTTCTAAGAGAAAAAGTTTTTGAAAAAGAAAAGCATAATCCCCAATAGCCATATCTTTATCTTTCGGAATCTCCTTTTTGAATCTTTCCTCTTTCGTTTCAGCATGGCTGAAGATCTTAACATCCCGGAGGGTTTAGTTATACCACTATGGTATAGGAGGTTGCAAGAGGCTAGGGCCGCGGCTGCGGGTCCGGCCAATGCTACTACACCAGAGACAACCGCTCCTCCTCCTCAGCCTAGAGTGGATAATTTTGCTAAGGTTTGCAAGGAGTTCAAGGCTATAGGAGGAAAACCTTTTCTTGGTTCAGAGACTTTCGTAGAGGCTAGAGATTGGCTTAAGGAAGTGGAAGAGTTGCTAGATATCTTTGAAGTGGAAGAGGGAAAGAAAGTCAAGTTGGCGGCTTGGTTAATGAAGGGAGAGGCCTCATTCTGGTGGGAGGTCACTAATGGAGAACGCCCTGTTGACTCTTGGGCAGATTTTAAGCAAAGGTTTGGGGCTAAGTTTCTCTCAAGGGCGGAAGAGAATCTGTTTATGGAGAAGTTCTTGAATTTGAAGCAAGGGAATCTCACGGTGAAAGAATATGTCAACAAATTCAATCAATTAGCAAGGTTTGGCATAGAGTTGGTGAATACACCGGAGAAGAAGGCTTTGAGGTTCGTTAGAGGCTTGAACGAACCATTGCAAGGAATAGCTATGACTCACATTCCTATGGGGGCCACTTTTGAGAAGCTTGTCTACATGGCACTTATGCATGAGGATGATAAGAATTCTAAGGCACCAGAGAAAAAGGGGGATCAGAAGAAACCGCAACAGCAACAACAAGGCAAGGGCGGAAAAGGCAATGGTGACAAAAAGAAGACGAAGAAGAAGTGCTTCAATTGTGGAACACCAGGACACCTTAGTAAGGATTGTCGCAAAAAGAAGAAAACCGGTTGCTTTCATTGTGGTGAAGCAGGGCATCTTGTGAAAAACTGCCCAAAGAAGGGGCAGAAGACGGGGTCTACCTCAGGAGGCCAGGTGCAAGCTCTTATAGCACCACCTCAGTCAGGGGGGCAAGTTCAGGTTCTCTCAGTTCCACCGATTCAGCAGAGAGGTAGAACTATTTCCGTTGAAAGTCTGGTTTTTCTGTTTGATCATCCAGTTCGTACTTTGTTTGACTCTGGCGCATCGCATTCTTTTATCTCATCATCGTTAGTTGAGTCACTGCACTTAGACACCAGTCTAGTTGATGATCCCTTGGTTGTCTCAAACCCAATTGGGGGCTCCATATATCTGTCTATGATATGTTTGGGTTTGAAGATTTCTATACTTAGCGTTGAGTTTAGATGTGATGCTTTTGTATTGGGCTTCACGGGCTATGGGTTGATCTTGGGCATGGACTGGTTATCCAGTAATGGTGCCGTTCTTGATTGCGAAAGGAGAGTTGTCAGGCTCATGACCCGCTTGGGTAACACTCTCGAGATCTCTTGCAATCCCATGGAATCTGTTTTGCTAAGTTATCTTGAATCGCTCGATGCTTCGGTCGAGAGTTTGTGTTCTGTCAGAGTAGTCCGGGAATATCCGGATGTGTTTGAAGAAGTAAAGGGTTTGCCTCCGAAGCGGGAGATAGATTTCCGAATTTATTTGGTGGATAATGCCAAACCAGTGTCTTTGCCAGTACGCCACATGGCTCCTCGTGAGAGAAGAGAACTTCATAAGCAAGTAGGGGAGTTGCTTGAGAAGGGGTTCATAAGGCGAAGTATATCGGAGTGGGGAGCTCCAGTAGTGTTTGCCACGAAGGCGGATGGGTCCCTTAGACTTTGTGTGGATTATAGAGAACTTAATAAGCTCACGAAGAAGAATAGACACCCATTACCGAGGATAGATGATCTCTTTGATCAGTTGGTTGGCGCGTCAGTATTTTCGCAGATGGACTTAGCTACAGGGTTTCATCAGTTAAGAGTGGCGGAGGACAGTATAGAGAAGACTGCTTTCCGGACTCCGGATGGTTTTTATGAGTGGCTAGTGATGCCATTTGGGTTGACAAACGCCCCCGCATACTTTGTTGATCTCATGAGTAGAGTGTTCAGAGAGTATCTGAATAAGTTTGTAGTAGTTTTTGTGGATGACATCTTGGTCTTTTCCAAGAATGAAGAAGAGCATGCCTTACATCTCAAGGAAGTGTTGGAGACTCTTCGAGCGCATAGTCTTAAAGCTAAATTCTCTAAATGCCATTTTTGGAGAAGAGAAGTGCGATTCTTAGGGCATGTGGTCTCTAAGGAAGGGATAGCTGTGGATCCCGCAAAGATAGTATCTATCCAGGATTGGAAAGTTCCTAGAAATGCTACCGAGGTAAGAAGTTTCTTGGGGTTGGCAGGATATTATAGGAAGTTCATCAAAGACTTCGCGAAGATATCAGCCCCATTAACCCGCTTGACGAAAAAGAATCTGGTTTTCTCGTGGGATGTAGATTGTGATGATGCTTTCCGACGGTTAAAGAGAGCTTTGACCACCGCTCCAGTTTTAGTGCTCCCGGATGGGAGTAAGCCGTTTGTTGTTTATACCGATGCTTGTGGAACAGGATTAGGCGCAGTCTTGATGCAGGAGGGAAGGGTAATAGCCTATGGAGGGAGACAATTGAGAGTGCATGAGAAGAATTACCCTACCCATGATCTAGAGTTGGCCGCGATTGTTTTCGCACTTAAGTCTTGGCGCCATTATCTTCTTGGTGAGAGATTCGAGTTGTTCACCGACCATAAATCATTGAAGTACTTATTCTCTCAGAAGGATTTAAACTTAAGACAGCAAAGGTGGATGGAGTTCTTAGCATCCTATGATTTCGAGATAGCGTATACCCCTGGTAAGGGTAACGTGGTGGCAGACGCCTTGAGTAGAAAAAGGCTATCTTTGAGTCCATTGTTCGTGGAACGACGAAGCTTGGAGTTTCTTTCTTTGTTTGACTTCAGACCTTCTGTTGATTTTGTACCTGGTTTGTTGGCATCCTTGGAGGTTAGACCTACTCTTTTGAGACGGATTGGCGAGGCTCAGCGAGACGACCCACAGTTGGTTGTGTTGGTAGAGAAGCTTATAAGAGGGGAGTCGTCCAGCCATTTGGGTAGATACACCATAGATGATAAGGGATGGTTGCATAGAGACGGTAGACTTTGTGTACCGCAAGATGAGGGTTTGAAGAAGGCTATTTTGGATGATGCACATCGTTCAAGAATGACTATTCATCCCGGTGGAGACAAAATGTACCAAGACATGAAGAGAGTTTTCTTCTGGGCCGGTATGAAGAAAGATGTGGCCGAGTATGTGGCTAGATGCTTAGTGTGCCAACAAGTTAAAGTGGAGCAAAGGAAACCCGGTGGGTTGCTACACCCATTGGAAGTTCCACAGTGGAAGTGGGATAGTGTCTCGATGGATTTCATCGACGGGTTACCGAGATCGAGGAAGGGCAATACGGGAATTTGGGTTGTGGTAGACAGACTTACCAAGAGTGCCCATTTTATACCCGTAAAGAGTAAGAGGACCGCTCCATGGCTTGCTTCAGTCTATGTTAGAGAGATTGTTAGATTGCATGGCGTACCATCCAGCATTGTGAGTGATCGAGATCCTATTTTCACTAGTGAGTTTTGGAGAAGTTTGCAAGAGGCGGTAGGGACTCAGTTGTGTTTGAGCACCGCATATCATCCTCAGACGGACGGTCAGACTGAGAGGGTGAACCGTATCTTAGAAGATCTTTTGAGGCTTTGTATCTTGGATTTTGGAGGTACATGGGAAGAACATCTTCCTTTGGTGGAGTTCGCATATAATAACAGCTTTCAGTCCAGTATTGGTATGGCTCCTTTCGAAGCTCTTTATGGAAGGCCTTGTCGATCTCCTACATGTTGGTGGGAATCTACGGATAAGATCTTGCTTGGGCCGGATATGGTTAGAGAGACTTCAGAGAAGATTGATTTAATTCGAAAAAGGATGAAAGCAGCGCAAGATAGACAGAAATCTTATGCGGATCGGAGAAGGACGGATCTTGAGTTTGAGGTTGGGGACATGGTTTTTGTCAAAGTATCTCCATTGAGAAATGTTGTTCGCTTTGGGTCCGTAGGGAAGTTAGCACCGAGATTTGTTGGGCCGTTTCCTATTAAGGAAAGGATTGGACGGATGGCATATAGGGTGGAGTTGCCCGACAGACTTAGTGGTGTTCATGATGTATTCCATGTATCACATTTGAGGAAGTGCTTACATGAGACCGCGGAGGTGGTAGAGCCGAGCTTGCTTAGAGATGTAGAGGTAGAGCGTGATGCGACGATTCGACGAGCTCCTACTCGCATCCTTGGGTCAGAAACTAGGAAGTTGAGGAACAGAGAAGTTCAGCTAGTTAAAGTGCAATGGGGAGATGACGAAAGCAATGCTACTTGGGAGACGGAAGCAAAGATGCGTTCTTTGTATCCATTTCTTTTTGAGAGTATGTCTTTTAACTTCTCCTTTATTGCTTGTCTAGTACTTATCTTATCTTTAGTATATCCTCTCGCTAATACCTATGACCTTTAGATAGGGTAAAACCTATGGTTGAAACATGTGTTTGAAACATGTTATGGTTGATGGATGCATATGGATGCAATTGTTTGCTAGTGGTTGCTCGTGGATGCATATACACACACATTAGGCACTAGATCGGCTCAGTCACTTCATGTTGCATATTGCATAAATGGATGTGGTAGTTAGATTGATGGATGTATCATGGCTGTGTTATCATATGGATGATGCATTTTTGTGTATGGTTGTGCACGCATGTAGAAATTTGTATGTGTCAATAGGGTTTCGCATACATATTGGATGCATGGCACTATCATGGTTTGCATTAAGGAGGTTTACTGTATCAGTAACCGCCTGATTTTTGCATTAGGTAAGTACATATACACACACTTTTGCATATATCCATCCAGCATTTAGAATCTTGTAAGGACAATGATTGCTCGTGGATGATGCTTTGAGTAGATGGATGATTGGATGGTAGGATACGTTCTTCCTAACTTGAAGATTTCGGGGACGAAATCCTTTAAGGAGGGGAGAATGTAACAACCCGTATTTTCAATAACCTGTAATAACATAAATCGAGGCAGAATTTAATTCTAAAATGGGAATCAAGGGAAACGGGCTATGCCATTGCGTTCTTCTCGGAAAAATACGCGAAATAGAGTCCGAGTTTTCGAAAATCGGAGTCCGTATGACCAAGATATGGCCTCGCGAAGTTTCACGAAAATTCCCAAATTAAAGTATACTTAATTAAGTGAAATGGGTTGTGTAGATATATATATATATATATATATATATATATATATATATTGATATATATATATATATATAATTGAAAATTTAATAAATAAATATGCAAAAAAGGCTCAAAACAGCGAATTGGGAGAGGGGAATAACCGAACCGGCCGATTTTTGAAGTCGACCCGAGCCCGCTGGGTCGACTAGGGGTTAATCCAGGGTGTTTGGCTGTCAACCCGTGGGCCGATTCGCTCAAGTGCAGATTTTGCATTTGAATGGTTCTCATGGTCCATCTTTAATCTAAAGGCCCTAGATGGTTCCTACACTTGACTTCTTCCCCAAGACATGCTTTGATGGCTTGGATTGAATCTAGGGTTAATCCTATGGCCTAAAACACTTGCCTAATCTATAAATAAGACCCTAACCTACCCTAATTCATTCATAATTAAACCTAGTGACTAAACTATGGCAAAATGCTAGCTCTCATGGCCTCCACTAATTTTATGAAGAGGGTTGCATACTAATCACTCTCTAATCAACTTCTAATCCCTTCTTAGCATCTTAATCTTCTTCATTTGGTGTTCAAAGTTGCTAGTTGTGAGTTTCTATCACTTTGATGATCTTTTGGTAAACTAATTAGATGAGATGTGATGAGATTTATGGTTTTGTATGTGGGTTAATGAGCTTTGAATCATATGATATGATGTTAGCATTAATCTTATGTTTATGCATGTTGAGTATGTAAGCTTATGCAAGTTTAATATGATGTATGTTATGTTTGCATGATGCTAAATATGCAAGTTGTGGGCTATGTAATCATATGCATGTTATGCAAGTTCATGGTAATATGCTATGCAAGTTACATGTATGTAAATATGCAAGTTACATGTTTGTTAATATGCAAGTTACATGTATGTAAATATGCAAGTTACATGTTTGTTAATATGCAAGTTACATGTTTGTTAATATGCAAGTTACATGTATGTAAATATGCAAGTTACATGTTTCTTTATATGCAAGTTACATGTTTGTTAATATGCGAGTTACATGTATGAAAATATGCAAGTTACATGTTTATTAATATGCAAGTTCATGATGACACATTATGCAAGTCTATAAGCTAATATGCAAGTTTGTTATGCAAAATGAATATGTAAGTTATGTGACATATTATATGCAAGTTATGTGACATGTTATGCAAGTTCATATGCAAGTTATGTGTTTGTTAATATGCAAGATGGCACCTTTGAAACATGTTCATTCATATGCAAGTTGACACCTTTTATATGTGTTATATCATGAACGAAATTACGTGGGAACGATGGGGTAATTAAATGCATAAGTTAATAAGATTGTGTGAAATTACTATAATTATGCATAACACAAAATAAATAAACATAGTATGGGAATTTGCCTATTTGGTTAGGTGTACCCATACTATGTGTTGGGAATTTACCTATTGAGTTAGGTCTACCCCATGGGAATTTACCTATTAAGTTAGGTCTACCCATGTTAAGAAAACTTGATTAATTAGGGATAATTAATATAAAATTATGAGGGTGATTAATTAGGTGTAATTAATTGACTAAGACACGAGGTTGGACTCAGTTGTAGCGTAAAACTGCCCGGACCCAACCGGCTTAACCAGTTGCTACAAATGTTAGCCCAATGTGAGAGGTCTTAGGCACAAACTAAATACGTAATTAATGTAAAGACACGAGGTTAGACTCTGTTATGACATAAGGCTGCCCGGACCCAACCGGCTTAACCAGCGGTCATAAAAGACAGTCTAATGTGAGAGGTCTTTACAAAGGTTACGTTCTTAATTAATTAATTAAGAAACACTTAACCATATTAGCATGTAGAGGGACATGAGGGGTTAAGTGGGTGCCTCGGGTGGCATGAGAAAATCTAGTGGTTGCCTTGGGTGGCAATAGAAAATACGATTAGAATACTTAACCAAAATGGAACATGTAATTAAAACATGATTAAAGGGTTAAGTGGGATATACTAGAAAAAGGGACAAGCTTAGGTGGGTAGCTTGGGGAGGCCCATTTCAACCAGTAACCCATACGTATCTTTGTGGGCTCGACCCATGTCGAGGACGGGACACGCATACTGGGCTTGACTGTAAGAGGCAAACGGGTTAGCGGTGGCAACGCAAGTCCAACGGGCTTCATATGCGTGAGTGGGCCCGGGCTGGTAGGTAAGCCGTTGTTGCATCGAGTAGATATAAGCCGTGCACCTTTAGTTCCATCAGGTTGCCACATTGGGGAATGATACATCCCACGGTGGGGCCAGCACGGGTATCTACGTTAGGGAGCCGATCGAATGGGAAGTAGTGTGTACACCTAGTGGATTGTAGGGCCCCGTGGCGCCTACTTGGTCACCTAGGGGTACGCAGGTACTAATTAGTAAATTTTATAAGTCCTTGGGTGGGATCAACCTTTAAGTTAGGAACGACTGGTGTGGTGCAGTTTAGTAATTTACCTTAGGGAGGGTAGATGCGTCTTTATCCTTTATCTTCGTTTAGTTGACTGCTTAGGGTAGCCATTCATCCCTATATGTTACCGTATATCAGTTTATGTCTTCTCTGGTTACTTTAACGATTGTATTGTTAAAGTTATAGGACTCGCTCAGACTTATGTCTGACCCTGTTGTTTTTATCTTTTTCCCAACCCTCAGGTCCTACGGTGGATCCTAGCAGTAGTGGAGCTTGATCGGATTGCTGTTCCAGTCTTTAGGAGCTTGGATAGATGTAAAGCTCCAGTTATCCAGTTATCTTTTCTTTTGTTTGGCTATTGTATGAGAGTGGGATTATGTACTTCTTTATTTTGATGGATATTGTACTTGACCTTTATTGTGGTTTTATGATGTAACCAGACATGTTTTACTTCCGCTGTTATGAGATGATGTTTTAAAATTTCAAGTACTATTTATATCTGTCTTGTTGTAATTTTTCTGTTCTATATTCACTAAAATACTCCACCAATGCTATGGCATTCCCTTAGTGAGTGATCATAGCGGAAGTGGGGTGTTACAGTGTGCATCATCAAGAATAGCCTTCCTCAAACCCTCGTCTTGCGGTACACAAAGTCTACCATCTCTACGCAAGCACCCCCTATCGTCTAGGGTGTACCTACTCAAATGGTTGGACGACTCCCCCCTTATGAGCTTCTCTACCAACTCAACCAATTGTGGGTCGTCCCTCTGTGCTTCTCCAATCCGCCCCAAAAGAGTAGGTCTGACCTCCAAGGATGCTAGCAAACCGGGTATATAGTCAATGGAAGGTCTGAAATCAAACATCGAGATAAATTCCAAGCTTCGTTGTTCCACGAACAATGGACTCAAGGACAACCTTTTTCTGCTTAAGGCGTCCGCCACCACGTTACCCTTGCCAGGGGTATACGCTATCTCGAAATCATAGGATGCTAAGAACTCCATCCACCTTTGATGTCTCAAATTCAAATCCTTCTGAGAAAACAAGTACTTCAATGATTTGTGGTCAGTGAACAATTCGAATCTCTCACCAAGAAGATAATGGCGCCAAATCTTAAGCGCAAAAACAATAGCGGCCAACTCTAAATCATGGGTAGGGTAATTTTTCTCATGTTCCCTCAACTGCCTTCTATCATAGGCTATTACCCTTCCCTCTTGCATTAAGACTGCGCCCAGTCCTGTCCCACAAGCATCAGTATAGACAACAAATGGCTTACTCCCTTCTGGCAACACTAAAACTGGAGCAGTGGTTAAAGCTCTCTTTAACCGTCGGAACGCATCATCACAATCTACGTCCCATGTGAAAACAAGATTCTTCTTCGTCAAGCGGGTTAATGGAGCTGATATCTTCGCGAAGTCTTTGATAAACTTCCTATAGTAGCCCGCCAACCCTAAGAAACTTCTTACTTCGGTAGCATTCTTCAGAACCTTCCAATCTTCAATTGATACTACCTTCGCGGGATCCACAGCTATCCCTTCCTTGGAGACCACGTGCCCCAAGAACCGCACTTCCTTCCTCCAGAAGTGACATTTAGAGAATTTAGCCTTAAGGCTATGTGCTCGAAGAGTCTCCAACACTTCCCTAAGATGTAGGGCATGCTCTTCTTCACTCTTAGAAAATACTAAGATATCATCCACAAAGACCACCACAAACTTATTAAGGAACTCCCCGAACACCCTACTCATCAAATCAACAAAGTATGCAGGGGCGTTCGTCAACCCAAATGGCATCACCAGCCACTCATAGAAACCATCTGGAGTCCTAAAGGCAGTCTTGTCTATGCTATCCTCAGCCACCCTCAACTGATGAAACCCCGTGGCTAAGTACAACTGAGAAAATACTGAAGCGCCAACCAACTGATCGAAAAGATCATCAATCCTCGGCAATGGGTGTCTATTCTTCTTTGTGAGCTTGTTGAGTTCTCTATAGTCTACACAAAATCTGAGGGACCCATCCGCCTTCGTAGTAAAAACTACTGGAGCACCCTACTCCGATATACTTCGTCTTATGAACCCCTTCTCAAGCAACTCCCCCACTTGCTTATGGAGTTCCCTCCTCTCACGAGGAGCCATGTGGCGCACTGGTAAAGATACAGGTTTAGCATTATCCACCAGATATATTCGGAAGTCAATCTCCCGCTTCGGAGGTAAGCCCTTCACCTCCTCAAACACATCCGAGTATTCCCGGACCACTCTAACATATTGCAAACTCTCGACCGAAGCGTCAAGCGACTCAAGATAACTTAGCATAACAGATTCCATGGGATTACAAGAGATCTCGAGAGTGTTACCCAAGCGGGTCATGAGCCTAACAACTCTCCTTTCGCAATCAAGAACGGCACCATTACTGGATAACCAGTCCATGCCCAAAATCAACCCATAGCCCGTGAAGCCCAAAACAAAAGCATCACATCTAAACTCAACGCTAAGTATGGAAATCTTCAAACCCAAACACATCATGGACAAATAAGTGGAGCCCCCAATTGGGTTTGAAACAACCAAGGGATCATCTAATAAACTGGTGTCTAAGTGTAGTGACTCAACTAATGATGATGAGATAAACGAATGCGATGCGCCAGAGTCGAATAAAGTACGGACATGATCATCAAACAGAAAGACTAGACTTTCAACGGAAATAATTCTACCTCTCTCATGAATCGGTGGAACTGCGAGAGCCTGAACTTGCCCACTTGGCTGACTTGGTGCCATAAGAGCTTGCACCTGTCCTCCAGAGGTAGATCCCGTCCTCTGCCCTTTCTTATTGCAGTCCTTCACTAGATGCCCTGCTTCGCCACAGTGGAAGCAGCCAGTCTTCTTCTTCTTCCGACAATCTTTACTTAGGTGGCCTGGTGCCCCGCAATTGAAGCACTTCTTCTTTCCCTTGCCACCGTTGCCTTTCCCTCCCTTGCTTTGCTGTTGTTGAGGTTTCTTCTGATCTCCTTTCTTTTCGGGTGCCTTATTAGCATTGGGACCCTTCTCTTCCTCATGCATAAGTGCCATGTCTACTAGCTTCTCAAAAGTGGCCCCCATAGGGATGTGAGACATAGCCACTCCATGCATTGGTTCGTTCAAGCCTTTTACGAACCTCAAAGCTTTCTTCCCCGGAGTATTCACCATGTCCATGCCAAACCTTGCCAATTGATTAAATTTGTTGACATATTCCTTCACCGATAAGTTTCCTTGCTTTAGAGTCAAGAACCTTTCCATGTACAGATTTTCTTCTGCTCTTGAGAGAAACTTAGCCCCAAACCTTTGCCTGAAATCTACCCAAGAGTCAACAAGGCGTTCTCCATTAGTGACCTCCCACCAGAACGAGGCCTCTGCCTTCATTAACCAAGCAGCTGACTTAACTTTCTTTCCTTCTTCCATCTCAAAGATGCCTATCAACTCTTCTGTCTCCTTAAGACAATCCCTAGCTTCCACGAAAGTTTCTGATCCTTGAAAAGATTTCCCTCCCATAGCCTTAAATTCCTTGCAAGTCTTAGCAAATGTATCCGTGCGAGGAGGAGGAGGAGGAGGAGGAAGATTGGGTGCAACGGGTGGTGGAGTAACATTTGCTGACCCCGTAGCGGCGGCCCTAGCCTCCATCAATCTCCTATACCATACTGGTATCGTCACACCCGGAATGTTAAGATCTTCAGCCATGCTGAAACGGAAAAGGAAAGATTCAAAACGGAGAATTCGAAAGATAAAGATATGGCTATTGGGGATTATGCTTTACTTTCAAAAACTTTTTCTCTGAAAAACATGTTTTTGAAAATACTTCTTCCAAAATGTTTTTAGAAAAATAGTTTTTCTAAAAAAATTATCTGTTCTGGTAACCTTCAGCTCTGATACCACGTGTAACACCCCACACCCGCTATGGTCACTCGCTATGGGAATGCCATAACATTGGTGGAGTATTTTAAGTGAATATAGAACAGGAAAATTACAACAAGACAGATATAAGTAATACTTGAAAATTTTAAAACATCATTTCATTGCAGCGGAAAGTAAAACATGTTTGGTTACATCACAAAACCATAATAAGAGTCAATTACAAAATATCCATCCTAATAAATAAAAGTACATAATCCCAATACATGAACTGATAGCCATAAAAGAAAAGGGTAAGCTGAGCTTTACATCTATAGTCCAAACTCCAAAAGAGTAATAAAGCAGCATGATCAAAGCCCACTCGTGCTGGGCCCACTCTGAGAACCTGAGGGTTGGGAAAAAAAGATAAAAACAACGGGGTCAGACATAAGTCTGAGCGAGTCCTATAACTTTAACAATACAATCATTAAAGTAATTAGGGTATATAACTTGGTACGGTGTGACTGGGGATAAATGATTACACTCAGTAGCCAATCAAACTTAGGATGAACTAAGATAACGATAAAGACGCATTTACCCACCCAAGGATAATTACTACACTGCACCACACCAGTCATTACTAACTTAAAGGTTGATCCCACTAAGAGTACTTAGTAAAACTTAACGGTAGTTTCGTGTACCCCTAGCTGACTACATAGGTGTCGTCTGCCCCTATCTCCACTAGGTGTACCCACTACCCCCCCACCCATTCGATCGGCTCCCTAACGTAGATACCCGTGCTGGTCCCACAGTGGGGTGTATCATCCCCTAAAGTGGCAACCCGACAATGTCAACGGTGCACGGCTTATACCTACATGATGCAACAACGTCTTACCTACCAGCCCGGGTCCACACACGCATATGAAACCCGTTGGACTTGCGTTGCCACCGCTAACCCGTTTTGGCCTCTTATAGTCAAGCCCAATATGCATGTCCCGTCCTCGACTTGGGTCGAGCCCACAAAGATACGTTGGGATATTGGCTGAGATGGGCCCCCATCACTTGGCTCAAGCTATCCACCTAAGCTTGGCCCCCACTAGTGAATCCCACTTAACCCTTTAACCATGTTCAATTACATGTTATAATTTTGGTTAAGTATACTAATCGTATTTTCTATTGCCACCCAAGGCAACCCACTAGTTTTCCTCATGCCACCCAAGGCACCCACTTTACCCCTCATGCCCCACTACATGCTAATTTGGTTAAGTGTTTCTTAATTAATTAAGACCGTGATCTTATAAAGACCCCTCACATTAGACTGACATTTTATGGCAACTGGATATGCCAGTTGGTTCCGGGCAGTTTTACACCATAAAAGTGTCTAACCTCGTGTCTTTACAACTATCACATATTTAATTTATGCCTAAGACCTCTCACATTGGGCCAATCATTTGTAGCTGCTGGATTTGCCGGTTGGTTCCGGGCAGACTTCCGCTACAAAAAGGGTCCAACCTCGTGTCTTAGTCGATTAATTACACCTAATTAATCCCCCCATAATTTGTATTAATTATCCCTAATTAATTACACATTTTTAAGAATATGGGTAGACCTAACTCAATAGGTAAATTCCCAATTCCATAGTATGGGTAGACCTAACTTAATAGGTAAATTCCCAACTCCATAATATGGGTAGACCTAACTTAATTGGTAAATTCCCAATTATGTCCATTCATTTTATGTTATGCTTAATCATACCAACTTCACACAATTTTATTGACATGCATATTAATCCCCATCGTTCCCCACGTAATTCGTTCACACAACACGACATATAAATGGGAAGATTCATCATAATTATAATGGGTTCCACTTATCATAACATTAGCATTAACATGGGTTTAAAAGGTGTCAACTTGCATCATAACATTAAACCCAACTAGCATAAATCATTGACCCAAACTTGCATATATTATGCATATCATAAAAAGAGACAAACTTGCATATGAACTTTCATATAAACCCACATATGAACTTGCATAATATGTCATACATAGAGGCAAACTTGCATATGTTGTGCATGTCATAAAAAGAGACAAACTTGCATATGAACTTGCATATAAACCCACATATGAACTTGCATAATATGTCATACATAGAGGCAAACTTGCATATGTTGTGCATATCATAAAAAGAGACAAACTTGCATATGAACTTGCATATAAACTTGCATATGAACTTGCATAACATGTCATACATATAGGCAAACTTGCATATGTTGTGCATATCATAAAAGGAGACAAACTTGCATATGAACTTGCATATAAACTTGCATATGAACTTGCATAACATGTCATACGTATAGGCAAACTTGCATATGTTGTGCATATCATAAAAATAGACAAACTTGCATATGAACTTGCATATAAACTTGCATATGAACTTGCATAACATGTCATACATAGAGGCAAACTTGCATATGTTGTGCATATCATAAAAAGAGACAAACTTGCATATGAACTTGCATAACATGTCATACATATAGGCAAACTTGCATATGTTGTGCATATCATAAAAAGAGACAAACTTGCATATGAACTTGCATATAAACTTGCATATGAACTTGCATAACATGTCATACATATAGGCAAACTTGCATAATAACAAATAGCATAAACTTGCAAACTAATCATTATGCACATATAGCATATGACAACCACAACTCGCATAGATCCACATTTACAACCATAGCCTCATAATATCCTATCCTAATTAGTTTAGCAATTGCTTGCTAAAGGCATAGGAACTCACAAATAACTAATTAGCACTCCAATGAGGAAGATTAAGTTGCTAGAGTGGATTAGAACTTGATTAGAGTTGATTTGAGATGCTAACTTCCTCTCAACTTTGGTGGAGGCTCCTTCTAGTTTTAATTTGACGGCATGAGGCCCTTGAATCTATTTTTTAGTATGAATTATGGTAGGTTTAGGGTGTATTTATAGATTAGGCAAGTGATTTAGACCATTAGATTAACCCTAAATTAGATTAGGACCATCAGATCTCGGAAGCTTCCAGAAAACCACCCCAAAACACAGCCAAACCCTAAAATGGTGCACCAGGCCAAACTGGCCGAGCACCCCCTGTCGACACACAAGTCGACAGGGCTGTCGACTTGGTCCTAGCCAAGTCGACTGCCCAGTCGACAGGGCTGTCGACTTGGTTAATTAGGCGGGAATTTTCCCGCCTGCGCCCAATGGCCCCAATTTCAAATTTTGGACCTGAATTTTAAATCTGTTTAGTACTTTGAATTTTTCTGAAAACTTCATTGGGCCATAACTGGGCCATACGGACTCCGATTCTCGAAAACTCGGACTTTATTTCGCGTATTTTTCTGAGACGGACGCAATAACGCAGCCCGTTTCCCCCAATTCTCACATCTGAGATTATTTACTCTGTAATTAGTGAATATTAGTATTAACTAAAATTCGGGGTGTTACACGCTTGGCTTTTTCGTTTTCTTTTGGACTGATAAGGGCCCTGTGAGGCAAGTTGCGATTTTAAATATCAACCTGTACAAAGGAGGTTATGGCGAAATTTTCATAAAATTTAGGGTGTTAGCCAAATTTTTTAGAAACTGAAAAGTTGAAGAATAAAAGCCAGAATGAAAGTTGAGTTGGTTGGTTAAACAACTTTCAGCTCCGTTCCTTTTCGAGGACGAAAAGATTTTAAGTGGTGGAGATTATAACAACCTAGAAAATCAGAACCAATTTAAAATTTTTATTTTTGCAATTTAATGGATTTTAAATACTTAAAATGATTTATTTTAAATAATAACGACTAAAAATTTATTTTAATCGAAGTCAGAACATATAAATTTATTTTAATTGTAAAACGAGTTTGAAATGGCGTGGTAGTTTGAAAAATTCGATTTTAAACTTTAAATGAGTTACAGGATTCAAAATAAACCGGATTTCAGTAAAATCAGAAATATTTAAATCTTTTCAATTATATCTTTCTAACGAATGTGAAAAATTCAGATTTCATAATGAGAATTGAAAGTTATGTCCAGTTTAAAATTTGAAATAGTCGCTATGAAATTTAATATAAAATATAGCCCTTAAAGAAAGCCATTTTGCAAACGACCTCCGTTTTCGATGAAACCACTTTTGTTGGATCCGGAATGTCAAATTATTGTTATGTTTCAACTTTCATAATTTTTGGATTTAATATGTGAGCGCAATAAATTTAAATGTGTTTGGTAACTTAAATTTGAATTTAATCGACTTGAAAATGACCATTTTTCAATCGGTCTCCAAATTCGACGAAATTAGTTTGGTTAGGACTGTATCGTCGAAACAAAGCTAGATATATTTTCTTGTAATTTTTGAGGTTAGTATGTGGCCCTAGTAAATTAAAACGTACGTTTAAATTTAGTATATATTAATTTATATTTTAAATTAAAGAAAAAACTAATTGAAATAGCTGAATTGGCTTACGAAACTTATCTCACTGTGTCCGGAAAGAGGGTATTTAGCAAAGGCGACAGTCGTTGGTTTGGATTTTGTAACACCCCGTATTTTCTGTGAACATTAAACTAACAAATTAAAGTATACTTAATTTTTAAGAGAATAATTAAGGGAAGCGGGTTACGCCATTGCGTTCGTCTCGGAATTCTACTTGAGATAGAGTCTGAGTTTGCGTAAATCGGACTACGTATGAAGAAGTAATGGAACTTAGATGTTTCACGAATTTAAAATAAAAACCAGTCCGAATTCAAATATAAAGTTTCGAAATTCAAATCACACACCCGGGCTGGGCGAGAAATTTCCCGCCCAGGACCCTGGTCGACCAGGGGGACGACCTTAGTAGAACAGGTTGACCATGGGGTCGACCTCCCCACCCCCCGCGATCCGTGGACAGATTCGTTTTTCTGCATTTAGACGCCCGTTCTGACCAGACTAGTTACTCCTAAGCTATTTAAACACCCCTAAACCTCACTTTCTCTCCACACAACTTCATTTTGCCTATACTCTACCCTAATTCATATCAAAATAAATCTGAGACGGGGTTATGCTGCTCAAGTCCTTCGTAGAAATCAAGTTTAGAATTCTTGTAGAGATTCAAAAGCTAATTCAACGACTTCAACAACTATTTCTAAGAATCAAATCAAATAGTCCACTTCAAGGGAGAGCTATTCAGTTTCAGAATACAGATCCCAGAATTCAAGACCCTTCTGCAATTTGTAAGTTCACGTTACTTTCAGAAATAAAAGTTAATTGTGACTCTGACATTGTAATAAATCTGGATCTGAGATTATTCCTGTCTTTCTATATCCTTTGGATATATCTCATTGATAATATTATGTCTCTTCTTTGCCTGCGAGCCTGAGCCAGATCTCATAAGGGATGAACATACGTTGGAAAGAAAATTGAGTTGTAACTGATTTGAGGACATAACACATGTAGTACTCAAAACATAAAGTGTATCGAACATATGACTTGAGATTTGAGGCATAAAGTATTGGACATATGACTTGAGATTTGTGGCATAAAGTATTGGACATATGACTTGAGATTTGAGGCATAAAGTATATTGGACATATAACTTGGGATTTGGGGTGTAAATCGAACTGTAAACATGTAAGTCCAAGTTAATTTCAGATTTAAACACCTAATAGTGATTTTGGCATGCACTGAAATGGATCTAAGTCCATAATACAAATCTTTCAGATTAGTTCCTATCTTTCTATTGAATCAATGATTTACATGCCTAGGAAGTTATTATTCAATCATGCCTAGCTTTGTTGGACATCTGATATATAATCCTTTTTAGGTTCATGATATTATTTATATCAGATTCTATATGTCTATGAGGTTATTTCTGTCAGTTTGTTTCAGATCTATCTTTGTTATACCTCAACTCTAACAGATCCATAATCCTCTTAGGTCCATAATATTATATTTGACAGATCTACCATTTTAACACCTATTTTATGCCTACTCTCGTTTATGTTCCTCTTTTTTCCCCTTTTATTTTTATGAATATACATTAACCTCGAATCTAGACTGAAATTTGTTGTACGTGCGCGGGGGTATTAGGGGATAGTCTATTTGGTAACGGTGGAACATAATTTTGTAACTTATGATTTGGGCATAATTGTCTTTGTTGCGAACTTGGGGTAAATAGAAATATTAAATCTAGATTTGGCGCAAACTGTAAATTGGAATATTAATCTTGAATGGGCATAACCATTGGTTAAGACACCAAGCATAATGTATATTGGAATATTGGGGCATGACTATTATTGCAAACTTGGGAAGATTCGGTGTAGTCTATTTTGAGTGATAACTCGAAATTGAACTTGGGGGCCATATCTTGCAATTAGTTTTGTTGGGCATAACTTGAGAATTGGAATATGAATGGTTGACATAATTAGCATATTAATCTAGACTTGGACATTTGTGGAAAATATGGCATAATCTGAAATTGACAACAATTGTGAATAATTTACATATAATCTGTAAATATGTAAATATGTGAAAAGACGAATGTGCCTAACCCGAGGTTAGATTGAGTTGTGGTGTAAAACTGCCCGGAACCGCCCGGCACATCCAGTAACCACAACAACACCTATCTAATGTGAGAGGTTAGTGCATCATGCCCAAGAAAAAACCAGAGGTTAGATTGAGTTGTGTTGTAAAACTGCCCGGAACCGCCCGGCACATCCAGTAACTGCAACAACACATATCTAATGTGAGAGGTTGGTGCATTAATAAATCAATTAATGCTAATATAACAAGATGAATGACTAGGGTTAAGTAATAAGAACACTTAACCAGTATAGCATGATGTTTGGGTAGGGTTAAGTAATAAGAAACATTTAACCAACATAACTTGATTTGTGGTAGGGTTAAGTTAAAACAAGAGGGCAACACTTAACCAATATAACTTGATTTGTGGTAAGGTTAAGTTAAACAAGAGGTCAACACTTAACCAATATAACTTGATTTGTGGTAGGGTTAATTTGACACAAGAAGGCAACACTTAACCAAAGTAACATGACAAGTAGGTGGGTTAAGTTAACTTGAATTGATTGATGACACTTAACCAATACAACATGATGAACACGTGGGGTTAAGTTAACAAATACACACTTAACCAATATAACTTGATGAACGAACGGGGTTAAGTTAATAAGAAACACTTAACCAACATGACACGATGAATGGGTGGGTTAAGTTAACATGAATAGACAACACTTAACCAATATGACATAATGTCCGGGGGGGTTAAGTACATATCGGGTTGGTGGGTAATACTAGCACATATAGGCCCACACAAAACTTATCCGTTAAATAAATATGCTTGAATCGATGGGAGGGTTAAGTACATCTCATGTAGGTGGGTAATATTAGTACATATAGGCCCACACAATTTAACCATTAAGTAAACATGCTAGAATCGGTGGAAGGGTTAAGTACGTCTCATGTAGGTGGGTAATATTTGTATATATAGGCCCACGAACTTAACCAATAGAAAACCCTAGTAACGGGGACCCATTTCAGCAGTAACCCACATAGATGTATCATGGTACCCTGAAACTAGGCAGGGTGGGGCACGATTACTGGGCTGATTATAAGCGGTCAAAACAGCGGCAGGGGGTACATCAGTGTAGGTTCCGACAGTTTACGGGTGTGCATGTACTCCGGAGTGGGAAAAAGCAGGCACTGAGTACCAGTAGTTATACACTGTGCATCTTGAATCGTGTCGGGTCGCTATCATAAGGATTGATACACCTTATGGTGGGACCACCACAGGGTATCCACACGCAAGAGAGGGCCGATTGACACAGACACTTGGAACATTAATGTAAGTAAAGAGTCGATCGATAGGGTAGTAAGGATACATCTAGCATGTTCATGGCAATTAGGCTGATTGAGGTGGAATCCTCATGATAGATGTACACCTGAAGGCTACCACAATTACGTGGATTGGGATCTCGTTATCGTTTTATACAGATTACTAGTTGGGACACTAGTTAGGTGGTGCAGAGATTGATATAGAAATCAGAGTAACAAGTAGTAGCAAAGCAGAGAAAGAGTAGAAGCGCATTCAGTTTATCTTACCTTATCATACCTTATGCTTATCCTGTGTTATCTTGTTATCCCTGTTTTCTTCTGTTCCCCCCCCCCCCTCCAGTTCACAGGGAGGAAATGTCACCGCTTAGCTCAGTTTTCTTTCCAAGCTCGAAGATAGTCGATGTATTGCTTTGGACTCTCTCTTCCACTGCTATGGCTGGTTCATGCTTTATTGGGGAATATCATTGTTGTTTTTATGCTTCTTTTATATTTGGAAGTTTTTAGATCAAGACAGAAGTTCTATGTATTACTTTTAAGTATGCTTGAGACAACCATTGTAAAAGCTTGACTGACCCATATTATTTATAAAATGACTTTATTTTCCGCTGCTTTATTTGTCTGTCTTGTAATTTATCTGCATCTTTTTCCCAAAATGCTCCAGCAAAGTTAAGGCATTCCCTTTGTGAGTGACCTTAACGGAGGTGGGGTGTTTCACTTGGTATCAGAGTTGAAGGTTATCGGATCAGATAAAAGGTTTGAAAAATTGTTTTCAAAACGATTTTAAAATAAGCATTTTCAAAGGAAAAGTTTTGTTTTAAAGGCATATTCCCCAAAGCCATATGCATTATCTTTTGATCCTCTATTTGAATCCTTGTTTTCTTTCTTTACTGAGTCTCCGGGGCTCCTGGCTTTTTGGGAGGTAACCTCATCACAGCATGGTTCCGTAGGCTTGATGAGACTACGATAACTGTCAAATGGCGAAGAAGTGCCCAACTTCCATCTATAGCCAATGTAATTTCACCTGCAGCTAATTTTCTTTCGAGCTTTGTAGGATTTTCCGTGCGATGGAGGCAGCTTTCAAGAGACCTATCAACAAGTCACACACGGATGGCAAAGATGACAATGAGGGAGTTTGGCTAAGGAGCACAACCCAATGATGAAGAACTCATGGATATAGACTTGGTTCACAAAAGATGGAAGGAAAGAATAGTAGAACCTAAAAAAAGAGGAAGTATCTTTATTACGGTATAACAGGTCGTATAATTAAGGGCAAGGGCAAGAACAAATGACAGGATTTTCAGGAGGGCAAATACATGCTCTCACCGCCAGCGTACCTAAGAGAGAGGTAGTAAGGTTTCTGTTGAAAAAATTTAGTTTTTCTTCTTGATCATCCTGTTAGTACTCTTTTTGATTTTAGCGCTTCACATTCGTTTATGTCTGCTTCCATAGCTGAGTCTCTGCACCTTAGTACTTGTATAATAGAAGGTCCCATTATTGTCTCAAATCCAATTTGTGGTTCGGCTCATTTATCTTTGGTTTGTAAGGATTTGAGATACTTATGTTTTTGGTTTCATGGGCTATGGGTTAATTCTAGGCATGGATTAGTTAGCTAGTAATTGTGAAAGGAGGGTAGTTAGACTTTTGACTTGCCTCAGGAATACTCTCGATATTTCGTGCGATACTAAGGGATCAGTTTGTCTTAGCTACCGAGAATCACTTTATGTATCTATCGACGATTTTTGATCCGTTGGAGTAGTCCATGAGTACGCAAGATATTTTGATTAGGGTAGGTATTTTCCCCCCTAAAACTTGAAATAGACTTCCGCATATATCCAGTTGACAATGCAAAGCCAGCTATGCGATCAACGACAGTTTTAGATCAAGATTGGCGAGGATAGCCAGAGCCAGTTATGTGCTCAATTGTTTGGTTGTTTTGCTAGTATCATCTCACGTAAATCATCCAAATTCAGAGGAGGTATTCCTTGAGTGCTTGTCTGATATTGGTTTAGGCCTTTGGGGCTTGTACTTGAGGGATGTATAGTTCGACTAGGATGGTTTGCGTGAGAAATAAATGGTTGTGGCAGGCGCCCTAAGTAAGACTGACCTTAAGAGAGGTAAAAATTACATAGCAACCTTTAGCTTTAGACCCTCAGAATTGTGACATGATAAGCTAAGTAGAAAAGAGACCTCTAATCATCTTAGTATATACACTTGGTATCATGGTTAACATATGTTTATCTTGGAAAGATAGTTCGACTACATTGGATACCCTCTAGCATAGTAAGTGATCGAGGTCCTATCTTTACTAGTGGGTTTTGGAAATGGAGGTCAAGAAGCTTTGCAACCGTGAAGTTAAATTAGTTAAGGTATAGTGGAGTGAAGCTCGAGAAGATGCGACTTAGAAGACTGAAGACAAGATACGTGCATCACAACCTATTTGAGTGGATATTCTTGATTCCACCTTCTCTGTTATGTTTATTTGCATGATAGTCTTTATCTTTTAAATATATCTTCTAGGTCATATCTTCGATCCTTAGGTAGAAGCCAATGGATGTAAACATGTTTTTGAAACATGTTATGATTGATAGTTGCAAGTGATTGCTAATGGATGCTCATGGATATATACACACACACATTAGGCACTAGATCGGCTCAGTCACTTTCATATTGCATATGCATATGAATGTATTTGTATATGGATTGAAACTTGATGTGTTATCATATAGATGTTGCATATGGATGAGTGAATATGCACATATATAGTATTTACATGATTAGGGAAATTTGCATACATATTGGACGCATGACACTCTCATGATTCGCATTAAGGAGGTCAACTGGATCAGTAGACCGCCTGATTTTGCATTAGATAAGAGACATATACACACACTCTGCATATGCTCATACGGCATTAGAAACCTTTTAAGGACAATGGATGCCTGTGATTGAAGGGTTGAGTAGATGGATGTTGGATGTTAGGATATACGTTCTTCCTAACTTGAAGATTTCGGGGACGAAATCCTTTAAGGAGGGGAGAATGTAACACACCGTATTTTCTATGAACATTAAAGTAACAAATTAAAGTATACTTAATTTTTAAGAGAATAATTAAGGGAAACAGGTTACGCCATTGTGTTTATCTCGGAATTTTGCTTGAGATAGAGTCCGAGTTTGCGTAAATCGGACTCCGTATGAAGAAGTTATGACACTTAGAAGTTCCAGGACTTTAAAATAAAAACTAGCCCAAATTCAAATATAAAGTTTCGAAATTCAAATCACATACCCGGGCTGGGCAGGAAATTTCCCACCCAGGACCTAGGTCGACCAGGGGGTCGACCTTGGTAGAACAAGTCGACCATGGGGTCGACCTGGGGGTCGACCTCCCCTTTACCAGATCTGTGGACAAATTTGTTTTTCTACATTTAGACGCCCGTTCTGACCAGATTCGTTGCTCCTAAGCTACTTAAACAACCCCAAACCTCACTTTCTCTCCATACAACTTCATTTTTCCTATACTCTACCCTAATTCATATCAAAATAAATCTAAGACGGGGTTATGCTGCTCAAGTCCTTCGTAGAAATCAAGTTTATAATTCTAGTAGAGATTCAAAAGATAATTCAACGACTTCAACAACTATTTCTAAATATCAAATCAAATAGTCCACATCAAGGGAGAGCTATTCAGTTTCAGAATACAGATCCCAGAATTCAAGACCCTTCTATAATTTGTAAGTTCACGTTACTTTCAGAAACAAAAGTTAATTGTGACTCTGACATTGTAATAAATCTGGATCTAAGATTATGCCTGTCTTTCTATATCCTTTGGATCTATCTCATTGATAATATTATGTTTGTTCTTTGTCTCTTCTTTCCTTCTTCCCTTTTGTTTTATAGCCAGGCTACTGCGAGCCTGAGACAGATCTCATAAGAGATGAACGTACGTTGGAAAGAAAATTGAGTTGTAACTGATTTGAGGACATAACACATGTAGTATTCAAAACATAAAGTGTATCGAACATATGACTTGAGATTTGAGACATGAAGTATTGGACATATGACTTGAGATTTGAGGCATAAAGTATTGGACATATGACTTGAGATTTGAGGCATAAAGTATATTGGACATATAACATGGGATTTGGGGCGTAAAACGAACTGTAAACATGTAAGTCCAAATTGATTTAAACACCTAATAGTGATTTTGGCATGTACTGAAATGGATCTAAGTCCATAATACAAATCTTTCAGATTAGTTCCTATCTTTCTATTGAATCAATGATTTACATGCCTAGGAAGTTATTATTCAATCATGCCTAGCTTTGTTGGACATCTTATATATAATCCTTTTTAGGTGCATGATATTATATATATATATCAGATTCTATATGTCTATGAGGTTATTTCTGTCAGTTTGTTTCAGATCTATCTTTGTTACACCTCAACTCAAACAGATCTGTAATCCTCTTAGGTCCATAATATTATATTTGACAGATCTACCATTTTAACACTTGTTTTATGCCTACTCTCGTTTATGTTCCTCTTTCTTCCCCTTTTATTTTATGAATCTAGATTAACCTCGAATCTAGACTGAAATTTATTGTACGTGCACGGGTGGATTTGGGGGATAGTCTATTTGGTAATGGTGGAACATTATTTTGTAACTTATGATTTGGGCATAATTGTCTTTGTTGCGAACTTGGGGTAAATAGAAATATTAAATCCAGATTTAGCGCAAACTGTAAATTGGAATATTAATCTGGATTGGGCATAACCATTGGTTAAGACACCAAGCATAATGTATATTGGAATATTGGGGCATGACTATTATTGCAAACTTGGGAAGATTCAGTTTAGTCTATTTTAAGTGGTAACTCAAAATTGAACTTGGGGGCCATATCTTGCAATTAATTTTGTTGGGCATAACTTGAGAATTGGAACATGAATGGTTGGCATAATTAGCATATAAATCTAGACTTGGACATTTATGGAAAATATGGTATAATCTGAAATTGACAACAATTGTGAATAATTTACATATAATCTGTAAATATGTGAAAAAACGAATGTGCCTAACCCGAGGTTAGTTTGAGTTGTGGTGTAAAACTTCCCGGAACCGCTCGGCACATCCAGTAACTACAACAACACCGGTCTAATGTGAGAGGTTAGTGCATCATGCACAAGAAAAAACCCGAGGTTAGATTGAGTTGTGGTGTAAAACTGCCCGGAACCGCCCGACACATCCAGTAACTGCAACAACACATATCTAATGTGAGAGGTTGGTGCATTAATAAATCAATTAATGCTAATATAACAAGATGAATGACTAGGGTTAAGTAATAAGAACACTTAACCAGTATAGCATGATGAATGGGTAGGGTTAAGAAATAAGAAACACTTAACCAATATAACTTGATTTGTGGTAGGGTTAAGTTAAAACAAGAGGGCAACACTTAACCAATATAACTTGATTTGTGGTAAGGTTAAGTTAAACAAGAGGGCAACACTTAACCAATATAACTTGATTTGTGGTAGGGTTAAGTTGACACAAGAAGGCAACACTTAACCAAAGTAACATGACAAGTAGGTGGGTTAAGTTAACTTGAATTGATTGATGACACTTAACCAATACAACATGATGAACACGTGGGGTTAAGTTAACAAGGAAACACTTAACCAATATAACTTGATGAACGAACGGGGTTAAGTTAATAAGAAACACTTAACCAACATGACACGATGAATGGGTGGGTTAAGTTAACATGAATAGACAACACTTAAGCAATATGACATAATGTGCGGGAGGGTTAAGTACATATCGGGTTGGTGGGTAATATTAGTACATATAGGCCCACACAAAACTTAACCGTTAAATAAATATGCTTAAATCAATGGGAGGGTTAAGTACATCACGTGTAGGTGGGCAATATTAGTACATATAGGCCCACACAACTTAACCGTTAAACAAACAAGCAAGAATTGGTGGAAGGGTTAAGTACATCTCGTATAGGTGGGTAATATTTGTATATATAGGCCCACAAACTTTACCAATAGAAAACCCTAGTAACAGGGACCCATTGCAGCAGTAGCCCTAATAGATGTATAATGGTACCCTTAAACTAGGCAGGGTGGGGCACGATTACTGGGCTAATTATAAGCGGTCAAAACAGCGGCGGGGTACGTCAGTGTAGGTTCCGACGGTTTACGGGTGTGCACGTACTCCGGAGTGGGAAAAAGCAGGCACTGAGTACCAGTAGTTGTACACTGTGCATCTTGAATCGTGTCGGGTCGCTATCATAAGGATTGATACACCTTATAGTGGGACCACCACAGGGTATCTACACGTAAGAGAGGGCCGATTGACACAGACACTTGGAACATTAATGCAAGTAAAGAGTCGATCGATAGGGTAGTAAGGCTACATCTAACGTGTTCATGGCAATTAGGCTGGTTGAGGTGGAATCCTCACGATAGATGTACACCTCAAGACTACCACAATTACGGGGATTGGCATCACGTTATCGTTTTATACAGATTATTAGTTGGGACACTAGTTAGGTGGTGCAGAGATAGATATATAAATTAGAATAACAAGTAGTAGCGAAGCAGAGAAAGAGTAGAAACGCATTCAGTTTATCTTACTTTATCATACCTTATGCTTATCCTGTGTTATCTTGTTATCCCTGTTATCACGGTATTGTCTTATATTCAGTTTATTCATGTCATGATGCTTTTGCCTGTTTATATGCTGAAAGGCACTGGACTTACCAGACTTATGTATGACCTAGTTTTGTTTCGCCTCTTTTTTTCCGTCTCCCCCCCCCCCCAAGGTTCACAGGGAGGAAATGTCACCGCTTAGCTCAGTTTTCTTTCCAAGCTCGAAGATAGTCGATGTATTGCTTTGGACTCTCTCTTCCACTGCTATGGCTGGTTCATGGTTTATTGAGGAATATCATTGTTGTTTTTATGCTTCTTTTATATTTGGAAGTTTTTAGATCAAGACAGAAGTTCTATGTATTACTTTTAAGTATGCTTGAGACAACCATTGTAAAAGCTTGACTGAACCATATTATTTATAAAATGACTTTATTTTTTGCTTCTTTATTTGTCTATCTTGTAATTTATCTGAATCTTTTACCTAAAATGCTCCACCAAAGTTAAGGCATTCCCTTTGTGAGTGACCTTAACGGAGGTAGGGTGTTTCAGATTTGGAGATTCAGACGAAAATTTCACATTAAAGCAATTAATTGAACTAAAAATTAATATATATACACTATAAATACCATAAGAAATACGGGTAACCCAAATTTTCAAAACTAAAAAGACCCACCGTCGTCCTCTTTTATCAAGGGCCAAAACTTGGTCGACTTCCTCCCCTTGATTCTACTAATTCGTCCACAATCTCCACGAATTTCTAAAGGCAAAAATGCTCAGCTCTCTGAGCTCGTTAAGATCAAGGACGGTGATGATTTTCTGGTAGGCGAGGTGGCGGAAATTAATTCAAAAAGGGCTAGCAGTTATGGAATTTTTTGGGTTGCCAGGAGCATCGAACCGAGGGAGATTCAGCGTGGTGGCAGAGCAGGCGAAGGGGCTCCAGGTGGTCACCGACGATGGTCCTCCAGCGATCGGATATGGGCACGGTGTGAAGCCCTAACAAACCGACGATGGGTCAAACGAGGGGCTCGGGTTTTTCCAGATGTTTAAACGTGGAAGGTAATTGAAATTTAACTAATTATTTATTAATTATTTTAGGTTAATTTAATTAAAGTAATTAACATAGTTTAAATTCTAAAAACTAAGGTTAATTATAAATATTTAATTAAATTTAGTTTATTTAACTATATAATAAACGTGATTAAAATTGTATATACCATGAATAAAAAGGTGATTTTCATACAAAATAAGTTTGTGTTAAAAATGTGAATTTTCAAATATAAATTTTTATACATGTAAGCATTGTTTTAAAAGTAGGATTTTTTTATTATAAATATACATTGTTTTAAAAATATAAATGTACATTGTTTTAAAAATATGATATACATTGATTTCAAAATATAAATATACACTGTTTTAAAAATACAAAAATAGCATTGTTATCCTATTTTGTGACTAGGCTACCCAAAACTAGGGACTTGAGTATGAACTTACATTTATTGGCGATCACTTCGATGGGGTGATAGAAGGTTGGAAAACTTGAATTGTACATGAAAATGTCACCAGATCGGATTCCCCCTTTCGGATCGGATCGGACTTGACCTGGTCCCCTTATACTTAAATGGCCTGAAGCTGGAACTTTGAGCATCCGGTTCGGATCGGAATGGGAGGACCCGTCTTGCTTGGAATGATGAATTCTGGACAGTTGAAGACCATTATCCCACGTTCTCCACTACTTCTAAAATCCCCTCTGATGCCGCCACGTGGCATAACCGACCCACCATTTACCTGCAGCTATAAATACATGAGAATACAGCGAATGAAAGGGACCTTTTTGGCACTTTATTTCTCCACGTATGCCACGGCCGAATTCCTCCACAAATAACTACTTTCTTCTTCAATAAAAGTCAATGAATTCAGAAAGAATTATTAATTGAATTCGAGTGTTTGAGGGCAATATTCATTGTAATTGTAATCTATGAATGAAATGAGAAAATATGAAGTGGATGTAGGCTCGTTAATGCCGAACCACTAAAAATCTTGTGTCTTTGCTTGATTTTCTATGTTTTAGATTATTATTCTTCGCAAATCCTATTCAATTGGGTGTTGGTGCCATTTTTTGGTCTAACATTTTGGTTCTTTCACTGAGAGTGGACTGATTCTCAACCATAGATCTACTCATCTACTAATGGATGTCATAGTTCGTTGAGGGGAGATCCGTATTCAATTCTGAAAGAGTCGCTTGCTGCTTAGATAGGCTGAAGGAGTTGGAGATGCGATGAACCAACAACGTTTTGATTGGAAGTCAAAGTTGGATATACCAAAGTAGATTTGAAAAAAGCTGCACAGGCCTTGCGGATCGAATCGACCAAAAGGTCAGATCGGATGGAAATTGGTGTGGACATAGTAGATAAACAGACCACCGGCTTGGATCAATGTAACCGACTCGGATCGAAGTAACTGGATCGAAGTAACCGGTTCGGATAAGGCAGATGAGTATACCACCGACCCGAGGGTGACACCACGATCCGACCTGGAAGATTGAACCCGAACCGAACTATAGGAGGGGCACCCGAACCAATCAGCTGACGATGCTCCGATCCAGATCGAAGGAACCAGTCCGATCCGACCCAACGTGAAGACATCTCCGAACCGCCACTTGAAGGCATGATCCGATCCGACCCGAAACAGTTATTTTTGGGGAAAAATGCATTTTTCTGATCATTTCATAAAACGCTCCACCTTCCAAAATCGAAAAAGTCGTGCGGTGCCCACATTTTCGACATAACTGGCGAGGTCGATCGTCGTCGGGACTGTGGGGGCCCCGGACCCCCACCGGCGCTGCGCCCGGACCCGCTGACGGCCTCTCCTTCGGCTCGACATATATTTTGGCCAACAGCAGTCATCAAAGCTTGTCAATGAAGATTAGATGGATAGTGTAACACCCCACCTCCGCCAGGGTCACTCTTGCAAGTACACTAGCTTTGTAGGGGTGTTGGACAAGGTAAACATGCATGAGATATCACAAGACAGAACATATAAGCAAAACAAAGTAAATAAAGCAGCGGATAAAACTACTATTTCAAGACTATAGTCCACTTACATCAGAAGTACTGAGTCATTATTTTCCATCTAATACAAGTCTAGAAACATAAACTGAAAACTGGAAATAACATAAAGTAAACTATCCCCCAAAGTAGAAGTGGTAAAGCCAGAGCGAGCTCAAGTCCAAACCGTGCATGAGCTATCAAGAAAGCAAGCTAAAGATCCAAGCTAGGTGCTAGTGTTCCCACCCTGAGAACCTAGGGTGGGGGGGGGGAACGGAAGAAAAGAGGCGAAAGAAAACGGGTCAGTCAAAAAGACTGGTAAGTCCTACCTACTATTAGTATAAAAACTAATAAAGTTAACTGCACATGTAAAACAGAGATGAAACATAGGATGATAACTGGCATGGTGAAAAGTTAACAAGATAGATCAAGTGTGGCATCGCATATACAAGGTTAAGTTGCACCAAGTGCACTAGTATTCTAATCCATGTCAAGTATAAACAAGAAATGATCCCTTAGCCCAATGTTGGCCCAAACTCATGAGATGACCTAAATCAAGGTCCAACTACTCGGTCTAGTCGATCAGCTCCCTATAAGCCTAACTCGTCGTGTATCGGTGTCATACGGCCTAATCATGGAATGTAGTTAACTGTGCAAGGTCCGCCCTAGGGTGTACCCAGCCCTAAGGTGTAAACCCCAGACACAATTCAAGCACGCACAGTCCTACCGGTGCCCATGTTCAACTCCGGACTTAATGTGCACGACCATGGTCCGCCTGAACTTAACTGGTGCACTATTCAGCCGTCTCTTTTGGTCTATTACAATCAGTCAGTAATCGTGCCCCACCCTTGCCTAGTCCAGGGTATCCAGATACTCCCAAGTAGGTTACTACTGAAAAGGACCACGTAACTAGGATTTTAAATGGGTTAAGTGTGGTTAACCCTATCCTAACCATGTATTGAGTTGGTCAAGTGTATCCAAGCAGTTCATAACTTAACCCTATCATTACATCGTGTTCAACTCGTTAAGTATATTCAAATAGTCCATGACTTAACCCTACCAATCCATCGTGTTTAATTGGTTAAGTATTCAAGTAGTCCATGACTTAACCCTACCATGTGGCATTAATTAACTTAATGCACCCCAACCTCTCACATTAGACTTTGTTGTGGTTACTAGTTAAGCCGGGCGGGTCCGGGTAGCTTTACACCACGACCTAGTCTAACCTCGGGTTTTAAGTGCGATGTGACCAACTACTCACATTGGGTCCTATTGCTTGTAGCCACTAGTTAAGCCAGTCGGTTCCGGGTAGATTTATGCTACAAACTCAACCCAACCTCGAGTTGGCCACTTTCATTTTTTCTACATGTCATGTCCACGTTCATGTTTTCAAGCATCATCACATGTCATATTTTCCAAGTCATGTTTCATGACGTTTAAGTTTACCCATAACGTAACCCCATCGCACGTAAGTTCGCATCAACACAAATAGATCAAAAAGGGGGAACATAAGAATATGACAAGGTAGGCATAAGATGGCAAAGTCTATCACAAGTTAAACATGGTGATATTTGAGGCCAAAGGGGGTTCAACATACTAGCACATGGCCTCAACACGTATGATAGCATAAAAGGTGACTTGGCCTCAAACATATCAAATAGCATAAGGGTGATTTGGCCACAAGCATGCATAATAGCATAAGGGTGCTTTGGCCACAAGCATGCATAATAGCAAATATGGTGGTAGCATGGTAATAGTTGACATAGGGTGACAATCCTAACTTGTGCATAGCAAATAGGTTCAATATCATCATATGCATGTTAAGGAACATGAGGGGTTAAGTCTTGTTAACATGCATAAGCCATAATCCATTTCATAACATTTTTTTTTCCAAGGTCAACATGAACGGTACTGGGTTCATGATAGGTCCACAATCATAAATCAAGAGAGGCATGAATAGATCTATGCATACAATGATAGGTTCAAGGCAAATATTGCACTTAGGTCCAATTCAAATCTACACGTGTATGGCATTAAACTTAGCAAATAGGTGATACATGGTCATAGATGGCATAGGATGATAACTAGTGATTCGCATATAACATCATATGCAAGATAACATAAGGGTTATGCGAGTTTCTATGTTGCTTTATGCAACATTTCAAATCAAAGCTCATAGCTTTCTATGCACAAAGTCAAGGTGATAGCTTTACAAACATGCATAGAATAAATCTATGCATAACATGATAGAATCAAAGCACAAATCGTACTTAGGCCCAAATTTAAACTTGCAACATGTCATATTTAACTTCATAGTTAGAATCTAAGAGTAGAATAGGGCTTACAATGCTATGAAGACTATAAAATAAAACAAGATTGAGACGAAGCCACACTAGCAACGCTAAAAACCCCCAAATGAATACAGGCTCCAAGTTGCCTTGAGAAACAAGAAGCTCCTTTGATTTGTATGAAGAAAGATCCTTGTTTTGATGAAGAAAGGTGGCTCTTTTACTAGCTTAGAACACTCAAACTTTCATGAAGAGGATGGAGGCCATGATATGAAGGTGGAGGCCATGATTAGGAAGCATTTTGGCATAGTTTAGTTGTAGGAATGATTTGTGTTGATTTAGGCTAGGTATTAGGGTGTTTTTATAGAAGATTAGGTTAGTTTAGGCCATATGATTAACCCTAATTCAGATCTGAGCCTTTAAAATCCGTCACAAGCCTCCAAACATGTCTTGAGGAACAAGTCAGGTGCACCCAGGCCAAACTGGCCGACCACCCAAGTCGACAGGGTTGTCGACTGGGCAGTCGACACCACCTGGGGTGTGTCGACTTGGGGGTGGCGGGAATTTTTCCCGCCTGTTCTGCTTGGCTGAATTTGAATTCTGAATTCAAATTTGAACTGTTTTTGAACTTGAAATTTTCTGAAAACTTTAACGGGCCATAACTTGGTCATACGGACTCCGATTTTTGAAAACTCGGACTCTATTTCGCGTATTTTTCCGAGACGAACGCAATGGCACCGCCCGTTTCCCTTGATTCAGATTTTATCATTTAATTCTGCCTTGTTTTATGTTATAACATGTTATTTAAAAATACGGGTTGTTACATTCTCCCCACCTTAAAGGATTTCATCCCCGAAATCTTCAAGTTAGGAAGAACATATCCTACCATCCATCATCCATCTACTCAAAACATCATCCACGTGCAGTCATTGTCCTTAAAAGATTCTAAATGATGTATGTTCATATGCGAAAGGTGTGTGTATATGTACTTATCTAATGCGAAAATCAGGCGGTTACTGATTCAGTAAACCTCCTTAATGCAAAATATGTTTGTGCAATGCGTCCATATGTATGCAAATTCCTAACCTAACTTATAGTCTCTACATGAGTGCACATAACATCCATCCATATGCAACATCCATGTGATAGCATACAAGTTTCATCCATGAATAAGCATAAACACTCATGCATATGCGGTATGAAAGTGTGTGAGCCGATCTTAGTGCCTAACGTGTATGATGCATCCACGAGTATCCACTTGCAAACGCTTGCAACCACTGGCAAACATCAAGCATAACATGTTTCAAATACATGTTTCATCCTAAGGGTTTCTACCTAAGGTTCTCATGACAAGATTAACGAGATAACAAGATAAACATGGATAGCGAAAGAAAGATATGCTAACTAGGAAAAGAGATTGAGAATGTACCCTCAAAAAGGAATGGATAAAGCCCACGCATCTTCTCCTCGGTTTCCCAAGTTGCTTCTTCATCGGCTTCACTCCACTGAACCTTTACTAACTTGACTTCTTGATTCCTCAGCTTTTTGATCTCCGTCCCCAAGATGCGAATCGGAGCTTGCCTCAAGGTTGCCTCTTTCTCTGCCTCCATGTCGTCAAGAATGCTAGGCTCAACTACCTCGGCTGACTCATGTGGGCACTTTCGGAGATGCGAGTCATGAAAAACATTGTGCACTCCGGCCAGCTTCTTGGGCAATTCCACCTTATAAGCCATCTTCCCAACTCTCTCTATGATAGGGAAGGGTCCTACGAACCTTAGTGCTAGATTCCCAACTGCTCCAAAACGAACCACGTTTCGCAAAGGAGAAACCTTCACGAAAACCATATCTCCAGCTTCGAATTCCAAATCTGTCCTTCGCTTGTCAGCATAGGATTTCTGTCTATCTTGGGCCGTTTTCATCCGTCTTCGGATCAACTCTACCTTCTCGGATGTGCCCCATATCATGTCGGGCCCGAGTATAAGCTCATCCGTCGTCTCCCACCAACATGTTGGTGACTTGCACGACCTCCCATACAAAGCTTCGAATGGTGCCATCCCTATGCTTGCCTGATAGCTGTTATTATAAGCAACTCTATGAGAGGAAGATGATCTTCCCAAGTACCACCAAAGTCAAGAGTGCATGGCCTCAACAGATCTTCTAGTACCCTATTCACCCTTTCGGTCTGGCCATCCGTCTGTGGGTGATAGGCCGTACTTAGATTCAATCGCGTACCCATCGCTTCCTGCAAACTATTCCAGAATTGGCTAGCGAGAATTGGGTCACGATCGCTAACTATGTTAGAAGGAACTCCATGCAATCGCACTATCTCTCGAAGATGAATAGATGCTAGCCATGATGTGGCCCTCTTGCTCTTCAACGGAACAAAGTGAGCACTCTACGTAAGTCTATCAACTATGACCCATATCCCATAAAGCCCAAATAGTTTGGTCAACTTAATGGACATCCTCACCCCAACTATATAGGCGAGTCATACTCCTTATGGGGTTTACAACAGAACTAAGATTGAGAATAGGACCGAGAGGATATACTTAAAAGATAGCATGCGAGTAAGCTCTACAGAATAATAGGGATCAAGGATATACTCTTAAAAAGAGATGTAATGCGCATATCTAGTCTTCAATCTTCTAAGCCGCATTTTCCTGAGCTTAATCCTATCGTGCCTTGACCGTCTTTTAACTTCACAATTTCGTAGCTCTTAATTCTTATTTCCAAAATATGAGTTAGAACTCATTTCACTGTTGCCTCTCGTTCCACTTCCACTTATTCTTTTCCTAAAATACTTGGCTTCCACATAACTGCGTGCTCATGGTTTCATGCAAGCTTTACAAGATTTGTTAGTGAATCCTGGACCTCGTTTACATACTATACGGTATCCCACGCAGAAGAACTATCTCTTGAAAACAAGTGCCAATCCATGTTGCCAAATGTTCTTACTAGGGTGATTTCTCTAACCCATGCTTAAGTGAAATGGACTATCCGCCTTAGTGGCGAACACTACTCGATTGGATTACAAATTTCCAATAAAGGTGCCAAGGGATTCTAGGTAACTAATCATGACGGAACCCTAAAGGTCACATGAGATTTCGAGGGTATTATCGAGGCGAGTCATGAGCCTCGCAACCCTATGTTCAAAATCAAGAATGGCTCCATAAGTGGACAACCAATCCATGCCCAAAATCAACCTATATCCTATAAACCCGAGAACCTATGCATTACACATGAATTCTACGCTTAAGATAGAGATTTCCAAATCCATACAAATCACAGGTAGATGGGCGGAACCCCCAATTGGATTTAAAACAATAACAGGACCTCAACTAGACTAGTACTTAGGTGCAAACTTTCAACAAGATCAGAAATAAAACTATGCGATGCGCTAGAATCAAATAAGGTACGAACAGGGAAATCAGAAATGTAAACATGAATTTCTATAGAAACACTACCTCGATCAAAAGCTGGAAGAGCGAGGAGAGCCTGGAACTGCCCTCCAGAGGGTCCTTCTTGCTGAGTTTGCCTTTTCCCTTGTTCTCGCTTTTTCGGGCAATCCTTGCTATGGTGTCCAGACTCTCCACAATTAAAGCATTCTCCCAACTTCCTCTTCTTCTTCCTACAATCTTTGGCTATGTGTCCAACGATCCCACAGAAGTTGCACTTCCTTGTCTCCCTGGTCTTGTTGTCATTGCGGTTGTTGTTGTCCTTGCCTCCTTTCTCGGAATCTACCTTCTTGGCTTGAGACTCATTCAACTTGATTTCCTTCTTACTACTCTTATCTTCCTCTTGAAGCAGGGCCATATTTACCAAACTCTCGAAGGTAGCCCCCATGGGTATGTGAGACATGGCCAAACCGTGCAATGGCTCGTTCAATCCTAGAGCAAAGTATAGGACCTTCTTCTGAGCTGTGTTATAACCAAGTCTAGACCGAACCGAGCAAGTTGATTAAACGTATCCACGTATTCCCTAACTGTCATGTCCCCTTGCTTTAGAGATAGGAACCTCTCCATCTGAAGGTTCTCTTCTGTCGATGATAGAAACCTCAGTCCAAACCTTCTCCTAAAGTCATCCCAAGTATGAATTGGCCTAGTAGTGGTGGTGACTACCCACCAATATGCAGCTTCCCCTTTCAACAGCCATACCGCTAACGGAACTTTCCTACGGTCTTCTATATCAAAGATAGCAAAGAGGTCTTCAGTTTCCTTTAACCAGTTTCTTGCCTCAACAAAAGTCTCCGTCCCAATAAAATTCTTGCCACCCATCGCCTTAAAGTCCTTGCAAATCTTCGCGAAATCCGTTTGCGGATGCTGAGGAGGAGGAGGAGGAGGAACCTCAGCTACGGGAGGAGGAGGAATGTTAGCCACGGGGGAAGAAGGAGGAATGTTCGCGGGGCCGGCTTCATTCTCCCTTGCCTCCATGTACCTTCTAAACCAAATAGCTACTGGTACGCCCTCCAGAATGGCAAAATTATCGGCCATACTGAAACGAAGAAAAAGACAGATTGAGAACGAGGAAACAAAGGATAGTGCTAATGGCTTTTGGGGAATAGCCTTTTAAAATAAAGTAGGCTTTTCTTGGAAAATACTTAATTGGTTTTTGAAAATGGTTCTTCAAAAAGTAAGTTTTAAAAACCTTTTGCTCAGATCTTGTAAACCTTATACTCTGATACCAAATGTAACACCCCACCTCCGCCAGGGTCACTCTTGCAAGTACACTAGCTTTGGAGGGGTGTTGGACAAGGTAAACATGCATGAGATATCACAAGACAGAACATATAAGTAAAACAGAGTAAATAAAGCAGCGGATAAAACTACTATTTCAAGACCATAGTCAACTTACATCAAAAGTACTGAGTCATTATTTTCCAACTACTACAAGTCTAGAAACATAAACTGAAAACTGGAAATAACATAAAGTAAACTATCCCCCAAAGTAGAAGTGGTAAAGCCATAGCGAGCTCAAGTCCAAACCGTACATGAGCTATCCAGAAAGCAAGCTAAAGATCCAAGCTAGGTGCTAGTGTTCCCACCCTGAGAACCTGGGGGGGAACGGAAGAAAAGAGGCGAAAGAAAATGGGTCAGTCAAAAAGACTGGTAAGTCCTACCTACTATTAGTATAAAAACTAATAAAGTTAACTGGACATGTAAAACAGAGATGGAACATAGGATGATAACTGGCATGGTGAAAAGTTAACAAGATAGATCAAGTGTGGCATCGCATATACAAGGTTAAGTTGCACCAGGTGTACTAGTATTCTAATCCATGTCAATTATAAACAAGAAATGATCCCTTAGCCCAATGTTGGCCCAAACTCACGAGATGACCTAAATCAAGGTCCAACTACTCGGTCTAGTCGATCGGCTCCCTATAAGCCTAACTCGTCGTGTATCGGTGTCATACGGCCTAATCATGGAATGTAGTTAACTGTGCAAGGTCCACCCTAGGATGTATCCAGCCCTAAGGTGTAAACCCCAGACACAATTCAAGCACGCACAGTCTAAACCTACCGGTGCCCATGTTCAACTCCGGACTTAATGTGCACGACCATGGTCCGCCTGAACTTAACTGGTGCACTATTCAGTCGTCTCTTTTGGTCTCTTAAAATCAGTCAGTAATCGTGCCCCACCCTAGCCTAGTCCAGGGTATCCAGATACTCCAAATAGGTTACTGCTGAAAAGGACCACGTAACTAGGATTTTAAATGGGTTAAGTGTGGTTAACCCTATCCTAACCATGTATTGAGTTGGTCAAGTGTATCCAAGCAGTTCATGACTTAACCCTATCAATACATCGTGTTCAACTGGTTAAGTATATTCAAGTAGTCCATGACTTAACCCTACCAATCCATCGTGTTTAATTGGTTAAGTATTCAAGTAGTCAATGACTTAACCCTACCATGTGGCATTAATTAACTTAATGCACCCCAACCTCTCACATTAGACTTTGTTGTGGTTACTAGTTAAGCCGGGCGGGTCAGGGTAGCTTTACACCACAACCTAGTCTAACCTCGGGTTTTAAGTGCGATGTGACCAACTACTCACATTGGGTCATATTGCTTGTAGCCACTAGTTAAGCCGGTCGGTTTCGGGTAGATTTATGCTACAAACTCAAACCAACCTCGAGTTGGCCACTTTCATGTTTTCTACATGTCATTTCCACGTTCATGTTTTCAAGCATCATCACATGTCATATTTTCCAAGTCATGTTTCATGTCGTTTAAGTTTACCCATAACGTAACCCCATCGCACGTAAGTTCGCATCAACACAAATAGATCAAAAAGGGGGAACATAAGAATATAACAAGGTGGGCATAAGATGGCAAAGTCTATCACAAGTTAAACATGGTGATATTTGAGGCCAAATGGGGTTCAACATACTAGCACATGGCCTCAACATGTATGATAGCATAAAAGGTGACTTGGCCTCAAACATATCAAATAGCATAAGGGTGATTTGGCCACATAATAGCATAAGGGTGCTTTGGCCACAAGCATGCATAATAGCAAATATGGTGGTAGCATGGTAATAGTTGACATAGGGTGACAATCCTAACTTGTGCATAGCACATAGGTTCAATATCATCATATGCATGTTAAGGAACATGAGGGGTTAAGGTTTGTTAACATGCATAAGCCATAATCCATTTCATATCATTTTTTTTCCAAGGTCAACATGAACGGTACTAGGTTCATGATAGGTCCACAATCATAAATCAAGAGAGGCATGAATAGATCAATGCATACAATGATAGGTTCAAGGCAAATATTGCACTTAGGTCCAATTCAAATCTACATATGTATGGCATTAAACTTAGCAAATAGGTGATACATGGTCATAGATGGCATAGGATGATAACTAGTGATTCGCATATAACATCCTATGCAAGATAACATAAGGGTTATGAGAGTTTCTATGTTGCTTTATGCAACATTTCAAATCAAAGCTCATAGCTTTCTATGCACAAAGTCAAGGTAATAGCTTTACAAACATGCATAGAATAAATCTATGCATAACATGATAGAATCAAAGCACAAATCATACTTAGGCCCAAACTTAAACTTGCTACATGTCATATTTAACTTCATAGTTAGAATCTAAGAGTAGAATAGGGCTTACAATGCTATGAAGACTATAAAATAAAACAAGATTGAGATGAAGCCACACTAGCAACACTAAAAAACCCCAAATGAATACAAGCTCAAAGTTGTCTTGAGAAACAAGAAGCTCCTTTGATTTGTATGAAGAAAGATCCTTGTTTTGATGAAGAAAGGTGGCTCTTTTACTAGCTTAGAACACTCAAACTTTCATGAAGAGGATGGAGGCCATGATATGAAGGTGGAGGCCATGATTAGGAAGCTTTTTGGCATAGTTTAGTTGTAGGAATGATTTGTATTGATTTAGGCTAGGTATTAGGGTCTTTTTATAGAAGATTAGGTTAGTTTAGGCCATAGGATTAACCCCAATTCAGATCTGAGCCTTTAAAATCCGTCACAAGCCTCCAAACATGTCTTGAGGAACAAGTCAGGTGCACCCAGGCCAAACTGGCCGACCATCCAAGTCGACAGGGGTGTCGACTGGGCAGTCGACACCAGCTGGGATGTGCCGACTCCCAAGTCGACTCCCCAGTCGACTTGGGGGTGGCGGGAATTTTTCCCGCCTGTTCTGCTTGGCTGAATTTGAATTCTGAATTCAAATTTGAACTGTTTTTGAACTTGAAATTTTCTGAAAACTTTGACGGGCCATAACTTGGTCATACGGACACCGATTTTCGAAAACTCGGACTCCATTTCACATATTTTTCCGAGACGAACGCAATGGCACAGCCCGTTTCTCTTGATTCAGATTTTATCATTTAATTCTGCTTTGGTTTATGTTATAACATGTTATTTAAAAATACGGGTTGTTACAGATAGTCTAAGAATATCACAGAAAAATGACAACGATTGGGATTTTTCCCGCAGCCATGACACCTACTTACATCAGTAAGCCAGTGTGAGGAGTTATCAATCAGATTCAGCTTGTTATCATCATCAGTATACGAGACAATGATTGTCTCATAGAAGCCTCCTCTTCCATAGCTCGGATGGACTATAGATTCCACCGATGCAACTGATGTTGCTCCCTAACGAGTAGCGAACACCTTATTTATGTGACTTAAACTTATTCAATCGGCGGAGCAACGAATTTCGGTTACATGGAACAGTTTGAGCACTACTCCGACGATGATTCATATGATCTTAGTGGCCATAATTGTCAATGATGGGATACCAGAAAGCAGCTATGGATCCCAACATCCCAAAGCTGCACTTCAATATTATGATGTGATGAATAAAATATGTCCTGCGGTTCACCTCCTAAGGAACTTGGCTAACCTTTGTAATGGCTATTTGCTGTCAACCGCATCGAGGAAGACTGATTTCCATCGAATAAGGTTTAGGTCAACATACTTTGATGCCCAGAGTTAGGTACTAGTTGAACCACCACATGCCATGATTGAACCTATGGATCCTTTCACGGATTATAACAACTTGACAACTCACCAGCCACTCTACGACCTTGGTCAAGTGATGAGAGCCTGAGATTAAAGAAAATATGAATCAACCATTAGCTCTCTACTTCTTATTTCTATTGTGATACAATGCATGAATATTACTTCAGGTCTCACAAGTTATGCTATCGTATTCAAGCTTATTTGATCAAGGTCTAGATTGATTAGCTCCAGCAGAATTCATAGCTTACATTGCACCCTAGTGTCTACTGCTCAGTCCCAATGGAAGCTGGAGCAGGATTGGTCCGTGATGATCAAGTCACTGGAAGAGCCTCTTATTTGGCTAGATGGAATATGCTATGCAATAGAAATGACGTAGAACCTTAGAACGCTTCCCCTCTCGAGGAGATGTAGTGTGAAGGATGCATAAAATTAGCAAGCAAGGGAGACATCACAGAAAGAGTTGTTTGATGATCCGCCCGAAGACATAGACCCAGAGAGGATGAAGATTCAGGATGCATGATCGACGACCTCAGCCTTGCTCGAAAATTGGTGATTTAAAAGTTTAGAGCACTTAAGCCTAGATGCTGATTGATTATCTGTGCATTTGATCTTATTCCTGATGTGGAATTGAAGGCATATTTGCAGACGGATGAGATATGACTGTCCCCCTAGCAACCATATTTTATTTCCTAGCATGGAAAGCGCAAAAGTTTCTATAAGCATGGATCCATTGTTCTCCTGCCAATTACTGTCCTAGCATCAATGTGATGGCACTCTACCGTTAGCAATACATACATGACTCCCTGACACTCAATCCTTGCCCTTAGCATGGGGGCAAGAAGGCGATTCAAAGAAGATGCGACCTCGTCATTCGCTTACAATATTTATCTAATTTCCTTTGTCACTCCAAGACCCTAATCAAGGTCTGTTCATTCTTGGGACCGCCATCCTATGATGGTTTGAAAAGACATTCATCACTAGCTAAAGGTTTTGGCAGCCATGCCCTAGCAGAGATTAGGCGAGGCAAAATGGACCTGTAAAGAGCATGCAATGCCATTTTCACACGGAATGATATTTATTCCTTTAACAGGATTACTCTTTAACTGTCACTCTTATATTTCCATGCTTTATGAGTTATTGATGTAATTAACTCAGGTGAATTAATATGTGGATGATGTAGGTATCCAGGATTTGCTATCGATCAGACTTGTAACATCCACATATAGAGTTATGGAACAAAACCATAACAAGCTCGACTGAATTTCTCGTCCATAAAGCCACGCCCTCCGTCTGAAGAAAGTTTTATGTCTCAAGGTGGATTCGAGATGACCATACACTCCTTGGCTCAAACATGGAAGACCACAAGACAATTGTGCATTAATCTTTTGCATTTCAAAGTTGGAATCTAATTCTAAATGGACATAGTTCGACCTTCTACGTGGCTTGATCCTATGCTTGACGCCACCAGAATAAAGGAGGCAGCATTGCCCCTTGATATGCTTACTTTTAAATCATACAATTTACTTTTACATGCTTCCTGAGTTATTGGCATGACTAACTCATGCGATATGAATGATGCAGGTACCCGAAGTTCGGTGCCAATCACTCCTCCCATAGATTGATTGGAGGAACACAAAGCCTTAGCAAACGTCATCTGATTGTTTGCCTGACTAACTCTAGTCCTTGGAGCTTGGATAGAAGTATGAATCTAGGACGAGTGTGATGGGCACGCCAAGATTAAATACCACTAGATCCATGACTCTAACTCTCATGATTCGAGAGAGAGTATAAAGGACGGGAATACAACGTCCACCACTCTAACTCTCATGATCCGAGAGAGAGTATAAAGGACGTGAAAAAGGTGTCCTCAAGGCATGAAGGTGCACCACGATTGAAAGACCGCCTTGATTCCACTATATCCTTGGTATTCGGCGGGTGAGTATAAAGGCGCCAGAGACTGTGCCACAAATGAACTCCTACCCTACTGAAGGATTAGGGGGCAAATTGAAAGATGAGTTCGAACTCTATCTTGGGCATACGACAGGAGAGTATAAAGGCATTGCAATTAAATACCACAAAAGGGCTCCTACCACACTACAGGATCGGGGGCAAGAATGAAAGCTAAGCCCGAACCCCTCATTTTCAGATATGGGGGGCAATACAATGCCGATCCTAATCAATCCCGAACAAGTCCAGACTGGGCACTTTATTCATGATTGAATGGGGGCATACACACACATCACCCCCCTTAGATGAATTCTATATGATTTTCTAGATATTATTTGATTGCAGGGATTCTGAATTGGAACCCTTACTTGATTGTGATGTGCTTTATTACCTATTACTTAGAGATTCATTTTGTTTACAAAATGCAGGCTTGTACAAGATAACAAGACAAGAATGCAAGGGTCGCACTCGCGACAACCGCAGCAGGCCGGTGGAAAACAAACAAAGGGCCACATCCAGAAGGCTGATACTGATGCCCAATGCTAAACTTCTCAGGAGACTCAAGGCGATGACCGAAAAGAGGCCTTGAGAGTGAATTGTTCAATGATGTGTCACACGACTTAAGGCAACGACCGAAAGGAGGCCCTAACAATGATATATTAAATCAATATACACACCCACGTGTGACTGACCATAGCCCCAAGTGTAACGACGAGTGCCACCTCGCAAATAAACTGAATGGAAAATGCGATAGCTCGAGCACTTGGATAACTCAATCACTTAAGATTTGAAAGCAATGTCCCTTTTCCATGCATCCATGTCTAAATTTGAATGGGATGTGATACAACTACCGATCTTTCGCCATTACCCCTGGACTGGGGGCACACTATTGAAAATATTTACAAATGACATAACTCATATGTCTGTGTCTAACTTATACCTCGATCTTTACAGGCCACTTGAGGACCACAGAATGGATGTAGAGTGAACGTCCATTTGCTAGTCCTGACCGACTTTCCGGTTGAAAGACCCCAGATAAGGGGGGACACCATTACTTTGACTTCCAGTTTGCAAGGAAGCGAATTGCCTGACACTCCGACTCAAGGGCCAAAAAGAAGGAAGATAGAAATTTCTTCCGTGCTAAGGATGTTGGTGCATAAGGCGCTAGGAGCGAAGGAAGTCGGCATATTTCTTCTTCCGGTAATCCCTCAGTATGTCAGACTAGATATGAAACGGATGATGCCATTACTGAATTAAGAACCCAGACGGTAAAATAAAATGAACTTCTCCAGAAGCGTTAGAAAATGATGGATGACTTCTTTACTCAGATGGATGGATGGCCGGGTAGCTACGATAATCCTTGGGGCAACATGGGAATTCAATCGACAACGAACTTGGCTCAATCACTCCCTGTTCCGCTGTTTAGATCGCATGAGACCCAAGGACGAGTTGGCAACGTCGTCTTGAGTGAAACGAGGGGCAATCAACCTCCTCCCAGACATTTGTAGCATGCAACTTCTGACCATAACATCTTGGATGAAAACGATGGCAATGCAAGAGCGACTAGAAACTTAAACGGAGTTCGACCAACCTTTGCTCCAATTTAGATGGATGCTTCACATCCAACTCAACTTCAACATGAAGTTCCTCATTCCATAATACAGGGGGGTAAATGGAAGTGTATGAGGTGACTATAATTTGACTTTATCACCACCCAACTCCGATCCGCAGAGATTGGATGGGAGACCAAAGACTAACATGAGCTGGACACATACAAATCATTTTGTATCAAACTTTAACTCATGACTTGATGAGGAAGTATGATTTCAAAGAAGAAATGGATTTGATGCTCACCCAACAGCAAAACCACTGTAGATGAGGGGCATGCAAGGGATACAAGTTTCGAGTAACGTAATTCAACTATCCGCCAACTTTATGCACATTGCTATCATCATAGTCTTGCAAGATCCCAGACTGTAACCAAAAGAATGACTTGTCAAGACTGACCCGCATACATCCGAGCAGCAAATCACCATCCAAAATTAAAGGACGAAATCCTGATTGACGGCTATTGCATATGCGGATCTAAGAAGCCAGAGACCAACTTCCACCCACTTCAAGACTTCATGCTGGGGGCACCAGCGCTAAATTGGACAATTGGCAATGACTCCTCGAAAACAAATGCCAGATTGCCAATGTTACTTGAGGCTTCACCAGAGGCGGCACACCTCAAAGGAAATGTAAGCAATGTTAGTCAAAACTTTTTCACATGAGACATCAGGGATTTCAGCAACTCCCTTCTCTTCAAGCTACCATTTCCAGATCTTAGATCACATAGACGTTGTACGATTTTTGGTGGCATCCATCCGATTTGATCAACCGCTGGAACGCGTTGGTCACCCACTTCGTTGAGCGATCAAAGGTCCACGTTTGTCTATCCAAGAATGTAATGTTACCCGCTTCAATCAAACAAAGGTCCGGCGAGACCCTACATTCATTCCACAAAAGGTTCAATGCCGCAGCAACATCTACAGATTGACCTGGATCATCTATGGTGTTTCTAGTAGCAATATCCGGTATTCTAGATAACTCAAACTTCAAAGTCTCTCCGTGTCGAGACCCACCAAAAGGCCTTAGCGGATTCACCTTTAAAACAAACCTCAATATCTTTATACCATGAGATTTTCCTAGAAACATTGGTGAATTCTATCTTGAAACAGACAGATTCCTGCAATAAGAGGATACCTATATTGAGATTGATGATCACAGTGTTTTCATGACAAAGAATGGAGTATCATCTAACTCTTTAAATGTTAAAGACAAAAGAGAATCCTAGGAAAAGACTAACAAGAATGTACAAATCCGAAAAGGACCAATTTCACTGATCGAGCCCGCGATCTTGATTGCCAAGCTCAAGGGAACCAAGCATGAGAGATAGATTCAACAATACTGTGATGGCTATTCTGGATTATGCCAAAGCATGAAAGAAGGAGCTCGAATAACTCCCTAACGATGTTAGCTCGTTTACATGATTGACGAGCTTACTCAACTCCGTAGCTGATGCGAGGTGAGTATCCAAGTTCGCTAACACTCGATAAGGCGATCCCCGCTTTCTGACTAAATAGATAGGATGACACCGACACAAATGTGATTCGACCATTCGCATATACAACTCCAACCCTTGGCGACTTGAGAAAGAGCACATAACAATACGGGTTGGCTAAGATTGCTGAACATGCAGCTCCAACCCAAAGCAACAAAAAAAGAACAAAAGATAGAAGAGTGGATATCCAATTGACTTGGCCCAACCCCCACTAATGCAAGGGGAATAAGCACTAACTTTGATCGTCCTCCACTGATTCTGGGAGCATCATCTTCAACTAACAGATTGACTTTGAACATGACTTTGACTCATTGCATGATTCAGAACATATACACTATATCTCTGGAGTAAGACATAATTCATCTTGACCATCCAAGTGAGTCAACTAACGGATCAAGCATTGAGACCAAAGAATTGATCCGCAACTGCATCAATTGGAAAGTGTGATAAACTCCTCAGTTGCATTACGATTGTCATGATCCTACCAGCTATTAGCTTGCATGTTCTCAACAACATCTCGTATTGACTCGTATGTGATCACAGGATTATAAAACGATCCGAAATGATCATGGCTTTCAGAAACCTTATTGTTATGATTCAATACAATCGTGGAGCCCTAGATTAATATCCTAATATCAAGATAGTCTAATTCCAAGCACAAATGACAGATTCATATGCCAATTCCGATACACTCTATCCCAATGGTCTAGATGCTAGCTCAAAGCCCAAAGATTCTGATACTACCCTATGACTTGGATGACTATTTCATACATTGACTTATACATAAAAGAAAGCATGACTCAGTAACACACTTAACTAGCGGAGGAAGATGACATCGTTTGGCATTAACTTGTGCATGTATGATCTCACACGGGAGCCGACGATCCTACATGACTTATGATGAAGAAATTCAACCACTTGATTCGATGAGGTCTAAACGATTGGTCGATCATCATGATCACTCTAGCCATGGAATTTGCCCCGATAAGCATCAATAGAAGTAGTGTGATATATGACAAGCCATTTATAAAGGAAAAGATCCATATGCCAGAACTACTCAATAGGACACAAAAATCTGATAAAGCCTCCTCAAAGGTTGGATGATGTTCCAAAAAGATTCAACTTGACTTATCCAAAGCACATCTCATCTGCGATAAGATGTACTTTGGGGGGCAAAATGTTAGCCTGTTTTGTGACTAGGCTACCTAAAGCTAGGGACTTGAGTATGAAGTTACATTGATTGGCGATCACTTCGATGGAGTGATAGAAGGTTGGAAAACTTGAATTTTACATGTAAATGTCACCAGATCGGATTACCCCTTTCGGATCGGATCAGATCCTTCCTTTCGGATCGGATCAGACTTGATCTGATCCCCTTATACTGAAATGGCCTGAAGCTGGAACTTTGAGCATCTGGTTCGGATTAGAATGGGAGGACCCGTCTTGCCTAGAATGATGAATTCTTGATAGTTGAAGACCATTATCACACGTTCTCCACTACTTCCGAAATCCCCTCTGGTGCCGCCACGTGGCATAACCGACCCATCATTTACCTGCAGCTATAAATACATGAGAATATAGTGAATGAAAGGGACCTTTTTGGCACTTTATTTCTCCACGTATGCCATTGTAACACCCCAGATTTTTTAATAATCGAATTAACTAAATTAAAAAATAATTAATCTCAGACGTGAGAATTATGGGGATTGGGTTGCGCCATTGTGTTCGTCTCGGAATTCAGGTTGAAATAGAGTCCGAGTTTGCGGGAAACGAGTACCGGATGAAGGAGTTATGGACGAACGAAGTTTGGTGGCTAAAAGAAAAAAAAAGAGAGAAAAATTCCACTGGCACACTTGGGAAGTGTGCCAGTACAAATAAACACTGGCGCACCTGCCAAGTGTGCCCAGGTCGAGGCAAAAGCCTGCACAGCTTTCTGGTTAAGGCTGACCCGTGTTGTTGAGTCCTTTCTGACTCCTTGCTGAGTCATTAGGGCTGACTCATCACCCTATCATGATTGAATGGTTTTGATTAACCCTAAGATCATCCGATGGCTTAAATTAATTCATAACTCTATAAAAAGACCCATAGACTCAAACCCTAAATCAGAATTAAAATTGAAACTATGGCCGTCATGATGTTGTCTTGAACCCTAGAGCAGCCGCCACCAAAATCAAGAGGAAGAACAGCAACCAAATCAGAACTACTCAACCCTAACAGCGAATCTTCATCAAAGGAGCGCTAATTCAACTCCAGAAATCAGAAATCATAACTCAAGACTGCTTTTGAGTTGTGAGTTCGATAGTCTTAACAAAATAATTAATAAATGAATTGGATTGAGTTATAATGCGGATAATTTGGATGTGATATGAATTGTTGATTTCATGTTGTAATTATGTTGTAGAATTGTGTTGTAATTTCTATGATATTATGTTATGATGCTATCATTTACGATGCAAAGATATGATGCTATCACCCATGTTATAATCCTATGATTGGCTTATGTCTAGTTGAATCACCATGTTTCTTATGCTAGTTTGTTATATTGATTCATATGATAAATCATATGTAGGAAAGTTTAGATGTTGATTCAAAAATGAACCATATACAAGTTTGGGTAGAATTATACGTGAACTTGCATGATTATGACACCTAGTTTATGTGAGAATTTAATGGAAAGTTAGGCTATGACATATGCTAAATTCTACATGATAGTTTACATGTTAGATACTAGTCTACACCATTGTTGCGATGTATAAATCACATATGTGAGTTTATGAGTTGGATATGAATCATGTTATGTTATTACCTATGCAAGTTTAACCCCTTTAGATGTAGGTCTATAACATATGTTGTTTATGCAAGTTTGTGGCCATTATTTCATCAAGTTCACACCTTTAGATATAGATCTATGACATATGATATTTATGCAAGTTTGTGGCCATTTTCTCATCAAGTTCACACCTTTAGATTGGATCCACGACATATGTTGTTTATGCAAGTTGTAATTTTGGCCTATGCAAGTTTTAGATGTAAAACATCATTCACATACGCAAGTTCACCCCTATGTTAGATTTATGTTTTAACTATGTGTTTATTGTGTTGTTTTCTCTTTATTCCATGAGTTAGACTATTCGAGTCTAACATACACTTTTATGTTAAACGAACAAACGTACTACATGGGGTAAAGGGGATAATATTAAAAAGATTTAATTGGCATAAATGCCTTAAAAGGCATAAAATATAATTGTGGTGAAAATTGGTATGATTTTACATACCATAAATGGATGGACATAATTGAGTCAATTATGGACATCATTAAATTTGGAATTGATTGATAATTTGAATAGGGAAAGTAATTCAAATTGGAGAATGATTAATTATGAGTAATTAATCTTCTAAGACATGAGGTTAGACTCTTTTGTGGTGTAAGACTGCCCGGACCCGCCCGGCAAATCCAGCTGCCACAAATGCCAGTCTAATGTGAGAGGTCTTAGGCACAAACTAAATACGTAACAGTTGTAAAGACACGAGGTTAGGCTCTTTTGTCATGTAAGACTGCCCGGACCCGCCCGGCAAATCCAGCTGCCACAAATGTCAGTCTAATGTGAGAGGTCTTTATGAGGTTACGGTCTTAATGAATTAAGAAACACTTAACCAGATAAGCATGTAGTGGGGCATGAGGGGGTAAAGTGGGTGCCTTGGTTGGCATGTGGAATCTAGTGGTGCCACTTGGGTGGCATTTGGAAATACGATTAGAAACACTTAACCAAAATTGAAACATGTAATTGAAACATGAATAAGAAGTGGGTTAAGTGGGATGTACTAGAGGGGACCAAGCTTAGGAGGATAGCTTGTGTCAAGTAATGGGGGCCCGTTTCAACCAGTAATCCATACGTATCTTTGTGGGCTCGACCCAAGTCGAGGACGGGACACGCATACTGGGCTTGACTGTAAGAGGCCAAACCGGGTTAGCGATGGCAACGCAAGTCCAACAAGTTCATATGCGTGTGTGGACCCGGGCTGGTAGGTAAGACGTTGTTGTATCGTGTAGGTATAAGCTGTGCATTCTTGGTTGTATCGGGTTGCCACTTTTGGGAGTGATACACCCCATCGTGGGGCCAACATGGGTATCTACGAGTTAGGGAGCCGATCGTTTGGGGGTAGTGGGTACAGCTAGTGGAGATAGGGGCAGACGGTACCTATGAAGGCAGCTAGGGGTGCACGAAACTACCAATATCATTATTAAGTCTGTAGGCGGGATCAACCTTAGGGTGACTAGTGGTGGTGCAGTATATTAGTGGCGGTGCAGTATAGCAATTATCTCATAGTGTTGGTGTAGTTTAGTAAATTATCTTAGTGGGTTTAGGTGCGCTTCAAACGATATTGTTGATCATCCTGTTTCCTTGTTTACTCTGCCATACTCAACGGTTCATGGTCATTTCCTTATTTTCCAACTTATGCCTTAGCCTAGTTACTTTGTTAATTATATTGTTAGAATTATCGCACTCGCCAGACTTTATGTCTGACCCCCATTTTTCCATCTCATTCCCCCCCCCCCCCAGGTGCTCAGGTTGGAACTAGCACCAGTGGAGCTTGATTTTCGACTGCTTTTAGAAGATTGCTTGGATCGTTGAAGTAAAGTTCAGCTTCTCTTTGTTTATGGCTATTTTGATGTTGGGGATTATGTCTTTCAGTTTATGTACTTTGTTTTATCAAGATGGATATGATGTACTTGACTTTGGTTTTTTTTGTTTTGATGATGTAACCAAACATATTTACCTTCTGCTGCAATAAATAAAGTTTTAAATTTTCAAGTACTGTTTTATATCTGTCTTGTTGTGATTTTCTGTTCTATACTTACCTAAAACGCTCCATTGAAGTTAATGCATTCCCTTTGTGAGTGACATTAATGGACGTGGGGTGTTACACGTGGTATCGGAGCTGAAGGTTACCAGAACAGATATGAATTTTTGAAAAACTATTTTTCAAAACAATTTTTATAAAGAAGTACTTTCAAAAATATGTTTTAAGGAAAGTATTTTCAAGAGAAAAGTATATTTTGGAAAGCATAACCCCAAGAGCCATATATCTTTCCCTCGGTTCCTTTATATTGAATCTTTCCTTTTTCGTTTCAGCATGTCTGAAGCATCTGAGATACCAGAGGGCGTTCATGTGCCCGGTTGGTTTTGTCAATATCTTGAGGCTAGGGCCGCCGTCGCAGGTCCAGCAAATGATCCTCCTCCTCCTCATGTCGATAATTTCGCAAAGATATGTAAGGACTTTAGAGCAATGGGTGGAAAACATTTTCATGGGACAGAGACATTTGTTGAAGCTCGTAACTGGCAAAAGGAGGTGGAAGAATTGTTTGGAATCTTTGAAGTGGATGATGGAAGAAAAGTACAGCTAGCTGCTTGGCTAATGAAGGATGAGGCCTCGTTTTGGTGGAAGGTCACTAATGGGGGACGTCCAGTCGATACATGGCTAGATTTTAGGCAGAGGTTTGAGGCGAAGTTTCTCTCACGGGCTGAAGAGAATCTATACATGGAAAGGTTTTTGTCACTGAAGCAAGGGAATCTATCGGTGAAAGAGTACGTTAACAAATTCAACCAATTGGCAAGGTTTGGCTTAGACTTGGTGAATACTCCAGAAAAGAAGGCTCTAAGATTTGTTAAGGGTTTAAACGAGCCACTTCATGGGTTAGCTATGACCTACATTCCCATAGGGGCTACCTTTGAGAGGTTAGTTGACATGGAACTCATGCATGAAGAGGAGAAGGGCGCCAATGCCAATAAGGCACCCGAGAAGAAAGGAGATCAAAAGAAGTCGCAACAGCAACAACAGAACAAGAAAGGTGGCAAAGGCAACAATGCTAAGGGGAAGAAGAAATGCTTTAACTGTGGGACACCCGGCCATCTAAGCAAAGATTGTAGGAAGAAGAAGAAGAAGACCGGTTGTTTCCATTGTGGCGAAGCGGGACATCTTATTAAGGACTGCCCAAAGAAAGGGCAGAGGGCAGGGTCTACCTCGGGAGGACAGGTGCAAGCTCTTATGGCACCAGGGCAGGTAAGGGGACAAGTTCAGGCTCTCGTGGTCCCATCGCTGCAAGAACGAGGTAGAGCAATTTCCATTGAAAGTTTAGCTTTTCTGTTTGATCATTTTGTCCGTACTTTATTCGATTCTAGCTCATCGCATTCGTTTATTCCTACATCATTAGTTGAAACGCTGCACCTAGATACTAGTCTTGTTACTGATCCCTTAGTTGTCTCCAATCCTATTGGTGGTTCGGCTCATCTTTCTATGATTTGTCAGGATTTGAGAGTGTCTATCTTGGGCATTGGATTTGAATGCAATACCTTTGTCCTTGGTTTCACGGGATATAGTTTGATTCTAGGGGTGGATTGGCTAACCAGGCGGGGTGCAATCCTAGATTGTGAAAGGAGGGTAGTTAGACTATTGATTTGTTATGGAAAGACCCTCATATTTCTTGCGACCCTAGGGGTTCAGTGATGCTTAGCTGCCTAGAATCTTCTGACGCATCCAACGATGATTGGGAATCTGTTTGTGTGGTCCGTGAGTATGGAGACGTCTTTGATAAAGTACGAGGTTTACCCAGAGGCGCAAAGTAAGTTTTCGTATGTGCTTAATAGATTATGAAAAGACAGTTATGTAATCAGCGGTGGTTTTGGAGCAAGACTGGCAAGGACAGCCAGAGTCGGTCAAGTGCTCAATTGATTGACCGTCTTACTAGTATCATCTCATGTAGGTCGTCTGAATTCGAAGGAGGTATCCCTTGGGTGTTTGTCTGATATTGGTTTAGGCCTTTGGGGCTTGCACTTGAGGGATGTCATGTTCGACTAGGATGGTCTGCGTGAGAGATGGATAGTTGTAACGATTTTGCATGGGATAATATCCTGGTTTTCTCTAGAAGCAGAGAAGAGCATGCCTTCCATCTTAGGGAAAGCTTAGGGACCCTACAAGTGCACTAGCTTAAACCTAAGTTCTCCAAAATACCATTTTTGGAGGAACGAAGTGAGGATTTTAGAGCACGTGGTCTCTAGGGAAGGGTGATATGTTATGTTGGATGGAATTCTTAGCGTCCTACGACTTCGAGATAGCCTATACCCCTGGCAAGGGTAACGTGGTGGCAGATGCCTTAAGTAGAAAAAGGTTATCCTTTAGTCCGTTGTTTGTTGAGTGGCGAAGCTTAGAGTTCATCTCTATGTTTGACTTTAAACCTTCCATTGACTTTGTACCTGGTTTGCTAGCGTCCTTAGAGGTCAGACCTACGCTTTTGGGACGGATTAGCGAGGCACAGCGAGACGACCCACAGTTGGTTGAGTTAGTAGAGAAGCTCAAAGGAGGGGAGTCATCGAGCCATCTCCGTAGGTATACCCTAGATGCTAAGGGTTGGTTACGGAGGGACGGTAGACTTTGTGTACCAAAATACGATGACCTAAGGTAGACCATTCTTGATGATGCACATCGTTCGAAGATGACTATCCATCCCGGCGGGGACAAGATGTACATGGACATGAGACGAGTTTTCTTTTGGGCCGGCATGAAGAAAGATGTGGCTGAGTATGTTGCTAGATGCTTGTTGTTCCAACAAGTAAAAGCAGAGCAAAAGAAGCCCGATGGATTGCTTCACCCATTGGAGGTCCCACAATGGAAGTGGGAAAGTGTTTCGATGGACTTTGTTGACGGATTACCGAGATCTAGGAAGGGTAATACGGGGATTTGGGTCATGGTAGACAAACTTACTAAGAGCGCCCATTTCATTCCCGTAAAGAGTCAGAGGACTGCTCCATGGTTAGCCTCCGTATACATTCGAGAGATAGTTCGTTTGCACGGTGTTCCTTCTAGCATAGTTAGCGACTGCAATCCTATTTTCACTAGCGAATTTTGGAAAAGCTTACAAGAGGCGGTAGGGACTCAGTCATGTTTGAGCACCGCATATCATCCTTAGACGGACGGCCAGACCGAGAGGGTGAATCGTATTCTAGAGGACTTATTGAGGTTGTGTGTCTTAGATTTCGGAGGAACATGGGAGGAACATCTTCCATTGGTGGAGTTCTCATATAATAACAGCTTTCAGTCTAGCATTGGCATGGCACCATTCGAGGCTCTTTATGGACGGCCGTGTCGTTCGCCTACATGTTGGCGGGAGTTTACAGACAAGATCTTGCTTGGACCCGATATGATTAGAGAGACTTCGGAAAAGATCAATTTGATTAGAAAGAGGATGAAGACGGTGCAAGATAGGCAGAAATCTTATGCGGACAAGAGGAGGTCAGATCTTGAGTTTGATGTTGGGGACATGGTCTTTGTCAATGTGTCTCCATTACGGAACGTCGTTCGCTTTGGGTCCGTTGGGAAGTTAGCACCAAGGTTCGTAGGGCCGTTTCCTATTAAAGAAAGGATTTGGCAGATGGCGTATAGAGTGGAGTTGCCCAAGAGACTTAGTGGTGTACACGACATATTCCATGTATCACATTTGAGGAAGTGCTTGCACGAGACCGCGAAGGTGGTAGAGCCGAGCTTGCTTAGAGAGGTGGAGATCGAGAGTGATGCAACGATTCGACGAGCTCCTACACACATTTTTGGGTCGGAGATTATGAAGTTAAGGAATCGAGAGGTCAAGCTAGTCAAAGTACAATGGGGAGATGATGAGAGCGATGCTACTTGGGAGGCAGAAGCGAAGATGCGTTCATTATACCCTTTTCTTTTCGAGGGTATGTCTTTTAAATTTCTCCTTTATCGCTTACCTTGTACTTATCTTATCTTTAGTATTTCCTCTCGCTAGTATCTTTGACCTTTAGATAGGATAGTCCTATGGTTGAAACATGTGTTTGAGACATGTTATGTATGATGGATGCATGTGGATGCAAGTGTTTGCTAGTGGTTGCTCGTGGATGCATATACACACACTTTAGGTACTAGATCGGCTCAGTCACTTCATATCGCATATTGCATATAAATGTGTGTACATATTTAAGTAATGGATGTATAATGGTTGTACCATCATATGGATGTTGAATTTTGGTGAATGGTTGTGCACACATGTAGAAATAATATGTATCGATAGAGTTCTTTCGCATACATAATGGACGCATGGCATTATCATGGTTTGCATTAAGGAGGTCAACTGAATCAGTAGACAGCCTGATTTTGCATTAGATAAGGAACATATACACACAATTCTCCCAAATGTTCATACAGCATTAGAAATTTTATAAGGACAATGGATGCCCGTGTTTGATGGTTGAGTAGATGGTTGTTTGGATGGTAGGATATGCATTCTCCTTAACTTGGAGATTTTGGGGACGAAATCCTTTAAGGAGGGGAGGATGTAACACCCCGGATTTTTGAATAATCGAATTAACTAAATTAAAGAATAATTAATCTCAGACATGAGAATTATGGGGATTGGGTTGCGCCATTGTGTTCGTCTAGGAATTCTGGTTGAAATAAAGTCCGAGTTTGTGGGAAACGAGTACCGGATGAAGAAGTTATGGACGAACGAAGTTTGGTGGCTAAAAAAAAAGATTGCACTGGCGCACTTGGGAAGTGCGCCAGTACAAATTAACACTGGCGCACCTGCCAAGTGCGCCCAGGCCGAGGCAAAATCCTGCACAGCTTTCTGGTTCAGGCTGACCCGTGTTGTTGAGTCCTTTCTGACTCCTTGCTGAGTCATTAGGGCTGACTCATCACCCTATCATGATTGAATGGTTTTGATTAACCTTAAGATCATCCGACGGCTTAAATTAATTCATAACTCTATAAAAAGACCCATAGACTCAAACCCTAAATCAGAATTAAAATTGAAACTATGGTCGTCATGCTGTTGTCTTGAACCCTAGAGCAGCCGCCACCAAAATTAAGAGGAAGAACAGCAACCAAATCAGAACTACTCAACCCTAACAGCGAATCTTCATCAAAGGAGCGCTAATTCAACTCCAGAAATCAAAAATCATAACTCAAGACTGCTTTTGAGTTGTGAGTTCGATAGTCTTAACAAAATAATTAATAAATGAATTGGATTGAGTTATAATGCGGATAATTTGGATGTGATATGAATTGTTGATTTCATGTTGTAATTATATTGTAGAATTATGTTGTAATTTCTATGATATTATGTTATGATGTTATCATTTACGATGCAAAGTTATGATGCTATCACCCATGTTATAATCCTATGATTGGCTTATTTCTAGTTGAATCATCATGTTTCTTATGCTAGTTTGTTATATTGATTCATATGATAAATCATATGTAGGAAAGTTTAGATGTTGATTCAAACATGAACCATATACAAGTTTGGGTAGAATTATATGTGAACTTACATGATTATGACACCTAGTTTATGTGAGAATTTAATTGAAAGTTAGGCTATGACATATGCTAAATTCTACATGATATTTTACATGTTAGATACTAGTCTACACCATTGTTGTGATGTATAAATCACATATGTGAGTTTATGAGTTGGATATGAATCATGTTATGTTATTACCTACGCAAGTTTAACCCCTTTAGATATAGGTCTATAACATATGTTGTTTATGTAAGTTTGTGGCCATTATTTCATCAAGTTCACACCTTTAGATATAGATCTATGACATATGATATTTATGCAAGTTTGTGGCCATTTTCTCATCAAGTTCACACCTTTAGATTGGATCCACGACATATGTTGTTTATGCAAGTTGTAATTTTGGCCTATGCAAGTTTTAGATGTAAAACATCATTCACATATGCAAGTTCACCCCTATGTTAGATTTATGTTTTAACTATATGTTTATTGTGATGTTGTATCTTTATTCCATGAGTTAGACTATTCGAGTCTAACATACACTTTTACGTTAAACGAACAAACGTACTACGTGGGGTAAAGGGGATAATATTAAAAAGATTTAATTGGCATAAATGCCTTAAAAGGAATAAAATATAATTGTGGTGAAAATTGGTATGATTTTACATACCATAAATGGATGGACATAATTGAGTCAATTATGGACATCGTTAAATTTGGAATTGATTGATAATTTGAATAGGGAAAGTAATTCAAATTGGGGAATGATTAATTAGGAGTAATTAATCTTCTAAGACATGAGGTTAGACTCTTTTGTGGTGTAAGACTGCCCGGACCCGCCCGACAAATCCGGCTGCCACAAATGCCAGTCTAATGTGAGAGGTCTTAGGCATAGACTAAATACGTAATAGTTGTAAAGACATGAGGTTAGGCTCTTTTGTGGTGTAAGACTGCCCGGACCCGCCCGGCAAATCCAGCTGCCACAAATGTCAGTCTAATGTGAGAGGTCTTTATGAGGTTACGTTCTTAATGAATTAAGAAACACTTAACCAGATAAGCATGTAGTGGGACATGAGGGGGTTAAGTGGGTGCCTTGGGTGGCATGTGGAATCTAGTGGGTGCCTTGGGTGGCATTTGGAAATACGATTAGAAACACTTAACCAAAATTGAAACATGTAATTGAAACATGAATAAGAAGTGGGTTAAGTGGGATGTACTAGAGGGGACCAAGCTTAGGAGGATAGCTTGTGTCACGTAATGGGGGCCCGTTTCAACCAGTAACCCATACGTATCTTTGTGGGCTCGACCCAAGTCGAGGACGGGATACGCATACTGGGCTTGACTGTAAGAGGCCAAACCGGGTTAGCGGTGGCAACGCAAGTCCAACAGATTCATATGCGTGTGTGGACCCGGGCTGGTAGGTAAGACGTTGTTGCATCGTGTAGGTATAAGCCGTGCATTCTTGGATGTATCGGGTTGCCACTTTGGGGAGTGATACACCCCACTGTGGGGCCAGCACGGGTATCTACGAGTTAGGGAGCCTATCGTTTGGGGGTAGTGGGTACACCTTCTGTTGCAATAAATAAAGTTTTAAATTTTCAAGTACTGTTTTATATCTGCCTTGTTGTGATTTTCTGTTCTATACTTACTTAAAACGCTCCATTGAAGTTAATGCTTTCCCTTTGTGAGTGACATTAATGGACGTGGGATGTTACAGCCATGGCTGAATTCCTCCACAAATAACTACTTTCTTCTTCAATAAAAATCAATGAATTCAGAGAGAATTATTAATTGAATTCGAGTGTTTGAAGGCAATATTCATTGTAATTGTAATCTATGAATGAAATGAGAAAATATGAAGTGGATGTGGGCTCGTTAATGTTGAACCACTATAAATCTCGTGTCTTTGCTTGATTTTCTATGTTTTAGATTATTCTTCTTCGCAAATCCTATTCAATTCGGTGTTAGTGCCATTTTTTTTGGTCTAACAAGCATTATTGTTGAAAATAAAAATAGCATTATTTTTAAAATAAAAATAGCAATGTGATCTTAAAAAAGGAAATAGCTTCAATAAAAATGTATTTTTTATGAAATGGTTTTAAAGTAAAAATAGGATTTTTTTTCTGTATTATATATATAGAACAACATTTTAAAAATATTATTTTTATTATAAACAGTATTGTTTTAAAAGCTGAATTTTTATATAAATTGATTTGGTTTAAAAATATGATTTTTAGATTAATAGCTTCGTAGTAAAATAAGACTTTTTTAGATATATACATCATCGTAAAGATATGATTTTTATATATATAGTCTTGAAATAAAAATATATTTTTATATATAAATATCAATGTGTTAAAAATATGATTTTTAATAAATATAGCATAAATAAGAATATGATTTTTAATGCATTTAACATAGATAAAAATGTGATTTTTTAATATATATATGTATAGCATAATAAAATTGTGATTTTTATTTATAAAGATCGTTGTTTAAAAATATGATTTTTAATATACATACCGCGTGAAACATATTGCGATGGAACTGTTTGGTAACAAAGCGGTATCCAAACTGTACTAGAAATTCAGAAATACACACTGATGGAGTGGATCCCAAGGTGAGAGCACTTTCTCACTCAATTTACATTACAGTTAAATATATACTAGGATATAGACGGTGCTTAGTAGCACCCGACACCATTTATTGTACAAACCATGGATGTTTGTTATAATTGACTGTATTGTGGATGTTGATTATGAATTCATGTGTTGAATAAAATATTTGAATAATAAATTTATCATTTTTATTGTATAAATGAACTATATAAATATTCATGTGTTGAATAAAAATATAATTTTTAACGTATATATATATATATATATATATATATATATATATATATATGAACATCATAAAATTCTCCTGAAATGAAAATAAATATTCATTTACAAATTGGACGATTTGTTTATGTACACCCATTTATCTAATATGGATTAGGATGATAAATTTTACACATCGCCCAACTGCATAAATAAATAAACTGTTGTTGTTTGAAAGCCCACACGGTTATTGGGATGATATTTGACATACACTATTCCCAATATTTAGTTGTATGCCAATCGATGGGTTGACAGACTGTAATGAGCGTTATTTATTTATTTTAATGCTTACACAGTTGTAAATTTCACTCTGGATGTGAATGGACTATTTAATGATTATTTATCATTATTGTTGAATACATGCGATGTATGAAATCCATATAACTGAAATTATATGGTAATTGATTGAGTCGAATTCTGATTCAGAAGTAAAGAACATTTTTAGATAAAGAATATTTTTAAATAAAGAATATTTTAAAATAATATTCAGTAAATAATCAAAATATGATTTTGATTCCCGATTTTGGATGGACACAAAAGTATTGAAATGTGAAGCCGAGTTATGTAGCAAACGCTATTTTAACCCGAACGGGTTCATCGATCGATTTTATTCATTTTAAAATAAATATCGAAAAGATGTGATTCCAAAATTTAATATTTTGAAAATATTATCATTTTAAAATTATAATGATATAGAATATTCAGTTTTGATTTAAAATTGAAAATGAAGTTAAAATCGTTTTAAAACAAATTTATAAACGATTTATAAAATATGTTTTAAATAGAAATCGACGATGTATATATATATATATATATATATATATATATATATATATATATAATGGCCCGAATAGAACGCGCCGCGCGGCGACCATTTGCGAATTTTGACCATTAACTTCAAATTGATGTAACGGGAGATCCGACCGTTGGATTATCCTAAAATCGGAACCGTTGGGTTCGTATCGAAAAGATCTTTCCAATGAACATAAGAGATTTGAAATCGAACGGTTGAATTTGGAATTATGTCCAAATCAAATTTGAAAAAGGTCGCTATGGATGCAGTTTGGTGGCCATTATTGGAAGCCGACTGTACGGGCCTTGATAAAATTATTAAAGATATGGAAAATTTATGTAATGCAGCGACCCGGGAATTTCGACACTAGAATCTCGACACTAATATATCTCGTGTCCAAAACTCAATATCGAAAAACCCAGAAAGCTAATAGAAAGACGTTAGAGGGTGAAATTAGAAAGAAAGAAATATTAGAATAGAAGAATAAGAAGATTAGAGTCTCACAGCGGAATGGACAAAGTATAATAATCAATAATACTTTATACAAAAAGAAACTGTATATACATATATATAATTACAACATCAGAGTATACATTCAGATCATCACAACACACAGCGGAAATAAACTAGTACCAGTAAGTATATGGAATACGTCTCGGCTTCAACTCCTCTTCTAAAGCTCCAAGAGATTCCTAACCTAATAATATGTTGGGTCTGACCTGAGCACATTTGAAGCAAAGAAAAATTAAACCGGGTCAGTCTGAAATACTTTCAGTGATAAATTCATAGCATAAACAACTTGTTTAACTTTGAAAATCCTTTTTGAAACAAATAATAACAGTATGACCCGTCCATACATAAACATGGATGATTTTTACCTTACTATAACCCAAAACATTTTGAAATCAATATCTTCTTCTGATATTATAATAGTATCTAAATACAAATAAATAGAATCTAGCAAAAATGTTTGCATCTCACGCTCCACATATACAGTATACAATCAAAACCGCGGGCGCTTATTGGAGATTGGATTCCGACTATGACAAGGTATGTAACCACCTGCCGATAGTGTATCGGCGAATACACTGGGTCCAACAAGAATGTCTTGCAACCCGGCCCACACATGACCGACCACGCATTTCTCTTGAGAATTTCGAATATATTGTTACCTCACGGCTGCGCAGCTACCGTTCCCCGGGAGATACAGAAATGAAAGAAGTAACAAATATGAATATTCTCTAGATGGCGACAATACACCCTAATGGGTGAGACCCACATAGCCATGCTGCCTGCACGATTTCTGTCATTTCCCAGTTGTGAGGCTTGAGGTTATAATCGACTTTTGAAACATCTGGCCACCGTTCACATCGTCTATACAAGTCATCCAGGAACAAGATGAACCGAAGGCACCTTCCTACCGCATCCTAGGAATCACCCTATAGATCAGTAGCGAGTAGTCCTTGCAATCCGTAGATTCCAATCACGAACGAATCATCGTTAACTCTGGGGATCAGCCAGAGGTGTTTAACAATAGTTCTTCCGCTCATGAAGGTTTACGGTCTTCAATTGCTCCATCTCGATCAGCGTCTTTGACATATTCGTATTTATTGGTCGGAATGGTTTTCGAATATAAATTCGATCCCGGTCTTTCCGTACCAATAACATTGGGTCAGATTTTGATAGTTGGTTATTTGACTATCAAAATAAACAACCATAAAAATAAATAGATCCATTGGTTTGTACACAGCATCACTTGGCCATTTAAAAATACTATATTAGTTGAAATACCCAAAAATGATATATTAGTTTAATATATAATTGTACTCAAATCCTTTCACTTATATACCTAGAAAATATCCTAAAATCATATCTAATTTAACCTTCAACTGACATTCAAAACATTGCTATAACATTTCTTTTTATCTTATCGATTCAACTTATCATTTGTAAAATAATTACTACGACACCTTCTTTGGCTTCGTTATTTGAATACCAAAATCACTACTCATCTCTTTAGAATAATCCCATTTAAATACTATCCCATAACTTTGAAAATACCATTATATTTCCACCAATCCCCATTTTATTTCTTTTACTATGGGAATACCATTTCATACCATCAAGCCCCTTTTTATTTCCTTTCATTTTGGAATCTCATTATATATATTTCCATATCCTTCGAATAATGTTACACAGTTATTTTCCCAAAATAATTTACTCTAACATCTTCACCATTACAACCAATATCATCCTTTGATAATCCTGAAGTTGTTCAAGTTGGGGTATTTTAATTACCTCTATGACCTTGATCAACAACGTTCTTATCGTCAGATCGATATCAGTTGTAATACAAAAACCGATACTCATTCTCAATATCAAATCGAATCCCATTTTAATTCTATCCTAGTGAAATATCATCTCTTCTTTAAAATAGAGATTCTATATCGCATCTTTAATATTTATCTCGTTTAACTACTTTAATCCAAATATGGGTTTACGCTTGATTTTCCATTTCAAATCTCCACTTGTTTCTAACCGTAAATCAGTCAGAAAATAATTCTCTAAATATTAACCCCGAAGATCGAAACCAACATCAAATCAATATTCAGAAAGTCCGTTATCCCAAATGATTCTCAGTTAAGTTCTAGTTCTCTAATTTCTAATCTTGGCTTTTCCTTTATTCAAAGGTCACTTCTAATACTCGTTCCATTTATATATTCACTAAACTTGGGTTTTATAACTTCGTATAATTTGGATTCATAGAATCCAATTAAATATAATTTAGAAGAATCAAGTTAAAACTTCAATTTCACATAAATATTAAATTACTTTATAAACACGGCCTTAACTCTACAAACTTTCCTTGCTATATTTAACATTCCAAATTATTACTTTGATTATTAATAAATGACAAATAATCATGTTTCAACATTTTATAAAAGCTGGGTTACTTAACCATTTACTACTCCAATTAGATAAACTAATTTAATAAAACAAATCTAAGTTAACGCAGCCTTTAAACATCATTTATTCGTTAATAAATTACACTTAGCGCTTTCCATTAATTAATAATACAATTAATTAAAATAATTCCATGCTTTTTGATTATTATGTTAATATAACCCATTCTAATTGTTACGTTAATCCTAGTTACTTGAATTAGTTAAATCAAATCGTTTAATAATCACTTATATAAGCACGTGCTTCGCGCACGGTAGATTTTGATATCCAAAACGGTAAGTTGTGGTTAAAACAATCAAAGTATATATGTGGTAGGTTTATCCCATTTTTAGAAACTTCATTTAAAATAATATATTTAAAAATCTATATTCAGTTATAAAATAATTTCCATAACTTCATTTCTAGCGATTCACCTGACGGTGAATCAATCTTTATAAAACGGTGTATATCTGGGCCATTTGCAATTTATTTTGTAATCAATACTATATATTGATTCAAAGCTTAACCACAATCAACAACCAACAGGTTTTTTTTTAAAAGTCAATGGGTTTTAGACTGTTCATATAAAATATGAAATAACATCATATTAAATATTTGAGGAATCCAGTTTGATTCCTCCTACCTATTCTTCCCTGCATCATAGATCAGCATATAATTTATAACAGCATATGATTTTAATTTGAATATATTAACCGATGATGATATAATTCACATCAACCATATAAATCAACCGTAGGCATTCAAGGCATCCAATCAACCAATTATCAATGATTTAATCTAATTATATGAATTTAGAACATCCTAGTATTTCAGAAATGTGTGAGAATTAACTCACCTTTGATTCCGATTGACAATTCAGTACGATTTGCATAATTTCGAATGTGTGTTCAAAATTATACAATGATCCAGTAAGCTCCAGATTGCTCCAAACCTACTCAGCAGCGTAGTGATCTCCGATATGATCTCATCGTCTCCTGTTTCACGCGATTCCGTTAATATACGATCAAGATATTGCTATTATTAGTTTGATTATTTAATGATTGTTAAACCTAAGTAAAATAATTAATTAACTAAATTTTAAATTAAATAATTACCATTAATCAACACGTTATGATCATTTCTAGTTTAATTATTTTTAATATGATATAAACCGAATATTTAAAACCACCAATTACCTTGATTAAAATAATCCATGTCATCATGCACTCCAAATCAACGCGATTTCTCCAGACCGCTCATTCTTACCCCGATAGCACCAATTTCTCCGTTCACCAGCATGATTTGGGAATCACGACTTTCCCTCGTTCAAACACCTCGCCATCTCTGAACCACACTCACTTAATTCTTGTTAACACGTCAACCAAACCATATGAGTTTCCTTTAAAGCCAACCCCTCAAAACCGATACCCTGTAGCTCCACTGTCAAGACCAAATTCTCCTACTTTTTTTCCTTCTTTTATTTATACCCTGGCCTTAGGCCCATCTCCACTATTACTGTTTCTTCCCTTTTTAACATATTACCTTCTACACAACTATACTGTCCAGCTCGCAATGTCGGACCGCCATTCTTTATCCATCTACGCGGTTTCTTCCTGCTTCCCAAAGCCTTCCCTATTGTTCTTCATACTCCAAAGAAATCCCGCCCACCTTCTTACAACCATTATTTCCATGTTTATATCATGTTGCCACATACTTCTTCTTCTTTCCACAAACATTTTCTCCCACGTAATTCATTCCTGCTACAGCAACCATGCCGCCTCCCTCACTGCCAATGCACACCATTGTCGTTCGTCCATCCACCAGTCGCTATGCCGTTGTTGGTGAAGTCAGCCCGTCCCCTTCTCAACTATGTTGAACTCACCCCCTTCTCTTGTTTTCTTCTACTGATCGGTTTGGCACACGAGAGGTAATTTGATGAGTTTGGTTTACATAAGGAGGCTTTGCTGGAAAAAAAACAGTGAGCGTGTTTATATAGAGAAGGAGCCTTGGGGAGCACGGTTCTATTGTTTGGTCTTCAAGTAATATTTGGTACAAAGTAGAGTAGCAACACAGTGTAGGTTCACAGAGAGAGTGGCTGTGTTATGTGATAAAACAAAAACAATGCATTGTACTGGGTATGCCTGTGTATAGTGGATATTAGGATGAGTTGTTTCGTCAGTTTAGATAGGATATGCACGTCCTCTAGCTATCATCAGGTTTTCATCTACCTGTGCATAGCTATGTTCTGTGAGTTCGGCAGAAATGGAAAATAGACAGTGTAGGCATGTGGTTTTTTGGTGAGGTTTGTTCTTATGGTCTCCCTTTCAAATTTTAGGTATGCGCTGGGTGCATGCAGTGTTTGTTCGCATCAAAGAAAAGAAATGGTAGAAAAAAATGGGATAGTGTAGCTGTAAGTTTGGTTTCAGCATGTTGGGTTTTCAGTACAGCGTAAGCTTATGCTCATATGCTTAGGTCGGTGTACAACACATAGGGGTTGACGTTTATATATATTTATTTATTTATTTATAAAGAGGTAAGGATGCTGTTACATCAGTGGCAATTTCAGCGAGAGTGTAACAGTGACATGTCGCATGTGAAGAGATTTAGTTTGAAATCTTCTTCTAGTGCATTGAAAGTAATAGAGTTCGCGGTATATGTATTGTGGTGGGGTATGAATGGTGTGTAGATTGGAGCTGGGCGTGAACAGCTTTGAAGTGATGGTGCAGGATGTAGTTGAGGGTGAAAGGAGGAGCTACTATGTTGGGTGTACTCCCTGGAACTAAATTAAAAATGATGAGAACTAAGTGATTATTGGATGAGAACAAAGTTATTATTGAACGTGGGCATGGTTGATGTATTTGATTTAACAATACATGCTGGGAGCCATACACAATGGATGATATTTTATTTTAAAGAGACTACGATTTTAAATATAAAAGTAAACGTACCCCGGTATATAAAACTCTGTTCGCATACGATTCGCTATCGGCAAAAATAAAAATACCATCGCGCTCAGCAGTGTGCCACGATCATAACGATATAATAAAACATACTAGTTAATTAATTCTATGAAACCCCAAAATGTGGATATAGGGTGTAAAATACTCCAAATAAAAAGTTGCTTATTCTTCAAATTAAAAATTACAGTAAAATTCTACAAATTAAATTATAGCCACGTCTCAAAAATCTTGTCCAAATTCAAAACCGATAATTTACTACATTTAATTATCACTATGGTTTATAAATGATTCCACAACGACTATTTGAAAAATTGATTTGGATGTAAAATAAAATCTACAACACGAAAATCCGATTTTTCTCTTCCATTAGAAAAATATTATCAAATGGATTCAAACGTTTCTTGTTTCACAGAAATCTGACTTACAGTTGAAGTGGAAATTCAATTTTACAAACTACCAGCAGTTTCGAGTTCGTTTTAAACTAAATATAAATTTAAACGTTCAACTGCCGTTTAATTAACGAATTAAATATTTAAAATCCGTTAATATTCCAATTATAATATTTAAAATAGATTTTGTGACGGCCCGCCCCGCACCAACCGACATTTACTCTAAAAGTGCGTTGTACACATATCCAGTTAGCACGGGACGGTCGCCAGAAGAAAAAGAAAGAAAAGAATGGGTTAATCAAGGAACCTGTAATATGTCTCACAGCGCATAGAACAAAATATAATAATAACATACTTGACATAAAACAGGAGAGACAGTGCATAAGCTACAAACCAGAACTAAGAATCATAGCAGCGAAAATCCAAAATACAGCTTATTACAACTTTTCAATCTATCTCAAAACAAAAGCAAGATAAAGGAGGTACACTACTAATGCCCAAGTAGTGACCACCAACGACACAGGGAGAATGTGACGAAAAGGAATTTCGCTCGGTCCGAACCAGTCGCTAAACCGACCCAGACCGTTCGTAACGCCCTATCGTTTGAGAACAAGACAAATCAGAACGCACACAGAAGAACATTCCATTGTATATTACAACAATACATCATATAACAAGAATATACAGAGTATAAATGAATATATATTACACAGAAATATCAGAGATTTAAATTACATTTAAATACATAGCAGCGGAAAATAATACAATACATAACTAGAAGAGATATACGGATACAAAGCTTTCCGGATATCGTTCCAGCTGTAAACCAGGATCCTGTGAATATAAATCTGCAAAACCAAAACTACTAGCTGCCCGTGTCGAAATAAGGGCACCCAGAATTTAGGTCAAAACAATAAACTACAGGTCAGTCATGGGACTGGTGTGAGAACTAAAACAGTTATCAAAACTTATTTAATAATATGGTATATCACGGGACCACGCCGCTAACGCGGAACGGGTTTACCCCCATGAATACCAGTGTATAAACAACAATCACTATAGATATATGGATCTACTATGCATCAATCAACATGCAATATCCCAATCTACCCACTTAGATTAATCATTACACTTAGATTTTCTAAATCCAATTTAATTTACAGAAATAATTCCTTTGGATTTTATTCCCGATTTCTTATTTCAAATCATTTGAAATACATATCTAACTTTCTATATCAAAGTAGATTTCACTTTGGGATCTCAAATCAAATCGTCTGGAAATATGAATTCCAAAACATAACAATGCATACAAACAAGTATGCAACCAAATATCGTGCTCCCCATCGACAAGGCAAAGGGTACGCACCTCGTAACTCGATATATAAATGTGCACCTACCCCACATAGGAGTAGGCTACACCGACGATGCACCTCCCACACATGGAGAGCATACGCCGCCCTCTCACCCATACTTTTAGTCTCAGGGTTACCCGATTCTTTAGCCACATACTAAATCATTTCATATCCCGAAGTAGGGAAAATCATTTCACAACGTAATAATCACAAGTACTTTCAAAATATAGTACTTCACATCAGTAATTCACGCATATGATCAGTCACTATTACTCACATAACCTTTGAGCTCGTACGTCTCAAAGAAGGGTGTTAAGAAAGAGAATAAATTCTCCGCCACCAAACAGATACATCATCAATAGCAACTAATCGAATATGCGATGAACCACAATGTAACATATAATGCATTTCTAAATCACTTTAGAAATCATCGGGTTTTGGGCCTCGAAATCCTTTCTGTTTTATAAAACAATTTTATAAAACATTCCCTGTCCAAAATCGGGAATACATTTCTTTTCACTTAAGAAAAATATCATTTCACAATCATTCATTAAATTTGAAATGAACATAACATCGCTAAACACCTTATCGTCAAATCGTGAAGTGTTTCACAAGGCGTTAGCACACAGATATTTTCAACCCAACCCAATGCTAAATGTAAAAGCATATTTTGCTCATAAACTGGTCGAGCACAATCCAAACAATCAATCAATCAAATTTGACATTAAATATAAGGTTTTGAATAGATATAGTATCGACTTATATTCAACATTAAATCCTGAAACCAACAGATATCATATCGGGAATAACGATATCGATATCTTCCAAATTCCCATTACAATATTTGTATAATCACGGAATCCAATATCGAAAATATCCAAAGATAATTTCAATTTAAATCTAATCCAATTTATTTATTTATAACCATTGGATTATTTTTCTAGTTAATAACTAGTTCATTTCGATAAAAATATATTTTTATCTTTTCAAATATGGAGTTTTTCATCCCAATTCTTCACAAATCATTTATTATGATTTTAGACAAATTATTGATATTTTTAATGATTTTATCAAGGCCCGTACAGTCGATTTCCACCAATGGCCATCGAACTGCACTTACAGCGACCTTTTCCAAATTTGATTTGGACATAATTCCAAATCCAACCGTTAGATTTCAAATTTCTAATATTTGTTAGAAAGCTCTTTTCGATACAAACCCAACGGTTCTGGTTTTAGGAGGATCCGACGGTAGGATCTCCCGTAATATCCGTTCGAAGTCAATGGTCGAAATTCGCGAACTGCTGCGGCGCGGCGCGTTCTATTTAGGCCATTATATTATATATATAATATATATAATATATACTTCATCGATTTCAATTCAAAACGTGCTTTATAAATCGTTTTAAATTCATTTTCAAAACGGTTTCAACTTAATATTCAATTTCAAATCAAAATTGAATATTCCAATTTAAATTCATTTTAAATTCATTTCAAATTGATTTCTAATTCAATTTTAGTTCGTTTTCAATTCAATTTCAATTCGAATTCATTTCTATTCAGTTCAATTCGAATTCATTTTATATTTAATTCAATTCGAATTCCTTTTCTATTTAATTCAATTCGAATTCCTTTTCTATTTAATTCAATTCGAATTCCTTTTCTATTTAATTCAATTCGAATTCATTTTCTATTTAATTCAATTCGAATTCATTTTCTATTTAATTCAATTCGAATTCATTTTCTATTCAGTTCAATTCGAATTCATTTTCTATTCAGTTCAATTCGAATTCATTTTCTATTCAGTTCAATTCGAATTCATTTTCTATTCAGTTCAATTTGAATATTTCATATACATCGTTTTCATTTCATATATATATATATATATATATATTCACTTTCAATATATATGATATTTTCACTTTCAATATATATGTTATTTTCACATCACATCAATCGAACAAACAAGCCATCCATGGTCTGTGGATGACGGGTGTCGGGTGCTACTAAACACCGTCTGCATCCTAGTATATATATAACTAGAAAAATAAAGAGATTGAAGAGTGAGAAATTCTCACCAATAGCTATCCCAACTCTACGACACTTCATTTATAGAAATCTTCGTCGTTCTCGCCTTTCTTCACTTTCGTTGCCCTTATTCACTACATATATAAAATCACATTTTTATTTCGCTATTCAATATATAAAAATAGAATTTTTACTTCGCTATTCAATATATAAAAATCATATTTTTACTTCGCTATTTAATATATAAAAATCGAATTTTTTACTTCGCTATTCAATATATAAAAATCGAATTTTTACTTCGCTATTCAATATATAAAAATCGAATTTTTACTTCGCTATTCAATATATAAAAATCGAATTTTTACTTCGCTATTCAATATATAAAAATCCTATCCTTAGATTCAAACGCTTATATAAAGAAACCATATTTCTATATACTAAAAATCTCTTCTTTATAACGCTATCTTCATGATAAGAACCAAATCTTTATCTCGCTATGAAAAACCATATCCTTTTAACTATAAAAATCTAATCTTTTATAAAGCAAAAATCATATCTTTCATGTCATAAAAATCGTATACTTCATTTTAATGTTATATATAAAAAAAGCACATTTTTATATTGCTATAATATATATATAAAAATTATATCTTTACATTTACAATGCTAATTCTATTTTAAAAAAAACTATGCTATTTTTAATTTTAAAGATCTATGCTATTTTTAAATTTTAAAAACAATATAATTCTATAATTTTAAAAACAATATTATTCAAAATCGGATTTTTTTTCCTATTCAGTTACAAAATTAACTAAACTAATTTATACAGAAAATAAATAGAGGAAAAAGAAAAGAATAAATAAATAAATAAAAGTATAAGCTCACGGTTTTCATCATCGAACACTTTGAACCCATGCTCCACCTACAACCTTCACGACACTGGCCACCAGAGATCGCCAGGCCATGATCGGACGCCGCCTCCTGAAGCGCCCCAGCGCCACCTCCCTCCAGCCGGACCCGCCTCGAATTCGAACCCCCGTTGGCAGCTGAAATCGCCTCCAACTGCTGCTCGTTTGAGCTCGAGATTCTCGCCCGTTTCATCACTAAATTAAATCATGATCGTTAGATTGAAAGGGGATAAAGAGTGCCTCGGTTTTATGTTGAAATATCGATTTAATCATTGGCATGTTGGAAGAGATTAAGGAAAAAAGGATTGGTAATTTTGATCGTGCGTTTAGGCAGAGAGCGGCGGGTTCTGGAGTTGACCACAAGAGAAAGGATTTGACTAATGGTGTAGAATGGGTTATATAAATATTTTTTTAATGTTATTTAATTCAAAAATGTGTGTTTTTGCATACCAACTTCAAATCAAACCCAACGACTGTCACCCCTAGCTAAATAACCCTATTCCGAACACAATGGTATATGTCCCACAAGCCAATTCGACCGTTACGATCAATTTTCGTCAAAATCAAAATATAACTCTATATATTGAATTTGAACGCGCATTTCAATTTACTGGGGTCACATACTAACTCGAAAAATTCCAGAAAAATATTTTCTAGCTTCGTATTGACGATACGGTCCTAACAAAACTAGTTTCGTCGAATTCTGAAACCATTTGAAAAATGGCCATTTTCCAGTCGATTAAAATCAACTGAAACTGGTCAAACGCGTTTTCCTTTGCCACGCTCACATATTGATTCGAAAAATTATGAAATTTGGAATCTAACAATAATTTGACATCACGGATCCAACAAAAGTGGTTTCGTCGAAATCCGAGGTTGTTTGCAAAATTCCCATTTTTAAGGGCCTGAATTCCATAGCGACTATTCAGAATTTTCAACTGGACATATCTTTTGATTCCCGCTATGAAAATTTGATTTTCCGGATTCGTTGGAAAGATATCATCAATTAAATTCTATTATTTTTGGTTTCACTAAAATCCGGATTGTTTTGCACCCAGTACATTCAATTGAAGTTTGAAATCGAATTATCGAACTACCGCGCCATTTTCAATTCTATTTATAATTATATATAAATATTTATATTCTAACGACGACGTATATAATATATACGTCGGATTATATTCAAAATAAATCTCTCGTCGATATTATTTAAAATAATCTATTTTAAATATTCAAAATTCATTAAATTGCCAAAATAAAAATTTTAAACTGGCCCAGATTTTCCGGGTTATTACAGAGAATATCTATATATCGTACGTGGAAGCCTCCTGCTCGCCTCCGAATCAGCTACTCGCGTATCACTAGCTAACCATAACCTGTCTCTAGTCTGCTCGTGTGAGCACCCAGAGTAATAAGAAGAGACATAAAACTCTGGGTCAGACATAAAGCCTGGTGTGAGTGATAAGCATCTAAACAGAATAATAACAGGCATAATCCAATCATACCTGAACCTAGACCTGCAACCAAAGAGTTAGCACTACATACTGTACAACACTCTAAGGTGCCCTTTCAAATGGTGTAAAGATAACGGGGGTGGGGGTGTGCATGTCATAGTGATGTCAAACAATCAAGCATAGCAATCATCCTCACATCCCTCACTCAGTGCGTAAAGCATACGATATCCACTACTTTGGTCACCTAATACTTTGGGCCATGACGGAATCCAATCCCGTGTAACTATCACTACAAGCCCACTATCCATCTCTCAGTAGTGAACCAAAGTTATGAATACCGACAACCCCTTTGCACACGTCCCACAGCAAAGCCCAATCACGAAGTGAACTCATTGGTTCCCAACTGGGTCCGGGATCCTGAGCTCTAACTTCCATTTGGACTACCTTTGCATCTCGGGTTTTAGTTATCATCCTCCGGATCGGTCTTCCTTTCTTCACTTCACTTTGCTTCAGGTTGTGGTCTTCCTTCAGGTTCGGATCGTGCTCCGCCCTCCAACGGTTCGGGTCGCACCACTCTGGTTCGGTTCGCAGTCACTAGCTCGTGGTCACCCTCTGTTTCGGATCGTGCGCTCCCCTCCAGATCGATTCGTGACAAGCTCCTTCAGCTCGGATCGTGGTCATCTGCATACGGTTCGGATCGTGGTTCGTGATTCCTTGGCCATCGATCCCTTAGCTTCTGAAGCAGTTCATGGCTTGCTCTCCCAAGAGGATCGTGGTGATGACTCGCGAATGGTGATGACTCGCGATCGGGTCGTGGGAGATAGGGGTCGATCCGATCCGGGTTCTGCATATTCCCTTCAACTACTTCCAGTAACTGTTTTACGCCATACGACGGCGTTTTCGACCAATCTAACTTTTCTAATCAGTCACAAAGCACATCATACAGTCATAGCAACATGTATAAACATCCACAAGCAGCAAAACAACAATATGATATGTCAAAACGGATCAAACATACCCAAAAATCCATATTTCCTTCTTAAGCATGTTTAAGCAAATCTAACGATAGGATTAGCAAAACTTATCCAAATTAGCCAAATTTTCTAACAGAGGCCTAAAACAATATTTCATAATTTCTGAATATTTTTCCAGATTTTTAACATGCATAAATTCGCTAGTTATCACTAATCACCCCTTAATCCCCCAAATTCCGGGATTTGCAAAATTAGTCGAAATTAACCCAAATTCATATCAGAGGCATAAAATGATGTTTTAGAATTTTAGGAATTTTTCTAGATTTTTCTGAGCCATAATTTCGCTAATCTTCGCTAATTACCATAATTAGCCGTAATTAGTGAAAAACAATGCAAATCACTCACCTTAGCCCCAAACAAACTTTAGATCTGAAATAATCTCTGATTTGGATCCAATCCCTATGTGTTCCAGCAGCTCTCTTGCTAATTTGGTGAAGATCTTCTTTGATTTGATGTAGATTAGGCAAAAACTTGATTAGAAAGTGATTAGAAGGTGATTTGGGTGTTAGAGGCCATTGCTAGAGCTTGAAAGAGGTAAGTGGCGGCTGGAAAAATGAGTCTAAAACCGAAATCCTAACCCTAGCAGCCCTTAAATACCCCAAATCTCCCATTGGGCCTAGTTGCTAATCACCCGGTTAAGCCCGATTAGCTGTTTTTCACCTTTTAAACCTTGTTTCAGTCACATCTCCCAAACGGTAAGTCCGTTTGGCTATTATGACCACTTTACGGAAAGAGAAACCATCATTCGAATCCAATAGAGGTGGTTTCAGGTCAAAATTCCTTTCCAGTCAAAAGTTATGGCCAAAACAGTACCAACTAGGGGCAAAACGGTCATTTAAAAATCGACAAAAATCATGAACATGGGAAATGACCCCAAAAATCGTCTCCCAAAGTTACATGACCATACGACTCCATACGTGAAAGAAATAAATACTCCACGATCCTATGATGCGTAGAATGCGGGTCGTTATACTCTCCCCCCCTTAAGAAATTTCGCCCCCGAAATTCCCTAACCAAAACACACAAAGGGTTTAACCATAAAACAACAATTAACATGCAAAACAAGTCTATCCTAGCATGCGGTTTACTAACAAGGGAAGAAACTATCACTACCAATACCTTACTAGGCAAAGAGTTCTGGATACTTCTTCCTTATCTCCTCCTCTGTTTCCCAAGTACAGTCTTTTTCATTCTCACCCCACTGGACTTTGACTAGTTTCACCGCCTTCCTTCGAAGCTGCTTCGTATCGTTCCCAACAATATGCATAGACTTGCGGTTTCCAACCGCCTTGAGTTCAATTTCGATGTTATCCAACTGATCAGGTGAAATAGCCACACTAGGGTCGTGCACGAATTTCCTTAACTGGGAAACATGAAATACGTCGTGAACTCCTGCCATCTTGTCAGGTAGCTCTACTTCATACGCCAAATTCCCAACTTGTTCGAGGACTGGGAATGGGCCAACAAATCTTGGTGCTAACCTACCTCTCCAACCAATCCGAATCACATTCTCTATGGAGAGATCTCGACGAACACCAAGTCGTTAACGAAGAATTCCAAATCTTTTCGTCTCTTATCGAGATAAGCCTTCTGCCTATCTTTATCCCTTCCCAGTAGTAGATCTGCTCTATGTCTCAATACATCTTGTTACCACTGGGATGTATAGTCAATTTCGAGTGATGATATGCTCTAAGCACTTCACCTCTCGGTCCATCTACGTTGGGTACAACTAGTCCCTTATTCTTTCGAAGCTACCCTTCTCGATCAAATCCTTACTTGATCATTCTCTTTCCATCGATACCCATCTCTACCCTAGAGATGGTTCCCAATAGATTAGGATCGTCCTTCTAACTAGAAACAATCCACTCAATCAAAATCGATCTAATCGTTAAGCTTACTAGCGTTTCTGAATCCAATTCAGTCTTGGGTCTGAAACCATATCCTGTGACATACTCTAGTTGCTTCCATCCTAGAAACAAAATTCCTAAACTGGCATGTCTCCTACTCAATGCAACTAGTACTGCACCCAAATCCTTTACTATGATCACTCTGCCCCATAGAGTCATGGCGACTCCACTGCACTGATCCATAGTCACTAGTCCTTTGTTATGTCCACTCTGCCCCATGAAGTCATAACAACTCCACTGCACTGGCTCATAGCCTTACTAATCCTTTACTATGTCCACTTTGCCCCTCGAGTCATGATGACTCTACTGCACTGGTTCATAGTCCTAATACAATCACTTTGTTCCCCATCGCTGGAACCCTATAGGTGATAGTCTACTCAAGAGAAGAAAGATAGGAACAAACATAGCAACCATAACATCCATCAAACAAATCCTATCTATCACCTGCTAAAGTCATAAACACATCGACACCTACATGATTGGTCTAACCAATCCCAATATGTCGATTCCAGTCTGTTTGGTCCAACCAACATCACTAACTAATGGAAGCCCAGCCCCCATACATACACCGATGCCTACTTGACTGGTCCAACCAATCCCAGGCTAATGGAAGCCCCGCCTCCCTTCGGACTACCGTACGTCCAACATACGTTTATCCTCCAAGGATAATTAAACTAATGGAAGCCCAGCCTCCAGTCGGACTACCGTACATCCAACGTACGTCTATCCTCCAAGGATAACTAGATCACGTCCAATGGATCCAAGGTAACGGGCGTCCCCAAATACCCCTGCTTTTAGTCCTCCTAAAATACTTGAGTCCAACCCAAGTCTATCCATTATCTTGCTGCCCTCTCGAGTCCAACTCGAGCTGAATCTAATTCCCTGCAGCCTTCTCGAGTCCAACTCGAGTCACTCTACAACTCAGACCCAGTCTTGAGTACCGACAAACTCTAGTCCAACGTGAGTTGTCTCCCTATTCGTTGCATCTCCAAGATCAACGAACACCTATTTTATTTTACGAGTTCAAGTCCAACTTGAATCGCTCTAATCTTCGTTGTATCATCCATGATCAACGAACACATCCTATTCCTTCAAAGTTCTACTATCCAATAGAGAACATCAACATAGGGTCCTAAACAATCCATTACTTTGCATCTTTCCCGAGTCCCACTCGAGCAATCTCATAACCCTATCGAGTCTAACTCTGGGCAGTCTATACCATTAAACAGTCTTATCATGTTCCATCTACCCGTCACTCCTCGAGTGAACCAAGATATCATCCAATGAAAAATCACAACAACTATTTACCCCTCACGCAACCCATCCTAGTCGAAATCGACATTCCCCAGGCACAAGCCCCAAATGCCTAAACCAATATCAGACAAGCACCTAAGGAACATCTCCTCCGAGTTCGGACAATCCACATGAGGTGATACTAGCAAAACAATCTAGCACTGGAGTACTCATTTGCCTCCCAGAGACAACTAGAACTTATTACAACGATAACCTCTTAGCTTCCTTAACTCCAGTTACCCTTGCCATCACTAGGTAGGTACCTAATACCACCCTATTCCTTTGGAATAGATCGACTCCCCAAAATAATGCTAAACCCAGTAAAGCCCAAAACAAAGCAATCACAAGGAAACATACATCCATGACTCGATAAGACCACATTAACTAATCATGCCAAACTAGTCGAACCACCAATCGGGTTCGTCACTACTAAAGGTCTATCGACTAACTCAGGTTTGTCAAACAAAACCCGATCAAAACATCTTAAATAGAAAGCATACCTCGAATAACGACACCTTTTTCCTTCTGCGCCGCAGTTGGGGCATTTGACGAAGAAGGAACAGCGTTGATAGCATACGCTTTCACAATCTGCTTCTCCCTAGGAGGTTGTGGGCAATCATCCTTGTGATGTCCCGCCTGGCCGCAGTTAAAGCACTTCCTTTCCCCAGGCTTTTCTCGACAATCTCTGGTGTAATGGCCCTTCTGGCCACAACTAAAGGATTCGCCATCTTTCTTGTTTTTCTTATCCTGACCATCCTTGGTCGGGTTCTGCTTCCTCTTGTTCTGAGAATTCTTCTTGCCTTCACCGCCTGCTTGCGGCTTTGGCTCCTCTGCAGATGCCGTAGCAACTTCGGCCTTCGACTTAGGGAAAAGGCTCTCTGACCTTAATGCCTTTCCTACAATAGACTCGTACGTCTCATCGATATGGTTTATAAGTCTTTCCCCCAAGTACCCATCCAAGCCAGTTATGAACTTCTCGTTCTTCTTTTCGACTGTATCGATAAGGGACCATCCATATTTCTATAAAGTGTCAAATTCAGCGATATACTCCGAGACTGCTCTACCATTCTACTTAAGCTCCAAGAACTTCTTGAACAGTTCTGATTTATGAGCAGTTGGAATAAACTTATCACAAAAGCGAGTCTTAAACTGATTCCAAGTAACTTGATCTTCTGGAGTAGCTGTTCTAATGGCATTCCACCAATTCATCGCTCGCCCTTGCAGCTGACGAGACGCTAGCCTTCTTTTCATCGCATCCTCAAGACCCAAGTCGTCGAAGATACGATCACAGCTATCCAACCAATCCTGAACATCTGTGGCCGACTCTGTTCCGTGGAACGGCTTCCCACCATGGTTAGTGTAATCCTTGCACAACTTGGCGAAATCGGCCCTAGGCGCCTGCACTACTGGACCACCACCATTTCCGGGATTGGGAACTGCTCCCTGAACATCTCTAAGCATGTCTCTCATGAAGTTAGTGAACATTGTCCTCATGTCAGGAGAATTCCCATGGTTGGTCCCTCTACCATCATCTCTCGGATATCGGCTCATTGTTAATCTGTAAAAGGGGAAACGATTAACGATCCCATAGTGGTGCTAGTGCAGTACGACTTCATTCTTATACTACCAATAGTATATATATAGCTTTTGAAAACAAAGTAATCACAAATACGCGCTCTCATATATGTACTATCTCTCCCTAGTGTCTTTCCCTAGGTTAACTACGCAATCTAGAGCTCTGATACCAAGTGTGACGGCCCGCCCCGCACCATCCGACATCTACTCTAAAAGTGCGCTGTACACATATCCAGTTAGCACGGGACGGTCGCCAGAAGAAAAAGAAAGAAAAGAATGGGCTAATCAAGGAACCTGTAATATGTCTCACAGCGCATAGAACAAAATATAATAATAACATACTTGACATAAAACAGGAGAGACAGTGCATAAGCTACAAACCAGAACTAAGCATCATAGCAGTGGAAATCCAAAATACAGCTTATTACAACTTTTCAATCTGTCTCATAACAAAATCAAGATAAAGGAGGTACACTACTAATGCCCAAGTAGTGACCACCAACGACACAGGGAGAATATCTATATATCATACGTGGAAGCCTCCTGCTCGCCTCCGAATCAGCTACTCGTGCATCACCAGCTAACCATAACCTGTCTCTAGTCTGCTCGTGTGAGCACCCAGAGTAATAAGAAGAGACATAAAACTCTGGGTCAGACATAAAGCCTAGTATGAGTGATAAGCATCTAAACAGAATAATAACAGGTATAATCCAATCATACCTGAACCTGGACCTGCAACCAAAGAGTTAGCACTACATACTGTACAACACTCTAAGGTGCCCTTTCAAATGGTGTAAAGATAACGGGGGTGGGGGTGTGCATGTCATAGTGATGTCAAACAATCAAGCATAGCAATCATCCTCACATCCCTCACTCAGTGCGTAAAGCATACGATATCCACTACTTTGGTCACCTAATACTTTGGGCCATGACGGAATCCAATCTCGTGTAACTATCACTACAAGCCCACTATCCATCTCTCAGTGGTGAACCAAAGTTATGAATACCGACAACCCCTTTGCACACGTCCCGCAGCAAAGCCCAATCACGAAGTGAACTCATTGGTTCCCAACTGGGTCCGGGATCCTGAGCTCTAACTTCCATTTGGACTACCTTTGCATCTCGGGTTTTAGTCATCATCCTCCGGATTGGTCTTCCTTTCTTCACTTCACTTTGCTTCAGGTCGTGGTTTTCCTTCAGGTTCGGATCGTGCTCCGCCCTCCAACGGTTCGGGTCGCACCACTCTGGTTCGGTTCGCAGTCACTAGCTCGTGGTCACCCTCTGTTTCGGATCATGCGCTCCCCTCCAGATCGATTCGTGACAAGCTCCTTCAGCTCGGATCGTGGTCATCTGCATACGGTTCGGATCGTGGTTCGTGATTCCTTGGCCATCGGTCCCTTAGCTTCTGAAGCAGTTCGTGGCTTGCTCTCCCAAGCAGATCGTGGTGATGACTCGCGAATGGTGATGACTCGCGATCGGGTCGTGGGAGATAGGGGCGATCCGATCCGGGTTCTGCATATTCCCTTCAACTACTTTCAGCGACTGTTTTACGCCATACGACGGCGTTTTCGACCAATCTAACTTTTCTAATCAGTCACAAAGCACATCATACAGTCATAGCAACATGTATAAACATCCACAAACAGCAAAACAACAATATGATATGTCAAAACGGATCAAACATACCCAAAAATCCATATTTCCTTCTTAAGCATGTTTAAGCAAATCTAACGATAGGATTAGCAAAACTTATCCAAATTAGCCAAATTTTCTAACAGTGGCCTAAAACAATATTTCATAATTTCTGAATATTTTTCCAGATTTTTAACATGCATAAATTCGCTAGTTATCACTAATCACCCCTTAATCCCCCAAATTCCGGGATTTGCAAAATTAGTCGAAATTAACCCAAATTCATATCAGAGGCATAACATGATGTTTTAGAATTTTAGGAATTTTTCTAGATTTTTCTGAGCCATAATTTCGCTAATTACCATAATTAGCCGTAATTAGTGAAAAACAATGCAAATCACTCACCTTAGCCACAAACAAACTTTAGATCTGAAATAATCTCTGATTTGGATTCAATCCCTATGTGTTCCAGCAGCTCTCTTGCTAATTTGGTGAAGATCTTCTTTGATTTGATGTAGATTAGGCCAAAACTTGATTAGAAAGTGATTAGAAGGTGATTTGGGTGTTGGAGGCCATTGCTAGAGCTTGAAAGAGGTAAGTGGCGGCTGGAAAAATGAGTCTAAAACCGAAATCCTAACCCTAGCAGCCCTTAAATACCCCAAATCCCGAAATCTCCCATTGGGCCTAGTTGCTAATCACCCGGTTAAGCCCGATTAGCTGTTTTTCACCTTCTAAACCTTGTTTCAGCCATATCTCCCAAACGGTAAGTCCGGTAGGCTATTATGACCACTTTACGGAAAGAGAAACCATCATTCGAATCCAATGGAGGTGGTTTTAGGTCAAAATTCCTTTCCAGTCAAAAGTTATGGCCAAAACAGTACCAACTAGGGGCAAAACGGTCATTTAAAAATCGACAAAAATCATGAACATGGGAAATGACCCCAAAAATCGTCTTCCAAAGTTACATGACCATACGACTCCATATGTGAAAGAAATAAATACTCCACGATCCTATGATGCGTAGAATGCGGGTCGTTACAGATTTAAATATTCGAAATCAAATAGCCGAAAAATCCGGGATGTTACATTATTCCCCTCTTAAAAGAATTTCGTCCCCGAAATTACTAGGTTAGGAAGCATACTCCGAATCCAATGAATATTTTTGAATTATCATCAAAAAAAATTAATCTCTAATTTTTTTTTTTGAATATTTCGCCAGCACCTCCTCTGTACTGTTTGGTCCAAACATCTACAATTCGCCTCTCCGGCCTCACATATTGATCAAAAGAAGACAAAGCCAAGTGGTTATCCAACTCAGGAGGATAAAATCAATCACCAATTTATAATATTGAGGTTTACCTATTTGTCGGCAGTCAATTCTCTAATCTCGAAGCAAATCCCCAACAGTTCTTCCTCCTCTTTCAAATCCTGCACTTGACTCAATATCCAATGCTAATGCAGATACATGGTTAAATCATATGATTTTATTTCTTATTTAATTCCATTTGAATTCATTATCCTGTATTTTACTTTTCTTAGTTTTCAATTCATTTATGTTGATGATTTTTTTTTTATATTTGATCAATCTAGCACCCAATAAACAAACAATTCACAATACCCAATCACTTAAATCAAATCATTTCATTTTCCTTGTTAAAATTTTTTATTTAACTTGTCTTTAGTTAAATGTTTAATTCCATATTCAAATTTTATCCACTAATTTTATAATTTAAATTTCCTTTTGGTTTTATTAAATTGTTCAAACTTATTACATATGAATCTCATTTTAACAAGCCCAACTCATTCGTTAATTCAAATCCATATTTCAATCATACAATTCGGTTCCCCTGATATTTTGTTCATAACTAACTCTTGTATATATTCCATTCAAATTCAGTATATTTGAATTTTATTTCAATTTATTAATGTCAAATCAAGCTCAATTCCATAGTTATGCAATATATTCCAAACATACAATCCAACTAATTTCCATTTATTCTGTTTGGATTCATTCACTATTTAGTTTACCTAACACAAGTCAAATTCTTGTTGGCTTGTCTCAATTCCAATCCAAATGATTCATTTTAACACATACAAGTTAAAATTAATTTCCATTTCACATTTGAAATGTTTCCAACTTTATACAAGTTTTGAATTAAATAATAATTTGAGAAAATTATAAATTTTACCTTCTTAGAAAATATTTTGAGTCGAAACAATATAAAAATAATTTTATATTCAAATTACAAATACGCACTCTCATATATATATATATATATATATATATATATACACTCAACTCGATCAAGGGTATTACTAGCCCAATCTCTATCGAGTTACAACACAGAGCCAAGGTTATTCCTAAACCATTGCTCTGATACCAACTGTAGCGACCCGGGAATTTCGACATTAGAATCTCGACACTAATACATCTCGTGTCCAAAACTCAGTATCGAAAAACCCAGAAAGCTAATAGAAAGAAGTTAGAAGGTGAGATTAGAAATAAAGAAATAGTAGAATAGAAGAATAAGAAGTTCAGAGTCTCACAGCGGAATGGACAAAGTATAATAATCAATAATACTTTATACAAAAAGAACTGTATATATATATATATATAATTACAACATCAGAGTTTACATTTAGATCATCACAACACACAGCGGAAATAAACTAGTACCAGTAAATATATGGAATACATCTCGGCTTCAACTCCTCTTCTGAAGCTCTAAGCGATTCCTAACCTGGTAATATGCTGGGTCTGACCCGAGCACATTTAAAGCAAAGCAAAGTTCACCCGGGTCAGTCTAAAATACTTTCAGTGATAAATTCATAGCACAAACAACTTGTTTAACTTTGAAAATCCTTTTTGAAACAAATAATAATAGTAAGACCAGTCCACACATAAACACGGACGGTTTTTACCTTACTATAACCCAAAACATTTTGAAATCAATATCTTCTTCTGATATTATAATAGTGTCTAAATAAAAATAAAAAGAATCTAGTAGAAACGTTTTCATCTCACGCTCCACATATATAGTATACAAACAAAACCGCCGGTGCTAATTGGAGATTGGATTCCGACTATGACAAGGTGTGGAACCACCTGCTGATAGTGTATCTCTAGAGGCGAATACACTGGGTTCAACAAGAACGTCTTGCAACCCGGCCCACACATAACCGACCACGCATTTCTCTTGAGTGTATCGAATATATTGTCACCTCACGGCTGCGTAGCTACCGTTCCCTGGGAGATACAGAAATGAAAGAAGTAACAAATATGAATATTCTCTAGATGGTGACAATACACCCTAATGGGTGCGACCCACATAGCCATGCTGCCTGCCCGATTTGTGTCTTTTCCTAGTTGTGAGGCTTGAGGTTATAATCGACTTTGAAACATCTGGCCACCGTTCACATCGTCCATACAAGACATCCAGGAACAGGATGAACCAAAGGCACCATCCTACCGCATCCTAAGAATCACCCTATAGATCAGTAGCGAGTAGTCCTTGCAATCCGAAGATTACAATCACGACCGAATCATCGTTAACTCTGGGGATCAGCCAGAGGTGTTTAACAATAGTTCTTCCGCTCATGAAGGTTTACGGTCTTCAATTGCTCCATCTCGATCAGCGTCTTCAACGTATTCGTCTTTATTAGTCGGAATGGTTTTCGAATATAAATTCGATCCTGGTCTTTGCGTACCAATAACGTTGGGCCAGATTTTGATAGTTGGTTATTTGACTATCAAAATAAACAACCATAAAAATAAATAGATCCATTGGTTTATACACAGCATCACTTGGATATTTAAAAACTATATTAGTTGAAATACCCAAAAATGATATATTAGTTTAATATATAATTATACTCAAATCCTTTCACTTATATACCTAGAAAATATCCTAAAATCATATCTAATTTAACCTTCAACTGACATTCAAAACATTGCTATAACATTTCTTATTATCTTATCCATTCAACTTATCATTTGTAAAGTAATTATTATGACACCTTCTTTGGCTTCGTTATTTGAATACCAAAATCACTTCTCATCTCTTTAGAATAATCCCATTTAAATCCTATCCCATAACTTTGAAAATACCATAATATTTCCACCAATCCCCTTTTTATTTCTTTTACTATAGGAATACCATTTCATACCATTAAACCCTTTTTTATTTCCTTTCATTTCGGAATCTCATTATATATATATTTCCATATCCTTCGAATAATGTTACACCGTTATTTTCCCAAAATAATTTACTCTAACATCTTCACCATTACAACCAATATCATCCTTTGAAAATCCTAAAGTTGTTCAAGTTGGTGTATTTTAATTACCTCTCTGACCTTGATCAACAACGTTCTTATCGTCAGATAGATATCAGTTGTAATATAAAAACTGATACTCATTCCCAATATCAAATCAAATACAATTTTAATTCTATTTTGATGAAATATCATCTCTTCTTTAAAATAGCGATTTTATATCGCATCTTTATAATTTATCTCGTTTAACTACTCTAATCCTAATTTAGGTTTACGTTTGATTTTCCATTTCAAATCTCCACTTGTTTCTAACCGTAAATCAGTCAGAAAATAATTCTCTAAATACTAACCCCGAAGACTGATGCTAACATCAGATCAATATTAAGAAAGTCTGTTATCCCAACTGATTCTCAGTTAAGTTCTAGTTCTCTAATTTATAATCTTGGCTTTTCCTTTATTCAAAGGTCACTTCTAATACTCGTTCCATTTATATATTCACTAAACTTGGGTTTTATAACTTCGTATAACTTGGATTCATAGAATCCAATTAAATATAATTTAGAAGAATCAAGTTAAAACTTCGATTTCACATAAATATTAAATTGCTTTATAAACACGGCTTTAACTCTACAAACTTTCCTCGCTATATTTAACATTCCAAATTATTACTTCGATTATTAATAAATGACAAATAATCATGTTTCAACATTTTATAAAAGCTGGGTTACTTAACCAATTACTACTCCCATTAGATAAACTAATTTAATAAAACAAATCTTAGGTAACGTAGCCTATAAACATGATTTATTCGTTAATAAGTTACGCTTAGTGCTTTCCATTAATTAATAATACAATTAATTAAAATAATTCCATGCACTTTGATTATTATGTTAATATAACCCATTCTAATTGTTACGTTAATCCTAGTTACTTGAATTAGTTAAATCAAATCGTTTAATAATCACTTATATAAGCACGTGCTTCGCGCACGGTAGATTTTGATATCCAAAACGGTAAGTTGTGGTTAAAACAATCAAAGTATATATGTGGTCGGTTTATCCCATTTTTAGAAACTTCATATAAAATAATATATTTAAAAATCTATATTCAGTTATAAAATAAATTCCATAACTTCATTTCTAGTGATTCACCTGACGATGAATCAATCTTTATAAAACGGTGTATATCTGGGCCATCTGCTATTTATTTTGTAATCAATACTATATATTGATTCAAAGCTCAACCACAATCAACAACCAACAGGTTTTTTTTTAAAAAGTCAATGGGTTTTAGACTGTTCATATAAAATATGAAATAACAGCATATTAATATTTGAGGAATCCAGTTTGATTCCTCCTACCTATTCTTCCCTACATCATAGATCAACATATAATTTATAACAGCATATGATTTTAATTTGAATATATTAACCAACGATGTTATAATTCACATCAACCATATAAATCAACCATAGGCATTCAAGGCATCCAATCAACCAATTATCAATGATTTAATCTAATTATATGAATTTAGCACATCCTAGTATTTCAGAAATGTGTGAGAATTATCTCACATTTGATTTCGATCGACAGTTTAGTACGATTTATATAATTTCATACGTGCATTCAAAATTATACAATGATCTAGTAAGCTCCAGATTGCTCCAAACCAACTCAGCAGCGTACTGCTCTCCGATACGATCTCATCTTCTCCTGTTTCACGCGACTCCGTTAATATACGATCAAGATATTGCTATTATTAGTTTGATTATTTAATGATTGTTAAACCTAAGTAAAATATGTAATTAACTAAATTTTAAATTAAACAATTACCATTAATCAACACGTTATGATCATTTCTAGTTTAATTATTTTTAATATAATATAAACCAAATAATTAAAACCACCAATTACCTTGATTAAAATAATCCATGTCATCATGCACTCCAAATCAACGCGGTTTCTCCAGACCGCTCATTCTTACCCCGATAGCACCAATTTTTCCGTTCACCAGCATGATTTGAGAATCACGACTTTCCCTCATTCAAACACCTCGCCATCTCTAAACCACACTCGCTTAATTCTTGTTAACACGTCCACCAAACCATATGAGTTTCCTTTAAAGCCAACCCCTCAAAACCGATACCATGTAGCTCCACTGTCAAGACTGAATTCTCCTACTTTTTTTTCTTCTTTTATTTATACACAGACCTTAGGCCCATCTCCACTATTACTGTTTCTTCCCTTTTTAACATATTACCTTTTACGCAACTATACTGTCCAGCTCGCAATGCCGGACCGCCATTCTTTATCTACCCACGCGGTTTCTTCCTGCTTCCCAAAGCCTTCCCTATTGTTCTTCATACTCCAAGAAATCCCGCGTACCTTCTCACAGCCATTATTTCCATATTTATATCCTGTTGCCACATATATCTTCTTCTTTCCACAAACATTTTCTCCCATGTAATTCATTCCTGCTACATCATCCATGTCGCCTCCCTCATTGCCAATGCACACCATTGTCGTTCGTCCATCCACCAGTCGATATGTCGTTGTTCGTGAAGTCATCCCGTCCCCTTCTCAACTACGTTGAACTCACCCCTTCTCTTGTTTTCTTCTACTGATCGGTTTGGAACACGAGAGGTAATTCGATGAGTTTGGTTTACATGAGGAGGCTTTGCTGGAAAAACAACAGTGAGCGTGTTTATATAGAGAAGGAGCCTTGGGGAGCACGGTTCTATTGTTTGGCCGTCAAGTAATGTCTGGTACGAAGTAGAGTAGCAACACAGTGTAGGTTCATAGAGAGAGTGGCTGTGTGATGTGATAAAACAAAAACAGCGCATTGTACTGGGTAGGCCTGTGTAAAGTGGATATTAGGATGAGTTGGTTCGTCAGTTTTGATAGGATATGCACGTCCTCTAGCAAGCATCAGGTTTTCATCTAGCTGTGCATAGCTATGTTCTGTGAGTTCGGCAGAAATGGAAAATAGACAGTGTAGGCATGTGGTTTTTTTTCTGTTTCCAAAGGCTAATGGTGAGGTCTGTTCTTATGGTTTCCCTTTCAAAATTTAGGTCTGAGCTGGGTGAATGCTGTGTTTGTTCGCATCAAAGAAAAGAAATGGTAGAAAAAAATGGGATGGTGTAGCTGTAAGTTTGGTTTCAGCATGTTGGCTTTTCATTACAGCGTAGGCTCATGCTCATATACTTAGGTCGGTGTACAGCACATGGGGGTTGACGTTTATATATTTTTATCTATTTATAAAGAGGTAAGGATGTTGTTACATCAGTGGCAATTTCGGCGAGAGTGTAACAGTGACATGTCGCATGTGAAGAGATTTAGTTTGTGATCTTCTTCTAGTGCATTGAAAGTAATAGATTTCGCGGTATATATATAGTGGTGGGGTATGAATGGTGTGTAGATTGGAGCAGGGCGTGAACAGCTTTGAAGTGATGGTGCGGGCTGTAGTTAAGGGTGAAAGGAGGAGCTACTGCGTTGGGTGTACTCCCTGGAACTTAATAAAAAATGATGAGAACTAAGTGATTATTGGATGAGAACAAAGTTATTATTGAATGTGGGCATGGTTGATGTATTTGATTTTACAATGCGTGCTGGAAGCCATACACGATGGATGATATTTTATTTCGAAGAGACTACGATTTTAAATATAAAGGTAAATGTACCCTGCTATATAAAACTATGTTCGCATACGACTCGTTATCGACAAAAATAAAAATACCGTCGCGCTCAGCAGCGTGCCACGATCATAACCATATAATAAAACATACTAGTTAATTAATTCTGTGAAATCCCAAAATGTTGATATAGGGTGTAAAATAATCCAAATAAAAATTTGCTTATTCTTCAAATTAAAAATTACAGTAAAATTCTAAAAATTAAATTATAGCTACGTCTCAAAAATCTTGTCCAAATTCGAAACTGATAATTTACTATATTTAATTATCGCTATGGTTTATAAACAATTCCACAGCGACTATTTGAAAATTTGATTTGGACGTAAAATAAAATCTACGACATGAAAATCCGATTTTTCTCTTCCATTAGAAAAATATTATCAATTGGATTCAGACGTTTCTTGTTTCACAGAAATCTGACTTAAAACGGATTCTATATGATCAGTTAAAGTGGAAATTCAATTTTACGAACTACCGCGTAGTTTCGAGTTCGTTTTAAACTAAATATAAATTTAAACGTTCAACTGCCGTTTAACTAACGAAATAAATATTTAAAATCCGTTAATATTCCAATTATAATATTTAAAATAGATTTAAATATTCGAAATCAAATAGCCGAAAAATCCGAGACGTTACATGTAAAATCATAATTAATTATTTGGAAATATTTTGGATGAAAATTTCCATATTTGAAAAGGTAAAAATATATTTTTATCGAAATGAATTAGTTATTAACAATAATCCAATGTTTTTAAATAAATAAATTGGAATTTGGGTTGTCATGAATGGTGTCTTTAATAACATTGTTCTTAAACCCCGATTAGAAAAGAATAAATCTTTTAAATAAGAATTAGAGAAGTTACCAATTAATTAGTATTTAATTGGAATTGAATTGAAATTGGATTTTTAGGTTTATCGTAAACAATGTTTTAAATAACATTTGTTCTTTAACCCAATTAATAGTGAAGATATGATTTGGAATTTATAAATCTTTTTATTTAGATTTAATGGAAATTTTCAAAAGTAAAGTTTTCCAATTTAATATATTAAATTGGAATTGAATGGAATTCAATTTGGTAATAATCGAGATGAGCTTCTGTGAATGAATACCGTTACTATATATGGAATTTAAAAGGCTTTGCCGCTATTCCATTTATATTATTAGTCTGACACGGGAATTCATATCGATCATGTACTGTTATGATTTCCATGTAGATTCCATTATGATGGAAGATGATTTTGGGTTTATCGTGAACTGTGTTTTAAACCACACTGGTTCTTTAACCCAGTTAAAGACAAGATTAATTTCTTAAAGTTGAATAATCATAAAGTAATGATTTTTGATATTAAAACCAAATTGGAGTTTTAATAAATTTTTAATTAGATTGAAAAGGGAATGAGATAATTAAATTTATCGAATTCTTGAAATGATCGAAAATGGAGTACCAACAGTTTTACTCCAGGAGATAGTTAAATCTTTAATTAGATTTGAACGTGAAAGGGTAATTAATTTTACTCAGAACACAGTGGGTGTTAGATATGGAGTGCTACCAGTTTTGCTCCATGAGATGAATAGGTTGGGATTAGAAAATAATAAATGATTATTGCGGTAAGGTTCGATAATCCCGACTAGTTAATAAAATCTGTCGAAATTGATGTCCAAAGGAAGATTAAAGAATAAATTTAAAAGAATTTATTTTTGATAAAATTAATGGGAACCTTTCCCTTATAATGTGAATATTTTATTAAAAGAATATTCTTAATTGGAATGAGGCGTATGATGTGTTTTTATAGGACTTGATTATTGATTACAAAATACGCGAGTTATTTGGAAAGATCGAGTTTATCCCATTCTGAATAATTAATACGACGATTAAAAGTCGACGATAAATACGGTGGTTGAAGACCGGAGATCTTCACATTGTTTGGATGATTATTGATGTCTTGATTCGGCCATACACCTAAGACAAGGTAATAAGTGATAGTCGTCCAAACGTACTTGGAGATTGACCGAATATGCGAGGACCTCTCTCTTGTATTGGACATATGGGATGAGGAATTAGGTGCCTCCAGTTTCGTTCAGACCCAGAACGGACTTGTAAATGGATTGTATCTCTGACGTTGTATTCCTTTATGTTGTATTCATTGATCTCTGCTAAATATATATCTATCTGGTGGCGGATAATTTATTCTCTTTCTTAACACCCTTCTTTGAGACGTATGAGCTCAGAGGTTATATATTGGCAGAAATCAATGGTATGGTACGGATTGACAATGTGACATGCTGAGATGCATGGATCAAAGCTTTTTTGAAAAGCAGAGCCTTGTGGATGATGATCAAAGCATAGCTTTAATTAGCATAGCTTCGCGTAGCGTTACTTCATGAGTCTCGCACCCCGGTATGATGGTGAACTGATGGTCAGGTCAGTATGCTTTCGATATGAGGATGGATTCGGTCGACCAAGATGAGCTGAGTGTGGTCGATCCATGCTCAGAGGGATAGGGCACACACCCAGATTCCTAGAGGGATAGAGTAAGCGGTGTTTTCTCTCGCTGGGACGTAAGTCGCAGTGATACTTGATTTCCCAAAATGGCGGATGTGCATTCCGGTGTTTTCTCTAGCTGGGACGTAAGCCATTGTGTATTACATTACGCGATAGATCTTTTGAATCAGGAGCCATCAGTATGGAAATCCAAACTTCTAATACGACATTTTGCAGTTTTAATTGTAAACCTATATATTGCGACATAATATATGGTATTTATGTCGCTTATGATTGATACATTTACTTTCGAAATTGATTTCTACACTATAAACTTATAGTAATAATAAAAGATAAATTCTGTGTACCAAGCATATTTGGCTATTATAAGGTAAAACTCTATCCTCCGGCTTGCGTTGCATTGTGTGATGGGACCTGAGTTGTAACACCCCACACCCGCTATGGTCACTCTCTAAGGGAATGCCATAACATCGGTGGAGTATTTTAAGTGAATATAGAACAGAAAAATTACAACAAGACAGATATAAGTAATACTTGAAAATTTCAAAACATCATTTCATTACAGCGGAAAGTAAAACATGTTTGGTAACATCACAAAACCATAATAAGAGTCAAGTACAAAATATCCATCCTGATAAATAAAAGTACATAATCCAAATACATGAACTGATAGCCATAAAAGAAAGGGTAAGCTGAGCTCGACACCTATGGTCCAAGCTCCAAAAGAGAATAAAGCAGCCTGATCAAAGCCTACTCGTGCTGAGCCCACTCTGATAACCTGAGGGTTGGGAAAAGGATAAAAACAACGGGGTCAGACATAAGTCTGAGCGAGTCCTATAACTTTAACAATACAGTCATTAAAGTAACCAGAGAAGACATAAGCTTGATATACGGTAACGTCTGGGGATGAATGGCTACACTAAGCAGCTTGGTAGACTTAGGATAAACTAAGATAACCGTAAAGACGCATCTACCCGCCCAAGGATAATTACTATACTGCACCACACCAGTCATTCCTAATTTTAAAAGTTGATCCTACTAAGTGTACTTAGTAATTTAGTAGTTTCGTGTACCCCTATCTGACTACATAGGTGTACCCACTACTCCCCAAGCTATCGGCTCCCTTACGTAGACACCCGTGCTGGTCCCACGATGGGGTGTATCATTACCCAAAGTGGCAACCTGATAATATCAACGGTGCACGGCTTTATATCTACACGATGCAACAACGACTTACTAACCAGCCCGGGTCCACACACGCATATGAAACCCGTTGGTCCTGCGTTGCCACCGCTAACCCGGTTTGGCCTCTTATAGTCAAGCCCAATATGCGTGTCCCGTCACTCGACTAGAGTCGAGCCTACTAAGATACGTTTGGGATATTGGTTGAAATGGGCCCCCACAAGCTACCACCTAAGCTTGCTATTTCTAGTGAATCCCACTTAACCCTTTAACCATGTCCACTTACATGTTATACATTTTGGCTAAGTCATTTAATCATATTCTAGTTGTCATACAAGGTAGCCACTAGATTTCCACATGCCACCCAAAGCACTTACTTAACCCTTTAACCATGTTTTAATTACATGTTTCACTTTGGTTAAGTATTCTAATCGTATTTTCTATTGCCACCCAAGGCAACCCACTAGTCTCCTCATGCCACCCAAGGCACCCACTTAACCCCTCATGTCCATCTACATGCTAATATGGTCAAGTGTTTCTTAATTAATTAAGACCGTGATCTTCATAAAGACCTCTCACATTAGACTATCTTTTATGACTGCTGGTTAAGCCGGTTGGGTCCGGGCAGCCTTATGTCATAACCGAGTCTAACCTCGTGTCTTTACATTAATCACGTATTTAGTTTGTGCCTAAGACCTCTCACATTGGGCTAACATTTGTAGCAACTAGTTAAGCCGGTTGGGTCCGGGCAGTTTTACGCTACAACTGAGTCCAACCTCGTGTCTTAGTCGATTAATTACACCTAATTAATCACCCTCATATTTATATTAATTATCCCTAATTAATTACACATTTTTAAGAATATGGGTAGACATAACTAAATAGGTAAATTCCCAATTCCATAGTATGGGTAGACCTAACTTAATAGGTAAATTCCCAACTCCATAATATGGGTAGACCTAACTCAATAGGTAAATTCCCAATTATGTCCATTTAATTTGTGGTATGCTTAATCATACCCAATTCACATCATTTTATTAATATGCATATTAACCCCATCGTTCCCCACGTAATTCGTTCTCATAAGGTGACATAATAAAAGGGAAGATTCATCACAAATGTCATGGGTTTAACCAACATAGCATATAACTTTATCATGGGTTCAAAAGGTGTCAACTTGCATATATGAGCATACATTAAACCCAACTAGCATTTAACCCAAACTTGCATTATGCATATCATAAAAAGAGACAACTTGCATATGAACTTGCACATAAACTTGCATATGAAATTGCACATAAACTTGCATATGAAATTGTACATAAACTTGCATATGAACTTGCACATAAACTTGCATATGAAATTGCACATAAACTTGCATATGAACTTGCACATAAACTTGCATATGAAATTGCACATAAACTTGCATATGAACTTGCACATAAACTTGCATGTGAACTTGCATAACATGTCGTACATAGAGGCAAACTCGCATATGTTAAGCATATCATAAAAAGAGGCAAACTTGCATATGAACTTGCATCATAATAGGGTAAACATGCATATGTATGCATAGCATACAAAGGTGTCATCTTGCATATGTATGCATCTTATTTAAAAAGGGTAGACTTGCATGTCATAATGTATGCATAAAACCAAACACTTAGCATGCCTAAAATCAAATACTTAGCATGCATAAAATCAAATACTTAGCATGCCTAGAATCAAACACTAACATGCATAAAATCAAGTACTTAGCATGCATAAAACCAAACACTTAGCATGCATAAAATCAAATACTTAGCATGCATAAAATCAACCACTTAACATGCATAAAACTCACCACTTAACTTGCATAAACCCATATATTTAACTTGCATAAACCCACATGCTCATCTTGCATAAACCCACATACTTAACTTGCATAAACATAGGGTTAACATTAAATGTAGATTAGCAAACTAACATCATATCATATGATTTAAAACCCACAAATCCGCATACAAAACCGCATGATCTCATCATATCTCATCTACTTAATTTAGCAATTGATTATTAAAGTGATAGAAACTCACCAAAACCAAGATTAGCAAACTTATGAAGTAGAACTAGTTGCTATACAAGAAGGAGATGATGATTAGAGGTTGATTAGCTTGCAACTTTCTTCATAAACTAGTGGAGGCTCCTCTCAAGTTTGATTTTGGCGGCATGATGGCATCATTTCTATTTTTAGTAGGGATTAGGCTTGCATTAGGGTGTATTTATAGGATTAGGGTGTGTTTTAGACCATAGGATTAACCCTAGGTTAGATTAGGTCCGTCAGATTTAGGAAGTCTCTAGAACACAGCCCAGCCCTAGCCAGAAAACCAGATCTGGTGCACCCAAGCCAACTGGCTCGACACCCTGTGTCGAAAGGCAAGTCGACAGGGCAGTCGACTCCCCAGTCGACAGGCCTGTCGACAGCCCTGTTGACATGGGTAGGGCGGGAACTTTCCCGCCTAACCCCGCTGGTTGAAATTAAAAATCTGAATTTGAATTTTTAAATCTGTTTTTAACTTTGAATTTTCTGCAAACTTCATTGGGCCATAACCGGGCCATACGGACTCCGATTCTCGAAAACTCGGACTCTATTTCGCGTATTTTTCCGAGACGAACGCAATGACGCAGCCCGTTACCCCCAATTCCCACATCTGAGATTATTTATTCTGCAATTAGTGAATTTTAGTATTAACTAAAATTCGGGGTGTTACATTCTCCCCTCCTTAAAGGATTTCGTCCCCGAAATCTCTAAGTTTAAGGAGAATGCATATCCTACCATCCAAACAACCATCTACTCAATCCATCAATCACGAGCATCCATTGTCCTTAAATCAAAATTTCTAATGATGTATGAGCATATGCAAAAAAGTGTGTGTATATGTTCCCTATCTAATGTATGAACATATGCAAACCATGATAGTGCCATGCATCCATTATGTATGCGAAAGAACCCTATCGACACATACAATATCTACATGAGTGCACAATCATTCACCAAAATGCATCATCCATATGATAACACAATCATTATACATCCATAAATATAGCTTCCTACACACAATTTTATGCAATATGCAATATGAAGTGATTGAGCCGATCTAGTGCCTAGAGTGTGTATATATGCATCCACGAGCAACCCCTAGCAACCACTTGCATCCACATGCATCCATCAAACATAACATGTCTCAAACACATGTATCAACCATAGGTTTACCCTATCTAAAGGTCAAAGGTACTAATGAGAGGACATACTAAAGATAAGATAAGCACTAGACAAACGATAAAGGAGATGTTTAAAGGACATACCCTAAAAAAAAAAGGAATGGGTATAACGAACGCATCTTCGCTTCTGTCTCCCCAGTAGCACTGCTCTCACCTTCTCCCCTTTCCATTTTGACTAGTCGAACCTCTCTGTTTCTCAACTTCCAATCTCTGACCCAAGGATGCGGGTAGGAGCTCGTCGAATAATCACATCACGCTTTTCTTCTTTAAGCAATCTCGGCTCTACCGCCTCTGCGGTCTCATGTAGGCACTTCCTCACATGGAATACATCATGTAAACCACTAAGTCTGTCGGGCAACTCCACCAATGGAAGATGCTCTTCCCTTGTATCTTAAAAATTCAAGATACATTGCCTTAGAAGGTTTTCTAAAATACAATTCACCCTCTCGGTCTGACCGTCCGTCTGAGGATGATATGCGGTACTCAAACACAACTGAGTCCCTACCGCCTCTTGCAAACTCTTCCAAAACTCTCTAGTGAAGATAGGACCTCGATCACTCACTATACTGGAAGGTACACCATGCAATCTAATAATCTCTCGAATGTAAAATGAACCTAGACATGGAACTGTCCTCTTGCTCTTCACGGGTATGAAATGGGCACACTTAGTAAGTCTATCTACCACAACCCAAATCCCCGTATTACCCTTCCTTGATTTCGGTAATCCATCGAGACACTATCCCACTTCCTTAGCGGAACTTCCAATGGGTGAAGCAACCCACTTGGTTTCTTTTGCTCCGCTTTCACCAAGCATCTAGCGACATACTCGGCCATGTCTTTCTTCATACCGGCCCAAAAGAAAACTTGCTTCATGTCTTGGTACATCTTGTCCCTACCGGGATGAATGGTCATCTTCGACCGATGTGCATCATCAAATATAGCCTTCCTCAAACCCCTGTCTTGCGGTATGCAAAGTCTACTGTCTCTACCAACTTAACTAACTGTGGGTCGTCCCGCTGCTCCGCCAATACGCCCCAAAAGAGTAGGCCTAACCTCCAAGGAGGCTAGTAAACCGAGTACACAGTCAACGGAAGGTCTAAAGTCAAATATCGAAATAAATTCCAAGCTCTGTTGTTCAACGAACAATGAACTCAAGGACAACCTTTTTCTACTTAAGGCGTCCGCCACCACGTTACCCTTGCCATGGGTATACGCTATCTCAAACTCATAGGATGCTAAGAATCCCATCCAAAATCATCACAACTGTCCATCTCTCACGCAGACCACCCTAGTCGAACTCGACATCCCCCAAAGGCCTAAACCAATACCAGACAAACAACCAAGGGATACCTCATTCGAATTCAGACGACCTACGTGAGATGATACTAGTAAAAACGGCTAAATAATTAAGCCCTTGTCCAACTCTGGATGTCCTTGCCAGTCTCACTCCAACACCACCGTTTATTCCATAATCGGCTCGGCTCAACCTATTAAAGCCATCCGGAGTCCTAAAAGCAGCCTTCTCTATACTATCCTCAGCCACTCTCAACTGACGAAACCCCGTGGCTAAGTCCAACTTATGAAACTACTGAGGCGCCAACTAATTGGAAAAAAGATCATCAATCCTCGGCAATGGGTGTCTATTCTTCTTTGTGAGTTTATTTAGCTCTCTTTAGCCTACACAAAGTCTGAGGGACCCATCCGCCTTCATAGCAAAAACTACCGGAGCACCCCACTCCGATATACTTCGTCTTCTAAACCCCTTCTCAAGCAAATTGCCTACTTGCTTATGGAGTTCCCTCCTCTCACGAGGAGCCACGTGGCACACTGGCCAAGACACTGGTTTGGTATTGTCTACCAGATATATTCGGAAGTCAACCTCCCGCTCCGGAGGTAAGCCCTTCACCTCCTCAAACACATCCGAGTATTCCCGGACCACTCTAACAGATCGCAAACTCTTGACCGACGTGTCAAGCGATTCTAGATAACTTAGCATAACAGATTCCATGGGATTACAAGAGATCTCGAGAGTGTTACCCAAGCGGGTCATAAGCCTAACAAATCTCCTTCCACAATAAGAACGGCACCATTACTGGATAACCAGTCCATGCCCAAAACTAACCCATAGCCCGTGAAGCCCAAAAAGCATCACATCTAAACTCAACGCTAAGTATAGCAACTTTCAAACCCAAACACATCATGGAGCCCCAATTGGGTTTGAAACAACTAAGGGATCATCTACTAACTGGTGTCTAAGTGCAGTAACTCAACTAACAATAATGAAATAAACGAACTCGATGCGTCAAAATCAAATAAAGTTTGACCGGATAATCAAACAGAAAAACTAGACTTTCAATGGAAATAGTTCTACCTCTTTCCTAAATCGGTGGAACCGCGAGAACCTGAGCTTGCCCCCTTGCCTGAGTTGGTGCCAAAAGAACTTGCACCTGTTCTCCTGAGGTAGATCCCGTCCTTTGCCCTTTCTTAGGGCAGTCTTTCACTAGATGTCCTGCTTCGTCACAGTGGAAGCAGCCAGCCTTCCTCTTCTTGCGACAATCCTTGCTTAGGTGGCCTAGTGTCCCACAACTGAAGCACTTCTTCTTTCCCTTGCCACTGTTGCCTTTCCCAACCTTGTTTTGTTGTTGCTGTTGAGGTCTCTTCTGATCTCCTTCCTTCTCGGGTGCTTTATTAGCATTGGGACCCTTCTCTTCCTCATGCATAAGTGCCATGTCCACTAGCTTCTCAAAAGTGGCCCCAATAGGGATGTGAGACATAGCCAATCCGTGCATCGGTTCGTTTAAGCCTTTAACGAACCTCAGAGCTTTCTCTTCCGGTGTGTTTACCAAGTCTATGCTGAATCTCGCTAACTGCTTAAACTTGTTAACATATTCTTTCACCGACAAGTTCCCTTGCTTTAAGTTCAAGAACCTTTCCACGTGCATATTTTCTTCCGCTTTTGAGAGAAACTTTGCCTCAAACCTTTGCCTGAAATCCATCCAAGAGTCAACAGGGCGTTCTCCATTAGTGACCTCCCACCAGAACGAGGCCTCTCCTTCCATTAACCAAGCAGCTAACCTGACTTTCTTTCCCTCTTCCACTTCCAAGATTTCCATCAATTCTTCCGTCTCATTAAGCCAATCCCTAGCTCCCACAAAAGGTTTTCCTCCCATAGCCTTAAACTTCCTACAAGTCATAGCAAAAGTATCCGCGCGAGGAGGAACGAGTGCAACGGGTGGAGGAGGAACATTTGCTGGACCTACAGTGGCGGCCCTAGCCTCTAACAACCTCCTATACCATACTGGTACCGCTATACCGTCCGGAAGATAAAGATCTTCAGCCATGCTGAGATGAAAAAGGAAAGATTCAAACGGAGAATTCAAAAGATAAAGATATGGCTATCGAGGATTATGCTTTTCTTTAAAAAAAACTTTTCTCTTGAAAGACATGTTTTTGAAAATATCTCTTCCAAAAATGTTTTTAGAAAAATAGTTTTCTAAAAATTTTATCTGTTCCAGTAACCTTTGCTCTGATACCACGTGTAACACCCCACACCCGCTATGGTCACTCTCTAAGGGAATGCCATAACATCGGTGGAGTATTTTAAGTGAATATAGAACAGAAAAATTACAACAAGACAGATATAAGTAATACTTGAAAATTTCAAAACATCATTTCATTACAGCGGAAAGTAAAACATGTTTGGTTACATCACAAAACCATAATAAGAGTCAAGTACAAAATATCCATCCTGATAAATAAAAGTACATAATCCCAATACATGAACTGATAGCCATAAAAGAAAGGGTAAGCTGAACTCTACACCTATGGTCCAAGCTCCAAAAGAGAATAAAGCAGCCTGATCAAAGCCTACTCGTACTGAGCCCACTCTGATAACCTGAGGGTTGGGAAAAAGATAAAAACAACGGGGTCAGACATAAGTCTGAGCGAGTCCTATAACTTTAACAATACAATCATTAAAGTAACCAGAGAAGACATAAGCTTGATATACGGTAACGTCTGGGGATGAATGGCTACACTAAGCAGCTTGGTAGACTTAGGATAAACTAAGATAACCGTAAAGACGCATCTACCCACCCAAGGATAATTACTATACTGCACCACACCAGTCATTCCTAATTTTAAAAGTTGATCCCACTAAGTGTACTTAGTAATTTAGTAGTTTCGTGTACCCCTATCTGACTACATAGGTGTACCCACTACTCCCCAAGCGATCGGCTCCCTTACGTAGACACCCGTGCTGGTCCCACGATGGGGTGTATCATTACCCAAAGTGGCAACCTGATAATATCAACGGTGCACGGCTTTATATCTACACGATGCAACAACGACTTACTAACCAGCTCGGGTCCACACACGCATATGAAACCCGTTGGTCCTGCGTTGCCACCGCTAACCCGGTTTGGCCTCTTATAGTCAAGCCCAATATGCGTGTCCCGTCACTCGACTAGAGTCGAGCCTACTAAGATACGTTTGGGATATTGGTTGAAATGGGCCCCCACAAGCTACCACCTAAGCTTGCTATTTCTAGTGAATCCCACTTAACCCTTTAACCATGTCCACTTACATGTTATACATTTTGGCTAAGTCATTTAATTATATTCTAGTTGTCATACAAGGTACCCACTAGATTTCCACATGCCACCCAAAGCACTTACTTAACCCTTTAACCATGTTTTAATTACATTTTTCACTTTGGTTAAGTATTCTAATCGTATTTTCTATTGCTACCCAAGGCAACCCACTAGTCTCCTCATGCCACCCAAGGCACCCACTTAACCCCTCATGTCCATCTACATGCTAATATGGTCAAGTGTTTCTTAATTAATTAAGACTGTGATCTTCATAAAGACCTCTCACATTAGACTATCTTTTATGACTGCTGGTTAAGCCGGTTGGGTCCGGGCAGCCTTATGTCATAACCGAGTCTAACCTCGTGTCTTTACATTAATCACGTATTTAGTTTGTGCCTAAGACCTCTCACATTGGGCTAACATTTGTAGCAACTGGTTAAGCCGGTTGGGTCCGGGCAGTTTTACGCTATAACTGAGTCCAACCTCGTGTCTTAGTTGATTAATTACACCTAATTAATCACCCTCATATTTATATTAATTATCCCTAATTAATTACACATTTTTAAGAATATGGGTAGACCTAACTAAATAGGTAAATTCCCAATTCCATAGTATGGGTAGACCTAACTTAATAGGTAAATTCCCAACTCCATAATATGGGTAGACCTAACTCAATAGGTAAATTCCCAATTATGTCCATTTAATTTGTGGTATGCTTAATCATACCCAATTCACATCATTTTATTAATATGCATATTAACCCCATCGTTCCCCACGTAATTCGTTCTCATAAGGTGACATAATAAAAGGGAAGATTCATCACAAATGTCATGGGTTTAACCAACATAGCATATAACATTATCATGGGTTCAAAAGGTGTCAACTTGCATATATGAGCATACATTAAACCGAACTAGCATTTAACCCAAACTTGCATTATGCATATCATAAAAAGAGACAACTTGCATATGAACTTGCACATAAACTTGCATATGAAATTGTACATAAACTTGCATATGAAATTGCACATAAACTTGCATATGAACTTGCACATAAACTTGCATATGAAATTGCACATAAACTTGCATATGAACTTGCACATAAACTTGCATATGAAATTGCACATAAACTTGCATATGAACTTGCACATAAACTTGCATGTGAACTTGCATAACATGTCATACATAGAGGCAAACTCGCATATGTTATGCATATCATAAAAAGAGGCAAACTTGCATATGAACTTGCATCATAATAGGGTAAACATGCATATGTATGCATAGCATACAAAGGTGTCATCTTGCATATGTATGCATCTTATTTAAAAAGGGTAGACTTGCATGTCATAATGTATGCATAAAACCAAACACTTAGCATGCCTAAAATCAAATACTTAGCATGCATAAAATCAAATACTTAGCATGCCTAGAATCAAACACTTAGCATGCATAAAATCAAGTACTTAGCATGCATAAAACCAAACACTTAGCATGCATAAAATCAAATACTTAGCATGCATAAAATCAACCACTTAACATGCATAAAACTCACCACTTAACTTGCATAAACCCATATATTTAACTTGCATAAACCCACATGCTCATCTTGCATAAACCCACATACTTAACTTGCATAAACCCACATGCTCATCTTGCATAAACCCACATACTTAACTTGCATAAACATAGGGTTAACATTAAACATAGATTAGCAAACTAACATCATATCATATGATTTAAAACCCACAAATCCGCATACAAAACCGCATGATCTCATCATATCTCATCTACTTAATTTAGCAATTGGTTATTAAAGTGATAGAAACTCACCAAAACCAAGATTAGCAAACTTATGAAGTAGAACTAGTTGCTATACAAGAAGGAGATGATGATTAGAGGTTGATTAGCTTGCAACTTTCTTCATAAACTAGTGGAGGCTCCTCTCAAGTTTGATTTTGGCGGCATGATGGCATCATTTCTATTTTTAGTTGGGATTAGGCTTGCATTAGGGTGTATTTATAGGATTAGGGTGTGTTTTAGACCATAGGATTAACCCTAGGTTAGATTAGGTCCGTCAGATTTAGGAAGTCTCTAGAACACAGCCCAGCCCTAGCCAGAAAACCAGATCTGGTGCACCCAAGCCAACTGGCTCGACACCCTGTGTCGACAGGCAAGTCGACAGGGCAGTCGACTCCCCAGTCGACAGGCCTGTCGACAGGCCTGTCGACATGGGTATGGCGGGAACTTTCCCACCTAACCCCGCTGGTTGAAATTAAAAATCTGAATTTGAATTTTTAAATCTGTTTTTAACTTTGAATTTTCTGCAAACTTCATTGGGCCATAACCGGGCCATACGGACTCCGATTCTCGAAAACTCGGACTCTATTTCGCGTATTTTTCCGAGATGAACGCAATGACGCAGCCCGTTACCCCCAATTCCCACATTTGAGATTATTTATTCTGAAATTAGTGAATTTTAGTATTAACTAAAATTCGGGGTGTTACATGAGTCTTATAATAGCTTAATTTTTCTTTAATTAGCATTGCATTGTTTGTTTTAGGCATTGGTATTCTTGGGGGTAAACATGTTCCGTGTTATACGGCGTGGTCCCTTGATTTACCTAACTTTAAAATAAAATTAATAACAGTTTTAGTTCTCACATCGGTCCCATGACTGACCTGGAGTTTATTGTTTTAACCTAAACTTTGGGTGCCCATATTTTCCACATGGGCAGCCAGTAGTTTTGGTTTTCGCATATATTTCTTTTCACAGGATTCGGGATTACAGCTGGAGCTATATTCGGAAAGCTTTTTATCTGTATATCTCTTTCAGTTGTGTCAGTGGTTATTTTCCGCTACGCACTATACTTATGTATTATTTTCCGCTGCTATGTAATTTTAATTCTCTGATATTTTTCTGTGCAATATTTATTCATACTCTGATATATTCTTGTACTCTGCTGTAATTGTTGTAATAAGCAATGAAATGTTTTGTTATTTATGTTCTGATGTGTTGTGTTATCAACTCAATCCGGTTTTCCCGTAAGGGAAATTTGGGTCGTTTCAATCCATCTTAGGCAATTTCTATCTAGGATTAACAGAATAGCCCTTGCAAAACTCCGTCTTCCATTATTTTCAATAATCTCTGACTTGTAATGATTGAATCGAAGTGGGATATATGTTCCGGACTCTTCAAAACGATCAACATTAATATCTTTTAAGGTCCGGTGCTACTTAAGGGTACATATTGTTATATTAAAATCCGATATTCTGTTTATTTGTCGTTAATTTGAGTTTGCAATCCGTTTTCTGATTTTAAAATGGTTATCTATATACGTTGATTTGATTCTAATAGCATTCAATGTTTATTACAAACATTTTAACTCACTATACATAATTTTTATAGACAATTGATTGTATCCTAATGGTTACATTGTTCATTGATATTTAACATAGTTGATATGTTTTATTATTTCATATATATATATATTATTAATTCAACCATCTGGGTTCACTATTATACCGTATCTTTGACAGTCAATCCATTTCCTCATATCACGACAAATCGTTGATTTTAATACCCTAGACTACTTTCTCGGTCTTGAGTGTGATTCGAATAATATGTTATTTCTAAAATATTTAAGTTACTCAAACAATATCTCAATGTTTATTTCAAAATATCTCGACTTGTCACAGTACATCAATACTGTAAATTAACCAATTTCCCGTAATGACGACATATCGTCGAGTATAGTTCAACCCATCAGATTTGAATCAAGTTCTCGATCTTGAAAATGTTTGAGTATATCTCCCTTCTTCGTTTTTTCAAATTATTCGGAATGAATAATTCAAACTTAAATTTATCACAACTTTGATTTATAATATATATATGAACATTATGCTTCTATTCTCTATTTTGTTTCATTATCAATACATTGCTTTCTTTTCACAACATATTGCTATTTTATTTTGAACAAACAAATAATATAAGTTGACAACATATTTGTTTTATTAACATTGCTTGCTTCTTTTTATTTCAACTTTATTTTACATCACTGCTTTTCTTTTATATCTTTATTATTCCCTTTTCTTCTCCTAGATTTTTTAACTAAAATTCGCTGGCCCAAAGAAAAGCCCAACCCATTAGCCCGTTCCCCTTCTCTTTAATTTTCTTCTTTCATTTTTAATCTGCGGACCAAATACTTTTGGCCCGTCTCCCCTTTCCTTTATTCTTTTATTTTATTTAAATTTTAAATCTTTTATTTTATGGTGTGGCCCGGCAGGCCCAAGACCTTAAACCTACTCACGCAACACACTCGTTTCCCCACCTCTCCTGTTTTTAATTCCCTGCTCCCTTTCTTCTCCATTACCAATAAAACCGCTCATACCCAAAATCATCCTCTTCTATAGTTTTTTGTTCAAACTTTATGTTAACCACTGATCAATCATTTCCAAGCTTCGTGACCCGCTCCCTCTTTCCTATCATTTGAAACTGCGGCTCCCTCTTCTTCTTCTCCCACTATTCTTCATAATGTACAGTACGATGTTCACATGCACAGACAAACAGCGTCCCCATACACCGACCTCACCCATACCCAAAAACGCACCATGTTTCCTGAATCCATCCATACACTCAGATTTTCCCTTAATCATCTCCATCAAAATTTCAACATTCAGTCCTTTTTCTCAAAGCAGACATCCCCACAACACCGTGTTATGAAAACACTTACTGCTACCTCCATACATCATCAGCTCTGACCAAACTTTACCAGTCTAACCAAAACCCTTGGTCGGACGTCCTCCCAAAGTTTCATGGCACTCGACGTCCTATTGACTCAGTAGTTGGTTGTCAAAAACATATGTACAAACTTTGCAATTAAAACCTAAATTCCCTTCGTTTGCTTAACCTAATCAATAGAAAAATTATTTTACATTTTTTCTATGATGACCGAACCGTCATGCTCCTCTCCACTTCACATCCTTGCATTCGATCGCTGGGATCACCAGAAACTGATCAAACCAAGTTTTCAGGTCATCTTAACATATCCCGATCCATTCTTTGTTAAAAATTGTGAAACTTGGACTAAAATTCATTATTTTTATACATGAATACATTTATATGCCTGAGACTTTAACCCATGGTTGTCGAAAAATCAGTTTTTAGCATTTGGTTAGTGGGAAGAGTATATATCTGAGTATGTAAATATTTATATACTTCAAGACTATTTTTAATATATATAAAAGATGTATGAAAACAATCATATGCAGAAACTAAATCCTATAAGTTGTTTTTAATTCAAGTTATGGTATTTTAATCAGCATGGTATATAAGGTTTTAGTCCTGCTTAATATACACAGGTTTATTTTAAGTGGGTTACAGGGGTTTTCATGTTAACATCAAATTCATATGTGAGTTGTATATGGTACTCTGCATCCACAACCAAACATATATACTTATGTAATGTGCACCATCCATTTACACAATAAAAGAAAAATAAAAAATTAACTTAATAGGGCGTTTACTCACAGATTTTGTTACTCTGTTCCTATGCAGTTAAAGCCCCGCTAAAGGCCCGCAAAATCCATGCCATAGCCTGTAGCGCTCTCTGGCCGCTACGCTATTTCAATTTAGCGCTAATGAACAGTAGCTCCGCTTAGAGCCCCGTTATTTTCCGTTGCACCCGCTAAATCAACACTATTTAGCACCCGTTTTGCAATATTAATATACAAAGGATGATTTGACCAGCTCTCTTTCGAAATAAATAATAAAAGTTAATGTAAAGAGCTAATTTTATGTCATAAGTGCCTTATATAAGAAAGAAATATGTAGTAATCCTCGAATCTAGTGTGCATAACCATGATATTCTTTGATTTTGTTATATATTATTAATTAATATTCGTTTCTTCTACAAAAATGATGTGAATGATTAATTATTTAGTTTTTCATCTAATTAACATTTTCCACCACCGCTATAGCCCTGCTTTATCCCTTCTACGACATTTTATGCCTCTACCGCTACAAAACCGCTAAACGCTTTAACTGCACAGCTCTGTTCTTTACTTTACCCAATATTTCTCTCTACAGACCTCTTGCTTAATTTTTCTTCAAGTGATCAGTGAGTGAATTGTATGTGTATGGTATGTATTTATAAGAGAAAAGGAGCAATATAAGATCAATGTTGTCGTCATAGATTACTAGGTTAGGCTTGGTTGTTTGAAAGGATGGGTCGACCCTAATTACTTCGACATGAAGGTTTAGGGAGGAAGGACACGTGTCTATCTTAAAGTACTTCATAGCTTTTGTGCGAATTTTTAAAGAGATAGGCTGGCTAGTGGAAGTAATTTTTCTTTTCATGTGTTTCTTTTCACTCGTCAATTCTTGCATGAGGAAGCACATGCATAGGCTTGTTGTCGTACAGTTATACTTGCTTTAGTATGAAGCATAGGTGTTGACATAGCTTTTAGTAAATTAGCGTGAAGTTCCCCTATGTGAGAAGTTGGAAATGGATCCAGCTAGCTACATGAAGTTAATATATCTGATGTAATGGAGGATTAGTATTTATTTATTTTTGATGCGTTTACTTATAGTTTCGCTAACCCAGCAACATAAATCTATTTTAAAGGATTTAGACTACATAAACCTGGAGATCTAAATTCAAAAAACAAAGGTGGTTTAGTTGTAAAAGTGTCCCTGCATATAATTATTCTCTTGTTAATTGTATGTAATAATCAACTTCTATAATTCTTTACTGTCAAACTATATGTAGATCTTCCTTCTAGAAGGTTGAATGCATGGTTGATACTAAAGTAGGTTAATGATTCTTTAGATTAGACTCAATTAATCCATGCTTTTGAAATAAGTCAATCTTGCATCCTAGAAGATAACATATTACTTTGAATTTGATGTAGGACCATACCTTGAATAAAAGCAAAACACGGACAAGTTATAACGTTAAATACTGGATGCCTATGATTCATGTCACCTGAAGTTATAATCAGAGTCCAATGAAAGTTAAGCATGTCATGACTAAAAAAAATCTAAAGTAAAAGACATTGGAGGGTGAATTTGTTTATCTCTACCAATTTCATATACCTTAAATAAATATTTTTCTAACAAACTATACATATAACATATATTATATGCATTTATAAGAATACATATACATATACATAGGAAAAGGTTAATTTAAATATTTCTCTAGTATTAACTCTAATTATAATTAATTAAATAAATCATTAATAAAAATCATTAATTATCGACTAACAAAGTCAGTAATAATCCAGGACATTACAGTTTTCAAAATTCAAACGGTATTATGCTGTTATTCAATCCTTATCATATTTCTTTAATTATAGCCTTATTTTGAATTTCTCCATTGCATATATTCTTTTGCACATATATACATATATATTTTCATGTACATATATTTTTATTCTTCCTTATATGTGTAAGTTTCCTTATATGTGCATTTAAACATATTTTCACTTATGAAAATGTGTTATTTTAGTTGTTCCTTTGAAATAAAAAATATGGTGCCGGTGGGGATCGAACTCTGTACCTCTCGCATAAAAGCCACATGCTCTAACCAACTGGACTGTAACAGCCCGCATTTTCCTATCCAAAGATCGTAAAATATTTTTGTTTTGTTCCCTAAGGGTTGGATCATTCTCATCTTTTAATATGTTGCTTATGGGGATGTGAGACATATCCATAATTTTTACCGATTTTGTTTGTGACCATTTTGCCCCTATCAATCTTGTACAGAGCATAAATTTTGACTCAGGTCGAATTAGAGGGTAAGACCTGTGCCATTGGAAAGGAATTGATGTTTGCCTTTCCATAGAGTGGTTACATTAAAAATTTGGCTCAGTGATTTGGGAGAAATAACTGTTTTAAGGTTTTTCAGTTTGTTGTCCAGGTTTGGTAAGCCAAAATGGGCTGAATTGGGAAGGCCCATTAGAGGGTTGGTGGAAACTATAAATAGGGGATAAGGAATATGAGAAAGGGTTTGAATTTTCCATTCTTTTATTGGGAGGTCTTGAGCTCCTCCTTCCTATAACACTTTTCCACCATTGGAAATCATAATCCAAGAAGGGAAATCATAGATCTACACAATTGGAGGCTAGATCTACATCAACTAAAGCAAGGATTCATCTGATCAAGGTGTTTGGTGCGAGGCGTTTGCTATCCAAATTCATGTTTCATTGATATTTGCTTGTTTGGGAGAATCGGTGAGTGGATTACATCTCTCACATGGATTCAACGAAGCGTATGAGTAGTTGATCATGTTTTTCATCAAATTGAAGTATTCTTCTTTAGATCTATGCATTGGTAAGTTCATTTTCATATAGATCATCCTATGATCTGATCTAGCAAGTTTAGATAGGTAATTTCTATGATATTTCATATGAATGTGCTAGTTAGATCCATGGTTTTGTTCATATGCATATTTGTGGTGATATTGGTGAATTTAAAATTATCATTTATAGAATTGTCATATTGATGAAATTGTTGATTTCATAACATGCTTGTAATAATTTTGGATGAATTGGATGGGTTAGTTTCGTCGAATAAATCGTTTTGGCGAAGTTTTGGTCGAAATTGGAGTTACATTGAAGAATGTAGGTTTTGGGTCGGCCTCAAGTTGTCCTGGTTGGTCTCAAATAGTTCTGGTCAGCCTCAACTAGTCCCGGTTGGTCTCAAACAATTCTGGTCGGCCTCAAGTTGTTCTGGTCGGCCTCAAACAGTTCTGGTCAGCCTCAAGTTGTTCTAGTCAGTCCTAAGTGGTTCTGTTGAGTTCTAAGTGGTTCAGGTCGGTCCTAAATGGTTCTAGTGGTCCTAATCAGTCTTGATCGGCCTCAAGTTGCTCTGGTCGGTCTCAAGTTGCTCTGGTCGGCCTCAAGTTGCTATGGTTGATCCCAAGTGGTCTGGTCGGTCTCAAATTGGTCTAGTCGGTCCCAAATATCCCTGGTCGGCCTCAAGTGGCCTGGTCGGTCCAAGTGGGTCTGGTTGGTCCAAAATGAGTTCGGTTGGCATTTTTGGTGGAAATTTCTTGTCGGACATATCTAGTGATGTCGTGACTTCGAGGAGACTTCAAGGGGGAGTATTCGAAGTGTTGAAGGTGTTCGTTGATTGGTGTAGAACAACGAATGTGGGAATGATTCAAGGATGTATTGAGTTCATATAAAAGGACGACTCAAGGATGTATTGAGTTCGTGTGAAGTAAATGCTTTAAAGTGTTCTGAGCTAATGAGTAGTCGTGATTGATAATGACTAGAAATAAGAAGGCTGAGGAATTTCCGTTGTCGTAGGTTCTAGTGGACTCAAAGCAGGGGTACAATTGAAGATCAATTGTAAGTCGAGTGCCCTAGGCGTAGTGTATGGCCTAAACATGTGTTGTATATAGCTTGTGGGGTCTTGCTAGAACCGGAGCGTCGTGTGTGGTCCTTGACAATTGATGCCATGTTGTTAGCTAGTCATGCGATAATGAAGGTTCCAAGGCAAGGTTGGCGGTGATAGCCAGAGTCGGTCATGAATGTTTGAATGCTTGTCGTAATAATGGTTGAGTTGCTATTGTCATGTGTAAATGATTGTTCTGGTTGCCATGGCTGAATTGTTATTCCTTTGGATGTATGGATGGCAAAGGATATCGCTGTCGTATCGTGGGGAAGGCAGGTGTAATTTCTTTTCTGGAGCTGGGTAGATTATTTGTTTATTTACCCATTCCCGTATACTTTATTGATGAAGTTTGTTAGTTGTTTTATTGTTCACTAAGACGGTTGTCTGACTCAAGGTTTTATGTTTCCACAGATTACCTTGGGTTGTTCATCCAGTTGTGGATGGGCAAACTGAGTAACAGGTGGCAGGTATTTCTTTAGTGAGGACGACGATGTTGATCGATGGTGAGCAGGAGGCTCACGTACTAGTCTTATTACTAACTTGTATTTGTTTCCGTTGTTTGCTATTTCCTTAGGTAATGTAGTGAGGAAAATTGTACAAACACTGTTATTGATATCCACGTGTATGGAAAATACTTTCTAGTTGTCATGAAAGCTTAGTGTTTTTTTGCTGCACTATCACTACCTGTTGTAAATGTACTATTATATTTTTCCTTGCGTTTTGAGTTTACTACAGGTTCCGCCTGTGTTACCTACTTTGATGATCGTCCAAAGCTACCGTGTACACCTTTCAGTGCATTATTCCTCTTGTTTAGTGCAGGGGTTATGGGCGGTTGTCACATTTGGTATCAGAGCTCCGATCAACGATTGTGGCCAAAGTTCTAAGACATAATTACGTATGAGAGACATATTTATACATTTCAGTTGGGTTCTTACTATATATATATATTAACATATATAATAGTACATTTGTACTTCCTTTAGCAGTTTTTTCTTGAAAGTGGCTAATCATTCTAATTTGCTGATTTGGAATGAGTTGATGCTATACAAGATATTCTACTAAGGAAGAAGCTGTGCCTGGAGGGGGTAATGGCGGGCCACCTGATTACCCGGTCATGTTTGAAGCTATGATTGAAGCAAGCTTTCGAAGGAACCCCACTCCAGTAGCAGCTACGGTTGAGGTTGGAGTTCCAGTGCCTAAAGCTGTAGAATTTGCAAAGCTATGCAAAGATTTTACATCATTGGGAGGGGAACAGTTCAAGGGTACTGAACCAGTTGAAGAGGTTCAAAGGTGGATGGATACTTCTGTATGAATCTTCAAGGACACTGGTATTGATGATGCAACAAAGAGGAAACTTGCATAAAGGCGGTTAGTTGGCAAAGCAATGGACTGGTGGAACTCTGTCACACTTGAGACTCCTGAAGAGGATATTTCATAGGAGTTGTTCCAAGCTAGGTTTGAAGAAAAATTCATCTCCATCATGCAGAAGTTTGTTCTGTTTAAGAGATTCGTGGAACTTAAGCAGAATGGTCGTGTAGTTCTTGACTATATTTCTAACTTCGAGGCTTTGTCAAAATACGCTCGTTCATATGTGGATACTCCTTATCAAAAGAACGAGAAGTTTGTCTTGGGATTGGATGAATATCTTGGGAGTCAACTTGTGGATCACCCCGATGATAGCTTTGAGAAGATCGTCGAGAAGTCTTTGAGGCACAAAAGTCTGTTTCCTAAGAAGATGTCTGTTGTTGCAGCTAACGAGGAGCAGAAACCACAATAGGGTGGTAATAACAAAAAGAGGAAGCAACAACAGCAGAAAGGAAAAGATGTCCAAAATAAGCAGAAGGGAGGAGTGACTTGCTTCAATTATTGGCAGAAGGGCAATTTTGCTAGTGAATGCAAGAATCCTAAAGCTGAAATGAAGTGCTTCAAGTGTGGGAAGCCGGGACATGAGAAGAAAGATTATCCAGAATCAGCTCAAGGGAAGCAAGTGGTTAAGGCTTATGTTTTAGGGGCAGTACCATCTTGTTCGAAAGCTCCTACTACAGAGGAGAAGGGAAAGGGTGTCGTGGTGCAAGGTACTCTTTCTATTCATGGTGTAACAACCCGAATTTTAACAACATGTTAAAATCATAAATCTAGGCAGAATAAAATTTTAAAACAAGAACCAAGGGAAACGGGTCACGCCATTGCGTTCGTCTCGGAATTTTGCATGAAATCAAGTCCGAGTTTTCGAAAATCGGAGTCCGTATGACCAAGTTACAGCCCATACAAGATTTCAGAAAATTCAAAATTCAGCCCGAAATTCAAAATTAGCCAGAAACAGATTGGGCGGGAAAATTTCCCGCCCAGCCCCAGGTCGACTGGGGAGTCGACCTGCCCCAGCCCAGGTCGACTGCCCAGTCGACTTGGGTGTCGACCTCCCTGGTCGTCCATGTTTCCCTGGTGCACCTGTTTGCTCCTTTGGTCTGGTCAGTTGGCCTGTGAAGGGATTTGATGGTTCAGATCTAAACTAGGGTTAATCCTATGGCCTGAACTAGTCTCTACACCTATAAAAACACCCTAAGACCTAGCCTAAACCATCACAAATCATCCTAACAACTAAATTCTGCCAAAATGCTCCCTAGTCATGGCCTCCATCTTCATCTTGAGAGCTTCTAAGGCAAAAAGGAGCAATCTTTCTCCATCAAATTAAAGGAGCTACTTATTTCTCAAGGCTTCTAGTGTTGCTACATCATTCCTAGAGCTTCTACAACGTCTCTATCTTGTTCTTTTGTGTTCTAGTTCTCATAGCCACGATTTGTAAGCCCTACTCTACTCTTAGATTTAAACTATGAAGTTAATATGAACATGTAGCAAGTTGAAATGGGATTTTTGGTGTAATACTTGTCTTGGGGCTATATTTGTATGCATGGATCCATTTATGACTCTTTTGATCTATGATTGTGGAACTATCATGAGCCTAGTACCGTTCATCTTGACTTTTGGGTAGAAAGCTATGAGCTTTATTTGGGGATTATGCATAATGCAACATAGAACCCCTCATAACCTTGATGTTAACTTGCCTATGATGTTGAACTACATGCTACCCACAAGTTTATCACTCTATGTCAACTATTATCATGTTATCACCTTTGCCTATGATGTTGAACTACATGTTACCCACAAGTTTATTTGCTAAGTTTGATGTCATACATGTTTTGAGGCCAAATATCCTATATGCTAGTTGTGATGAACACTTTTGCCTCAAATATCATCATGTTTAACTTATGACCAACTTTACCACCTTATGCCCATCTTGGTCATATTTTTATGTTCCTTGATTCACTTGTGTTGATGCGAATTTACGTGCGAATGGGAATACGTTATGGGTAGTTAGGCAAACTTGAAATGACATGAAAAACATGACTTGAAATGTGACATGAAACTTGATTATGCTTGAAAACGTGAATGTGGTCATGACATGTAGAAAACCATAAAGTGGCTAACTCGAGGTTGGGTTGAGTTTGTAGCGTAAATCTTCCCGGAACCGCCCGGCAAATCCAGTGGCTACAAACAATAGGACCCAATGTGAGAAGTTGGTCATATCGCGCTTGAAACCCGAGGTTAGACTAGGTTGTGGTGTAAAGCTGCCCGGACCCGCCCGGCATATCCAGTAACCACAACAAAGTCTAATGTGAGAGGTTGGGTGCATTAAATTAATTAATGCCACATGTTAGGGTTAAGTCATGAACCACTTGGATACACTTAACCAACTTGATACATGATTGGATAGGGTTAACCACACTTAACCCGTTGGAAACCCTAGTTACGTGGTCCTTTTCAGCAGTAACCCTCTTGGATGTATCACGATACCCTAGGGACTAGGCTAGGGTGGGGCACGATTACTGGGCTGATTGTAAGCGACTAGAAAGACGGCAGAGTAGGTGCGCCAGTGTAGGTTCAGGCGGACTATGGTCGTGCACATAGTCCGGAGTTGAATAAAACAGACATGGGCACCAGTAGGTTTAGACTGTGCGTGCTTGATTTGTGTCAGTGGTCGGCACCCTAGGGCTTCATACACCCTAGGGTGGACCTAGCACAGTCGACTACATTCCGTGATTGGGCCGTATGACACCGACACTCGACGAGTTAGGCTTATAGGGAGCCAATCGACTAGATTGTATAGTTGGACCTTGACTTGGGTCAACTCATGATATTGGGCTAAGGGATCATTTCTTGTTTATACTTGACATGGGTTGGAATATTAGTACTATTGGTGCAAAACTAAACCTTGTATATGCTATGCCACACTTGATCTACCTTGTTATCTATTTATCATGCCAGTCAGTTACCATCTTTATGTTTCATCTCAGTTACTCATGTTTAGTTAACTTCATTAGTTTTTATACTAATAGTAGGTAGGACTTACCAGTCTTTATGACTGACCCTTTTTCTTTTGCCTCTTTTCTTCCGTCCCCCCCCCCCCAGGTTCTCTGGGAGGGAACACTAGTGCTTAACTTGGACATTTGGCTTGTTTTCTTGACAACTCATGTACGGTTTGGACTTGAGCTTGCTATGGCTTCACCACATCTATCTTGGAGATAGTTTACTTTATGTTATTTTTAGTTTATGTTTTCTAGACTTGTGGTAGTTGGAAAATAATGACTAAGTACTTTGATGTAAGTTGACTACTTGGTTTCGAAATGGTTAACTATGGTTTTTAAATTTCTACCGCTGCTTTACTTATTTATTTACCTATGTTCTGTCTTGTGATATCTCTGTGCATGTTTACCTAGACAACACCCCTCCAAAGATAGTGCATTCTCTTGTGAGTGACCCTGGCGGAGGTGGGGTGTTACATTTGGTATCAGAGCATGAGGTTTTACTAGACTGGACAAAAGTTTTAAAAACCCTTTTTGAAAAACTATTTTCAAAACCAATTAAGTATTTTTCCAAGGAAAGTCTAGTTTATTTTAAAAGGCTATTCCCCAAAAATCCATTAGCACTATCCTTCCTTTCCTCGTTCTAAATCTATCTTTTCCTTTTTCAGCATGGCCGATCTTAACCTTCCCGAGGGAGTACCCATACCCGGATGGTTCCGAAGGTACTTGGAAGCTAGGGCCAACGATGCGGGCCCAGCAAACACTCCCACTCCTCCTCCCGTACCTGAGGTTCCTCCTCCTCCTCAGCGTCCACAAGCGGATTTCGCGAAGATTTGCAAGGACTTTAAGGCGATGGGTGGCAAGAATTTTGTTGGGACAGAGACTTATGTTGAGGCAAGAAACTGGTTAAAGGAAACCGAAGACCTTTTTTCTATCTTTGATGTAGAAGATCGTAGGAAAGTTCTGTTGGCAGTATGGCTATTAAAAGAGGAAGTTGCTTATTGGTGGGAAGTCACCAACGCTATTAGACCTATAGAGACTTGGGCTGACTTTAGGATGAGGTTTGGGCTTAAGTTTCTATCATCTGCTGAAGAGAATCTGCAATTGGAGAGGTTTATATCTTTGAAGCAAGGGGACATGATCGTGAGGGAGTATGTGAATAAGTTTAACCAGCTTGCTCGATTCGGTTTAGACATGGTTAACACACATCAGAAGAAGGCTCTACGCTTTGCTCGAGGATTGAATGAGCCATTGCAAGGGTTGGCCATGTCTCATATACCCATGGGGGCCACTTTTGAGAGCTTAGTGGATATAGCCTTGCTTCAAGGAGATGATAAGAATGGCAAGAAAGAAGTTAAGCTTAATTAGACTCAAACCAAGAAGGCGGACTCCAAGTGGGGAGGCAACCAGAACAATCAGAGCAACCAGAACAACGAGAACAACAAGGGTAACAAGGCAAGGGAGACAAGGAAGTGCAACTTCTGTGGGATCACTGGACACATAATCAAAGATTGTAGGAAGAAGGAGAGGAAGTTGGGAGAATGCTTTCATTGCGGAGAGTTTGGACACTACAGTAAGGATTTCCCAAAGAAGCAAGGACAGGGGCAAGGACAGACTCAGCGGGCAGGACCTTCTGGAGGGCAGATGCATGCTCTCAAGACTACTCCAGCTCCGGACCGAGGTAGTATTTCTGTAGAAAGCCTTGTTTACATTTCTTGTTTTCCTGTTCGAACTTTATTTGATTCTGGCGCATCGCATACCTTTATTTCTTCTGACATTGTTGAAAGTTTGCACCTAAGTACTAGTCTAGTTGAGGATCCCGTTACTGTTTCAAATCCAATTGGGGGTTCCGCCCATCTATCTATGATTTGTATGGATTTGAGGATTTCTATCTTGACCGTAGAATTCACATGTAATGCTTATGTTCTCGGGTTCATGGGATACAGGCTGATTTTGGGCATGGATTGGTTGTCCAGTTATGGAGCCATTCTCGATTGTGAGCATAGGGTAGTGAGGCTTATGACTCGCCTTGGCAATACCCTAGAGATTTATTGTTACCCTCTGGATCCCGTCATGTTATGTTATCTTGAATCCCTCAACTCGTCTATTGACAATCTTCAATCTGTGTGGGTGGTCCAAGAATATCCTGATGTTTTTGATGAGGTGAAGGGGTTACCCCCAAAACGCGAGATAGACTTCCGTATTTATCTTGTTGATAATGCCAAGCCAGTTTCATTGCCTGTTAGGCACATGGCCCCGCGAGAAAGAAGAGAGCTTAGCAAGCAAGTCAAGGAGTTGCTTGAGAAAAATTTCATTAGGCGAAGCATTTCTGAATGGGGTGCTCCTGTGGTATTCGCTACTAAGGCGGATGGTTCACTTCGTCTATGTGTTGATTATCGTGAGTTAAACAAGCTGACAAAGAAGAATAGGCACCCGTTACCGAGGATTGATGATCTCTTTGACAGCTTGTAGGTGCTTCTGTTTTCTCTCAGCTCGATCTAGCCACCGGATTCCATTAGCTCAGAGTGGCTGAGGACAGTATTGACAAGACTGCGTTTAGGATTCCAGATGGATTCTTTGAATGGCTCATCATGTCGTTCGGTTTGACTAATGCACCCGCATACTTCGTTGATTTGATGAGTAGGGTGTTTAGGGAGTTCCTTAACAAGTTTGTGGTTGTCTTCGTGGATGATATTCTAATCTTCTCTAAGGACGAGGAAGAGCATGCTACACATCTCAAGGAGGTTATGGATACGCTTAGAGCTCATCAGTTAAAAGCCAAGTTCTCCAAATGCCATTTTTGGAGAAGGGAAGTTCGGTTCCTTGGGCATATAGTTTCTAAGCAAGGCATAGCTGTGGATCCCACTAAAGTAGTGGCGGTACAAGACTGGAAAGTTCCAAAGAATGCAACTGAAGTGAGAAGCTTTATCGGTTTGGCAAGATTTTATAGGAAGTTCATTAAGGACTTCGCTAAGATTTCAGCCCCTCTTACTAGGTTAACGAAGAAGAACTTAGTCTTTACATGGGACTTAGAGTGTGAGCTTGCTTTTCAAAGGCTCAAGAAAGCCCTCACCACAGCTCCAGTTCTAGCATTACCCGATGGAGGGAAGTTGTTTACCGTGTACACCGATGCATGTGGCACGGGATTAGGCGCTGTCCTGATGCAAGAAGGGAGAGTGATATGCTTTGGGGGTAGGCAACTTAAAGTTCATGAGAAGAACTATCCCACTCATGATTTGTAGTTGGAGGCGATCGTCTTTGCACTCAAATCTTGGCGCCATTATCTTCTAGGTGAAAGGTTTGAGTTATATACTGATCACAAGTCGCTCAAGTACCTCTTCTCGTAGAAAGATTTGAATCTAAGGCAGCAGAGGTGGATGGAATTCTTTGCATCATATGACTTCGATATAGCTTATACCCCTGGCAAGGGTAATGTTGTGGCGGATGCGCTAAGTAGAAGAACGTTGACTTTGAGTCCCTTGTTTGTTGAGATAAAGAGCCTAGAGTTCTTGGCAACCTTTGATTTTACACCTGCTGTTGAGTCGATGACTAGTTCGTTAGCATCCCTTGAGCTTAGACCTACACTTCTTGATCAATTTGGGGCTTCACAGAGGGAAGACCCACAGATAGTCGAGATCATGGACAAGTTGATTCGTGGTGAGACATCAAGTCACCTCGCTAAATATACTATTGATGACAAGGGATGGCTAAGGCGTGATGGAAGACTATGTGTCCCACGAGTGGGAGACTTAGTAAATAAAGTTCTTGAGGAGGCGCATCACTCGAGGATGACCATACATCCCGGAGGGGATAAGATGTACTGGGATATGAAGCGCATTTTCTTTTGGGATGGGATGAAAAAGGATGTTGCAGATTTTGTTTCTAGATGCATTGTTTGCCAACAAGTAAAGGTCGAGTCAAAGAAGCCCGGTGGGCTACTGCATCCATTGGAGGTCCCGCAATGGAAGTGGGAAAGTATCTCTATGGATTTTGTGGATGGATTGCCGAGATCAAGGAAGGGGAATACTAGCATATGGGTCATAGTGGATAGACTCACGAAGAGCGCCCATTTCATTCCAGTAAAGAGCAAGAGGACCGCATCATGGCTAGCATCTGTTTATCTTCGAGAGATAGTGCGATTGCATGGAGTTCCTTCTAGCATAATGAGCGATCGTGACCCAATCTTCACTAGCTAATTTTGGAATAGTTTGCAAGAAGCGATGGGTACGCGATTGAATCTGAGTACAGCCTATCACCCACAGACGGATGGTCAGACCGAAAGGGTGAATCGCGTACTAGAAGATCTGTTGAGGCTATGCATTCTTGACTTTGGTGGCACTTGGGAAGACCACCTTCCTCTCGTAGAGTTTTCTTATAATAACAGCTACCAAGCAAGCATAGGGATGGCACCATTCGAAGCTTTGTATGGGAGGTTGTGCAAGTCACCAACATGTTGGTGGGAGACGACGGATAAGCTTATACTTGGGCCCGACATGATAAGGGACACATCCGAGAAGGTTGAGTTGATTCGAAGACGGATGAAAACGGCCCAAGACAGACAGAAATCCTATGCAGACAAGCGAAGGACAGACTTAGAGTTTGAAGTTGGAGATATGGTCTTTGTGAAGGTTTCTCCCTTGCGGAATGTGGTTCGTTTTGGAGCAGTTGGAAAGCTATCACCAAGGTTCATAGGACCCTTCCCTATCATCGAGAAGATTGGGCAAATGGCTTATAGGGTGGAATTGCCCGAGAAGCTGGCTGGAGTGCACAATGTTTTTCATGTCTCGCATCTCCGAAAATGCCTACATGAATCAGCCGAAGTAGTTGAGCCTAGCATTCTTGAAGACGTGGAGGTAGAGAAAGAGGCAACCCTGAGGCGAGCTCTGATTCGTATCTTGGGAACAGAGATCAAGAAGCTGAGGAATCGAGAAGTCAAGTTAGTAAAGGTTCAGTGGAGTGAAGCCGATGAAGATGCAACTTGGGAAACCGAGGAGAAGATGCGTGGGCTTTATCCATTTCTTTTTTAGGGTACATTCTCAATCTCCTTTCCTAGTTAGCATATCTTTCTTTTTCTATCCATGTTTATCCTGTTATCTCGTTAATCTTGTCATGAGAACCTTAGGTAGAAACCCTTTGGATGAAACATGTAACACCCCACACCCGCTATAGTCACTCACTAAGGGAATGCCATAGCATCGGTGGAGTATTTTTAGTGAGTATAGAACAGTAAAATTACAACAAGACAGATATAATGTAATACTTGAAAATTTAAAACATCATCTCATAGCAGCGGAAAGTAAAACATGTTTGGTTACATCATAAAACCATAACAAGAGTCAAGTACAAAATATCCATCCTGAATAAAATAAGTACATAATCCCACTACTCATAACAAATAGCCATAACAGAAAAGATAAGATAAGCTGAGCTCTACATCTACGGTCCAAGCTCCAAGAGATAGATAAAGCAAACTGATCAAAGCCCACTAGCACTAGGCCCAACCTGAGGACCTGAAGGAAAAAGATAAAAACAACGGGGGTCAGACATAAGCCTGAGTGAACCCTATCTCCTTAATAATACAATTATTAAAGTAATTAGGGTATGATATGAACTCGGTATGGTATCTTTGGGGATAATGACTACACTAAGTTGCCCACGAACACAGGACGAACTAAGATAACCGTAAAGACGCATCTACCCACCCAAGGATAATTACTAACTGCACCACACCAGTCACTCCTACTCAAAGGTTGATCCCACCCAAGGATATCAAAGATAGATATAACCAGTAGTTTCCTGTACCCTAGTTGACTACATAGGTGCCGTCTGCCCCTATCTCTACTAGGTGTACCCCACTACCCCAAGCGATCGGCTCCCTAACGTAGATACCCATGCTGGTCCCACAGTGGGGTGTATCACTCCCCTAAAGTGGCTACCCAATACTATCAACGGTGCACGGCTTTATATCTACACGATGCAACAACGGCTTATCTACCAGCCCGGGCCCACACACACATATGAAACCCGTTGGACTTGCGTTGCCACCGCTACCCCGTTTTGGCCTCTTATAATCAAGCCCAATATGCGTGTCCCGTCACTCGACATGGGTCGAGCCCACAAAGATACGTTTGGGATATTGGTTGAAACGGGCCCCCACAAGCTACTACTTAAGCTTGTCATTTTATCTAGTGCATTCCACTTAACCCCTTTTTATAATCATGCCCCCTTACATGTTAAGGTTTGGTTAAGTCATCCAATTATATTACAATTGCCACTTAAGGCACCCACTAGATTTCCGCATGCCACCCAAGGCACTTACTTGATTCCCCCATGCCACCCAAGGCACTTACTTAACCCTTTAATCATGTTTAGTTACATGTTCCACTCTGGTTAAGTATTCTAATCGTATTTTCTATTGCCACCCAAGGCAACCCACTAGTTTTCTCATGCCACCCAAGGCACCCCCACTAGTTACTACATGCCACCCAAGGCACCCACTTAACCCCTCATGTCCCACTACATGCTAATATGGTTAAGTGTTTCTTAATTAATTAAGACCGTGATCTCCCATAAAGACCTCCCACATTAGACTGGCTGTTATGACCGCCTGGTTAAGCCGGTAGGGTCCGGGCAGTCTTACGTCATAACAGAGTCTAACCTCGTGTCTTTACTTTAATCACGTATTTAATTTGTGCCTAAGACCTCTCACATTAGACTGGCTGTTATGACCGCCTGGTTAAGCCGGTAGGGTCCGGGCAGTCTTACGTCATAACAGAGCCTAACCTCGTGTCTTAGTCGATTAATTACACCTAATTAATCACCCCCATATTAATTATCCTTAATTAATATCAATTTATTCATAACATGGGTAGACCTAACTCAATAGGTAAATTCCCATGGGGTAGACCTAACTCAATAGGTAAATTCCCACTTATGTTAATTAATTTTTTATGGTATGCTTAATCATACCCATTTCAACATACTTTTAATTAACATATTAATTAACCCCATCGTTCCCCACGTAAATCGTCATTATGACATAACATAATAAAGGGAAGATTTACCACACATAACATGGGTTTAGCATATAACTTTATCATGGGTTAAGAGGATGTCAACTTGCATATATGAGCATGTATTAACCCAACTATATTCAACCCAAACTTGCATATTATCAAACATGTGTCTTACATAACATGTTGCATATGAACTTACATATCATCAAACATGTGATTTGCATAACATGTTGCATATGAACTTACATATCATCATACATGTGATTTGCATAACATGTAGAACTTGCATTTTAGCATATACTTAACTTGCATAAGCACTCACATACTTGCATAAGCATTCATATACTTGCATAAGCTTGCATATCATGTTAAACTTGCATTTCAACATATACATAACTTGCATAAACATTCACATACTTGCATAGGCTTGCATATTATGTTAAACTTGCATTTCAACATATACATAACTTGCATAAACATTCACATACTTGCATAGGCTTGCATATTATGTTAAACTTGCATTTCAACATATACATAACTTGCATAAACATTCACATACTTGCATAGGCTTGCATATTATGTTAAACTTGCATTTCAACATATACATAACTTGCATAAACATTCATATACTTGCATAGGCTTGCATATTATGTTTAACTTGCATTTCAACATGTACATAACTTGCATAAACATTCACATACTTGCATAGGCTTGCATATTATGTTAAACTTGCATTTCAACATATACATAACTTGCATAAACATTCACATACTTGCATAGGCTTGCATATTATGTTAAACTTGCATTTCAACATATACATAACTTGCATAAACATTCATATACTTGCATAAGCTTGCATATTATGTTAAACTTGCATTTCAACATATACATAACTTGCATAAACATTCATATACTTGCATAGCTTGCATATTATGTTAAACTTGCATTTCAACATATACATAACTTGCATAAACATTCATATACTTGCATAAGATGTTAAACATGCATATAAGCATATACATGACTTGCATAAGTACTCACATACTTGCATAACATGTTTGCATAATGGATCCATATTCACTTAGTGTTTTGCATCATAAACATCATGAAACAACTTGCATAAAAATATCATGATTACATATTATGAAACTTGCATGACATAAGGCATATAACTTGCAAAACACATAATATTCACTACATCAAGCTTGCATAAATATATGGATCCACAAACATAGCCATACTTTATCACATCTTATCATAATCAATTCAATAATTGATTATTAAGGGGATAGAAGCTCACCAAAACAAGATTAGCAAGTTAAATGAAGCAAATCCCAATGATTAAGTAGAAGAAGATGTAGATTAGCTTGCAAACCCTCTTAGGATTTTTAGTGGAGGCTCTCCAATTTTCTAAGTGGTGGCATAATGGCCTTAGATCTATTTTTGGTAAGGATAAGGGGGGTATTAGGGTGTATATATAGATTAGTTAGATGTTTTAGGACCATAGGATATACCCTAGAACCAATCCTAGCCTTTAAAGCATGTCTTGGGGAAGAAGTCAAGTGTAGGAACCATTTTGGGCCCAAAAAAAACAGCCCAAAACTCATCCCGGGCCTCAAAACATGAGCAGTTTTCGTTTTTGATTTTTCGTGAAACTTTGACGGGCCATAACTTGGTCATACGGACTCCGATTTACGAAAACTCGGACTCTATTTCGCGTATTTTTCCGAGACGAACGCAATGGCACAGCCCGTTTCCCCTGATTCAGAATATTAAATTTAATTCTGCTCTGATTTATGTTATAACAAGTTACTTAACATACGGGGTGTTACATTCTCCCCTACTTAAAGGATTTCGTCCCCGAAATCTCTAAGTCAAGAAGAACGTATCCTACCAACCAAACAACCATCTACTCAACCATCAAACACTGGCATCCATTGTCCTTAAAACAATTTCTAATGATGTATGAGCATATGCAAAAAGTGTGTGTATATGTTCCCTATCTAATGTATGAACATATGCAAACCATGATAGTGCCATGCATCCATTATGTATGCGAGGGAACCCTATCGACACATACAATATCTACATGAGTGCACAATCATTCACCAAAATGCATCATCCATATGATAACACAATCATTATACTTCCATAAATATAGCTTCCTACACACAATTTTATGCAATATGCAATATGAAGTGATTGAGCCGATCTAGTGCCTAGAGTGTGTGTATATGCATCCACGAGCAACCACTAGCAAACACTTGCATCCACTTGCATCCATCATACATAACATGTCTCAAACACATGTTTCAACCATAGGACTATCCTATCTGAAGGTCAAAGGTACTAACGAGAGGACATACTAAGGATAAGATAAGTACCAGTCAAACGATAAAGGAGAAGTTAAAAGACATACTCTCAAAAAGAAATGGATATAAAGAACGCATCTTCGCTTCCGTCTCCCAAGTTGCGTTGCTCTCCTCTTCTCCCCATTGCACTTTGACTAGCTGAACCTCTCGATTCCTCAATTTCCTAGTCTCTGACCCAAGGATGCGAGTAGGAGCTCGTCGAATAGTCGCATCACGCTCTGCTTCCACTTCTCTAAGCAAACTTGGCTCTACCACCTCTGCGGTCTTATGTAGGCACTTCCTCCCATGGAATACATCATGTACACCACTAAGTCTGTCGGGCAACTCCACCAATGGAAGATGCTCCTCCCATGTACCTCCAAAATCCAAGATACATAGCCTCAAAAGGTTTTCTAAAATATGATTCACCCTCTCGGTCTGGCCGTCCGTCTGAGGATGATATGCGGTACTCAAACGCAACTGAGTCCCTACCGCCTTTTGCAAACTCTTCCAAAACTCTCTAGTGAAGATAGGATCTCGATCACTCACTATACTGGAGGGTACCCGATGCAATCGAACTATCTCTCGAAGATATACAAAAGCTAGCCATGGAGCAGTCCACTTACTCTTCACAGGTATGAAACGGGTGTTCTTAGTAAGTCTGTCTACCACCACCCAAATTCCTGTATTACTCTTTCTCGATCTGGGTAACCTGTCAATAAAATCCAACGAGACGCTGTCCCACTTTCATTGCGGAACCTCTAATGGGTGAAGCAACCCACCCGGTTTCTTTCGCTCCGTCTTCACTCGTTGGCACACCAAGCATCGAGCGACATGCTCGGCCACATCTTTCTTCATACCGGCCCAGAAGAAAGCCCTCTTCATGTCTTGGTACATCTTACCCCCACCGGGATGAATGGTCATCCTAAAACGGTGTGCGTCATCAAGAATATCCTTCCTCAAACCCTCGTCCTGCGGTACACAAAGTCTACTGTCTCTACGCAAGCACCCTCTATCATCTAGGGTGTACCTACTCAAATGGCTGGACGACTCTCCCCTTATGAGCTTCTCTACTAACTCAACCAACTATGGGTCGCCCCTCTGTGCTTCTCCAATCCGCCACAAAAGAGTAGGTCTAACTTCCAAAGAAGCTAGCAAACCGGGTACAAAGTCAACGGAAGGTCTAAAGTCAAACTTAGAAATAAACTCTAAGCTCCGTCGTTCAACGAACAATGAACTCAAGGACAACCTTTTTCTACTTAAGGTGTCCGTTACCATGTTACCCTTACTCATAGGATGCTAAGGATCCCATCCACTTTTGCTGTCCTAAGACTATGCGCTCGAAGAGTCTCCAACACTTCCCTAAGATGTAGGGCATGCTCTTCTCCACCAGAATATCATCCAAAATCATCACAACTGTCTCCCACGCAGACCACCCTAGTCGAATTCGGCATCCCCCAAATGCAAGCCCCAAAGGCCTAAACCAATATCAGACAAACACCCAAGGGATACCTCCTTCGAATTCAGACGACCTACGTGAGACGATACTAGTAAAAATGGCTAAATAATTAAGCCCTTGACCAATTCTGGATGTTCTCGCCAGTCTTGCTCCAAAACCGTCGTTTATCCTATACTGGCCCTGCTCAGCCTATTGAGCACATACGAAAACTTATTTCGCTCTTAGAAAAGACCCAGATGTCATCTACAAAGACCATCACGAACTTATTTAGGTACTCCCTGAACACCCTTCTCAACAAAGTATGCGGGGGCGTTCGTCAAACCCAATGGCATCACCAGCCACTCATAAAAGAAATCATCCGGAGTCCCAAAGGCAGTCTCCTCTATACTATTCTCAGCCACTCTCAACTGATGAAATCCCGTGGCTAAGTCCTACTACAAAAATACTGAGGCGCCAGCCAACTGATCAAGGAGATCATTAATCCTCGGCAATGGGTATCTATTCTTCTTTGTGAGTTTCTTTAGTTCCTTTTAGCCTACACAAAGTCTGAGGGACCCATCCGCCTTCATAACAAAAACTACTGGAGCGCCCCACTCCGATATACTTCGTCTTATGAACCCCTTCTCAAGCAAATCGCCTACTTACTTATGGAGTTCCCTCCTCTCACTAGGAGCCATGTGGCACACTGGCCAAGATACTGGTTTGGCATTATCCACCAGATATATTCGGAAGTCAATCTCCCGCTTCGGAGGTAAGCCCTTCACCTCCTCAAACACATCCGGGTATTCCCGGACCGCTCTAACAGATCGCAGACTCTAGACCAACGTGTCAGGCGATTCTAGATACCTTAGCATAACAGATTCTATGGGATTACAAGAGATCTCGAGAGTGTTACTTAGGCGGCCCATAAGTCTAACAACTCTCCCTTCAAAATGAAGAACAGCACTCCTACTGGATAACCAGTCCATGCCCAAAATTAACCCATAGCCCGTGAAGCCCAACAAGCATCACATCTAAACTCAACGCTAAGTATAGAAACTTTCAAACCCAAACATATCATGGAGCCCCAACTGGGTTTGAAACAACTAAGGGATCATCTACCAAACTGGTGTCTAAGTGCAGTGACTCAACTAACAATGGTGGGATAAACGAACTCAATATATCAGAATCAAATAGAGCTTGAATCGGATGATAAAGAAATCCAAATTCCAACCTAGACGGTCATATCCCCATCTGGTACCCTAGTCGTGAGGGAATACAACTACCCTCCAGAAGATTCCATACCTTGCCCTTGCTTCTTTGAACAATCCTAATAAGGTGTCCTATTCCTCTTAAAAGGATAACCACTTGCCTTCTTCTTCCCTATTCTCCACTCGTAACCTCCCACCAATGAGGTTTCATCTTTCATTAACCAAACAACTTTTTGAGCCTTCCTCCCATCGTTTATCCAATAGATACCTACCAGTCCTCCTCCTTCTTGAACCAACTTCTAATCCGACTAACGTCTAAGTCCCTTGAAGTGGTTTTCCATCCTTATCTATCTTAGAAAGATCATCTATACGCGGAGGGGAAACTCAAAACGAGAGAAAGGAAGAGATTCAAAATGGAGAATTCGAAAGATATAGATATGGCTATTGGGGATTATGCTTTCCTTTCAAAAACTTTTCTCTTAAAAGACATGTTTTTGAAAATACTCCTTTCCAAAAGTATTCTTAGAAAATAGTTTTTCTAAAAATTTTATCTGTTCCGGTAACCTTAAGCTATGATACCACGTGTAACACCCCACACCCGCTATAGTCACTCACTAAGGGAATGCCATAGCATCGGTGGAGTATTTTTAGTGAGTATAGAACAGTAAAATTACAACAAGACAGATATAATGTAATACTTGAAAATTTAAAACATCATCTCATAGCAGCGGAAAGTAAAACATGTTTGGTTACATCATAAAACCATAACAAGAGTCAAGTACAAAATATCCATCCTGAATAAAATAAGTACATAATCCCACTACTCATAACAAATAGCCATAACAGAAAAGATAAGATAAGCTGAGCTCTACATCTACGGTCCAAGCTCCAAGAGATAGATAAAGCAAACTGATCAAAGCCCACTAGCACTAGGCCCAACCTGAGGACCTGAAGGAAAAAGATAAAAACAACGGGGGTCAGACATAAGCCTGAGTGAACCCTATCTCCTTAATAATACAATTATTAAAGTAATTAGGGTATGATATAAACTCGGTATGGTATCTTTGGGGATAATGACTACACTAAGTTGCCCACGAACACAGGACGAACTAAGATAACCGTAAAGACGCATCTACCCACCCAAGGATAATTATTAACTGCACCACCAGTCACTCCTACTCAAAGGTTGATCCCACCCAAGGATATCAAAGATAGATATAACCAGTAGTTTCCTGTACCCTAGTTGACTACATAGGTGCCGTCTGCCCCTATCTCTACTAGGTGTACCCCACTACCCCAAGCGATCGGCTCCCTAACGTAGATACCCGTGCTGGTCCCACAGTGGGGTGTATCACTCCCCTAAAGTGGCTACCCAATACTATCAACGGTGCACGGCTTTATATCTACACGATGCAACAACGGCTTATCTACCAGCCCGGGCCCACACACGCATATGAAACCCGTTGGACTTGCGTTGCCACCGCTACCCCGTTTTGGCCTCTTATAATCAAGCCCAATATGCGTGTCCCGTCACTCGACATGGGTCGAGCCCACAAAGATACGTTTGGGATATTGGTTGAAACGGGCCCCCACAAGCTACTACTTAAGCTTGTCATTTTATCTAGTGCATTCCACTTAACCCCTTTTTATAATCATGCCCCCTTACATGTTAAGGTTTGGTTAAGTCATCCAATTATATTACAATTGCCACTTAAGGCACCCACTAGATTTCCGCATGCCACCCAAGGCACTTACTTGATTCCCCCATGCCACCCAAGGCACTTACTTAACCCTTTAATCATGTTTAGTTACATGTTCCACTCTGGTTAAGTATTCTAATCGTATTTTCTATTGCCACCCAAGGCAACCCACTAGTTTTCTCATGCCACCCAAGGCACCCCCACTAGTTACTACATGCCACCCAAGGCACCCACTTAACCCCTCATGTCCCACTACATGCTAATATGGTTAAGTGTTTCTTAATTAATTAAGACCGTGATCTCCCATAAAGACCTCCCACATTAGACTGGCTGTTATGACCGCCTGGTTAAGCCGGTAGGGTCCGGGCAGTCTTACGTCATAACAGAGTCTAACCTCGTGTCTTTACTTTAATCACGTATTTAATTTGTGCCTAAGACCTCTCACATTAGACTGGCTGTTATGACCGCCTGGTTAAGCCGGTAGGGTCCGGGCAGTCTTACGTCATAACAGAGCCTAACCTCGTGTCTTAGTCGATTAATTACACCTAATTAATCACCCCCATATTAATTATCCTTAATTAATATCAATTTATTCATAACATGGGTAGACCTAACTCAATAGGTAAATTCCCATGGAGTAGACCTAACTCAATAGGTAAATTCCCACTTATGTTAATTAATTTTTTATGGTATGCTTAATCATACCCATTTCAACATACTTTTAATTAACATATTAATTAACCCCATCGTTCCCCACGTAAATCGTCATTATGACATAACATAATAAAGGGAAGATTTACCATACATAACATGGGTTTAGCATATAACTTTATCATGGGTTAAGAGGATGTTAACTTGCATATATGAGCATGTATTAACCCAACTATATTCAACCCAAACTTGCATATTATCAAACATGTGTCTTACATAATATGTTGCATATGAACTTACATATCATCAAACATGTGATTTGCATAACATGTTGCATATGAACTTACATATCATCATACATGTGATTTGCATAACATGTAGAACTTGCATTTTAGCATATACTTAACTTGCATAAGCACTCACATACTTGCATAAGCATTCATATACTTGCATAAGCTTGCATATCATGTTAAACTTGCATTTCAACATATACATAACTTGCATAAACATTCACATACTTGCATAGGCTTGCATATTATGTTAAACTTGCATTTCAACATATACATAACTTGCATAAACATTCACATACTTGCATAGGCTTGCATATTATGTTAAACTTGCATTTCAACATATACATAACTTGCATAAACATTCACATACTTGCATAGGCTTGCATATTATGTTAAACTTGCATTTCAACATATACATAACTTGCATAAACATTCATATACTTGCATAGCTTGCATATTATGTTAAACTTGCATTTCAACATATACATAACTTGCATAAACATTCACATACTTGCATAGGCTTGCATATTATGTTAAACTTGCATTTCAACATATACATAACTTGCATAAACATTCACATACTTGCATAGGCTTGCATATTATGTTAAACTTGCATTTCAACATATACATAACTTGCATAAACATTCATATACTTGCATAAGCTTGCATATTATGTTAAACTTGCATTTCAACATATACATAACTTGCATAAACATTCATATACTTGCATAGCTTGCATATTATGTTAAACTTGCATTTCAACATATACATAACTTGCATAAACATTCATATACTTGCATAAGATGTTAAACATGCATATAAGCATATACATGACTTGCATAAGTACTCACATACTTGCATAACATGTTTGCATAATGGATCCATATTCACTTAGTGTTTTGCATCATAAACATCATGAAACAACTTGCATAAAAATATCATGATTACATATTATGAAACTTGCATGACATAAGGCATATAACTTGCAAAACACATAATATTCACTACATCAAGCTTGCATAAATATATGGATCCACAAACATAGCCATACTTTATCACATCTTATCATAATCAATTCAATAATTGATTATTAAGGGGATAGAAGCTCACCAAAACAAGATTAGCAAGTTAAATGAAGCAAATCCCAATGATTAAGTAGAAGAAGATGTAGATTAGCTTGCAAACCCTCTTAGGATTTTTAGTGGAGGCTCTACAATTTTCTAAGTGGTGGCATAATGGCCTTAGATCTATTTTTGGTAAGGATAAGGGGGGTATTAGGGTGTATATATAGATTAGTTAGATGTTTTAGGACCATAGGATATACCCTAGAACCAATCCTAGCCTTTAAAGCATGTCTTGGGGAAGAAGTCAAGTGTAGGAACCATTTAGGGCCCAAAAAAAACAGCCCAAAACTCATCCCGGGCCTCAAAACATGAGCAGTTTTCGTTTTTGATTTTTCGTGAAACTTTGACGGGCCATAACTTGGTCATACGGACTCCGATTTACGAAAACTCGGACTCTATTTCGCGTATTTTTCCGAGACGAACGCAATGGCACAGCCCGTTTCCCCTGATTCAGAATATTAAATTTAATTCTGCTCTGATTTATGTTATAACAAGTTATTTAACATACGGGGTGTTACAAAACATGTATTTGAAACATGTTATGCTTGATGGTTGCAAATGGTTGCAAGTGTTTGCAAGTGGTTACTTGTGGATGCATTTACACCTTAGGCACTAGATCGGCTCAGTCACCTTTCATGTTGCATATGCATGAGTGTTTATACTTTTTTATGGATGAAATTGAATGTGTTATCATGTGGATGTTGCATATGGATGGATGATTGTGCACACATGTAGTGTTATTGTGACTAGGACTATTTGCATACATGTTGGACTCATGGCACTAGACGTATTTTGCATTAAGAAGATCAATCAGGCCTGATCATTTGCATTAGATAAGGAACATATACACACACTTTTTGCATATGTTCATACAGCATTAGAAATCTATTAAGGACGATGGATGCCTGTGATTGATGATTGAGTAGATGGATGATTGGATGGTAGGACACATTCTCCTTAACTTGAAGATTTCGGGGACGAAATCCTTCAAGGAGGAGAGAATGTAACAACCCGAATTTTAACAACATGTTAAAATCATAAATCTAGGCAGAATAAAAATTTAAAATAAGAACCAAGGGAAATGGGTCGCGCCATTGCGTTCGTCTCGGAATTATGCATGAAATCAAGTCCGAGTTTTCGAAAATCGGAGTCCGTATGACCAAGTTATGGCCCATAGAAGATTTCAGAAAATTCAAAATTCAGCCCGAAATTCAAATTCAGCCAGAAACAGATTGGACTGGAAAATTTCCCGCCAAGCCCCAGGTCGACTGGGGAGTCGACCTGCCCCAACCCAAGTCGACTGCCCAGTCGACCTGGGTGTCGACCTGGGGGCCGACCTCCCTGATCGGCCATGTTTCCCTGGTGCACCTGTTTGCTCCTTTGGTCTGGTCAGTTGGCCTGTGACGGGATTTGATGGTTCAGATCTAAACTAGGGTTAATCCTATGGCCTAAACTAGTCTCTACACCTATAAAAACACCCTAAGACCTAGCCTAAACCATCACAAATCATCCTAACAACTAAATTCTGCCAAAATGCTCCCAAGTCATGGCCTCCATCTTCATCTTGAGAGCTTCTAAGGCAAGAAGGAGCAATCTTTCTCCATTAAATCAAAGGAGCTACTTATTTCTCAAGGCTTCTAGTGTTGCTACATCATTCCTAGAGCTTCTACAACGTCTCTATCTTGTTCTATTGTGTTCTAGTTCTCATAGCCACGATTTGTAAGCCCCACACTACTCTTAGATTTAAACTATGAAGTTAATATGAACATGTAGCAAGTTGAAATGGGATTTTTGGTGTAATCTTGTCTTGGGGCTATATTTGTATGCATAGATCCATTTATGACTTTTTTGATCTATGATTGTGGAACTATCATGAGCCTAGTACCGTTCATCTTGACTTTTGGGTAGAAAGCTATGAGCTTTATTTGGGGATTATGCATAATGCAACATAGAACCCCTCATAACCTTGATGTTAACTTGCCAATGATGTTGAACTACATGCTACCCACAAGTTTATCACTCTATGTCAACTATTATCATGTTATCACATTTGCCTATGATGTTGAACTACATGTTACCCACAAGTTTATTTGCTAAGTTTGATGTCATACATGTTTTGAGGCCAAAAATCCTATATGCTAGTTGTTATGAACACTTTTGCCTCAAATATCATCATGTTTAACTTATGACCAACTTTACCACCTTATGCCCATCTTGGTCATATTTTTATGTTTCTTGATTCACTTGTGTTGATGCGAATTTACGTGCGAATGGGAATACGTTATGGGTAGTTAGGCAAACTTGAAATGACATGAAAAACATGACTTGAAATGTGACATGAAACTTGATTATGCTTGAAAACGTGAATGTGGTCATGACATGTAAAAAACCATAAAGTGGCCAACTCGAGGTTGGGTTGAGTTTGTAGCGTAAATCTGCCCGGAACCGCCCGGCAAATCCAGTGGCTACAAACAATAGGACCCAATGTGAGAAGTTGGTCATATCGCGCTTGAAACCCGAGGTTAGACTAGATTGTGGTGTAAAGCTGCCCGGACCCGCCCGGCATATCCAGTAACCACAACAAAGTCTAATGTGAGAGGTTGGGTGCATTAAATTAATTAATGCCACATGTTAGGGTTAAGTCATGAACCACTTGGATACACTTAACCAACTTGATACATGATTGGATAGGGTTAACCACACTTAACCCGTTGGAAACCCTAGTTACGTGGTCCTTTTCAGCAGTAACCCTCTTGGATGTATCACGATACCCTAGGGACTAGGCTAGGGTGGGGCACGATTACTGGGCTGATTGTAAGCGACCAGAAAGACGGCAGAGTAGGTGCGCCAGTATAGGTTCAGGCGGACTATAGTCGTGCACATAGTCCGGAGTTGAATAAAACAGACATGGGCACCAGTAGGTTTAGATTGTGCGTGCTTGATTTGTGTCAGTGGTTGGCACCCTAGGGCTTGATACACTCTTGGGTGGACCTAGCACAGTCGACTACATTCCGTGATTGGGCCGTATGCCACCGACACTCGACGAGTTAGGCTTATAGGGAGCCGATCGACTAGATTGTATAGTTGGACCTTGACTTGGGTCAACTCATGATATTGGGCCAAGGGATCATTTCTTGTTTATACTTGACATGGGTTGGAATATTAGTACTATTGGTGCAAAACTAAACCTTGTATATGCGATGCCACACTTGATCTACCTTGTTATCTATTTATCATGCCAGTCAGTTACCATCTTTTTGTTTCATCTCAGTTACTCATGTTTAGTTAACTTCATTAGTTTTTATACTAATAGTAGGTAGGACTTACCAGTCTTTATGACTGACCCTTTTTCTTTCGCCTCTTTTCTTCCGTCCCCCCCCCCCAGGTTCTCAGGGAGGGAACACTAGTGCTTAGCTTGGACATTTGGCTTGTTTTCTTGACAACTCATGTACGGTTTGGACTTGAGCTTGCTATGGCTTCACCACATCTATCTTGGGGATAGTTTACTTTATGTTATTTTCAGTTTATGTTTTCTAGACTTGTGGTAGTTGGAAAATAATGACTAAGTACTTTCATGTAAGTTGACTACTTGGTTTCGAAATGGTTAACTATGGTTTTTAAATTTCTACCGCTGCTTTACCTATTTATTTACCTATGTTCTGTCTTGTGATATCTCTGTGCATGTTTACCTAGACAACACCCCTCCAAAGCTAGTGCATTCTCTTGTGAGTGACCCTGGCGGAGGTGGGGTGTTACACATGGTGTTTCAATATGGGTTTTGTTTGATACTGGAGCATCACATTCTTTCATTTGCAATGAGCTTGTGTGTCGCTTAGGTTTGGAACCCGAGATTTGTGATAGACCATTGATCGTGACTAACCCAGTTAGGGGTTCACCCAGTTTGTGCATGTTGTGTCGTGGTCTAGTATTGTCGAGTCATGGTTGCTCTTTTGTGTGTGATTGCTTTGTTCTTAACTTCGCTGGGTTTGGGATCATCTTGGGCATGGATTGGCTCAAGAGGTATGAGGTAAGGGTGAATAATGAGAAGCTAGAGGTGAGATCCGGGGATGTGTAAGGGCGAAAGGTGTTGATAAAGTGTAAGCACGTAGAGGGTGTCTTCGTTAGCTATCTATATTCGCTTGTGATTCCACAAGAAGACCTATCATCTGTGCTGATCTCTAATGAGTATAAGGATGTCTTTGTCGAGGTAAAAGGGTTGCTGCCGCATCGTGAGATCGAGTATAGGATCGATTTGGTCGAGGGTGTTAGACCAATTGTTATGCCTCTTAGGAGGATGGCGCCTAGGGAACAACGAGAATTGGAGGTGCAAGTTCGTAACCTTCATAGGAAGGGATTCATTTTGAGACGACCCGAACTTCCCAGTAAAGGAAAGCCTGGATTGCTTTGAGAACAACACACAACAGAACACAAACTGAAGAACATTTTATTGCTGATTACAACAATTACATCAGAGTAAAAGAATATAACAGAGTATGAAAACTTATTACACAAAAGTAATACATTAATATCAGAGGTTTAAATTACACTTAAATGGCAGCGGAAAAATATTACAAATATACAACTGAAAGGAATACACGGATACAGAGCTTTCCGAATACCGCTTCAGCTGTAAGCCAGGATCCTGTAAATATATCTACAAAAAGCTACTCGACTGCCCGTGTGGAAAATAAGGGCACCCGAGTTTGCCAGTGAAACAAACTACAGGTCAGTCATGGGACTGGTATGAGAAATCTTAACTTAACTATCTAATAATAAGGCTAATCACAGGACCACGCCGCTAACGCGGAACGGGTTTACTCCATTGGATTGCCAGTGCATAAATTAAAGTAAATCGTTAAACAACGCAATGCTTTTTAGAAAAAAAAATGAAACCATTATAAGACCCAAGTCCCATCACACAATGCAACGCAAACCGGAGGATAGGGTTTTACCTTATAATGGTCAAAAGATGCTTGATACGATAAAACGGATTTAATATTAGTGTGTATATATATGGGTATATATATAATAAACATTTCAATCCTAATGTATCAATCATAGACGGCATAGTACCCCATCCTACTATGTCGCCATACGAGTTCTACAATCAAAATCGCAAGGTCGTATTGGGAATTGGATTTCCATCATGAGTTGAGGCTAGGGGCAAGCTCCTCTCCGATTCGAGACACTTCCTCAGGATCCCCCGCAGTGAACCCTTGGATGCGGTAGGGCCAGTCCCCGCCTATCGGCAGTGGATTGGTTATGCCTGAACACATGTTTCCAGGTTCCTTTGAACCTATAATATGACCACTATCGGCCTATAAAAATCCGATGCGCCTCAAAATCCATCATCCACATAAGTAAAATGCCAGGCCGTGTTAAAGCACTGACACTACCAGTAGCTAGAAAGAAACGTGTGCACTCCCTATGGTCCATATCCCGTTTTTGACTCATACCGGGGTGTGAGGCTCGCGAAGTCACGATATACTCAAAGCTATGTCGTAATAGGCTATGCTTTGATCATCCACAAGGCCCTGCTTTTCAACAAAAGCCTTGATCATTGCATCTTGGCGTGCCACATTGACAATTCACGCCATGCGATCAATCACTATTAATATATACCAGGGTGTTAAGTAGTGAATAAATTCTCCACCACCAAACAGCCATACATCAATAGAAATTGATTTAATTCACATGAAAAGAAATCCAATGTCAGACACGTATCCACTTATTAGCTTATGCTCTGGGTCTGAGCGAAAACCAAATCAGAACAATCAACAATAGTCCGGACGGCCACCACTGAAGCCCCTTCAAGGTAGCTACTCCCATCAGGGTCTCTGTAATAACACATCCATTCGATGTGAAGATCGTCGGTCTTCAACACCGTCTTCATCTTTGACTCTTCATCGTCGTAGTAAGTATTCGGAATGGGTTAAACCCGGTCTTTCCGAATAACTCACGTATTTTATAATTAAAATCAAGTATTATTAAAAACACATCCAACGCCTCATTCCAATTCAGAATATTCTTTTAAATAAAATATTCACATTATCTTATCAAAGATAAATTCTTTACATTATTCTTAAATCTTTTCTTTAAAGATTTATTAAAACCCCAATTTGGTTTTAAACATCAAAAATCATTATTCAATGATTATTTAAATTTAAGAAATTAATCTTATATTTAACTGGGTTAAAGAACTAATGTCATTTTAAAACACCGTTCACGATAAACCCAAAAATCATCTTCCATAAAATATGGAATCTTCACAGAGGTCAAATCAACATATAATCGTTATAAATTTCTGTACCCGACCAATAATATAAATGGAATAACGGCAAAGCCTCTTAAATTCCATATGTAGTATCGGTCTTCTTTTATAGAAGCTTATCTCGGTTATTATTAATTCGAATTCCATTAAATTCCAATTTAATATATTAAATTGAAAACTTTACTTTTGGGAAAACCCATTTAAATCGTAATAAAAGATTTATAAATTCCAAAATCATATTCTCACTGTCAGTTGGGTTAAAGGACACATGTCACTTAAAAACATTGTTCACAATAAACCCAACTCACATTTCTTCTTATTCCAATTTCTAAATATAATTGAAAAACTTTAATAATCTAAATTAAAAGATTATTCTTTTAATATGGGGCTTAAGAACAGTGTTATTTAAGACACTATTCACGACAAACCTAAAATCCAATTTACTTAATTTAATTTCAATTAAATCTTAACAAATTGGATAACATCATTAAATCTAAATTTAATGACTTATCCTAGTTAATAACTAGTTCGTTTCAATAAAAATATATTTTTCCAAAATATATTCTATTTTTTCTAAAATATATTTTCTAAGATACTCTTTTTTTTTATAATATTCTTTATTGGAATGTGACTCAATCAACAACATATATTGCATGAAATCAACAAGCATGATAAATAATTATCAAACATCCAATTAATCAACCAAAGTGGATTCTACACTAAATATTGGGACTAGTGTAGATTCATATGTGCACTTGGGCGATGTGTAAAAATTATCGACCCAATCACATAAACAAGTCGGATGACTTGTAAATGGAAGTGTAATATTCAATTTGATTATTCTAACATTATCTGTAATACGTTTAACATTTCAACATCGCAGACATATATTTCACACATATGAATAACATGGTTTTTAATTCTTCTTACAATAAAATGTAAATTCTATTACTAACATTTTTGTAGCAAAATGTTATTTTATTTTCATACGACATTTTATGCATGTTTTATTTGCAACAAGGAATGCAAATAAAAATGTGACTTTTCATTGCAATAAACATTTTCGAACAAAAATGTCCTTTTTATTCTAATTTGCAATTTCTAACAAAAATGTATATTCTGCTTTGCTAACATGTTTTAACATAAAAATGTGATTTTTATTTCTACAATCATGTTTCACAAAAATGTGATTTTTGTTTCTATAATCATCCCTAAACAAAATGTCCTTTTAATCTTTCTAATGTATATTTTAACAAAATGTTCTTATTAATCCTATTTATCATTTCTAATTCATTCTTATGTAATTAACATGTGAATTTTGTTCTAATCATTTTTATGTAATCAAAATATGATTATTTTGCCTAGCCCTTTCGATGTAACAAAATATGATTATTTTGTTTTCTTCCTTTAAATGTATAAAAATATACATTTTATTCCATTCATCTTAAATGTATAAAAATGTCCTTTTTATTTCTTTTATTTCAAAGTGACAAAAATGTCTCTTCTATTCTAATTCTTCTAAAGTGACAGAAATCGTATTTTTGTCTAATTCCTTTTTAATGTACAAAATATGATATTTTTGTCTAATCTTTTCAATGTAACAAAACATGATAATTTTGTCTAACCTTTCTTTAGTGTACAAAATATACATTTTTAACTCAATTTCTTTAATGTATGAAAATATACATTTTTAACTTATTTTCTTTAATGTATAAAAATATACACTTTTAACTTATTTTCTTTAATGTATAAAAATATACACTTTTAACTTATTTTCTTCTTTTTTTCTAAATAAACAATAATGTAAATCTTTGTCTAATTCCTTTAAATATACAAAAATGTATATTTCCTTTTCTAATGTTATATTTTTCATAAATGTAAATTCTATGTCTAATATCATCTTTTACATAAAAATGTAAATCCTTATCAATTCTTTTATATATATATATATATATATATTTTAACAAAATGCATATTCTTATCAGATCATTTTTATGTTAACAAAATATTCATTTTATTCTAATCCTTTTAAATATACAAAACCAAAATGTTAATTTTGTTCTTAATAACCTAATTAACCAAAATGTTAATTTTGTCCTTTATATCTTTTCAATGTGTCTAATTGAATGTTTTAAAGTCATTTCTTCTAAAGTGACAAAAATAAATGAATTCACTTCATTCTATTCAAAGTGACAAAATGAATGTTTTCTAATTCATCTCTCTAAATTAACAAATTCATTTTATAAATTTCAATGCGACCAAATGACTAATTTCGTTAACAACTTTCAATACAACCAAATGATAAATTGGTTTGTAACCTTTGATGCAAACAAAAATAAGAATTTTATTTAAAAACTTTTAATGCAACAAAATAAGAATTTTGTTTTGTAACTTTTATTTTCACTAATCAATTTTGTTAAAAATATGTTATTCCTTTTCACTAATCATATTTTGATAAAAATATGTTATTCTTTTAATATTTAACATTTCTAAACAAAATGTGCTTTTTAACCAAATGGACATTTTCTAATCAAAATGTTCTAATGTTAACAATCTTAATATGTTTAATCTAATGTTAACATTTTTAACTAAAACGATGTTTTTATTTTAATGTTAACATTTTGACAAAACGGTGTTTGCTAATCTAAATGAACCTTTTAACAAAACGATGATTTTATCTAAATGTACATTTTTAACTAAAGCAGTGTTTTATTCTAAAATTACATTTTTTCTTTTTTTTCTAACAAAACTTAGTTCATTCCTAAACTAACATAAAAATGTAATTTTTATGATAACATGTTTTCTAACATGAATTCATTTCAACAAAACAACCAGAACTGATCTCATACATCACACACAATTCCATTCAGTGATTCATCGCAATACAACTAAATCAACATTTCAATGAATATATACATAACACCACATGAGTGAATATAAATCTCAAACAAATTAAACAATTAATTTAAAATTTTAAAGTAGAATTCTCACAGATAGCTTTCCATTCCGCCAAAATTTAGACGCGATCTAGATCCGGTTTGGTCTATTCCATAGCGTAGAGTTTTCCACCACGATTCCATCGCTTCTGAATTCGTCGAATTCTGATTATATATGAATGAGTTATTGACGATTTAATGACGCTAATTTAATTAATAATTAATTTATTAATTAGGCTTAACTTAGATTATCCCCCTTTGTTAAAGCATCGGCCGGTCCTTTCTTCATCGTTTAACAGTCGAAGTGAACCCATTCCTCACTCCTCTTGCATCGAAACGCGCGCCACCTGGAAGAGCCTGAAGCCGATCCACTAGCACCACTTCATCCCCCTCCACGAGCGCCGCCTTCACCATGAATTGCTTCGAGGTCGATGGGCCGTATGCCTGGGATTTTGGGCAAGAACGTGGTGCCTTTCTAAGCGAAATCCAATCACCTGAAACCATTCCATCCGATCACAGCCGTCCATCTTATAGAGCTCGAGATGTAGGTGATTTGGACTTTGGAGTTGTTCGATTTTATTGTGTGGATTGGGAGAACGAGAAGGAAGAAATTGGAAGTATTCTGGCCATCGAAATTGTGAAAACGGCGGATGTATCAAACGTTCTAGGGTTAGGGAGTACGTAGTGTATTTATACTAGTATTTATACCGTATTTTATTTTATTTAATTCCTTTAAATTCAATATAACTCATATATCGATCAGAACTCCAAATTAAACCCAACAAGTGTCGTCCCTAGCTAAATACCCCGTCCCGGACACAATGGAATAAGTTTCGTAACCCAGTTCGGCTGTCACGATATGTTTTTCTTTAATCTTAATTACAAATCATTTAATTATTAAATTCAAATGTATATTTTAAATTACCGAGGCCACATACGGACTCTAAAAATTACAGAAAAATTATTTCTAATTATGTTTTGACGATACAGTTCTAACAAGACTAATTTTGTCGAATTCTGAGACTGTTGGAAAAATGGTCATTTTCAAGTCGATTAAATTTGACTGAAACAGTCAAAACACATTTTCTTTCGCCACGCTCACATATTAATTCGAAAAATTCTGGAAAAATAAAAATAGCAATAATTTGACATTCCGGTTCCAAGAAAAGTGGTTTCATCGAAAACCGAGGTCGTTTGTAAAATGGCTATTTTAAGGGCCATATATTCAATATTAAAAATACATTTTTAAACAAATAAACTCTGAAACTCAAAATATATAAGTGTTTACTGTTTTTCAATGCAGGAACGTCATTCCGAACTTGATGGAAGTGGTTTCGAGTCGAAATTCCTTCATATGTGAAAAGTAGCCTTTCGGGCCCTATATAATATATATATATATATATATATATATATATAAATTCTACAACGACTTTTCTAAAAATTGAATTGGCCATAACTTTCAAACTATAAAGTGAAATTTCAGTTCTTCAGATTCGTTGGAAGATATGATTAAACAGATTTAAATATTTCTGGTTTCGTTTAATTCTGATTTAAAATGAATCTTGTACTGTCAGTCAAAGTTCAAATTCAAATTTTCAAACTGCAGCGCTGTTTTAAACTCTTTTTTATAATTAAACCAAATTTATTCATTTTAAAGCAAATTTTTAGTCGTTCTTATTTAAAGTAAATTACTTTAAATATTAAAAATTCCCTTAAAATTTCTAAAATAAAAAGTTTAAATTGGCCCCAAAATCCGGGTCGTTACACATTTGGAGAAGTGTTTCCGAATGGGGTGCACCGGTCGTGTTTCTAACCAAGGCAGATGGCTCGTTAAGATTATGTGTGGACTATCATGTGCTAAATAAAGTGACTAAGAAGAACAAGTATCCATTGCCAAGGATTGATGACTTGTTCGATCAGCTTCAGAAGCCAAAGTATTTTCTCAGATGGATTTGGCAACAGAATTTCACTAGTTGTGGGTGGCAAAGGATAGTGTGCCAAAGACTGCTTTTAGGACACTGTCTGGGTTCTTCGAATGGTTGGTGATGCCATTCGGGTTGACGAACGCGCCAGCGTATTTTGTGGATCTTAGGATTAGGGTATTCAGAGATCAGCTGAATAAGTTCGCACTTGTGTCTGTGGATGACATTTTGGTCTATTCACGGAATGAGGAAGAGCACAAGACGCACTTGAGGATCATGTTGGAAATATTACGCAAACATCAGTTTAGAGCCAAGTTTTCAAAGTGTCACTTCTGGAGAAGTGAAGTGAGGTTCTTAGGCCATGTTGTTTCTGGAAATGGGGTAGCGGTTGACCCCACTAAAGTGGCAGCAATCTAGGACTGGGATAGACCTAAGAATGCAATAGATGTGAGAACTTTCCTTGGGTTGGCTGGTTATTACCGACGGTTTATCAAGGACTTCTCCAAGGTAGCTGCACGGTTGACGGGATTGATGAAGAAGAACCAAATGTTCAAATGGGATGCAAAGTGTGAACAAGCGTTTTAAATCCTGAAAGAGAGACTAACAAGTGCTCCTGTGTTGACCATTCGAAATGGGAATGAAGAGATGGTGGTGTATATCGATGCGTGTGGTACTAGTCTTGGAGCAGTGCTGATGCAAAAGGATAAGGTGGTGGCTTACGCGAGTCGACAGCTAAAGCCACATGAGAAGAACTACCCAACTCATGAGTTAGAGTTGGCAGCGATTGTGTTTGCACTGAAGATGTGGAGACATTACCTATTGGGAGTGCGGTTCGAGTTGTTTATGGACCACAAGTCGTTGAAATATCTTTTCTTCCAAAAGGATTTGAATCTTCGGCAGAAACGATGGTTGGAGTTTCTGGCATCATATGATTTTGGTATATCCTATATTCCTGGCTAACACAGCTGTAGATGCATTGAGTCAAAGACACGCAAGTTTGGGAGCAATGTTTTCAGAATGGAAGAGCCTCGAGTATTTGGCAAGGTTTGATTTCAGGCCACGATGCGAGTTGGAACCTGAAATGTTGGCAAGCTTATCGATAAGATTTACTCTTATCAAAAGGATTGGCGAGAGCCAAAGGCGAGATGTGAAGCTTGTCGAGTTTATCCAGGGATTGGAACTAGAGGATAAAGAGTTCGAAATCGACCAAGAAGGTTGGCTTCGAAAGTAAAGGCGATTAGTTGTTCCTGATATTGACAAATTGAGAGATGAGGATCTGAGGGAATGTCATCACTCAAAGTTGACGATTCATCCCGGTGGCAATAAGATGTATCAGGACATGAAGCGAGTCTACTACCGAGAGTGGATGAAGCGAGATATTGGAAAGTTTATTTCCAAGTGTATGAACTGTCAGTTGGTGAAGGCTGAACAGAAGAAGCCGAGTGGTTTGCTTCAGCCATTAGAGGTTCCTACATGGAAGTGGGAGCAGATATAGATGGATTACCTAGAACCAGGACAGGAAACGAAGGGATTTGGGTAATTGTAGATCGCTGGACCAAAAATGCGAGATTCATTCCTGTCAAGTCGACTAGGATGGCGTCGAAACTGGCTAAAATTTATGTGAAATGGATAGTTTGATTCCATGGTGTCCCAAAGAGCATATTGAGTGATCGAAATCCGTTGTTCACTAGCATATTTTGGAGTTGTTTGCAAGAGGCTTTAGGAACCGAATTGTGTTATTGCACGGCTTATCATCCCCAAACTGATGGTTAGATCGAGAGAGTCAATCGAGTATTAGAAGATCTCCCGAGGGCTTGTGTTTTAGACTTTGGAGGATCATAGGAAGACCATCTACATCTGGTTGAGTTGGCTTATAACAACAGCTACCAGTTGAGCATTGGGATGGCACCATACGAGGCGTTGTATGGAAGACCATGCAATTCTCCAGCATGTTGGTTAGAAACTGGAGATAAGTTGGTATTTTGGCCAGAAATGATAAGAGAGATCTCGTATTGTATCGAGATCGTTCGACAACGAATGAAGGCAGCCCAAGATCGTCAGAAGAGTTACGTCGATAAGCGTCGTAAGGACTTGGAATTCGACGTGGGCGATATGGTTTTCGTGAAGGTTTCACCGTTGAAGCATATGGTGAGATTTGAAAGTAATGGAAAGTTAGCTCCTAGGTTCGTTGGACCATTTCCGATAGTTGAATGAATTGGAAAGCTCGCATATAGACTGGAGTTACCCGAGAAGATGTCGAGTGTGCATAATGTGTTCCATGTGTCATTTCTATGGAAGTTCATGCATGATTCGAAGGTGGTGGTATCCCCAGAACAGTACGAAGACCTAGAAGTGGAAACCGTAGTTGCAAAACCTCGTAAGCCACTTCGTATTGTGGGCAATGGCATGAAACAACTTAAGAGGAAAACGATGAAACTAGTCAAGGTACAATAGAGAGAAGATGGTGACGATTGTACGTGGGAGACAGAAGAGAGCATGAGGGCGATTATATAGAACTCTTCGTTGGTAGGACCCTTACATTTCGTGTAATCGTTATATCATAGTATCTTATTGTTGTTTGATAGAATTTTGCGTGTTAGGATAAGGCTATGGATGCATGACTTGATGGTTGCTAGTTTGGATGATAGAATTAGATTCTCATGGCTGATAGGCATTCGAATTATTGTGATCGCTTGTTTTTGTTTGGAATTTCGCGGGCGAAATTCTTAAGGGGGGAGGATGTAATAGCCCGCATTTTACGTAACAGAAGATTGTAAAATATTTTTATTTAGTTCCCTGAGAGTTGGATCATTCTCATCTTTTAATATGTTGCTTATGGGGATGTGAGACATGTCCATAATATTTACTGATTTTGTTTGTGACCATTTCACCCATGTCAGCCTTGTACAAGGCATAACTTTTGACTCAGGTTGAATTATAGGGTGAGACATGTGCCATTGGAAAGGAATTGATGTTTATCTTTCCATAGAGTGGTTACATTAAAGATTTGGCTCAACAGTTTGGTAGAAATCTATCCAGGTTTGATAAGCCAAAATGGGCTGAATTGGGAAGGCCCATTAGAGTTGGTGGAAACTATAAATAGGGGGTAAGGAATATGAGAAAGGGTTTGAATTTTCCATTCTTTTATTGGGAGGTCTTGAGCTCCTCCTTCCTCTAACACTTTTCCACCATTAGAAATCATAATCCAAGGAGGGAAATCATATATCTATACCATTGGAGGCTAGATCTACATCAATAGAAGCAAGGATTCATCGGATCAAGGTGTTTGGTGTGAGGTGTTTGCTGTCTGAATTCCTATTTCATTAATTCTTGCTTGTTTGGGAGAATCGGTAAGTGGACTACATCTCTCACATGGATTCAACGAAGTGTATGAGTAGTTGATCATGTTTTTCATCAAATTCAAGTATTCTTCTTTAGATCTATGCATTGGTAAGTTCATTTTCATATAGATCATCCTATGATCTGATCTAGCAAGTTTAGATAGGTAATTTCTATGATATTTCATATGAGTGTGCAAGTTAGATCCATGGTTTTGTTCATATGCATATTTGTGGTGATATTGGTGACTTTGACATTATCATTTATAGAATTGTCATACTGATGATATTGTTGATTTCATAACATGCTTGTAATCCTTTTAGATGTATTGGATGAGTTAGTTTCGTCGAATGAATCGTTTTGGCGAAGTTTTGGTTGAAATTGGAGTTGCATTGAAGGATGCAGGTTTTGGGTCGGCCTCAAGTTGTCCTGGTTGGTCTCAAACAGTTCTGGTCAGCCTCAATTAGTCCTGGTCGGTCTCAAACAGTTCCGGTTGGCCTCAAGTTGTTCTGGTCGATCTCAAATAGTTTTGGTCGACGTCAAGTTGTTCTAGTCGATCCTAAGTGGTTCTGTTGAGTTCTAAGTGGTTCTGGTCGGTCCTAAATGGTTCTGGTCGGTCCCAATTAGTTCTGGTCGGCCTCAAGTTGCTCTAGTCGGTCTTAAGTTGCTCTGGTTGCTATTGCTATGTGTGAATGATTGTTCTAGTTGCCATAGCTGAATTGTTATTCCTTTGGATGTATGGATCATAAAGGATATCGCTGTCGTATTATGGGGAAGGCAGGTGTAAGTTCTTCTCTGGAGCTGGGTAGATCAGTTGTTTATTTACCCATTCCCATATACTTTATTGATGAAGTTTGTTAGTTGTTTTATCGCTCACTAAGACGGTTGTCTGACTCAAGGTTTTATGTTTCCTCAGGATTACCTTGGGTTGTTCATCCGGTTGTGGATGGGAAAACTGAGTAACAGGTGGCAGGTATTTCTTTAGTGAGGACGACGATGCTGATCGATGGCGAGCAGGAGGCCCACGTACCAGTCTTGTTACTAACTAGTTTTTGTTTCCATTGTTTGCTATTTCCCTGAGTGATGTAGTGAGGCAAATTGTACAAACACTTTTATTGATATCCACGTGTATGGGAAATACTTTCTAGTTGTCATGAATGCTTAGTGTTTTTCTGCTTCAATATCACTACCTGTTGTATATGTTCTATTATATTTTATCCTTGTGCTGTGAGTTTACGACCGGTTCCGCTTGTGTTACATACTTTAATGATCGTCCATAGCTACTGTGTACACCTTTCAACGCATTATTCCTCTTGTTTAGTGCAGGGGTTATGGGTGGTCGTCACATGGACTACTTATGCTTTTGTTTACAAGGCTTTGAACAATGGTGGTCATTGTTCTTTTCTTATTCCTTCTTTTCATGTTTGTTATAATATTTTATTTAAACCATTGCATGTAACCTTATTAATTTGCATGCATCTTTTTCTTTCAGTTTTATTATCTTATTAATGCATAATATTTGCATATCATTGCATGCAACATAATTAAACTGCATGCAACCAATCGCTTCTTTCTTTTAATGCATGCATTGCATTGTTGTTTGCATTATTCTTTTCTTTTTCAATGCATGTATTTATTACATGCAATCATTTATTATCATTGTTTTATTCTTCCTTTAAATGTTTATGTCTATGCATATATATACACATATGCACTATTTAAATATTTTATTATTATAAAATGTGGGGTGTTACAATGCCTTAATAGGATTAGGAGAAAAATATAGTGAGTTTGATATTGTATCAAAGGTACTAATCTTCTTAACTGACGAATGGGAAAGGAAGTTTTTAGCTATTGAAGAATCCAACGACCTATCAACAAAGAAACCAGAAGAACTAATAGGTAACCGCATGTCTTATGAAGTAAATCTCCAAGCCAAAAAGGATCAAGCACAAGAAAAGAAGAACATAACATTTCATGCTGAAAAAGAAGAATCAGAATCAAAAGATGAGGATCCAGCCTTTATTGCCAAAAAATTTAAAAAATTCTTGAAATTTAGAAAAGGAAATAAAAATAGCTTCAAAAATAATTTCTCAAATATACCTTCATCCTCAAGTATAGAATGCTTCAATTGTCACAAGAAAAGACATATGCACAAAGATTGTCTAAAACAAAAGAAAGAAAGTCAGAAAACATTCAACAACAAGATTAAGAAAGACAAATTCAAAAAGAAGGCATTTTCTGTAACATGGGACGATTCAGATTCTGAATCATCAGATAGTGATAGCGGCAAAGACAATGAACAAGCAAACGTGTGCTTCATGGCTCAAGAATATGAGGTTAGTGATTTATCTTATGATGATTTAATTTAAGTAAATACTGAATTTTCAAATACTATAAAAGTTCTAAAAAAGAAACCTAAGGAAGCTCATGAAAATTAAAATAAAGCAGAATTTGAAAGAGATGTATTGAAAGACGAGAAGATAATTCTGGAAGAAGAACTTGAAAAGGTTTAAGAATCTCTCTCTAATTTAGATATGCCACTTTCACTTTTGAGTCAAGAAATCGAAACTCAAAAGTCAAAAAATGATACTATTATTTCTGAAAATCACGATTTAAAAACTAAAATTAAGCAAGTAGAGTTAGAAAATACCAGTCATCAAACCAGATTAGATAGTATTTCTACAAATATTTCTAACTTTAATAAAGGATGTGAGAATTTATCTGAAATTATAGAAAATTATCCGTCTTCTACTAATAAAAATATGTGTAGTTTGATTAGGAACAAACATATCAAATTATTTATGAAAACCGTTCATAACAATAAAAAACTATATTTATAAGAGGGATATTGAATTCACTTGGGTTTGGTTTCCTATGATCTAACCCTTAGGTCCCTATTAAAAAGTGGGTACCAATGTATTTATAAAATATTTTTTGTACGTCCCTCTCAAAAGAGAAAACGGATACTAGACAGTGGTTGCTCAAAACACATGACTGGAGACAAAGTTATGATTACAAACATTACGTACTTTGATGGTGGCTCTGTTACCGTCGGAGATAACTCAAAAGTTTGTATCATTGGCAAAGGAGATGTTGCACTATGGTATATCAAATCTACCCCTTATTACAAATGTTTCATTTGTTAAAAATTTAAAGCATAATTTATTAAGCATCAGTCAACTATGCGACAAAGGTTTTAAAATTACCTTTTCAGAAGATAAGTGCAGTATCTTTGATCAAAATCAAAATCTATTTTTTGAAGGAAATAGAGAAAGAATAATTACATTTTAAATATCAAAGTTAATCATAATAAAGATATGTTTTTAATAACCAAAGATAATGATCCTTGGTTATGGCACAAAAGATTTTGTCATATCAATTTTAAATCTATTCGAAGACTTTTGAAAAATGTTTTAGTAAAGGGACAACCAATGATAAACTTTAAAATAAATAATCTTTGTGAAGATTGTCAATTAGGAAAATTAACCAAATCATATTTTAAATCTAAGATAGTAATTTCAACTTTACGACCATTAGAATTATTACATATGGATTTATTTGAACAAACGTAGGTTCAATCCATCAACCATAATCGATATGTATTGTAATGGTTAATGACTTTTCTAAATATACATGGAAAATTTTTATGAAAAACAAAAGTGACACTTTTGAATATTTAAAATTTTTGTGAAAAAGAATTCAAAATATTAAAAATTTAAAACTCAAAAACATTCGAAGTGATCATGGAGGTGAATTTGAAAATGAATCATTTGAATTATTTTTTAAAAAGATGTAAATAAATCATAATTTTTCATTTCCTACAACTCCACAACAAAATGGAGTTGTAGAAAGGAAAAATAGAACATTACAAAAATGCGCGAGAACTTTATTAAATGGAAGTACTTTACCAAAGCATTTCTAGCAGAAGCTGTAGCAACTGCCTATTATATACTAAATCGTATTTCCATACGATCTCTAGCTAAAAACACTTCATATGAATTATCAAACGGAAGTAAACCTAATATTTCATATTTTAAAATTTTTGGATCAAAATGTTTTATACTAAATACAAAAGACTAACTCAGAAAATTTGATCCAATAACCGATCATGAAATATTTGTAGGATAAGCTTGTCGTGTTTTTAATAAAAGAACAAATATTATAGAAGAACAATTACATGTATCATTTGATGAAAACTCTAATGAAAGGACAATTATCAAAGATATGAACAATTTATAGTAAATACAGAAATTCCAAATTTGGAGAATAACTAAAATAATATTCATAACAACAACAATGAATTAAGATCTCCACCTTGAATTTTACGAGATCATCCTACCCAAAATATAATTGGATAAATTGACTCTCATGTTCGAACGAGAAGTAAACTAAACCAAAAAGGACATGTTGCTTTTCTTTCGACTATTGAGCCTAAAAATCGTAAAGAGGCATCAATAGACGATTATTGGATCATTGCAACGTAAGAGGAGTTAAATCAGTTCGAACAAAATGATGTTTGGGAATTAGTTCCTCGTCCTATCAATCAACCAGTTATTGGAACCAAATGGGTCTATAAAAACAAAGCAGACGAACTAGGAAATATTACTCTAAATAAAGCTAGGTTAGTAGCACAAGGCTATAACCAAGAGGAAGGAATCGACTATGGAGAAACATTTGCTCCTGTTGCAAGATTAGAAGCTATACAAATTTATTAATGTATGCTTGTTTCATAATTTTAAACTTCACAAAATGGACGTAAAAAATGCTTTTTTAAATGGTTTTATAAAAGAAAATGTATACGTCGAACGACCCCATTTATTTATCCATAAAAAATACTGATTACGTATATAAACGAAAGAAAGCTTTATATGGTCTCAAAGAAGCACCCCGTGGTTGGTATGAATGACTTAAGAGCTACTTACCTGATTCAAGATTTCAAATAGGAAAAGTAGAACAAACTCTTTTTATTAAACACTCTAATAAAGATATCCTAATTATTCAAATATGTGTCGACGATATAATTTTCAGTTCAACAAACGAAATGTTATTTAAAGATTTTGCTGGGATCATGACTAGAGAATTTGAGATGTCTCGTATGGAAGAACTATCTTATTTTCTAGGATTATAAATTAAACAATTGTCAAATGGAATTTTCAATAACTAAGAAAAATATTGTAACAATTTACTTAAATGATCTGGATTGGAAAAGACTTCCAGAAAATCAACTCCAATGAGTACTACAGCTCTTCTCGATCGAGATGACAACGGTAAAAGTGTTGACCGAAAACTATATAGAAGTATGATAGGATCTTTTCTTTACTTAACTGCAAGTCGACCTGATATCATGATAAGTGTATGTTTATGCGCTAGATTCCAATTAAATCCTAAATAATCACATTTAAGAGCAGTAAAACGAATTCTACGATATCTTAATAATATTAAGGACTTCAGTCTTTTCTATCCGAAGGAATGCCATTTGAATTAGTATCCATTGCGATGCTAATTTCGGTAGACCTCGGACGGGCAGGAAAGTACAAGTGGTACGTACCACTTCATTGGAGCCCTTGGTTTAGTAAGAAATAGAATTGTGTTTCACTCTCAACATGTGAAGCAGAATATATGCCTACAGAGCATGTGCTCAGGTTATTTATATGCAATAGACACTCAAAGATTTCGGAATAAATTTATCTAAATCCACTATTTACTGTGATAATACTAGTGCAATCAATTTATCCAAAAATCCAGTAAATCACTCACGGACAAAACATATAGATATTTGTCATCATTTCTTACGAGACAATATACAAAAAGAAATTGTAAATTTAGAATGTATTTCTACTGAAAATCAAATAGCTGATATATTTACTAAACCGCTACTAGAATATTCATTTGTCAAACTAAGACGAGAATTAGGTATGATGCCAATTAAATATGTTTAATAATATTTCACATATATTGGTAACAACAAATTATGAAGTATATAAATAAAATACAAAATTTGTTTATAAAATAAAAAATGTTTGATCATCATGACAAAGGTAAGACTCAAACTTGGGTCACTTGTTTATGAGTCTGATAACTTAACCATTTGAGCTATACATTTGAATTGGCTACATAATATTACATATACTAAACATATTTCCAAGACCATTCATTCAAAAACCAATTGTTGACCGATAATTCATTCTTTGGTTCTAAGCTCCTATTAATTCTGCACCACAATTTCCTTAAATTTTCAGCTTATAAATATACATGTCAAAACCAAACTCAAAACAACAAAAAAATTCATAGAAATTCAAGATCGTTAAAAAATGTCTCAAAACAAATCATCTTCATCTTTCAATATAACTTTTACTACTGATAGCTCAGCAGCATCATCGCATCTTCCAACGCCAACACCAAAACACGAACCTATTTATAACGGGAGAACGAACCAGTTATACACCGGAGTCCAAGAAATCCAAACGTGCGCTTTTTGTCTCTCCAGACATGAAGAGGAAGATCGATGAAGTTCATCACTATCAACAGCAAGAAATAGATCTTCAACAAGAGTTATATTTTGAATATAAAGTCACGTCCAAATGTTTGAGCTTCCTTGAAAAAATTGGTTTAAAATACTACAACTCAAAGATGAAAGATGTGAGTGAACCGCCATGACCGGTTGATCCTTTGGATCCTTCTTCCTCATATCTTACACCAAATGATCCAATTAATCCTTGGGATTCACCTCAACGGCCTCGATATAGTCCAAATACATGGGACAAGAATTATATGGCTAATGAAGGAGGTAGAGATTCAATGCCTAAGAAGGCGCCTTCTCCGAAAAATTAATGTTGTTTATTTATATATATTGGTTGATGTATCAAAAATAATTTTCGTATTAATAAAATAATCATTTTGAATTCAAAAGATATAAAATATAATAATGACGAAAAAAATAACAATATACATATATATATATAAATATATAGATATATATTTCAAAAAGTTACAAGCAAGCCACAAAAATACCAGGAAAAGACATTTGAATGCTGAGTTAAACATATTTTTCATTGAATATTCAGACGTTTGAATCCCTAAAAACAGATGTCTGAATATGGGTTAAAATGAACTATTTCGGTGTTATTTCAACATTTAACAAATTCAGACATCTGACTTAGTTTTTCAAACGTCTTTTTTTCTACTGGCACATTTTTTTAGAAAGACACGAAACTTTTTATCTACCCACCTCTTCATCATCACCCTTCACTTTTTACTTTCCCCTTTCACTTTACCAAAATCACTAGCCTCCGTTTTCCTATAAAACTCAAAATTCAAACTTTTTCTCATCCAAATCCAATGGCAAATAGACTGAAATGTACAAGACAACAAGAATCCAAGCCTCCATCCGATGATCAAGTCCAAAGATGGCTATGGAATGACATTGCAAAGGAAAGGTGCAAAGCTATGAAAAATTCAAAATTCTTTGAGGGTGCCTTTGTTAAATTTGATGCTTTTTTCCACTATCAACTTCTCTAATATGCTAGACACTTCAATTTCGAGTCTTTGGTTGATTATAATGTTAACAATTCAAATTTTACCCCTTGCTTGTCAAAATTTTCTTGGATAATTTGAATTTGGACCACCAAGCACCAAGAAATACAAACGATTGCATGTGGTCTGTGGTTTGCGGTAAACGTATTCTCCTTCACATTCAACGATTGGAATTTTTTTACATTATGCTGGGAAAGGAGTTGATAAAGATACTATTGACGTTAATTTGAATGAGAGAGATGAAGTGTCACATAAGTTTATATCCGACAATTTAGTTAACATGAAAGACCTTATTTCTACTCATCTCCATCCTTAAGCATGTATTTTGAATCGCATTTTAGTTCGAAGTATCCAACCAAGAAAAGGTCGTTATGAAAAAGTGTATAAACGTGATTTTCAAGCTTTATATTCGCTTTACTCTAACAAGAAAATAAATTCGGCTAAAATGATACTTGACGAATGGGTGGATATCACATATAAGCGGAACATTAGACAACTCATTGCGGAGCCTACACGTATTCTTCTTGAATGTCAAGTTGAAATACTGGACACTCCTAGCTTGATTATCAAAGATATTGGACCAAAAACCTTAAAGCTTATGATAATGAACCCAGTCCATCGACATTAGAATATATGTACTTTCAAGCTTGGCAAGAACACGTCGTGTAACAACCAAAAACTATAATAGCCGAGTCATCTTCTCATCGCCGTCGTCGGTTTATAAAAGAAGAAGAGGAGGACATCCAAATTGTCACTCCCGATCTTCCACCTAAGCAAGCATTGGTTATGCTTTCTCACAATCAACCAAAAATTCACAAGGATTTCAAGTGATTTGAGCATAAGACCAATAAAAAGTTTGACTCTTTGAAAGGCTTTCTTAACAAGATTTGGGATAAGATTTTGTGCATTGTACCTCAATCCTCCCAAGCTCATGATCCAACTCCATTTAATTGGTCTTCTAGATCCAAAAATGAAGTCCCAAACTCTAGCTCCGGAGATGATGCTCCAAAAGATGGTGATAGAGTGTCGGTCCTAGCAGGACATCTACAGAAAGTTGGTAAGCTTGGTATGGTTTTTATGGTACTTTTTGCATAAAACTCTTTTATTTGTACGGTTTGTAATATTTTTTGATACGTCGGTCTATTTGGCACAAAACTCTATTATGTGCTTGCAATGGTAATGAACATATGAATGTCTCATGTGAATATTTATGCTTATGTTATGTATGTCGTTAGTGTATTATCTATGTGTTTGTGCATATTCATTTGTATTGTTAACATAAGTATCTCCTTTTTCCAATGACAAAAGGGGATATATATATATATGCATATTAAAGGGAGGAGTTACATATATAGTTGTCATTATCAAAGGAGGGAGAATGTTGGATCTTGCTTCATAGCATTTTGATTATGAAAACTATACATGTACATATATATTATTATCGGCTAACTTTGTTTTGAAGGAGAAACTCAACAACAGATTCAAGAGCTCAAATTGAAGAATATATCTGTTTAGAGTATGTTAGTGATAGTATATAATTGTTAAAATCTTCCTTGGTGATACGCACACATGCATGTTTTAGTTTTTGTGTGTGTGTATATATATATATATATGATTTCAAATATGACACGCACAAGGCATAGGTCTGTTACAGCAGACAGACGTCTGGATTCTTTATTTCAGACGTTTGTCTGCTGAAACAAAATTAAGTTTCACATAATATTCAGACGTCTGAGCCAAAAATTTCAGACGTCTATTTATATCCCGAAATGGCCTATTTCTTTGTTGTTTGAATTTATATTAAAAACAAACATATGAATTTTCAATTCAGATATCTGAATACGAATAGATGCAACTATTCAATAAAGAGTCGCAACTTTTAATTCATATCTCTTCTTTGAATCTCTTCATGAATAATTGCAACTATATAATTATTATAATTATGAGTTCAATCAAATGTTTTCTTCACCGAATTTTACTCTAATTCTTTGTATCTAATCTATTGCAATCATAATCGCAAAGCATACTCTATTTCTATATTCTTGTGATTACAAATCATTCTTAGTCTTCCATATTCTTTCACGGACTACACTACCATCATCAAGGAAATATTATAGGAAGAGTGTATATTAATTTTCCATATCGGTGTTATCAAGAACACAAATAGTCAACAAATTTATTGCATTATCAAAGACCTCTTCAGTAGTTGGGGCAAGAAATCATGTTGGTTGTTCGGGTAGTGGTATTTGTTGTAAACCTATTCACTGGATGAAGTGAGGGTTGTTTGCAGTGAAATTCCAAAAGGGAGTCTGAGACTGGAGGTAGAACGAAGGTTTGAACTAGTATAAATCTTGGTGTCACTTTTACTTACTGCACATTATCCTGTTCATATTCCATATTATACAATCCTACCACTGCATAGACTCTTTCAGAAATGCCTTGGATTGGGGAGGTATTGACATGAGATGGAAGGGGAGAAAACATGTGACGACCGCCCATAACTCCCGCACTTAACAAGAGGAATAATGCGCTGAAAGGTGTGCCAGGCAGCTATAGACGATCACCAAGGTAAGATAAAAACAAGCGGAGCCTATTGTATAACTCACAGTGCATAGATAAAGTATAATAGAACATATACAACAGACATATAATAGTGAAGCATATTTAAGCAGAAACTTAAACTTTCATATCAACTAGAAAGATCCATACATCACTGGGGTACATAATAAGAGTCTGTACAAAATGCCTCACTACAATCACTCAGAGAACACTCATTGAGCATAACAGCGGAAACAACAACTAGTATGTATAGTAGAAAGTAATACATAAGCCTCCTGCTCTTCATCGCTCAGCAGCATCGTCTCATCAAGATCTATCACCTGCTACCTAGTATGCCCATCCACAACGCAATGGATGAACAACACAAGGTAATAAGAGGAAATATAAAACCTTGAGTTAGACAACAGTCTTAATAAGTGATAAAACAGCTGTCTAACATCATCAATAAGGTATATGAGAAATAGTTACATCAACCATCTAATCTACCAACATCTATAGAGAAGAAACTCAAACCCGTCTTCCCTACATCTGACGGTGACAGCCTTTACAAACAACCAAAGAGAAAACATAGCAGACATAACATTCAGTTATCTAGCATAGAACATCTTAATTGAGATAAACATCCCCTAAGTACAATCCTCGAAGGCCTAAACCAACATCAGACAAGCACCCAAGAGATGTCTCCTTCTATGTGGAACAATCTACACAATACGATACAAGCAAAGCAACAAACATCCATGACTATGACTATAACTACCAATCCCACCTTGAAACGATCGTTAATCACATGACTGGCTACGACATGCCATTTGTCAAGGGCTAATGGTAACTCGGTTCTAGCGAAACTCCATACTCCTTTCATTGATACGTATCTAGGCCCATCAGGTTCATACCCAGGGTACTCGACCATTCGGCTGGTCTTTTAGGCATCCCTATTATACCCCTACTTTGAGCCCGCTAGAACCTACGACAACTATAATTCTCCGGCCTTCAATATCTTTAGTTGTCATTAACGGTGACCATTCACAAGCTCAAATAATATTGAGCGACCATTATCCATGAGCTCAAATCGTCTTGAGTCATCCTCACATTCATTAATTTTCGTCGATCAACGAACACTTTAAAACACTTCTAACATTTCTCCTTGAACTCATGTCGAAGCCACAACCATCATCGAATCAAAAACATACATTGTTTGGTCAATATTCAATTCATAGCGTTCAGACTTTTTGCTATGAAAAACATACCACGGCGTTTCCAAAAATGCTATGGTCCCCATTCAGAGTGTTTCAGAAACGCGGTGGTTTCTGTCTGATCCATGCCAGATCCTTACCCGATCCATGCTCCAGAACTTGCCTGATCCATACCTTTTCACAATGTTTGTAAAACATTGTCGTACATGGAAAATCTGATCTAAGCAAAAATCTTGCCCGATCCACTTTTCATCAATTGCCCCCTTGGCCGACCCACTATTTTCTTATGCCCGATCCACTCCATTTTTTTTTGATGCACTTCATTTTTAAGTCTGATCCATTGCAGAACCTTGCTATATCTACTTTTCCACCATGTGGCCACTATCCCAATCCATGTTTTTGACGTGCCCGCTCTCCTCCATTTTTTTTTTTCCGATCCACTCCTTTTTTTTTTGATCCACTCCAAAACCTTGCCAGATCCACTTTTCCACCATATGGCCACTTGCCCGATCCATGCCCAGATTTTGCTCGATCCATCAATTTCTACAGCATTCCTAAACGTTGTTAAACCCAGAATTTCGATCCACTCTAGTTTCGCCCAGTCTATCGAAAGACAACCGACCCATAACCATTTTTACGCCGGATGCATTACAAAAAATCGCCCTATCCAACTCCAATTCGATCCAAAACTCGTGCAAAACATTCAATTTCACAAATTAATCAAACCAAACCATCAACAAGTGTTAACACAATGATTTTCCATCATTCAAACATAAGAAATTCACCAAATTCATGATAATCAATAAACGAATTAAACAAATGGATCTAACATGTAATAACACATGAATTAACACAGTAATTTAACGATTTAAGTTTCTAGATTAAATCCTATTGTGATTCCAATAAAAATATACTTACCATGATGTAGATCTTGCTGAAATCAACTTGAAATGATGAAAATAAGATCAAACAACCCATATACTCGATTGAATCCATGTGAGAGATGTTTATCACTCACCAAATCTTCAAATCAACTTTAAAACGATGATCTACAAATTCGGACAACGAAGAACAATCTTTAAACCACCCAATTTGATGAGATCTACTCTCTTTTGATGTAGATCTAGCCTTCCTTGATGTAGATCTAAGATTTTAATGGAGGAGAGATGTATTTGATTGGAGTAGGGCGAATCTCAAACTCCAACCAAATAAGAAATGAAGAAAGTAATCCATTCTCCTTACCTCTACCCCTATTTTTATCCATTTAACCAGCCTACTAATGGGCCTTCCCAAATCATCCCATTAATGACTAGTTAACCTGTCCAGAAATTATGTTGCACTATGCACTAAAATATCGATTCCTCCCAAATCGCTGAACCAAATCTTTAATGTGATCACTTTACGAAATTGGCAACACTATTTTCTATCCAATAAAATTGATCACAACACCTGAAATATTTGCAATATTTGCACTAAAATGTCGGCATTCATTGGTGCTATGTCCAGCTACGTCGTGGAATATGCAATATTTGCCGGAATTAAGCTCCATCTGGGTTGGCTCTCATCAAGGTGGTCTTGGAGTGGGCAGGGACCCTTGTATGTCAAGATAGATATCGAACAGAGAGGAATTGAGTCCGGTGTACTGGTCGTACTCACTTTCGATTCGAGGTTGTACGTGACGCTCGCTCTTTTCCGAGGCCTTTCCTCTTCCTTGATTCTGGCCGTTGCTATTGGATGGACCTTGTTGTTTAGTGGCTAAGACCTCTAGGCACTCCATCTCAATGTTGGCATCTTCTTGTCAGAGGAATCGCTCGGCCTCGAAATAGAAATCATCTATATCTTTGGGAGGATCTTTGGTTAAAGAAATCGAGAATTCTGACTAGTTCTGTACTCCTGCAATGGCGGCTATAAGTACCATCGATGGCTCGGGCCGATCGACTGACGCTACTGCCGCGTTGAACCTTTCGAGGAAGGATTTGAGCATCTCTCCTGATCGCTGCTTGATGGTGGATAAGAACATAACACTCTTTGGTTGGGAGATATGTACCCTGAATTGCTCGATGAAGCGGGTGATCAGCGTGTTCTAGCTGCTGATTGACTCCGTTGTTAGTTGTCGAAACCACATTCCGGTTATGTCTGTGAGAAAGAGAGGGAAGCACTTAGCGATGACGTTGGTCGATGCGCCAAGTACTTCCATATGCCGCATGTATCACATGAGGTGGATGGTTGGATTTGTGCGACCGTTGTATGGTTCGATAGTTGGGAACTTGAAGTCCGGAGGGTTTCAGGAGTTTCTGATTTCCCTGGTAAAGGGGTTGTGATTGACATTATCTATGTCTTGCTGCGAGGAAGTGCCCCGAGTAAAGCGTTGGATGATGCTTGCAAGCTGGCTTCCATCCCCGAGGAGTCGTTGCCATGAATTTAGTTCAGCATCCGGGAGAGCTTCGGTGCGAGGATCTGGCAAAAGCATGCTTGGAAGGGCGGCCGTTGGCTGGGGTCGTCCTCCGAGAGTTGAATAAAGGTGCGAGGGAAGGTGAGTTCTGGTAGGTGGTTCTGGAAAGGATGGCCCCTCTTAAACCTGATGAGTGTTGGATCGAACTGTACCCATGACAGAGGGTCCAGGCTGATTCGGCATAGCATGTGATCTTCGGGACTCAGGGTTGCCCCTGGTTGGAGCGAAGTTAGAAGGCTCTATAGTAGTGCCATCTTCCGCCATGGTGAGGACCGGTATGGTAGAGTGACCATCTTTTTTCGGAGGGAAGGCTGCACCAGCTCTTCGTTGAGGGGGAAGAGTGGTTAGAGTGGTCTACGGTAAGATTCCGGGATGTAATGGGAATGGCATTGATTCTGATGGGCCCGGTGGCCGCTCGACTGGCATGAGAGGCCGAGCTATTTCCAAGAGTGGAGGCAAAGTGGCCGGATGACCTACGTTTCGATTGCCAGCGTCCTGCAAATTTGCAGCTACGGTCATGTTGGTCGCTAGAAGCGATACTCCTGGCTGTGATTGATTGGTTGGTGGGACCAAACTAGGATGAAATAAAGGTGTAGTCTGATAAGTGGCCTGATACTGTGCAGACCAAAGATCAGCTGTTGGCCCAGTCCCGGCAGGTGGAGGAATTGATGTTGAAGCGTTCAATCCTGTCTCCAGTCAACTGAGAAGATGATCCATCAACTACTGCTGTCGTTCGAGGAGTTTATCCTAATATGTCATATGGTCTCTGAACTCGACCATGATTTTTTCCATATTGGCCCGGGTAAAAAATCGAGACATATCTTCATGAGAGGAAGCCTCTTGGCTCGCTTCTATAGCATTAGTATTGGCTGCATCGGTGTTCACGGGACGAGAGGATGTTGGATCTTTCTTTCGCTTGATCGCCATGAATTGAGATGAGCGGATGCTCTGAAGGAAGGTTGGTGCGCTCTCCCCCTTCCTGGCGCGCCAATGTGTTAACATCAAAAGTTGGTCACTATGATGATCAACCTGCAATCGAGTGAAGAGCACATGAATACTGATTATAAAATACGGAAAAAGTAAAGAAAACGGGGAAGACGCATAGACTTTTTATAGTGGTTCGGCAAAGGCTGTGCCTACGTCCACTTTATATATTATTTCTACTTTGGATTACAAATACAATGCTTTTTCTGTTTGAAGAAAAGAAAGAAGATGGCTATTTCTCTCTTACAGAAAAGGTTTCTCTGGAAAGAAGTAGAAGTCCTCCTTTTCTCTTTAAGCTTTGAGTTATTTATAGGTGGAGATGGCGACTTGAGCGATTGTGACGTGGCCCGGCCTTTCTGGGATGACTTGGACGCATGGAGTCCATTCCTTGGATAGAATAGCGGCTGGAAGACTGATTCAACTATTCATAAATAGTATCCTCAGAAGTTGCGGCTTACGTGGCATCCCTGATGAGGTGTATCAAAAGTAGAGCTTTGTCCGGATGTGGTTGACCGCCTTTTCTTCCTTGAAAGTCGGGCTAAGTATTTGAACAGCTCAGCCGGATATTTCCATGCAGATCCGAAATATTCGGTTAACATGCCCTATATGAGAGCGGTTCTCTCAGTCGACTGGAAGAGCGAATCTTCCGGAGTGAGTTATTGGCTTGCTCGAGAAGCGGTTCGGCCCAATTCGTGATTACCTCAGACCGACCTTCTGCTGGGCTTCCTGGAGTGCGATCTGTCTAATTTGCCTGGTTGCGCGTTTGGGCTTCGATCTAACCCGTTGCAGCTTTTTCCAAAAAGAGGGCTAACATAATCCAATGATGCATGGATATTCTCATGATGATATGAAAGATTACGATTATATTCGATTGTGCTTCACTACTGTTTCATGTTGTATATGTTCAATTATATTTTATCCTTGCATTGTGAGTTATACGACATGTCCAACGTGTGTTTTATTCCCCGATGATCATCCTGTATCGGCTTGGCACGTCATACAACGCACTTCATTCTCGGTTTGTGTAGGAGGTATGAGCGGTCGTCATAGTTTAATTGGTCGAATAGGTCATCTATTCGAGACAAAGGGTACTAGTTCTTAAGGGTTTGTTTATTCAAGTCTCTATAATCGACACGTCATCTTAAGGAACCATCAGACTTGGCTACAAACACCATGGCTAATCCCCTGCTGGAACGACTTAGTCGAATAAACCCTTTCTCCAAAAAAATTTGAACTTTCTTATCCAGTTCTTTGTTTTCCTTCAGTGCCATTCTCCAACTAGGATGAACAACTAGTCAAGCATTGGATACTAAGTCAATCCTAAACTCAATTTCTCTGTGAGGAGGGAGACTTTTGACTTATTCAAACACATCGAGAAAATTTCAGACGATCGGTATTGTTACAATGTTCGTAATAGGGTAACCTAAAGTACACATTAATCTATCTCGTTTTGGGCTAGGGTCCTCACAAGAAAGATCGATAATTCTTCCAAACTTCAAATCTTCATAAATTCTTCAAAATCTAGAGAAAGTTCGATATTATTCATTCTCAGTATAATATCAAATTCTTCGAAATCTAGAATATATAGGTCGAAAGGGAATTGATGATGCAAATAAGAGATAGGGATTTCTTTAGAATATAAACTTAGAGTGGTAGAGCCTCATACCGGGTTTATCACACAAAGGGGGTCCTCAACGAAACTTTTCTTTAAGTTAAACTTTTCTACCGTATGTTTAGAAATAAAGCTATGTATAGCACCAGTGTCAAACAAACTCGAGTTAATTTATCACAAACAAGAATGTTACCTTCCAATACTCCTTTCCCTTTGTTATCCCTTGAAGTTGAGGGATCATCCTTGTTATCATAAACCATTGCTACTTCTATTTTCTTCATAATGGGACAATTCTTGGCCAAATGTCCGGTCTTGTGGCAGTTATAGCATTCTCTAGTCTCCTTTTCTCTCTTTAGTTTTCTGCAACTGCTTGAATAATTCCCCTTCTCATGGAAGTTGTAACATGGAACTTTTTGGAGAAAATTTTCATTGCCTCCTTTCTGCTTTTTGTTTTGTCCTTGCTTCTTTTCGTTGAATTTCATTTTCTTCCAGTTGCCTCCTTTTTCTCCAGATGCTTTATCAATTGTAGCATATTGATAACCCACATCTACTAAGTCAACAAATGATTGCTTCACATGGGTTGTCATCCTCTCATGGTACTTCTTCTCCATTCCTTTGATAACCCTTTCGTTCTTCTTTATCGAAGTGTTAATAAGATATGATCCAAAATGAGATAGTTCATTAATCTTATTAAGGGTATTCTTCAAAAGACATACTTCCCTGCTTGCGATCCATTAATTCTTCATACATCCGGAGATTCCCGTGGATGGCATAAATCGCTCCTTAAAGATTTCCTTGAATAGTTCCCAAGAGATGTCATCTTCAACTCGTCCTTGAATGACAGATTCCCACCATACAGCAGCTCCATCCAGAAATTTCCAAGTAGCCAATATCCTTTCCTTATTATCTTCCAAGTTAAACCTTTGAAAAACTTCTTGCATGCACTCATCCAAGCTTGAGTTGCTAGGATATCATCAGCTCCTTTAAACGGCTTTCCACCCAAATTTGTATAATGCTTAGTTAAAATAGGAAGACTAAATTGGGGATGAGCAGGAATTGCCTCATCTTTAACTATTGTAGTGCGACCATTGGTGGTGGTACTTACTTCTCCTCAACGTCTTCTGTTACCGCTCATTTTCTACTATCTTTGAATAATAAAAAAAATGTTTGTTAAGGCATACAGACGAATTATCTTTAGGGTTATGGAATAGTTGAGAGTCTTTATATTTCATTGGATTTTTCTCATCTTAGGTATTACTAACCCTTTTTCTACTGAGCTTTCTAATGTGTTATACCCCAAAGCGTTGTATGAACCAAAGCAATGATACAAAATGTGACAGCCCGGGATTTCAGAGTTTGAAGCTTGACATTTTGACACAACTCAAGCGTCAAATATCGGACTCCAAATGCCTAATTCCTGGTTGTCTTAGGATTATAACATATCAAAAACAATCACAATGGAAAAAACATCTCATTAGATAATGTGAGGTACATCGGTGTTACATCATCAATATCAGAGTAATGTACATATCCAGTTACATGAATTACTAGATAAAAGTACAACGGAAATAAAACTAAAGAGAGTGAATCCAAAACATGCTTCCATCTTTACCTCTAGATCCAAAAGATATCTAAGTGCTCCACAAAATATAGTGCTCCAAAATACTTGCTCTTGAAATTGCTACAACCTAACTCCTAGGTTGCATGTGCAAAAATTAAGTACACCTAGAGTTTAAGAGAAAAACAATAAACTCAAGGTCAGTTATGGGACTAGTATAAGAAACAACAATTATTCAAATTTATTTAAAGTTTGGTAAATCATAGGTCCACGCGGTATAACACGAAACGTGTTTCCTCCTTATGAATACCTGTCATAATACTTGCAGTGATTTCAAAAAATGAAGCTATCATAAGGTCTCTAATCACACATACATGCAAATGCAAATTAGGAGAGATTTCCACTTATGAGAGCCAAACATGCTTGATACATAAAATTCTCTTTTATTATCATTAGTGCATAGTATGAAAATTATTTTCATAAATAAACGTGTCAATTTCAGGTGACATGAATGTCCCATACCACTATGCCACCATAGAGGTTTACAACCAAAATCGTACAGACTCGCAGAGGAGAATGGATTTCCAACAAAGGACCGGACTAAGGAACTTCTGTTCCGAATTCAGACATTTCTAGAGGGATGTCCGAGAACAACACCATATCCTCTGCCAACACAAGGCGGGATCTTCTGACCTGGATCAACCTTGAATAACTGACCTATAAACCGAGCCCCCCCCCCCAACATCAACAACCACATAATAGTAGAAGCTGTCACTAAGGTAATACATGGGCTCCATACCATGGTACACATTTCTATCTAGAAAGAGACGATAACCCATACCTTGTTGCATCTTTCCTGTTTCAGTCATTTACCGAGGTGTGAGGCTTGTCGAAATCTTATTACATAAAGCTACGCTACACTAAGCCATGCTTTGATTTCATATCACATCACTTAACATGCCACATTGTCATCCCATAACATATAATCGATAAACGCTAACCATATCACCTTTGAGCTTATACGTTTCAAAGAAGGGTGTTAAGCTAAGAGAATAAATTCTTCGCCATCAACAAAACTATGTTTAGCAAAAATTAATCACATAATAAAAATATAACGTCAAACACACATCCATACAAGTCCGTTCTAGGTCTAAATGAAACTGAAGGCACCTTATTCTTCGTCCAATAAAGGAGAGAGATCTTTGCAAATCCAGAATTCCTTCAAATACGTATGGACCACTGCCACTTAACTGATTTAAATCCATTTTCAAATGGAAGCTAACCATCTACAAATATCTTTCAACACCATCATTAAATATCTTTCATCCCACCTTATTCTTATTTGGAATGGTCTTCAGACCTAAGTCTGATCCCGGGCTTTCCAAGTAGGATCGTTCTTTTAAAACTTATAGATGTATAAGTCTTCATTCAAATCTCACTTCAAACTTCATTAAAATATTCCAATTTTTATCTTAAATCATTTCTTTAATTTTGGAATATAATTATAAAGTTTAAATCCCTTTAAATCTTCACTCTTGGTAATAGCGTTACAAAAGGCTACTCAAAATAGCCAATTTCACATTTTCATTAAATCAACTTCAAATCTTCATAAATTTGATTCAAATCACTTTGAAACTATTTATTATGATTTATAGGATTTTTACCTATTTTTAATAATTTTTAAAAAGTAATTTTTATTGATTTCCAAATTTGATCACTAAACTGCACCTATAGTGACCATTTCAAATATTGTTTTACACATAACTTGAAATCTATATATTATATTTTGAAATTTTATTTTTCATTTGAAAGCTATTATCTTTAGAAAGCAAATATCTTTCGTTCGAAGAAATCCAATTAAATTTGCTCAAGTTATGAGCGTTTAAATTTCATAGTCGAAATTCTTAATCTACCGCTAGCGACAAGTCCTATTCAGACTATATTATAAATTTATATTAAAATAAATCCGATTAAATTTGAAGTAGTTTATAAATCATTTCAAAACACATATATACTCATTTGAAAATATTATTTCAAATATAACCTTTGAAATTCAATATTTCTGTTAAATGTATATTATAATATTATTTTATTATTAAAATAAAATATATTTTCAAAACTTGTCCGTTTAAGCTCAAACTCTCCTGAAATTCATTATAAAAATAAATAAGATAGTTTATGAATTAAAATCGAGTTAAAATGATTTCTATATTCTCAAACTGAACTTAACTTTTTAAAGTTACTATTCACTTTCAAATTCAAATTTGAAACTGTTATTTATACTTGAAATAAATTCCAAATAATTTTTTGTTCTTTTAAAAAAATCTTGAACACTTTAACTTTATTTCCAAATCGTTTTGAATTTAAAAATTCAACTTTTATTTTTCACTTATTATTTAAATGAATAACTATTCATTTAAATTATTCAAACTTATTCAGTACCCAATAATTCAACTTTTTTGGGTATAATCCATCATGATAATCTATACCACATCATTCACAACCATGATAATATCCATCACACATATCGTGGCATAGTTCATAACATATAAGCCTTAAACCATTAACGCTTATATGTTTTAGTCAATCAACAGATTATCCGTAAAACACAATTATCAATCAACATAAGCATTCATCACAATCATATCATTGTCACTTAAAATCACATCTTTACTTCACCAAACTTTATTAAAATAATGTAATTTAATGTTAAATAACCATAACTAGTTACTTGCATAGTGTCACATAACTATATTTAACAAATTCAGTTTCTCACCGAGGGATCCACTCCTTCGTATCTTTCACATGTAGGACTAGTCTAGCTCTACTTAGCAGGAAACTAACACTATTTCAACTCGATATTTCAACTAACATAAGATATATGTCTGTGTTTAGAGGTGGAAAAGTTGAAACCTTTAAGCTTTTAATGGGTAAAGGTGGGATTTTTGGCAAGGGGGGCTCGGCCAATGTGGTGTGGGTCAACTCGGGCTGGAGAGGTGTTGGTGGGTGTCCACCAAGGCTGGAGGAAGGCTAATTTCGGGTGTAGGAGGCTAAAGGAGGGACCTTCAATGATTTTAAAGGGGTTTTAGGTTGTTTAGATGGTGTTTAGGGGTAGTGGGGTCCACATGGAGGAGGGTGAGGAGTGGTGCTGACGTGGGCAGCAAGGGAGAGTGGAAGGTGGCTTTGTAGCAGGTGGTGGGGTCCACTTGGTCTAATGTGGGTGAAGATGGTGCAAAGGAGGTGGTTTTAGGGTTAAAAGAGGGGTTTTGGAGTGTTATACGGTATTTACAGGTGGTGGGGTCTACGGGGAAGACGGGAGACTCCTGGTGCTAATGTGAAAGAGAGGGGAGGTGGTGAAATAGGCGGGGGTAGCTGGTGAGGCCGACGGGTAGGAGGGAGGAGGTGGAGGAGATGGAGAAGAAGAAGAGGAAAATGAGAAGGGAGAAAATGGAAGTAAAGTGGAAATTCTTCCTAAGGCTTCATGAAATGGAAATGCCTTGGATTGGTAAGGTGTTGGCATGAAATGGAAGGGAAGAAAATACACCTTGGATGCTTCATTATGTGACAAATCAAAGAAAGCAAAACTCCACTTAACTAGTTAAGTGTGAATACTTAACTTATTAAGTGCACTACAGTTTCTCGTTTCTACTCATATGACCACCTACTAACTCTGATTTTGAAATTCTACTACCTTTCACAGATACGGTTCTAATGAACCTAGTTTCGTAAAATTTGGAGACCGTTTGAAAAATGGCCTTATTCTGGCTTTTATTGAATTTTAGTTAATTTTTTAACATGCGTTTATATTGTGTATGCTCACATACGAACTCTGATTGGTTTGAAAATTTTGGAGACTGTTTTAAAATTTCGATGAAAGTGGTTTCATCGAAATCCAAGATCGTTTGCAAATGTCTATATTTAGGCTATTAAAACAATATTAAATTATCGAATTTTAAATTGACTAAAATTTGTAACGACCCGCATTCTACGCATCAAAGGATCGTAGAATATTTATTTCTTTCACATACGTAGTCGTATGGTCATGTAACTTTGGGAGACGACTATAGGGTTCATTTCCCATATTCATGATTTTTGCCAATTTTTAAATGACCATTTTGCCACTAGCTGATTTTGTTTTGGTCATAACTTTTGATTGGAAAGGAGTTTTGCCTTCAAACCACTTCCATTGGATCTGGATGATGGTTTACAATTTCGTAGAGTGGTCACATTAGTCAAACAGACTCACTGTTTGGGAGATATAGCTGAAACAAGTTTCAAATGGTGAAAAACAGCTTAATTGGGCTTAACCGGATGATTAACAGGTAGGCCCAAAGGGGAATTTCGGGATTAGGAGTTTAAAAGGGCTGTTAGGGTTTGGAGAATACCTTTTTCTCATTTTTCAGCCGTCACTGTTCATTCCTCTTAACCTAGCCATGGCCTCCACTCTCTAAATCTCTTCAAAACACCTCTAAACCACTTTCTAATTGAAGATTAGGCTTAGCAAACATCAAATTAAGGAGGAATAACACCAAAGCAAGGTTAGAGCTGATGTGTTGCATTAGGAACAGCGCCAAACAGAGAATCATTTCAGATTTGGTATTTTATTTGTGGCCAAGGTGAGTGATTTGCATAATTTTGCACTAATTACTGTTAATTAAGGGTAATTAGTGAAGATTAACGAAATTAGACATGATAAAATTTTGGAAAAATATTTATAAAATTCGAAATGATATTTTAGACCTCTGTTTAAAGTTTGGGTTAATTTGGTTAAATTTTTCTAATCATATCATTAGATTTTGCCTAAACATGTTTAAGGGAAAATATGGGGTTTTGGCTATGTTTGATCCATTTTAACCTATCAAGTTGTTGTTTTGGTGTTTGTGGTCACTTCTATTTGTTGCTGTGACCGTATGGTATGCTTTATGATTGCTTAGAAAAGTTAGAATGGTCGAAAACGTCGTCGTATGGCGTAAAACGGTCGCTGGAAAAGTCGCAGGAAAATTGTGCAGGGTTTCGGATCGGATCGGTTGAAAGGGCTCGGGTCGGATAGTGGACTGGGCAAGGGAGCACCGAACCGAACTGGAACTTAGCACAAGATAAAGCATGGTGAAAAGGAAGGCCATTGGGATTGTGTTGGAGTTGGGATCGGGCTGACGCTTGGCGTGGGGATCAGATCAGATTGGAGCTAGAAAATAGGATCGGATCGGAATGACAGGAGGGCATGGGATCGGAATGACAGGAGGGCATGGGATCGGATCAGACTAACTGGAGGGATAGAGGACCGAACTGTATCTAAGCAGAATCACCCGAACCGAACCGAGTTGGAGGATGACACCCGAACCGAACCGAATGAAGGAGCTGAGCCAAACCACGATGGAGAATCTGAACCGAACGAGAAATCTGAGGATGATGTATAGCCGAACCGAACCAGACTTGAGCAACTTCTACTCGACGACTTCTTTTGAAGACCAGCTCCAATTCGCCAAAACCCGAGATGCAAAGGTAGTCCAAGTGGGAAGTTTGTACTCAGGATCCAGTTGGGAACCAATGAGTTAACTTCATGATTGGGCTTTGCTGCGGGACGTGTGCTAAGGGGTTGTCGATGTCTGTAACTTTGGATCACTATGTGTAGGAGGTACGTGAACGGATTCAAGGCCACAGTGGCCTAGGTACAACTAAAGATCTATAGACCAATGAAGTGGGGTCATTTGTAAAGATTTGGTCATGACTCCATGGGTCAAGCTTGGTAGTAGCAGTAGTTGTACAAGTCGAACTCCGTCACTACTTCGATGGGTCTGGTGATTGACAGTGGTGGACATCGTATGCTTTACGCACTATGTGAGAGATGTGAGGATGGTTGCTATGCTTGATTTGTTTGCCATCATTGTGACGTGCACACCCTACCCCCGTATTCTTTATACCATATATTAGTGGCACCTTAGAGTATTGTACGGTATGTAGTGCTAACTCTTTGGTTGCAGGTCCAGGTTCAGGTATGGTTTAGTATACCTGTTATTGTTCTGTTTTGCTGCTTATCGCTCATACCAGACTTTTTGTCTGACCCAGAGTTTATGTCTCTTCTTATTACTCTGGGTGCTCTCACGAGCAGACTAGAGACAGGTTAACTGGTGAAGCACGAGTAGCTGTACCGGAGACGAGCAGGAGGCTTCCACGTATGATATATAGATATTCTCCCTGTGTCGCTGTTGGTCACCACTTTGGGCATTAGTAGTGTACCTCTTTCTTTTTGCTTTAGAGACAGTATTTTACAAAGTTGTAATAATGGTATTGGAACATAAGCTGTATCTGGATTTTTCCGCTGCTATGATGTTTAGTTTTCAGCTTATGCACTGTCTCACCTGTTTTATGTCAAAATATGTTACTATTATATTTTATTCCATGCGCTGTGAGACATTCTACAGGTTTTCGACTAGTTCACTCTCTTCTTTCCTTTCTTTGGCGACCGTTCCGTTCTAGTCGGGCATGCATACAACGCACTTTCGGAGGAAATGCCGGCAGGTGCGGGGCGGGCCATCACACTTAGTATCAGAGCTCTAGGTTGCGTAGTTAACCTAGGGAAAGACACCAGGAAGAAATAATACGTATATCAGAGCGCGTATTTGTAACACCCCGGATTTTTGAATAATCGAATTAACTAAATTAAAGAATAATTAATCTCAGATGTGAGAATTAAGGGAAACGGGTTGCGCCATTATGTTCGTCTCGAAATTCTGGTTGAGATAGAGTCCGAGTTTGCGTGAATTGGACTTCGTATGAAGAAGTTATGGCGATCGGAAATTTCAGAAAATTCAAAATAGATTTTCAGAAAATTCAAATTTCGGAGTCAGACAGGCTAGAAGGGAAAATTCCCGCTAGGGCCAGGTCGACCATAAGGTTGACCTGCCTTAACCAGGTCGACCTGGGGGTCGACCTGCCCCCCTCCCCCCCCCCCCCCCCCCGGGCAGATTTGATTGATGGTATGTTTGTGACTATGTGCTGACTCATTAGAGTTTCTGATCTGCTCTGATTGGCTGGGATTAATTCTGGGTTGATCGGACGGCTTAAACTAATCCTAAACTCTATAAAAACACTTATAGACTCAAACCCTAAAATCAAAACAAAATTGGATTCATGGCCTCCATGCCGTCACCTTGCAACTCAGAATAGCCGCCGCCCATTAGAGAGGAAGAAAGCAAATCAAATTCAATCCTTTTCAACTCTAACAGCGAATCTTCATCAAAGGAGCGCTAATTCAACTCCAGAAATCAGAATTCAGAACTCAAGACTGCTTTTGAGTTGTGAGTTCGATAGTTTTAACAAAATAATTAATAAATGAATTGGATTGAGTTATAATGCGGATAATTTGGATGTGATATGAATTGTTGATTTCATGTTGTAATTATGTTGTAGAATTATGTTGTAATTTCTATGATATTATGTTATGATGCTATCATCTACGATGCAAAGTTACGATGCTATCACCCATGTTATAATCCTATGATTGGCTTATGTCTAGTTGAATCATCATGTTTCTTATGCTAGTTTGTTATATTGATTCATATGATAAATCATATATAGGAAAGTTTGGATGTTGATTCAAACATGAACCATATACAAGTTGGGTAGAATTATATGTGACCTTGCATAGCTATGGCACTTAGTTTATGTGAGAATTTAATCGAAAGTTAGGCTATGACATATGCTAAATTCTACATGATACTTTACATGTTAGATACTAGTCTACACCATTGTTGCGATGTATAAATCACCTATGTAATTTTATGAGTTGGATATGAATCATGTTATGCAAGTTTAGGATTATTACCTATGCAAATATAGATCTATGACATATGTTATTTATGCAAGTTTGTGGCCATTATTTCATCAAGTTCACACCTTTAGATTTGGATCCATGACATATATTATTTATGCAAGTTGTATTTTTGGCCTATGAAAGTTTTAGATGTAGAACATCATTCACATATGCAAGTTCACCCCTATGTTAGATTTATGTTTTAATTATGTGTATAAATTGTGATGTTTTCTTTTATTTTATAAGTTAGACTTTTCGAGTCTAACGTATATTTTTACGTTAATCGAACAAACGTACTACGTGGGGAAAACGGGGATAATATTAAAAATATTTAAAAGGCATAAAATATAATTATGGTGAAAATTGGTATGATTTTACATACCATAAATGGATGGACATAATTGAGTCAATTATGGACATCGTTAAATTCGGAATTGATTGATAATTTGAATAGGGAAAGTAATTCAAATTTGGGGAATGATTAATTAGGAGTAATTAATCGTCTAAGACATGATGTTAGGCTCTTTTGTGGTGTAAGACTGCCCGGACCCGCCCGGCAAATCCAGCTACCACAAATGCCAGTCTAATGTGAGAGGTCTTAGGCACAAACTAAATACATAACAGTTGTAAAGACACGAGGTTAGGCTCTTTTGTGGTGTAAGACTGCCCGGACCCGCCCGGCAAATCCAACTGCCACAAATGTCAGTCTAATGTGAGAGGTCTTTATGAGGTTACGGTCTTAATGAATTAAGAAACACTTAACCAGATAAGCATGTAGTGGGACATGAGGGGGTTAAGTGGGTGCCTTGGGTGGCATGTGGAATCTAGTGGGTGCCTTAGGTGGCATTTGGAAATACGATTAGAAACACTTAACCAAAATTGAAACATGTAATTGAAACATGAATAAGAAGTGGGTTAAGTGGGATGTACTAGAGGGGACCAAGCTTAGGTGGATAGCTTGTGTCAAGTAATGGGGGGCCGTATCAACCAGTAACTCATACGTATCTTTGTGGGCTCGACCCAAGTCGAGGACGGGACACGCATACTGGGCTTGACTGTAAGAGGCCAAACCGGGTTAGCGGTGGCAACACAAGTCCAACGGGTTCATATGCGTGTGTGGACCCGGGCTGGTAGGTAAGACGTTGTTGCATCATGTAGGTATAAGTCGTGCATTCTTGGTGGTATCAGGTTGCCACTTTGGGGAGTGATACACCCCACTGTGGGGCCAGCATGGATATCTACGAGTTTGGGAGCCGATCGCTTGGGGGTAGTGGGTACACCTAGTGGAGAAAGGGGCAGACGGCACCTATGAAGGCAGCTAGGGGTGCACGAAACTACCAATATTGTTGAGTCTGTAGGCGGGATCAACCTTAGGGTGACTAGTGGTGGTGCAGTATACTAGTGGCGGTGTAGTATAGCAATTATCCTATAGTGTTGGTGTAGTTTAGTAAATTTATCTTAGTGGGTTAGGTGCGCTTTAACGATATCGTTGTTCATTTGTTTCCTTGTTTACTCTGTCATACTCAATGGTTCATGATCATTTCCTTATTTTCCAACTTATGCCTTAGCCTAGTTTCTTTGTTAATTATATTCTTAGAATTATCGCACTCGCCAGACTTTATGTCTGACCCCCCCCCCCCCCTTTCCATCTCTTTCCTCCCCCCCCCCCCCCAGGTGCTCAGGTTGGAACTAGCAACAGTGGAGCTTGATTTTGGACTGCTTTTAGAAGATTGCTTGGATCGCTAAAGTAAAGTTCAGCTTCTCTTTATTTATGGCTATTTTGATGTTGGGGATTATGTCTTTCAGTTTATGTACTTTGTTTTATCAAGATGGATATGATGTACTTGACTTTGGTTTATGGTTTTGATGATGTAATCAAACATATGTGTTTTCCGCTGCAATGAAATAAAGTTTTAAATTTCCAAGTACTGCTTTATATCTGTCTTGTTGTGATTTTTTGTTCTATATTCACTCAAAATGCTCCATGGAAATTAATGCATTCCCTTTGTGAGTGACATTAATGGACGTGGGGTGTTACACGTGGTATCAGAGCTGAAGATTGCCAGAACAGATATGAATTTTTGAAAAACTATTTTTCAAAGCAATTTTTATAAAGAAGTACTTTCAAAAGTATGTTTTAAGGAAAGTATTTTCAAGAGAAAAGTATATTTTGGAAAGCATAACCCCAAGAGCCATATATCTTTCCCTCGGTTCTTTTATATTGAATCTTTCCTTTTTCGTTTCAGCATGTCTGAAGCATCTGAGATACCAGAGGGTGTTCATGTACCCCGTTGGTTTCGTCAATATCTCGAGGCTAGGGCCGCCACCGCAGGTCCAGCAAATCCTCCTCCTCCTCCCCCTCCTCCTCGTGTCGGTAATTTCGCAAAGATATGTAAGGACTTTAGAGCAATGGGTGGGAAACCTTTTCACGGGACGGAGACAATTGTTGAAGCTCGTAACTGGCTAAAGGAGGTGGAAGAATTGTTTGGAATCTTTGAAGTGGATGATGGAAGAAAAGTCTAGCTAGCTGCCTGGCTAATGAAGGATGAGGCCTCGTTTTGGTGGGAGGTCACTAATGGGGGATGTCCAGTCGATACATGGCTAGATTTTTGGCAGAGGTTTGAGGCGAAGTTTCTCTCACGGGCTGAAGAGAATTTATACATGGAAAGATTTTTGTCGCTGAAGCAAGGAAATCTATCATTGAAAGAGTACATCAACAAATTCAACCAATTGGCAAGGTTTGGCTTAGACTTGGTGAACACTCCAGAAAAGAAGTCTCTAAGGTTTGTTAAGGGTTTAAACGAGCCGCTCTATGGGTTAGCTAAGACCCACATTCCCATGGGGGCTACCTTTGAGAGGTTAGTTGACATGGCGCTCATGCATGAAGAGGAGAAGGGCACCATTGCTAATAAGGCACCCGAGAAGAAAGGGGATCAAAAGAAGCCACAACAGCAACAACAAAACAAGAAAGGTGGCAAAGGCAACAATGCTAAGGGGAAGAAGAAATGCTTTAACTGTGGGACACCCGGCCATCTAAGCAAAGATTGTAGGAAGAAAAAGAAGACTGGTTGTTTCCATTGTGGCGAAGCGGGACATCTTATTAAGGACTGCCCAAAGAAAGGGCATAGGGCAGGGTCTACCTCGGGAGGACAGGTGCAAGCTCTTATGGCACCAGGGCAAGCAAAGGGACAAGTTCAGTCTCTCGTGGTCCCACCGCTGCAAGAACGAGGTAGAGCAATTTCCATTGAAAGTTTAGTTTTTCTGTTTGATCATCATGTCCGTACTTTATTCGATTCTGGCGCATCGCATTCGTTTATTTCTACATCATTAGTTGAAACACTACACCTAGATACTAGTCTAGTTACTGATCCCTTAGTAGTCTCAAATCCTATTGGTGGTTCGGCTCATCTTTCTATGATCTGTTGGGATTTGAGAGTGTTTATCTTGGGCGTTGAGTTTGAATGCAACGCCTTTGTTCTGGGCTTTATAGGCTACGGCTTGATTCTAGGTATGGATTGGATGACTATATATGGGGCCATCCAAGATTGTGAAAGAAGGGTAGTTAGATTGTTGACTCATTATGGAAGGACCCTTGATATTTCTTGTGACCCTAGAGATTCGGTAATGCTTAGCAACCTAGAGTCCCTTGTTGCATCCGATGATGATTTACATTCAGTTCGTATAGTCCGTGAATATGTTGATGTCTTCGATGAGGTGAGGGGTTTACCCCCAAAATGTGAGATAGACTTTCGAATATATCTAGTGGACAATGCAAAGCTAGTTGCATTGCCGGTGCGCCACATGGCTCCAAGAGAGAGAAGGGAACTCAGTAAGCAAGTAAAAGAATTGCTTGAGAAGGGGTTCATCAGACGTAGTATATCGGAGTGGGGTGCTCCAGTAGTGTTTGCCACGAAGGCGGATAGGTCCCTTAGACTTTGTGTGGACTATAGAGAACTTAATAAGCTTACTAAGAAGAATAGACACCCACTGCCGAGGATTGACGATCTCTTCGATCAGTTAGTTGGCGCCTCAGTGTTTTCGCAGTTGGACTTAGCCACGGGTTTCCATCAGTTGAGAGTGCATGAGGATAGCATAGACAAGACTGCATTTAGGACTCCAGACGGTTTCTTTGAGTGGCTGGTGATGCCCTTCAGTTTGACAAACGCCCCCGCATACTTTATTGATTTGATGAGTAGGGTGTTTAGGGAGTACCTTAATAAATTCGTGGTAGTCTTTGTAGATGACATCTTGATCTTTTCTAAAAGCGAAGAAGAGCATGCCTTACATCTTAGGGAAGTGTTGGAGACTCTTCGAGCGCATAGCCTTAAAGCTAAATTTTCTAAATGTCACTTTTGGAGAAAGGAAGTGCGATTCTTAGGGCACGTGGTTTCCAAAGAAGGGATAGCCGTGGATCCCGCGAAGATAGTGGCCATCCAAGATTGGAAGGTTCCTAAAAATGCGACCGAGGTGAGGAGTTTCTTAGGGTTGGCTGGCTACTGTAGGAAGTTCATCAAAGACTTCACAAAAATATCAACTCCATTAACACGCTTGACGAAGAAGAACTTAGTTTTCATGTGGGACGTAGATTGTGATGATGTGTTCCAACGTATAAAGATAGCTTTGGCCACAGCCCCAGTCTTAGTGTTGCCAGATGGAAGTAAGCCATTTACCATTTATACCGATGCTTGTGGGATAGGACTAGGCGTAGTCTTAATGCAAGAGGGAAGGGTAATAGCCTATGGTGGAAGGCAGTTGAGAGTGCATGAAAGAAATTACCCTACACATGACCTAGAGTTGGCCGCTATCGTTTTCGCGCTTAAGTCATGGCATCATTATCTTCTTGGCGAGAAATTCGAATTGTTCACGGACCACAAATCGCTAAAATACTTTTTCTCTCAGAAGGACTTGAACTTAAGGCAGCAAAGGTGGATGGAGTTCTTAGCATCCTACGACTTCGAGATAGCATATACCCCTGGCAAGGGTAACGTGGTGGCAGATGCCTTAAGTAGAAAAAGATTATCCTTGAGTACGTTGTTTGTTGAGCGGCGAAGTTTAGAGTTCATCTCTACATTTGACTTTACACCTTCCATTGACTTCGTACCTGGTTTGCTAGCATCCTTAGAGGTCAGACCTATGCTTTTGGGACGGATTGGCGAGGCACAACCAGACGACCCATAGTTGGTTGAGTTAGTAGAAAAGCTCAAAGGAGGGGAGTCATCGAGCCATCTCCGCAGGTATACCCTAGATGAAAAGGGTTGGTTGCGTAGGGACGGTAGACCTTGTGTACCACGGGACGAGAATCTGAGGAAGACCATTCTTGATGATGCCCATCGTTTGAAGATGACCATTCATCCCGGCGGGGACAAGATGTACATGGACATGAGACGAGTTTACTTTTAGGCCAGCATGAAGAAAAATGTGGCTGAGTATGTCGCTAGATGCTTGGTGTGCCAACAAGTAAAAGAAGAGCAAAAGAAGCCCGGTGGATTGCTTCACCCATTGGAGGTCCCACAATGGAAGTGAGAAAGCATCTCGATGGACTTTATTGACGGATTACCAAGATCGTGGAAGGGTAATACAGGGATTTGGGTCGTAGTAGACAGACTTACTAAGAGCGCCCATTTCATTCCCGTAAAGAGTAAGAGGACTGCTCCATGGTTAGCCTCCGTATACATACGAGAAATAGTTCGTTTGCACGGTGTTCCTCCTAGCATAGTGAGCGACCGCGATCCCATCTTCACTAGCGAGTTTTGGAAGAGCTTGCAAGAGGCGGTAGGGACTCAGTTATGTTTGAGCACCGCATATCATCCTCAGACGGACGGCCAGACCGAGAGGGTGAATCGTATTCTAGAGGACCTATTGAGATTATGTGTCTTAGATTTCGGAGGTACATGGGAGGAACATCTTCCGTTGGTAGAGTTCGCATATAATAATAGCTTTCAGTCTAGCATTGGCATGGCACCGTTCGAAGCTCTTTATCGATGGCTATGTCGTTCGCCTACATGTTGGTGGGAATCTACGGATAAGATCTTGCTTGGACCCGATATGATTAGAGAGACTTCGGAGAAGATCGAATTGATTCGAAGGAGGATGAAGACGGCGCAAGATAGACAGAAATCTTATACGGATAAGAGGAGGTCAGATCTTGAGTTTGATGTTGGGGACATGGTCTTTGTCAAGGTGTCTCCATTACGGAACGTCGTTCGCTTTGGGTCCGTTGGGAAGTTAGCACCAAGGTTCATAGGACCATTTCCTATTAAGGAAAGGATTGGGCAGATGGCGTATAGAGTGGAGTTGCCTGAGAGACTTAGTGGTGTACACGGCGTATTCCATGTATCACATTTGAGGAAGTGCTTGCACGAGACCGCGGAAGTGGTAGAGCCGAGCTTGCTTAGAGAGGTGGAGATCGAGCGTGATGCAATGATTCGACGAGCTCCTACGCGCATTCTTGGGTCGGAGATTAAGAAGTTGAGGAATTGAGAGGTCAAACTAGTCAAAGTGCAATGGAGAGATGATGAGAGCAAAGCTACTTGGGAGACGGAAGAGAAGATGCGTTCATTATACCCTTTTCTTTTCGAGGGTATGTCTTTAAATTTCTCCTTTATCGCTTAGTTTGTACTTATCTTATTTTTGGTATGTCCTCTCGCTAGTATCTTTGACCTTTAGATAGGGTAGTCCTATGGTTGAAACATGTGTTTGAGACATGTTATGTATGATGGATGCATGTGGATGCAAGTGTTTGCCAGTGGTTGCTCGTGGATGCATATACACACACTTTAGGCACTAGATCAGCTCAGTCACTTCATATTGCATATTGCATATAAATGTGTGTACATATTTAAGTAATGGATGAATAAAGGTTGTACCATCATATGGATGTTGCATTTTGGTGAATGGTTGTGCACACATGTAGAAATGATATGTATCGATAAGGTTCTTCGCATACATAATGGACGCATGGCACTATCATGGTTTGCATTAAGGAGGTCAACTGAATCTGTAGACTGCCTCATTTTGCATTAAATAAGGAACATATACACACACTTCTTGCATATGTTCATATAGCATTAGGAATTTATAAGGACAATGGATGCCTGTGTTTGATGGTTGAGTAGATGGTTGTTTGGATGTTAGGATATGCATTCTCCTTAACTTAGAGATTTCGGGGGCGAAATCCTTTAAGGAGGGGAGAATGTAACACCCCGGATTTTTGAATAATCGAATTAACTAAATTAAAGAATAATTAATCTCAGACGTGAGAATTAAGGGAAACGGGTTGCGCCATTGTGTTCGTCTCAGAATTCTGGTTGAGATAGAGTCCGAGTTTGCGTGAATTGGACTTCGTATGAAGAAGTTATGGCGATCGGAAGTTTTAGAAAATTCAAAACATATTTTCAGAAAATTCAAATTTCGGAGTCAGACAGGCTAGGCGTGAAAATTCCTGCCAGGGCCAGGTCGACCTGGGGGTCAACCTGCCTTAACCAGGTCAACCTGGGGGTCGACCTGCCCCTCCGGACAGATTTGATTGATGACCTGTTTGTGACTATGTGCTGACTCATTAGGGTTTCTGATCTGCTCTGATTGGCTGGGATTAATTCTGGGTTGATCGGATGGCTTAAACTAATCCTAAACTCTATAAAAACACCTATAGACTCAAACACTAAAATCAAAACAAAATTGTATTCATGGCCTCCATGCCGTCACCTTGCAACTCAGAATAGCCGCCGCCCATTAGAGAGGAAGAAAGCAAATCAAATTCAATCCTTTTCAACTCTAACAGCGAATCTTCATCAAAGGAGCGCTAATTCAACTCTAGAAATCAGAATTCAGAACTCAAGACTGCTTTTGAGTTGTGAGTTCGATAGTTTTAACAAAATAATTAATAAATGAATTGGATTGAGTTATAATGTAGATAATTTGGATGTGATATGAATTGTTGATTTCATGTTGTAATTATGTTGTAGAATTATGTTGTAATTTCTATGATATTATGTTATGATGCTATCATCTACGATGCAAAGTTACGATGCTATCACCCATGTTATAATCCGATGATTGGCTTATGTCTAGTTGAATCATCATGTTTCTTATGCTAGTTTGTTATATTGATTCATATGATAAATCATATGTAGGAAAGTTTAGATGTTGATTCAAACATGAACCATATACAAGTTGGGTAGAATTATATGTGACCTTGCATAGCTATGGCACTTAGTGTATGTGAGAATTTAATCGAAAGTTAGGCTATGACATATGCTAAATTCTACATGATACTTTACATGTTAGATACTAGTCTACACCATTGTTGCGATGTATAAATCACCTATGTAAGTTTATGAGTTGGATATGAATCATGTTATGCAAGTTTAGGATTATTACCTATGCAAATATAGATCTATGACATATGTTATTTATGCAAGTTTGTTGCCATTATTTCATCAAGTTCACACCTTTAGATTTGGATCCATGACATATGTTATTTATGCAAGTTGTAATTTTGGCCTAGGCAAGTTTTAGATGTAGAACATCATTCACATATGCAAGTTCACCCCTATGTTAGATTTATGTTTTAATTATGTGTATAAATTGTGATGTTTTCTTTTATTTTATAAGTTAGACTATTCGAGTCAAACGTATATTTTTACGTTAAACGAACAAACGTACTACGTGGGGAAAAAGGGAATAATATGAAAAATATTTAAAAGGCATAAAATATAATTGTGGTGAAAATTGGTATGATTTTACATACCATAAATGGATGGACATAATTGATTCAATTATGGACATCGTTAAATTCGGAATTGATTGATAATTTGAATAGGGAAATTAATTCAAATTTGGGGAATGATTAATTAGGAGTAATTAATCGTCTAAGACACGAGGTTAGGCTCTTTTGTGGTGTAAGACTGCCCGGACCCGCCCGGCAAATCCGGCTGCCACAAATGCCAGTCTAATGTGAGAGGTCTTAGGCACAAACTAAATACGTAACAGTTGTAAAGACACGAGGTTAGGCTCTTTTGTGGTGTAAGACTGCCCGGACCCGCCCGGCAAATCCAGCTGCCACAAATGTCAGTCTAATGTGAGAGGTCTTTATGAGGTTACGGTCTTAATGAATTAAGAAACACTTAACCAGATAAGCATGTAGTGGGACATGAGGGGGTTAAGTGGGTGCCTTGGGTGGCATGTGGAATCTAGTGGGTGCCTTGGGTGGCATTTGGAAATACGATCAGAAACACTTAACCAAAATTGAAACATGTAATTGAAACATGAATAAGAAGTGGGTTATGTGGGATGTACTAGAGGGGACCAAGCTTAGGTGGATAGCTTGTGTCAAGTAATGGGGGCCTGTTTCAACCAGTAACCCATACGTATCTTTGTGGGCTCGACCCAAGTCGAGGATGGGACACGCATACTGGGCTTGACTGTAAGAGGCCAAACCGGGTTAGCGGTGGCAACGCAAGTCCAACGGGTTCATATGCGTGTGTGGACCCGGGCTGGTAGGTAAGACGTTGTTGCATCGTCTAGGTATAAGCCGTGCATTCTTGGTGGTATCGGGTTGCCACTTTGGGGAGTGATACACCCCACTATGGGGCTAGCACGGGTATCTACGAGTTAGGGAGACGATCGCTTGGGGGTAGTGGGTACACCTAGTGGAGATAGGGGCAGACGGCACCTATGAAGGCAGCTAGGGGTGCACGAAACTACCAATATTATTATTAAGTCTGTAGGCGGGATCAACCTTAGGGTGACTAGTGGTGGTGCAGTATACTAGTGGTGGTGTAGTATAGCAGTTATCCTATAGTGTTGGTGTAGTTTACTAAATTTATCTTAGTGGGTTAGGTGCGCTTTAACGTTATCGTTGTTCATCTTGTTTCCTTGTTTACTCTGTCATACTCAATAGTTCATGATCATTTCCTTATTTTCCAACTTATGCCTTAGCCTAGTTACTTTGTTAATTATATTGTTAGAATTATCGCACTCGCCAGACTTTATGTCTGACCCGCCTTTTTCCATCTCTTTCCTCCCCCCCCCCCTCCTAGGTGCTCAGGTTGGAACTAGTACCAGTGGAGCTTGATTTTGGACTGCTTTTAGAAGATTGCTTGGATCGCTGAAGTAAAGTTCAGCTTCTCTTTATTTATGGCTATTTTGATGTTGGGGATTATGTCTTTCAGTTTATGTACTCTGTTTTATCAAGATGGATATGATGTACTTGACTTTGGTTTATGGTTTTGATGACGTAATCAAACATATGTGTTTTCCGCTGCAATGAAATAAAGTTTTAAATTTCCAAGTACTGCTTTATATCCGTCTTGTTGTGATTTTCTGTTCTATATTCACTCAAAATGCTCCATGGAAATTAATGCATTCCCTTTGTGAGTGACATTAATGGACGTGGGGTGTTACAGTATTTGTGATTATTTTGGTTTTAAAAGCTATATATATATTATTATTATAGCTAAGGATGAAGTCGCACTGAACTGACACCACAAAGAGGATGGTTAATCATTTTCTCTGTGCAGATTAAAGGATGAGCCGATACGCAAGGGGTACCGGTAGAGGAGCCAATAATGGGAATGCTGCTGATATGAGGACGATGTTTACTGACCTCATGAGGGAGATGCTTAGAGATGTTCAGAGGACAGCTCCGAATGCTAGTAATGGAGGTGGTCCAATAGTGCAGGCGCCTAGGGCCGATTTCGCCAAACTAAACAAGCACTATACTAGTCTTGGTGGGAAGCCGTTCCACGGAATGGAGTCGACTACAGATGTTCAAGATTGGTTGGATAGCTGCGAGCGTATCTTCGAAGACTTGGGTATCGAGGATGCGATGAAGAGGAGGCTAGCATCTCGTCAGCTGCAAGGACGGGCAATGAATTGGTGGAATGCTATAAAGGTAGCTACTCCCGAGGATCAGATTACTTGGGATCAGTTTAAGGCTCGCTTTAGCGATAAGTTTATTCCAGCTGCTCAGAAGTCAGTGCTGTTTAAGAAATTTTTGGAGCTCAAACAGAATGGCAGAGCTGTCTCGGAGTATATTGCCGAATTCGATACTTTGTCGAAATATGGGTTATTCCTAATAGATACTTCCGAGAAGAAGAACGAGAAGTTTATAACAGGTTTGGATTAGTACTTGGGGGAAAAGCTTATTAACCACATCGATGAGACGTTTGAATCGATTGTGGGGAAAGCATTGAGGTCATAGAGTCTTTACCCTAAGTTGAAGACTGAGGTTGCATCTGCAGAGGAGCCAAAGCCGCAAGCGAGCGGTGGAGGCAAGAATGGTTCTCAGAATAAGAGAAAGTAGAATCAGACTAAGGATGGCCAGAAGAAAAAGAATAAGAAGGATGTTGAGTGCTTCAGCTGTGGTAAGAAAGGCCATTATGCCAGTAATTGTCGAGCCAAGCCAGCAGATAGGAAGTGCTTCAACTGTGGCCAAGTGGGACATCACAAGGACAAGTGTCTGCAACCCCCTAAAGAAAAGCAGATGGTGAAAGCATATGCCCTTAATGCTATTCCTTCTTCGTCGAATGCCCCAACTGCGGCGGAGAAGGGAAAGAATGTGGTTATCCAAGGTATGCTTTCTGTTTATGATGTTCCTGTTAGAGTTTTGTTTGATACCGGAGCTTCCAGTTCTTTCATATATAGTGACCTAGTAGATAGGTTGGGATTGGAGCCCGAGATTGTCGATAGACCTTTAGTAGTAACGAACCCGATTGGTGGTTCGACTAGCCTTAGTATGATTTGTCGTAATGTGGTCTTATCGAGTCATGGATGTATGTTTGTTCATGATTGCTTTGTTTTGGGATTTACTGGGTTTGGCATTATTTTGGGAGTCGATTGGCTCCAAAGGTACGGGGTGGTGGTAGACTATGAGGGCTTTTTGGTGACAGCTAGAGCAGATGATGGGCAGAGGGTAGTGTTTGGTGGTCTACCTAGTGATGGGGTAATGGCTAGTTTTCTAAATTCCCTCGACATCCCGCAAGGTGAGTTGTCAAGTTTGCCCGTGGTTGGCTAGTATCCGGACGCCTTCGAGGAAGTGACCGGGCTTCCACCACACCGAGAGATTGAGTTCTGTATTGATTTAGGGAAAGATGCCAGACCTATAGTGATGTCACTTCGTCGTATGGCACCAAGGGAGCAGCGAGAGCTCGGGGTGTAAGTCAGTGATCTTTTGAAGAAGGGATTTATCAGAAGGAGTGTTTCTGAATGGGGAGCACCAGTTGTGTTTGCAACCAAGGCGGATGGTTCCCTTCGATTGTGTGTAGACTACCGCGAGTTGAATAAGGTGACGAGGAAGAACAAGTATCCTCTACCGTGGATAGATGGTTTGTTTGATCAGTTGAGTGGCGCGAGAGTATTCTCTCAGTTTTTCTATAACCATATCATTTATAATCTTACTCGATTATAATAACAACCAATATATCAAATATGTTATAATCATTTCAATATAAATTCTTTATATCAAAAATATAATTTGGGTAAAATTATTTTCATTTACCCCCTTTTCAAAACATATCGTGCCGACCCATCGTATTCGAGCATTTATAAACTCCTACCGATACAGTGGATCAAACTGAACGACCAGAACCCATAAACAACTCAACCAATAAATCACTACAATATAAAACAATTTTTATATCAATAGAAAATACGCTCACTCGTATATATACACTCAAACTCAATCTAGGGTATTACTAACCCCATCTCTACCGAGTCATGCCACAGAGCCAAGGTAATTCACTTAACCTTAAGCTATGATACCAACTGTAACGACCCGGTTTTTAGCGACTTTGGTTATCGACATAAACTCAATGACGACTAACCAAACATCGAAAAATACCGGTAGTTAATGAAAGAATTTAGAGGGTGAGAATAGATAAGATAGAAACTTAGAATAGAAGAAGAAGAAGAACACAACATCAGAGTAGCACGAACCTCACAGCGGAATGAATAACATATAATATATATATAATAACTTTGAAATATAAATATGTACTTGAATATACATCATTATCAAAGTACAACACTTACAACACAACGGAAATAAACAATAGTTATATGATCCTGAAGCCTCCTGCTCCAGCTCTTCAAGTATCTGTAAATCCTGACTACTTTACGGCCCGTACAAAATTGGGCACCCAAGAGTTTAGGGAAAACAAAACAAAATAAACTCTGGATCAGTCATGGGACTGGAGTGAGTAAAACAGTTTAAAACAGTTTGAGCAAGTAAATGATATATCATAAGACCACGCCGTATAACGGAACGGGTTTTTCCCTTATGAGAATCCAAATTAATCTTTATATCAAAAACCTTTTGATATTATAATAATGTCTATCAACCATAATATAATAATCATCTAGCAGAAACGCTTTCATCTCACGTTCTACATATATAGTATATAATAAAAACCGCGGGCACTTATTGGATAATGGATTACCAACTTTGACAAGGTATGGAACCACCTTTAGCTAGTGTACCTGTAGAGAGGAATACACTGGGTTCAACAAGAACATCTTGCAACCCGGTCACACATTACCGACCACTCATTTCGCTTGAGTGTATCGAATGTATATCACTAACGGTTGGGATCAGCAACCGTTCCTTGAATGGGACAGCATTAATGACAATAGATTTTTAGAAGTAAATGAAACTCTAGATCAGGTGATTATACACCCTAATAGGTGCGACCTACATAGCCATGCTGCTTGTCCGATTTTTTGTCATTTCCCGGTTGTGAGGCTAGAGGCCACGCTTATCTCTGATAGATCACCCATTTATTCACTTTGAATAACACATCGTCATACCCGCCAAATCACAAATTGATTTCCCCAAAAATACCACGGCTATACAGCTAAGAGAAACGAATTCCTCCGCCACCAAACGTAAATACGTTTGAAGAGATCAACTTATGCGATCTATTAAATATACTCTGTCAGACATTCTTTCATACATGTCGTCCTAGGACTGGACAAACCGAAGGCACTATTCAGTATATTTGTTATCTAAGATTTATACAACAACCCTTGCGCTTTACTCCGTCTTCAATTATCTATGGCATATATGATTCGCAATGCTTATGCCAATATAGAGTGGTTCTTCGGATAATAATCCAACCGGTCTCTCCATATTAACAACGTTAAAATGGTCGAAAACTTCGATAGTCGGTGAGTTAACTATCAAAGAAAAACACGTATGCAACCAACAATATTATTTCCAAATGGAAATTATATCGATCAATCATCATTTAACATTTATCTCTTTAGTTCATTAATTTACTTATCTCCTGTTTCCATATATTCAAAATTTCTTATTTTCTATTATCAGAAAACATTTCTGATTCGTATTTGGAAAACATTTCCAAAACTCCTTCACTATCAAACCTTACCATTCCTTAGTTAAGAAGGAAGTCAATCAAGTTGGGGTATAATTACCTCTCAGACCTTAACTGAACAACGTTTTAACTTCGAAATAGTCAAAGTTTATCTTTTAAATCTTTAACAAACTTCCTTACGAAACTCTCGAATTCTATATACGAATCCACTTCTTTATTAAAAACATCGATTATAACGCTACATAATAAACCCTACTTCTGAAATATCTAACTTTTTATTTCTTGCTTTGAATAATTAACCTACTCTAATTTATTTATAAATAAATAAATCTTGATTTAAAAACTGGAAAGTAAATAATACTTTCCCGAATTCGATATAATCGAATTCGGCGTATAATTCTCTTTCTAGTAATCTCTATTCGATTAACTCCTTCGAATAACTGCCTTCGAATAACTTATATTCGATTACCACAATTCGAATAACTTATATTCGATTAACTAACTTCGAATAACTAATATTCGATTAACTCACTTCGAATAACCAATATCCGATAACTCCTTCCTTCGAATAACTATATTCGATTAACTTCTTTTCAAACGGTCTACATTTGATTTAATTCTCTTTCGAATACTTAAATTCGATTAACTCTTTTCGAACAAATTATAATCGATTAACTCCTTCCAACTCTGTTCGAATAAACTAAATTCGATTAACTCCTTTCGATTAAACTAACCTCGATAACTCCTTTCGATTAAACTAACATCGATAACTCCTTTCGATTAAACTAACATCGATAACTCCTTTCGATTAAACTAGCATGCAACTCCTTTCGATTAAACTAACATCGATAACTCCCTTTTAACTCTATCCGAATAACTAATATTCGATAACTCCTTTTAACTTTATTCGAATCACTAATATTCGACGAACTCAAAATTTGATTAACTCTATTTAATTAACTCTTTCGATTTAACTCTAACTGGTTAACTCTAACTGATTAATTCTAACTGGTTAACTCTAATCGACTAACTCTATTCGATTACAAATACTTCCTTTCCTATTTGTCTATATTTATTTCATATAAATATTTCCTTTATATAATTCTATTTATTTTCTCAAATAAATTCCCCTTTTAGCTTTATTTATTTTCTAAATAAATAATTCTTTTCCCTTTATTTCCTTTTATAATTATCCTATTTATTTTCTAAATAAATAGTTCTTTTTTTCGATGTCATAATTATTTTACAAATAAGTATTTCCTTTTTCACTTTATTTATTTACCAAATAAATAAATTCCTTTTCGATTCTATTTGTAAATGGTTTACAAATATTTCTCTTTCTATTTTATTTGTAAATGTTTTACAAATATCCATCTTTATATTTTATTTGTCTAACAAACAAATATTTCCTTTTCAATTCTATTTGTTTCTTAAATAAATATTCCATTTTAATTCTATTTATTTAACAAATAAATATTTCTTTTCACATTTGTTTTAAAAATATTTTCCCTTATCTTCGTTTTACAAATAATTTCCTTTATATTTGTTTTACAAATCTTTTTCCCTTTCAACTCTTTGATTTTATAATTATCTCCTTTTATAAAACCATTTTCCTTTTATATATAAAATCCATTGATTTTATATAATAATTTATTTTCAAAATACAATTTGAAAAACCCCTTTTTACATCCCAGTATTTCTTACGGTATTTAAAATACCAGACACGGTGATCGATATCATCCAAACACACCTAATCATCGACAGATTATAATCACATCATATACTACAATATATGAAAAACAGTAAAAATAAATGTTGAGGAATCCAGTTGGATTCCTCCAACCTGTTTCCCTGCGTCACAGATGTTAAACAATATAATTAACATCGATAATATTTCACTATGAATTAATCTGCTAAATAGAATCAATATTAGATTAACGATTTATATATATATATATATATATATATATATATATATCGTTATCTAATATTTCAACCAACACATAAGCAATTCAACCAAACAGTTAACACAGCAATCAACAGATGATTAACAGTTATAAAAGTACGTTATTAAAATATAACTGTTCAGAGTTGGTGAGTTTTACTCATATTGGACGATCATCGTTAATAACGATAACCATCGCTTGATTCAGACGGACAATTTATTTCGCTATAAATTGTAATGACCCCCAATTCACTTCAAGTCAGTTCAATTCTGTAGCCGTCGTCGTTACGATCCTAACGGATTTGACCGTTCGAAATTCTGGTACAGTATGATCAAGATATAAATTTTACAAGTTAATACGTTATTTCATTTTTAATAAATCTTAACAACTTAAATTCCCTGGGCCTCACCATTTAAACATATCGGCCCATATACCAATTTGAAAAGCCCACCTGGTTGAACACATCTTCCTCCTTCCAGATATTTTCAATCTGCACGATAAACTCATCCTTACGGAATTCAGACTCCATGTCCTCTTTCAATACTTCATATGAACTCAATTCCAACAATGATTTCCCCTCTCGGCGACCTTAGAGCACAAAACTCCAGCGTTAAACCCATGCCATCACAGTGAAAAACCGACTTTTAATAACATTGAAACCCACAAAAAACTTGCAACATTCATAAATAGTCTTCTTTGATAGCTGGGACCAATTATTTTATCCTTTGATCGGTACTAACTGTGTCTACTTTTGCAATATAGTATTACTTCATTAAGAAATGTACGGCTTTACTTTACTTTGGATTTCCAGAACATGGTGAACCTTCTTCTATCTGTGCTTTTCAACCCTACTATTTTCATGTGCCCATACTCATCCGCACCCCCTCAAAATTTATCACTCCTCTCATTCTCCTCCCTGTCGCGAGATCCACCGAAGGCTGACCACTCACCAACATCTTTCTTCACCGTTTCCAGAACTACAACCACCCTCTGTACACGAAGGCACCATGTCCTCCTTTCCCCGTCCACTTTCCTCAGCAACAAAATGTGTCCACACTTCATATTTACACTGCTCTACAAACGTTGCATGATGAAAACAGCAACCCCCTTTCTATCATGCACACATACCTCCTTCAACCCTTCACCTCCAGTTTACATCGTCCACAGACCATGCACCCATGCTCCTATTGGTCAAGACAACGTCGCACCAACCGCTGATGATCAGACGCCCATCCAAAACCGCCCGCAGCTGCACCTCCCCACCGCCTGTCCGTGCTCCAAAAACAGTCCAGTTCGACGCCTCCAGGACTCCCCAAAACGCCATGAACCGAACTCACTTCAAGGCCAAGATCCAGTCAACTCAAATCGAGTTACACAATCATCTCCGTTCAAATCCTGGAGCTCGCCTAGCTGCACCCTTTCACCGTTGGAAGATCTCGAAAATTCTTAGTGGATTCAAAGATTAAGAGTGGAGAAGTTTTGAAGTTTTACTATCGTTTGTTTTAACTGCTGGAGGCGCAAAAATGAAGTCTGGGGATAATTAGGTTAGGCTGGATCCTTTATATAAGATATGTGGATGGATTAAAGAGGAGAATCGCGTGAACTTTTTGGCCATTCATTATATGTGGTGACGGCTTTAATTGATCACGCAGAAACAATTTTTAACCATTTAGGTTTAGTTGTTATCCCTTTTATAGAAAGAATTTGGGACATTATTTTTATTTAATTATACTAAAACTTAATGGTGAAGTCTTGTATAAAAACAACTCTATACGATCTCTGTTTTTAACAAAATAAGCTATTCCTAGCATAATATTTAAAATAATGGATTCAATATTAAACCGATTAATATTCTTAAGATAATATTTAAAATAATGAAATATATTAAATATTCGATTACCGAAAATACGGGTCATTACATTCTTCCCCACTTAAAATAATTTCGTCCTCGAAATTGCTAAGGTAGAAAACAAACCCTATCGAACAGTTAGAACTTATTTGTTCACTTCTTAATTCCAGTTTTCAACTGAACCAATTTAAATTCAATTAAATATTGATTAATTCTTATCAACGAAAATTTTCAAAAATCCTGAAAATTTTCTAACACCTTAACTTTTCGAAAATTTTTGCTAGCACCTCCTTTGTACGGATCAATCGGTACAACCACAACTCGCCTCTCTGGGCCATCTCCAATCCAAAAGAAAATCAAACAGCCAAGCGGCCTGCCAATTCGGCTCATCAAAATCTCATACCCAATATATAATATAAACTGGTACCTTTTTTCGGGCATATCATTATATCCTTTACATCTGCTGCTAATTCAGCATATACCAATGTCATTCCAATCAAACTCTAATCACTTTTATCCCCAACACAACCATTCGCATATATCCAAGCCAAATTCCACTTTGACTTGATATTATTCCATTTCAATACAGCTTCCACTCAACTGGTTTAACTCACTTTCAATTTGCCTTCACAAATTTCTATTTAAATTTGTTTTTAATTCAAACAGTCTATTCCTAGGGAATTTTAAACAGCTTTGCTTTCCTAAAACCAAATATTCCTTTTTGGATTTCAAACAACTTGTTTCTCTCAAAACAATTCAAAAACAAAATCTTTTCGGTAGTAATCTGTCACTTACAACTCGAAATTGAACACCGATGATGTCATGATCATCATCGGGATCTATTTCCAGCTTTTGAAGTGAGTTCAATACTATATCACTTTCAAAACCATTTCTAACACTTCCATTTTGAAATACATTTCAAAATACCATTCACAGTGCTTGTAAAACAATTTAAAATCTCCCAGGATTTTTAAAATTCACATATATTTAATCCAAATCCATTTACAAACAACTTTCCAATTTCCAGGGTTTTAATTTAAATTCTGATTTTAATTCAGATTTAATTCATTTCAATTCATATATTACACTTATCTGAATTCTGATTGGTTTTTCTATAACCATATCATTTATAATCTTACTCGATTATAATAACAACCAATATATCAAATATGTTATAATCATTTCAACATAAATTTTTTATATCAAAAATATAATTTGGGTAAAATTATTTTCATTTCCCCCCTTTTCAAAACATATCGTGCCGACCCATCGTATTCGAGCATTTATAAACTCCTACCGATACACTCGATCAAACTGATCGACCAGAACCCATAAAAAACTCAACCAATAAATCACTACAATATAAAACAATTTTTATATCAATAACAAATACGCTCACTCGTATATATACACTCAAACTCAATCTAGGGTATTACTAACCCCATCTCTACCAAGTCACGCCACAGAGCCAAGGTAATTCACTTAACCTTAAGCTCTGATACCAACTGTAACGACCCGGTTTTTAGCGACTTTGGTTATCGACATAAACTCAATGACGACTAACCAAACATCGAAAAATACCGGTAGTTAATGAAAGAATTTAGAGGGTGAGAATAGATAAGATAGAAACTTAGAATAAAAGAAGAAGAAGAAGAAGAACACAACATCAGAGTAGCACGAACCTCACAGCGGAACGAATAACATATAATATATATATATAACATAACTTTAAAATATAAATATGTACTTGAATATACATCATTATCAAAGTACAACACTTACAACACAACGGAAATAAACAATAGCTATATGATCCTGAAGCCTCCTGCTCCAGCTCTTCAAGTGTCTGTAAATCCTGACTACTTGACTGCCCGTACAAAATTGGGCACCCAAGAGTTTAGGGAAAACAAAATAAACTCTGGGTCAGTCATGGGACTGGTGTGAGTAAAACAGTTTGAGCAAGTAAATGATATCTCATAAGACCACGCCGTATAACGGAATGGGTTTTTCCCTTATGAGAATCCAAATTAATCTTTATATCAAAAACCTTTTGATATTATAATAATGTCTATCAACCACAATATAATAATCATCTAGCAGAAACGCTTTCATCTCACGTTCTACATATATAGTATACAATCAAAACCACGGGCACTTATTGGATAATGGATTACCAACTATGACAAGGTATGGAACCACCTTTCGCTAGTGTACCTCTAGAGAGGAATACACCGGGTTCAACAAGAACATCTTGCAACCCGGCCACACATGACCGACCACTCATTTCGCTTGAGTGTATCGAATGTATATCACCAACGGTTGGGATCAGCAACCACTTCCCGAATGGGATAGCATCAACAATTGATTTTTAGAAGTAAATGAAACTCTAGATCAGGTGATTATACACCCTAATAGGTGCGACCTACATAGCCATGCTGCCTGCCCGATTTTTTGTCATTTCCCGGTTGTGAGGCTAGAGGCCACGCTTATCTCCAACAGATCGCCCATTTATTCACTTTGAATGTCACATCGTCATACCCGCCAATTCACAAATTGATTTCCCCAAAAATACCATGGGTATACAGCTAAGGAAATGAATTCCTCCGCCACTAAACGTAAATACGTTTGAAGAGATCAACTTAAGCGATCTATAAATTATACTCTGTCAGACATTCTTCCATACAGGTCGTCCTAGGACTGGACAAACCGAAGGCACTATTCAATATATCCATCTTAGGTAATTGTTATCTAAGATTTATACAATAGCCATTGCACTTTACTCCGTCTTCAATTATCTTTGGCATATATTATTCGTAACGCTTATGCCAATACAGAGTGGTTCTTCGGATAATAATCCAACCGGTCTCTCCATATTAACAACGTTAAAATGGTCGAAAACTTCGATAGTCGGTGAGTTAACTATCAAAGAAAAACACGTGTGCAACCAACAATATTATTTCCAAATGGAAATTATATCGATCAATCATCATTTAACATTTATCTCTTTAGTTCGTTAATTTACTTATCTCCTGTTTCCATATATTCAACATTTCTAATTTTCTATTATCAGAAAACATTTCTGATTCGTATTTGGAAAACATTTCCAAAACTCCTTCACTATCAAACCTTACCATTCCTTAGTTAAGAAGGAAGTCAATCAAGTTGGGGTATAATTACCTCTCAGACCTTAACTGAACAACGTTTTAACTTCGAAATAGTCAAAGTTTATCTTTTAAATATTTAATAAACTTCCTTACGAAACTCTCGAATTCTATTTACGAATCCACTTCTTTATTGAAAACATCGATTATAACGCTACATTATAAACCCTACTTCTGAAATATCTAACTTTTTATTTCTTGCTTTGAATAATTAACCTACTCTAATTTATTTATAAATAAATAAATCTTGATTTAAAAACTGGAAAGTAAATAATACTTTCCCGAATTCGATATAATCGAATTCGGCATATAATTCTCTTTCGAGTAATCTCTATTCGATTAACTCTTTCGAATAACTGCCTTCGAATAACTTATATTCAATTACCACACTTCAAATAACTTATATTCGATTAACTCACTTCGAATAACTTATATTCGATTAACTCACTTCGAATAACCAATATCCGATAACTCCTTCCTTCGAATAACTATATTCGATTAACTTCTTTTCAAACGGTCTACATTTGATTTAATTCTCTTTCGAATACTTATATTCAATTAACTCCTTTCGAATAAATTATATTCAATTAACTCCTTTCAACTCTGTTCGAATAAACTAAATTTGATTAACTCCTTTCGATTGAACTAACATCGATAACTCCATTCGATTAAACTAACATCGATAACTCCTTTCGATTAAACTAACATCGATAACTCCTTTCGATTAAACTAACATGATAACTCCTTTCGATTGAACTAACATCGATAACTCCCTTTTAATTATATTCGAATAACTAATATTCGATAACTCCTTTTAACTTTATTCGAATAACTAATATTCGACTAACTCAAAATTTGATTAACTCTATTTAATTAACTCATTCGATTTAACTCTAACTGGTTAACTCTAACTGATTAATTCTAACTGGTTAACTCTAATCGACTAACTCTATTCGATTACAAATACTTCCTTTCCTATTTGTCTATATTTATTTCATATAAATATTTCCTTTATATAATTCTATTTATTTTCTCAAATAAATTCCCCTTTTAGCTTTATTTATTTTCTAAATAAATAATTCTTTTCCCTTTATTTCCTTTTATAATTATCCTATTTATTTTCTAAATAAATAGTTCTTTTTTTTCAATGTCATATTTATTTTACAAATAAGTACTTCCTTTTTCACTTTATTTATTTACCAAATAAATAAATTCTTTTCGATTCTATTTGTAAATGGTTTACAAATATTTCTCTTTCTATTTTATTTGTAAATGTTTTACAAATATCCATCTTTATATTTTATTTTCTAACAAATAAATATTTCCTTTTCAATTCTATTTGTTTCTTAAGTAAATATTCCATTTTAATTCTATTTATTTAACAAATAAATATTTCTTTTCACATTTGTTTTAAAAATATTTTCCCTTATCTTCGTTTTACAAATAATTTCCTTTATATTTGTTTTACAAATCTTTTTCCTTTATATTTGTTTTACAAATCTTTTTCCCTTTCAACTCTTTGATTTTATAATTATCTCCTTTTATAAACCCTTTTCCTTTTATATATAAAATCCATTGATTTTATACAATAATTTATTTTCAAAATATACTTTGAAAACCCTCTTTTTACATCCCAGTATTTCTTACGGTATTTAAAATATGAAACACGGTGATCGATATCATCCAAACACACCTAATCATCGACAGATTATATATCACATCATATATTACAATATATGAAAAACAGTAAAAATAAATGTTGAGGAATCCAGTTGGATTCCTCCGACCTGTTTCCCTGCATCACAGATGTTAAACAATATAATTAACATCGATAATATTTCACTATGAATTATTCTGCTAAACAGAATCGATATTAGATTAACGATTTATATATATATATATATCGTTATCTAATATTTCAACCAACACATAAGCAATTCAACCAAACAGTTAACACACAGCAATCAACAGATGATTAACAGTTCTAAAAGTATGTTATAAAAATATAACCGTTCAGAGTTGGTGAGTTTTACTCACATTGGACGATCATCGTTAATAACGATAACCATCGCTTGATTCAGACGGACAATTTATTTCGCTATAAATTGTAACGAGCCCCAATTCACTTCCAGTCAGTTCCATTCTGTAGTCGTCGTCCATACGATCCTAACAGATCTGACCATTCGAAATTCTGATACAGTATGATCAAGATATAAATTTTACAAGTTAATACGTTATTTCATTTTTAATAAATCTTAACAACTTAAATTCCCTAGGCCTCACCATTTAAACATATCGGCCCATATACCAATTTGAAAAGCCCACCAGGTTGAACACGTCTTCCTCCTTCCAGATATTTTCAATCCGCATGATAAACTCATCCTTACGGAATTCAGATTCCATGTCCTCTTTCAATACTTCATATGAACTCAATTCCGACAATGATTTCCCCTCTCGACGACCTTAGAGCACAGAAACTCCAGTGTTAAACCCATGCCATCACAGTGAAAAACCGACTTTTAATAACATTGAAACACACAAAAAACTTGCAACATTCATAACTAGTCTTCTTTGATAGCTGGGACCAATTATTTTGTCCTTCGATCGGTACTAACCGTGTCTGCTTTTGCAATATAGTATTACTTCATTAAGAAATGTACGGCTTTACTTTACTTTGGATTTCCAGAACATGGTGAACCTTCTTCTTCTATCTGTGCTTTTCAACCCTACTGTTTTCACGTGCCCATACTCATCTGCACCCCTCAAAGTTTATCACTCCTCTCGTTCTCCTCCCTGTCGCGAGATCCACCGAAGGCCGACCACTCACCAACATCTTTCTTCACCGTTTCCAGAACTACAACCACCCTCTGCACACGAAGGCCCCACGTCCTCCTTTCCCCGTCCACTTTCCTCAACAACAAAATGTGTCCACACTTCATATTTACACTGCTCTACAAACGCTGCATGATGAAAACAGCAACCCCCTTTCTATCATGCACACATACCTCCTTCAACCCTTCACCTCCAGTTTACATCGTCCACATACCATGCACCCACGCTCCTATTGGTCAAGACAACGCCGCACCAACCACTGATGATCAGACGCCCATCCAAAACCGCCCGCAGCTGCACCTCCCCATCGCCTGTCCGTGCTCCAAAAACAGTCCAGTTCGACGCCTCCAGGACTCCCCAAAACGCCATGAACCGAACTCACTTCAAGGCCAAGATCCGGCCAACTCAAATCGAGTTAAACGATCATCTCCGTTCAAATCCTGGAGCTCGCCTAGCTGCACCCTTTCACCGTTGGAAGATCTATAAAATTCTTAGTGGATTCAAAGATTAAGAGTAGAGAAGTTTTGAAGTTTTACTGTCGTTCGTTTTATCTGCTGGAGGCGCAAAAATGAAGTTTGGGGATAATTAGGTTAGGCTGGATCCTTTATATAAGATATGTGGATGGATTAAAGAGGAGAATCGCGTGAACTTTTTGGCCATTCATTATATGTGGTGACGGCTTTAATTGATCACGCAGAAACAATTTTTAACCATTTAGGTTTAGCTATTGTCCCTTTTATAGAAAGAATTTAGGACATTATTTTTATTTAATTATATTAAAACTTAATGGTGAAGTCTTGTATAAAAACAACTCTATACGATCTCTGTTTTTAACAAAATAAGTTATTCCTAGCATAATATTTAAAATAACGGATTCAATATTAAACCGATTAATATTCTTAAGATAATATTTAAAATAATTAAATATATTAAATATTCGATTACCGAAAATACGGGTCATTACACTTGGTGTTTGTCAAGATTTCTCCGTTGAAGAGCGTGATTCGATTTGGCCGGAGAGGCAAGTTAGCACCAAGATTTGTTGGTCCATTCCTAGTTCTTGAGAAAATTGGGAATTTGGCATATAAAGTTGAATTACCAGACAAGATGGTAGGAGTTCACAATGTGTTTCATGTTTCCCAGTTAAGGAAGTTCATACAAATGTGACGGCCGGGAATTTCGCTCGATCCGAATCAGTCGTTAAACCGATCTAGACCGTACAAAACCCCTGATCGTTTGAGAACAGGACAAATCAGAACACAAACAGAAGAACATTTCATTGTATATTACAACAATGCCATCAGATACAAGAATATACAGAGTATAATGAATAAATTACATTCGATAAATATCAGAGATTACAATAAATTACATAGCAGCGGAAGAAAATATACAAAACACAACTGAAAGTGATACACGGATACAGAGCTTTCCGAGCATCGTTCCAGCTGTAAATCAAGATCCTGTGAATATAAATCTGCAAAACCAAAACTACTAGCTGCCCGTGCGGAAAATAGGGGCACTCAGAGTTTAGGTTAAAACAATAAACTCCAGGTCAGTCATGTGACTGGTGTGAGAACTAAAACAGTTATTTAAAGCTTTACTTTAAAAGAGAGTAATTCAAGGGACCACGCCGTATAACACGGAACGGGTTTCCTCCCAAGAATACCAGTGCATAGAATAAACAACGCAATGCTTTTTCGAAAAATGAAGCTATTATAAGACCCAGGTCCCATCACACAATGCAACGCAAGTCGGAGGATAGGGTTTTACCTTATAACAGCCAAACATGCTTGGTACGTTTAAAACAAATCATTTGATACTATAATAAGTATATAGTGTCAAAACATTTTCAATCATAAATATAAATCATAGACGGTATAAGTGCCCAATACCACTATGTCGCCATACTAGGCTCTACAAATAAAGCCGAAATACACGTATTGGAAATTGGATTTCCGTCATGAGTCGAGGCAAGGGGCAAGCTCCTCTCCGCTTCGAGACACTCTAGCAAATGCCTCAGGACTACACACTCTGGGTAACCCTGGATGCTTCAGGGCCGGTCCTCACTTACGTTAGAGGATTGGCAATTCCTGAACACACGTTTCCCGGTCCTTTCAGACCTAAAATCGAGGCGCCTCATCCAACAACCACATAGGTGAAAAGTATATAAATGTCAGGGCTGGTAAGTCACTGACACCACCAAAGCTAGAAAGAAACGTCGTGCTCTCCCTGTAGTCCTTATCCCGTTTTTAACTCATATCGAGGTGTGAGGCTCACGAATTCATGTTATACACAAAGCTGTCATGTAGGCCGTGCTTTGATCATCAACCACAAGACTTTGCTTTTCAACAAAAGCCTTGATCATTGCATCATAGCGTGCCACATAGGCAATTCATGCCATGCGACTGATGTCCATCGATATACAACCTCTGAGCTCGTACGTCTCAGAGAAGGGCGTTAAGCAAAAGAATAAATTCTCCGCCGCCAAACAGATGTATATTTAATAGAAATCAATCAACACAGAATAAAATCCAATGTCAGACACACAATCCATTTACAAGTCCGTTCTGGGTCTGAACGAAACCGGAGGCACTTTCCTTGCATATCCATGATCTCCAAGTACGTCTGGACGACCACTAACTGATTCCCTCATCTTGGGTGTACAGCCCAATCAAGATCATCAGTAATCACCCAAACGATGTGAAGACTTCCGGTCTTCAACCACCATCTTCATCTTCGACATATCGTCGAATCGGTTATTCAGAATGGGTATAAACCCGGCCTTTCCGAACAACCCGCGTATATTAAAAACAAATGTTACACAAATACAACATACGCCTCATTCTAATTCATCAGTCACTAACCGTAAATCAGTAAGAGAGCAATTCCCCAAATATTAACCCCGAAGGCCGAAACCAACATCAGATCAATACCCAGGAAACCATTCTTCTTAACTAACCTACAACTAGTTTCTAAATTTCAATTCTTAGGGAAAGGTTCCCATTTATTTTATCCAAGGTAAATTCTTTAGAATTTGTCCTTTAATCTTCCTTTGGATGTCGTATTAAACCAAATTATGGTTTTCCAAACTAGTCGAGATTAGCGAACCACACCGAAGTAATTATTTATTTTATTTCCCAATCCCAACCTATTCATCCCATGAAGCAAAACTGGTAATACTCCATATCTAATACCACGGTGTTATCGGTAAAATTAATAACCATTTCACGTTCAAATCTAATTAAAGATTTAACTATCGCTTGGAGCAAAACTGGTGATACTCCATTCTCGCTCATTTTCCAAATTTGATAATTTAAATTATCAATTCACATTTCAATCTAATTGCAGATTCATTAAAACTCCTTTTACTAGGTTAAAGAACTAATGTCATTTAAAACACAGTTCACGATAAACCCAAATCACATTCTATTTATTATCGTGTTAAAGAACTAGTGTTATTTAAAACACAGTTCACGATAAATCCATGAATCAATTCTATTTAAAACCCATTTCAAATCCAATTTATTTGTTTAAAAATAAACGGGTTTAATTTTAGTTCAAAACTAGTTCATTTCGATAAAAATCTATTTTTATCTTTTCAAATATGGAGTTTTTCATCCCAATTTTTCCCAAATCATTTCTTATGATTTTACACAAATTATTACTATTTTTAATAATTTTATCAAGGCCCGTACAGTCGATTTCCATCAACGACCATCGAACTGCACTTACAATGACCTTTTCCCCATTTGATTTGGACGTATCTCCAAATCCAACCGTTAGATTTAAATTTCTAATATTCGTTAGAAAGCTCTTTTCGATACAAACCCAACGGTTCCGGTTTTAGGAGAATCCGACGGTCGGATCTCCCGTAATGTCCGTTCGAAGTTAATGGTCAAAATTCGCGAAATGCCGCAGCGCGGCGCGTTCTATTCAGGCCATTATATTATATATATAATATATATTTCATCGATTTCTATTTAAAACGAACTTTATAAATAGTTTAAATTCGTTTCAAAAACAATTTCTACTTCCCTTTCAAATTCAAATCAAAATTGAATTTTTCCTTATAAATTCGTTTTAAATTCATTTCAATTCAATTCAAATTCGTTATATATTCAATTCAATTCTATAAAAACGAATATAATCGATATAAATATCGTTCGCGTCAAAATAGCGCATCTCTAATCAACACGGCTTTATATATTTCAATAAATTCGTTATTCTATTCAACAAATGAATATTTATTCTATTCAATACGTGAATCTATATTTTTGTCCACACATGACTAATCTCAACGAATGAGTACTGTCCACGTGTGACTATTTTTGTTGTTTAATATATTTTATAAAAATTATGGTATCTTTCGTTTGATTTCAAATCAGACTCCAACCGTAAATTAGTAAGAGAACGATTCCCTGAATATTAACCCCGAAGGCCGAAACCAACATCAGATCAACATCCATGAGACCACTCATCTTATCTATTTTCCAGTTAGTTTCTAATTTTCTATATGATAAAGATGTAAATTTTATTGTTAAAATATTTCGTTCAACACATGACTAATCTCAACGGATGAGTACTGTCAACACATGAACCTTTATTTTATAATATCCTTTATCTTCTAAATTGGAATGAGGCCCAATCAATTACCATATAAAGTTAATTATATGGATTCCATACAACACATGTATATAATAGCAACGATAAATAATCAACCATCATCCAAAGTGCACTACACTGTATAAGCATCAAATATAGACATCTAACGCTTATAACAGCCTATCAATCAATCGATCGACATACAACTAATTATTGGGATTAGTGTATGCCGTATTTTATCCCAATACCCGTATGGGGTTTCAAACAATCAAACACAGATTTTTATTTGTGCAGTTGGGCGATGTGTAAAATTTATCGTCCCAATCAATGTCCTTCAAATAGGTGTACATAAACAAATCGTCCGGTTTGTAAATGAATATTTATTTATTCACATTCACGTTAAAAATTATATTTTTAACGATAAAATATTTTATTTTAACACATGAATTTCTATTCAGTTCATTTACAAAATAAAAATGATGTTTTTATTTTTCTAACTTATTTTAGAAAATTTCGGCGGCATAACGGCACGATACTAGAAACGGGACAAGGCCTAGCCTTATCCCCGGTCTAGTGAAGGCCCACGCCATTCACACATCAATCAAATCCATTCCATTTCACCAAACAATTCAATTCAAACCAAATAATCTAACCAACTACGCAACCAAACAATTAAACAAACAAGCCATCCATGGTCTGTGGATGACGGATGTCAGGTGCTACTAAACACCGTCTGCATCCTAGAATATATATATAACTAGAAAAAGAGATTTTGAGTGAGAAGTTCTCACCAACTAGCTAATCCAATCATCTCGACTCTTCTTATGTAGAAAATCTTGTCGTTCTCGCCTTTTGTCACTTTCGTTGCCCGTAGCCACTACATGTATAAAAATCACATTTTTATTATCTACATTATATAAAAATCATATCTTTATATCTTCTATAAGTTAAAAATCAGATTTTTATCCTCTCTATAATATAAAGATCATATTTTTATTTACTTCATATGTCAAAAACTGTAGAAGCTTTAAAATGGAGAAAACTCACTTTTTTTTCAACGCCCGGATTCACTGTTCGGGTTCCAGAATTTGCAAACGAGTTTCAATCTTCACACCATCTTTTTTCTAGCTTAAATACGCCATTCCGGACAACTTTCGCCTAAGAGGCTTTTTGCCAAAAATGCTCCAATTCGCCGGAATTCGCAAAAATACACGATTTTTCAGCTTTTGAACAACAGACTTCGCACGCGTTTTCCGAGTAGCTCCGAACTCCGAAACACGACTTCCATATAGCCAAATCGAAGAGAATTTCGTGCTCTACAACTTTGGTTCAGAGAGACTTTGACCAAAAACGCACGGTTTGGGAGTTATTCGCGAAATGGTGACAGGGTGTTATTTGCAAAACGGGATTTTGTGAAAAATGTGATTTTTGAGGAGGAGGGGCCCACGGCCGGAGTTGGGAGGCCATAGGGGGGCGCCGGACCTGATTGGACATGGGGAGTCCGCTGGTGGTCGGCGGTGGTGGAGGTGGTGGCCGTGGTGGCCGCGGTGGTGGTGGTTGGCTCGTAGGGTTTGCGATTGGAAGAGAGAAAGAGGAGGAGGAGAGAGAGGAGGAAGAGGAGGAGGAGGGGGTGCTGCGGCTCGCCGGAGGCCAGTGGTGGCGGTGGGAGGAGGGGCAGCGGTGGTGGTGGAGGAGACTCCATTTTTGAGTTTTTTGAAGAGAAAGAGAGAAATGAAATTATGAAGAGAAAAATGGAGTAAAAGTGATTATATGCTAGTTTCTCGCGTATCGCCTGAACGCTAGCGATCTCCGATGGCCGCGGATTTCAGACACGAGATAGTAGACGTGAAGACGAGTCCAACGAAACAAGTTTCGTCGAATTCCGAGTTCGTTTGACCATTCAAAAAAAATCACAAAAATGCTCAGGTAAGCTCTAAAAATGCGATTTTGGCGCACCTTTTCTTCTCGCACGCTCACACACTAACACCAAAAATCATGCCCTCTTGGATTAAACCATTTTTGGACTATACGAATCCAAAAAAAAAAAACGAAATCGAATTCTGAGGTCGTATCAATAATGTTCCTTTGTAAAATGACTGCTCGCTTTACCCGGAACCGTTTCAGCTCGCACGGCCACATACTAACTCCGTTCGACGCGCCATTTGGAACTCAACAATGACTTGTCATTGTGAATCCATAAAAATTTATCTCGTCGAATTCTGAGCTCGTATGCAAAATTTCACTTTTTAAGGGCTATGTTTTGTTAACCGAACAACTCCAGCCCATAGCCACTATTCCGGGTATCGGAATATATCGAAGCTTATACTTTTCGGAGTTCTAAACGGCATTTTGAACTCAATGGAAGTGGTTTTGAGTCCAAATTCATCCGTATGCAAAATTTGACTTTTTGGGCCATGTATAATTTACATAGCGACTATTCTGAATTTTCAACTGGGCATAACTTTTGATTCCCGCTATGAAATTTCGAATTTTCAGATTCGTTGGAAAGATATTTTCATATAGATCCTATTATTTTTGGTTTCGCCAAAATCCGGATTGTTTTGCACCCGGTACATTCAATTGAAGTTTGAAATCGAATTATCGAACTACCGCGCCATTTGCAATTCTATTTATAATTATATATAAATATTTATATTCTAACGACGACGCGTATAAATATATACGTTCGAATTATATTCAAAATAAATTTCTCGTCGATATTATTTAAAATAATTCATTTTAAATATTCAAAATTCGCTAAAATTGCCAAAACAAAAATTTTAAACTGGCTCAGATTTTCCGGTTTATTACATTCATACACGACCCAGATGTGACTATTTCACCTGATCAGTTGGATGATATCGAAGTTGAACACGAGGCGGTTGGGAACCGCAGGCCTATGCGTATTGTTGGGAACGATATGAAGCAGCTTCGAAGGAAGGCGGTGAAATTAGTCAAAGTTCAGTGGGGCGAGAATGAGAATGACTGTACTTGGGAGACAGAGGAGAGCATTAGGAAGACGTATCCAGAACTCTTCGCCTGGTAAGATTTCAGTTTCGATTTAGTCTTTCCGCATGGTAGGATATGTTTGTTTTATTTGTTTTGCATGTTTGGTTGTTGTATATGATTGGTAGGCATGCGGGATTCTTTGTATGTTTTGGGTTAAGGAATTTCGGGGATGAAATTTCTTAAGGGGGGAGAGTGTAACGACCATTCTACGCATCGAAGGATCGTAGAATATTTATTTCTTTCACATACGAAGTCGTATGGTCATGTAACTTTGGGAGACGACTATTGGGGTCATTTCCCATGTTCATGATTTTTGCCAATTTTTAAATGACTGTTTTGCCCCTAACTGATCTTGTTTTGGCCATAACTTTTAATTGAAAAGGAGTTTTGACCTGAAACCACTTCCATTGGATCCGGATGATGATTTACATTCCGTAGAGTGGTTACATTAGCCAAACGGTCTCACCGTTTGGGAGATATGGCTGAAACAAGTTTCAGATGGTGAAAAACAGCTTAATTGAGCTTAACCGGGTGATTAACAGCCAGGCCCAAAGGGGAATTTCGGGATTAGGAGTTTAAAAGGGCTGTTCGGGTTTGGAGAATACCATTTTCTCATATTTCAGCCGTCACTATTCATTCCTCTTAACCTAGCCATGGCCTTCACTCTCTAAATCTCTTCAAAACACCTCTAAACCACTTTCTAATTGAAGATTAGGCTTAGCAAACATCAAATTAAGGAGGAAAAACACCAAAGCAAGGTTAGAGCTGCTGTCTTGCATTAGGAACAGCACCAAACAGAGAATCATTTCAGATTTGGTATTTTATTTGTGGCCAAGGTGAGTGATTTGCATAGTTTTGCACTAATTACGGTTAATTAAGGGTAATTAGTGAAGATTAACGAAATTAGACATGATAAAATTTTGGAAAAACATTTATAAAATTCGAAATGATGTTTTAGACCTCTGTTTAAAGTTTGGGTTAATTTGGTTAAGTTTTGCTAATCATATCATTAGATTTTGCCAAAACATGTTTAAGGGAAAATATGGGGTTTTGGCTATGTTTGATCCATTTTAACCTATCAAGTTGTTGTTTTGGTGTTTGTGGTCACTTCTATTTGCTATTGTGACTGTATGGTATGCTTTATGATTGCTTAGAAAAGTTAGAATGGTCGAAAACGTCGTTGTATGGCGTAAAACAGTCGCTGGAAAAGTCGCAGGAAAATTGTGCAGGGTTTCGGATCGGATCGGTTGAAAGGGCTCGGGTCGGATAGTGGACTGGGCAAGGGAGCACCGAATCGAACTGGAACTTAGCACAAGATAAAGCATGGTGAAAAGGAAGGCCATTGGGATCGTGTTGGAGTTGGGATCGGGCTGACGCTTAGCGTGGGGATCAGATCAGATTGGAGCAAGAAAGTGGGATCGGATCGGAATGACAGGAGGCCATGGGATCGGATCAGACTAACTGAAGGGATACAGGACTGAACCGTATCTAAGCAGAAGCACCCGAACCGAAACGAGTTGGAGGATGACACCCGAACTGAACCGAATGATGGAGCTTAGCCAAACCACTATGGAGAATCTGAACCGAACCGAACGAGAAATCTGAGGATGATGTATAGGCGAACCGAACCAGACTTGAGCTACTTCTACTCGACGATTTCTTTTGAAGACCAGCTGCAATTCGACCAAAACCCGAGATGCAAAGGTAGTCCAAGTGGGAAGTTTGTGCTCAGGATCCAGTTGGGAACCAATGAGTTAACTTCATGATTGGGCTTTGCTGCGGGATGCGTGCTAAGGGGTTGTCGATGTCTGTAACTTTGGATCACTATGTGTAGGGTTACGTGAACAGATTCAGGGCCACAGTGGCTTAGGTACGACTAAAGAGCTATAAACCAATGAAGTGGGGTCATTTGTAAAGATTTGGTCATGACTCCATGGGGCAAGCTTGGTAGTAGCAGTAGTTGTACAAGTCGAACTCCGTCACTACTTCGATGGGTCTAGTGATTGACAGTGGTGGACATCGTATGCACGCACTGAGTGAGAAGTGTGAGGATGGTTGCTATGCTTGATTTGTTTGCCATCATTGTGACATGCACACCCCCCCCCCCCGTATTCTTTATACCATATATTAGTGGCACCTTAGAGTATTGTACGGTATGTAGTGCTAACTCTTTGGTTGCAGGTTCAGGTATGGTTTAGTATACCTGTTATTGTTCTGTTTTGCTGCTTATCGCTCATACCAGACTTTTTGTCTGACCCAAAGTTTTATGTCTCTTCTTATTACTCTGGGTGCTCTCACGAGCAGACTAGAGACAGGTTAACTGGTGAAGCACGAGTAGCTGTATCGGAGACGAGCAGGAGGCTTCCACGTATGATATATAGATATTCTCCCCGTGTCACCGCTGGTCACTACTTTGGGCATTAGTAGTGTACCTCTTTCTTTTAATTTTAGAGACAGTATTTTACAAAGTTGTAATAAGGGTATTGGATCATAAGTTGTATCTGGATTTTTCCGCTGCTATGATGTTTAGTTTTCAGCTTATGCACTGTCTCACCTGTTTTATGTCAAAATATGTTACTATTATATTTTATTCCATGCGCTGTGAGACATTCTACAGGTTTTCGACTAGTTCGTTCTCTTCTTTCCTTTCTTTGGCGACCGTTCCGTGCTAGTCAGGCATGTGTACAGCGCACTTTCGGAGGAAATGTCGGCTGGTGCGGGGCGGGCCGTCACAAAATTTCAGGTCATTACATAGTCATAAATAGGGTCATCATCGTCAAAAATGGGTTGATCATGCTCGTCCCTCTTCTAGTTACTTTCGATCTTCAATAATGTTGAGTTTGTCTGTTGAGCGCAGTAGCGCACAGGCTTGTGCACTGCCACTCTTCCTGCTAACAACTTTTGCGCTCTGCTTGATATGTTAGAGGAGACGGAAAAGAGCACTAGTATTGTTTCTACTAGTTTTTGTCCTCCCTTAACTCGACAGACTCGTGAGTGGCGCCGGGGTTGCTGTTATAGGAAGTGGCTTGCTACGACTAAATCGAAACCCAATTTGAATAGTGATGTTGCATCTATTGGGTTGCGGCCTGATGGTTTTTCTATAGGCAAGGCAACCAAATGTCTTTATGTTATTGTTGTTGGCCGTCATTCATTTGTTGTTTTGAGATTTTCCGACCTTCTAAATGCTTCCTTGTGTGTTGGCCCATGTTCACTTGCTTCTCCCCTTGCTTCTCATGTTGCATTTTCTTATTTACTTTACTGTTATCCTTTCTCTTATCCTTACTTTTCTCCCTACTGTTATCCTGCAGCACTTTTGCATGTTGCTTTTTTGAGTGTGTTGCTGCGCCTCCTACTGATGCAGCGCCTGGTGCTATTTTATCAGTAGTGAGTGTTGATCCTCATTGGGAGATTTTTTTTCCTCGAGGTTGCAACCGATGCATCTATGCACCGGTGCGGCACTATCGTCTTCTATGCAGCCTGCCATTGGTTTCTTGTCTTTAGTAGAATAGTGCACTGCTGATCCGACCTTTTCTCTTCTCTAGCTAGGGCTTTTTCCCTCTTTTTTCTATTATGTTCTTTCTCATGTAAGTGGTTTGGGTTGTGTTATTTGTTTGTTGCATGCCGGAGGTGTTTTTGATTTTGTGGTGCTCTTTGTTTATGACTCTAAGAGGCTCGTGCTTACTTTGTGTTGGTTAGCCCAGATTTTCCTTAGTCGGCCTTGTTTGTTGTGTTGTGTCCTTATCGGGCTTTGTCACGTGGCCTTACACCCCGTTGATTTCATCTTTAGGGTCGACATTGGGTTTCTGGTTCATCATGCCCTTTAATGGTCCACATCATATCAGTCGATGACATGGTTGTGGTCTCGATTTGTTGCTTTTGTGGTTGGATTTTTTCTTTTGCTTTTGGTTTTGCTGGTTTGGCAATATTCTTCCCATCTGTGGTAGGCGTGTGGCTTACATCTCAGATATCATCTACTCATCGTCCATGGATCTTGAGCTTTCTTTTGCCTTTTCACGATTAGTTAAGGTCCGTGAGGTTTGTCGCCACCCCTGGTTATTTGGCCTGGTCCATTATAGGATTTCCTTCCTAGAGCAGGATAGTCAATCTGATGACTGTACTGCTTCATTGGAATCCGCACAGCAAGTTGAGGCATCGTAGTCAGTCATCTCGACATTCCTTGCCTCTCCTCCTTTTTTCTCACAATCGGTTCCTCTTCTTAGTTTGGACGAGATAAGGTTCATTGATAACCGCTTAGATTGCCTTTCTAGGAACTCCTATTTTGTGCATTGGATCAATTCACCGCTTCCAGGCAAGAAGATCCCTCTACTTCGATTAGTAGGTCGGTTGTTACAGCTTCATCATCTGGGGAGGTGACTAGTCATCGCTCTTCCTCTTCTCGTTCTTCTAATAGGAGTGCACGGCCTGAGTTGTACACTCCTAGGACCATTCACACTCACTCTCTCATGGCGGCAGACCAAATAGTTAAGGTCTACTCGTCGTACCCTCTATCTAATATGAGCTTCTTCCCAGCTGCTTTGTGTTGTTTGACCTATTTTTAGCCTTCTTGCCTTTTCCATTTATCAGTTATGGCTAATTGTTTATTCTGGATATTCGAGGCATTGGAAATGATGCCTCTTTATCGCGTCTTAAGCGCATAATAGAACCGATCATGGGACCAGAGGTGCTACCTAATATCGTCCTTCAGCTTAATTTTGGCGGTGGTTTTCACGACTCTTTTAACAAGATTTGGATTCTTCGGGCAAAAGATATATCGACACATCTCGTTTTTTGACTCTGCTCAACGTCTCTTCTTCGAATTTTTGCTTTCTGCTTTCCGTTTCTCCATGATCTACACCAGATCCAATCGTATTGAGCGTCAGACTTTGCGGCAAGATATCATTTCTCTTCTTGAGATCAACAATGGTGCCACTATCATTGGAGGTGATTTCAAGGTGGTAGCGTGTCATGCGAAAAAAAGAGAAGGGACCTCTATTAACGCGCAGCGGTAGAGGATTTCAACTCCTTCGTCATCCAATCTAGGATGTCTGAGGTTACTTTTGCTGGCTCAGCCTTCACATGTGTAACAACTAGGAAGATCCCAGTAGGATTCTGTCTCATCTAGAACGGGTGTTAGGCTTTGAGAACTAGTTTAACCTCCCATTCTCTTTCTCTATTGAGCAACTACATCGCACAAACGCGGATCAAGCTCCACTTGTTCTACAGTGCATCCTTTTTTCCTCGTTGGGACCTTCATCGTTCTGATTCCCATCAATGTGGAGATCACACCACTCCTTTCTTCCCTCGATGGACGAATACTAGGTGTCTCCTGCTTTCAGTTGCCTTATTGTTGTTTTCTCTCTTAAGCTCAAGCGACTCAAATCTTGTTTTAAGATATGGAACACCGAAGTGTTTAAAACTATTTTAGACGGGGTGGGCTCAGCAGAAGAAGCTCTCGTTTTGGAAAAAGCCTTTTTTGATTCTAATCCTTCGTCTCCTAATAAAACGGCGCGGGTCAGACCCAACTCATCTTAAATTTGGAGCTGAGTATTGAGAATGATTTTCTTCGTCAGCGGACGCGTATTAAGTGGCTCGTTGATAGCGACTCTAAATCGAATTTTTTCCACTTGTCTATCCGTAAGAAAAACCGCATCCTTTCTATCCGTCAGATTCAGCGGTCTGACCTCTCCATGGCTTCGACCCCTTTCGAGGTCGAAGAGACCATCTTTTCCCACTTCCGATCTTTTTTGCAGAGTTCTTCTTCAAATCATTTGGATCTGTTCCTCTTGTCCTTTATTCCTTCGTTGGTTCTTCCAGAGGAGGCCCAGCCTCTTTGTAGCCTTCCTTTGGAGGAAGAGATACGTTCTTGTGTTTTTGCGCTTAGCAAGAACAGAGTGAGTGGACCGAATGGGTTCAAAGGGGAATTCTACCATAGTGCCTGGTCGGTTATTCATCCCGACTTCTCTCTATCAATTCAATTCTTCTTTTTCGGAGGTTCAGTTCCCAAAGGTTGCACTTCCACCAATCTTGTGCTTATCGCTAAATGCTTGAACCCCTGCTCTTGCTTAGACTTTCGTCTGATTAGTATATGTAACTTCTCAAACAAAGACATCTCAAAGATTTTGTCCTCTCTTCTTGCTCATATCCTTGACCATGTCATCTCCTCCTCTCATGCTGGATTTGTCAAAGGTCGTCTTATCACTGATAATGTCCTTCTTTCTCAAGAGTTTGTCTCTCAAATTGATTGGAAGATCCATGGTTCCAAAGTGGTGATTAAAATAGACGTGGCTAAAGCTTTCAACCGCTTGTCTTGGTTCGATCTTTTGGTTTTCCCGAACCTATAATTGATTTCAATCGGAGGCTCATCTCAAACTACTGGTATTCTGTTCTTGTCAACGGAGTGGGTAAATTGTTTTTTAAGTGGGCAAGGGGACTCAGGCAAAGCGATACCTCTCCCCCACTCTTTTCATTATCGCAGCGGAGGCCCTCGTTCGGGGGATGCACTTTCTCACCGTTGCTGGCCAGATCCATTGATTCGGTATCCCTAGCGGTAGTCCGGTGATCTCTTCTCTTTCCTTTGCCGATGATGTTGTTATTTTTCACGAATGGTAATCAACGTTCCACTCCTTTCTTTTCTTCATCTCTATGAACGTTGCTCGGGGTAACTGATCAATGCTTCAAAGAGATGCTTCATTCTCGTCAAGTCGATAGACCCCAGATGGATTGCGTGGATTGAAACCTTCGACGGTTCTCAAGTAGCCTCCCTTCCTTTTAACTATCTCGGCATCGTACTTTATCGTGGTTGTAAACTTAACTCGATTTTCAACCCTGGACAGACAAAGCCAGCGGAAAGATTCTTCACTTTGACCCCTCTCTCATTTCTTGGGCAAGGAGGCTTGTCCTCATAAAGTCTGTTCTTGACTCTATCGGGTCATATGTCTTCGCGGCCATGTCACTCACTTCTTCATTCTTCAACTCCTTTCGCTCTTTGGCTTCCACTTTTTTCTGGGGTAAAAAAGACGAAACAAAGGAACACCATTGGGTGTCTTGGGATTCCATTTGTCGTCCCAGACACGAGGGTAGTCTTGGCTTCCGAAACCAAAGGGATATTTGCAAGGCGTACGCCTGTAAATTTTGGGCTAGATTTCAATCTAATGACTCCTTTTGGGCGTCGTTCCTCCACGCCAAATACCGATATCCTCTACCTTTGGACTTCTCGGTTTCCTCGTCTTACGCTAGTAAGACTTGGAAAAGGATGCAATCGCTCAAGACATTCTCCGATGCCCACGGCGGCGACATTGATTGGAATGTGGGTCTTTTCCCCCTTCGAGCTGTTTGGAACTCTGCTAGAATTCCAATCCCCTAAATCCGGGTCTTTTCTTTTATTTAGGACAAATGCGTTCCTATTTTCCTCCTAAGGTGTCCATCATCGTGTGGAACGTGTATGAGGGGATTCCATTGGATAACAATCTTATGAGGATTGACATTTCGTTTGTTTCTCACTGCCGATGTTGCAGCTTTGGTGCCCAGGAATCGTTAGCTCACTTATTCCTGGAAGACGATTGTGCAACAACAGTATGGTCTTTCTACATGGTTTTGGTAGGTCTCCAAGGGGTGCACCTTCTCTGCTCGCCCTCCTCCTTTATTGATGGGAAAATGGACTTTGGAAGGATCTTCGATCGATTCCTTTTAAGTTCATTCCCTGTCTCATTTGCTGGCATGACATCTTTGGTGCTATCGAAATAAGGCTATTTTCGATGCTACTCAGATGATGTCACATTCCATTATTTCTAAAGTCTCGAATGATGTCTATTTTACTTTCAGAGGTAGGCCATTTTTGGGCAACCTTGGTTCTCTTATCTTGCCTTTGGCTTTCTTCTTTTTTATCAATCGTGGTCTCGTGTTGGGGCGGGATGAGGGTTTTTTTTTTGTTTTTTTGTTTTTTTTTTGTTTTTTTTTTTTTTTTTTTTTAAGGGTTTGCTAGTTTTGCCCAAAGTTCTGTTAGCTGAGATCTGTTATTTGCCTTGCGAAGACAGATCTGGCCTTTCTTGTGGAGCTTGCTTTCAGAGGTTTGTCGGCAGGGGATGGAGCTTTAGATGTCTCTCTTGGCTGCTTTACAGTCTCCCAGTTGGGAAACTTATGGTTTAAGGATGCTGGTTGGATTTTGTTTTGCTTCTAGGTTGTTATCTTATCTGGGTTCTTCGTTTGAGAAGTTGGTTTTTTCTCTCTTTTGTAGTTTTTTTGTGTGGTCTCAGTTTTGTGTCACAAAATCCTTCAATGAGATTCTGTTTTTCTGAACCATAGGGAAAAGACGGTTTTTCTCCTATTCTATATTTATATATTTGTTTCTTCAATTAAAAAAAAAATGTGTGTAAAGCTAAAGAGGCAGAAACCTTGTTAATACAATTATTGAGGCAGTAACTCACTTCACAATTCAATAAGATAAAAACACAAGGCTAATTTTCGGAGATAAAATCAACCATAATATCATTGCTGGGCTTTTCCAGCATGTTAAAAGATCTCAATATATAAACCCCTAAAGAGAACTTGGAAACTACAAACAACTAACATGCTGCAATATATGAAACACCAATTGAAGGAGAAAACGTAAAGAAAAAGAACTAGAATAGGTCTGCATTGTTTGATCAACATCCAGCTTTCGGCCTGGCATTAAACTAAATAATCAGCTTTACCAAAGCTCTCTCATTATAGATGGAGAACAACACTACAGAAAAATATCACAATGGAACAACAGGCATTTTAAAATGCTTACATACATATTAGTAATCTATATTATAAAAGAAAAGAAAAAGAAAAAAGCTTTTCCTCTGTCATAGAATGTAGGCCAGTCAGTCCTCTTCACCCTTGTAAATCTCTGTAGGTTCATGTGTATATGTGTATAGATAAGAGGATTCATCATCTTCCTATATATATAATAATAACCTAGACAGTGTAGTGCTGCTGAATCGTGTCGATATCCAGACCCTTCAGTTTCACCACCGATTCCACATGACCCTTCAGTGTGTGCAGCTCGCGAAGCCTGTGTACAATAAGTGAATTGGTTCAACCATTTTAATATCTAAAACGCTACTACTACTACTATTATTATTACTGGACCAAACCTTGCAACTTCAGCTCTCTTCTTGGCTTGCTCAGCAATCTCGGATAGCTCCCGGTAACTGTTTTTGTCGGCAAATAGGTTGGTGGTTTCTGGTGGTTGAAGTCCGTGAAGTGTCCTTTGTGCCATTGCCCATTGAGCTTCTCTTTCCTCTTTACCATAATCCTTCTTGGAGGTGAAGGCAGTCTATCATTCCATGAAATATGTGTGAGACCAAAGAAAACATATGCAATATGCAAATATCAATCCCATTTATTACAGATGAAATACAAAAATGTTTATTTTACCCTGTTTTCAAGAAGATTATCCCACGCTTTTCCACTAAGAACATATCGGATGGCAAATTTGAACCAGTCAAGAGGAAAGAAGAATACTAAGCTATATAACCAGATAACACCGGCCCATCCCCAGCCAATTCCCTTTATCCGTGCAAAGCCCCAGTCGGCATAAACGGCAATAACAGTAGCAACCTATAGACGTATCATTATTATTACTATGGCATTAATAATGATAATGCATTGATAAACAGTTAGTGGAAAATGTAATAGTTTGAAATGGTGGAAAGATATGATTTGCATACAAGTTGAGCGATGAAGAAAGCAGAAACCAAGAGAAGACCAGGACGCTCCACAAAGAACCATCCACGAGATCGTGTGACGAAAATGAGTGCTTGACTTACAATGCTCACTTGGAGGTATAAAGCAGACATCATTTCATCTTCACTATGCCTGATCGATCTTACTCCGAATTTATCCTATATGACAAAAACAATCATGAGCATTAATGGTAATTACACACACACACGCACATACACATGCATGCACACACACACTATATCCATTAAGCATTCATCAAACGGGGAATATGGGATACATACAGAAAAGAAATCAGTATCCTTCATCGCCCAGAAAAAGATAACACTCATCACTGCCAAATAAGTTCCAAACACAACGCCAGTAGCAAAAATTTCTTTAAGCTTCCAACTGTCAGGCAAAGGAGATGGTTTTACCCTGTCTTTTGAAATTGTCATAATGGTACCTGAAATATTTATGAACAAATGAACATCGATATATTATAAATCAACATGAACATGTAACAAATAGAAACAGGCCGGTCAGTAATACTCACCATCATTGAGGATGGCAATAATCAAGACCATGAAAGGTGAGAAGTCGAACTTCCAAATGAGTGCAATAAGGAGGAATCCAAGCTATAATGAACCAGCGTTAGACAAGGGAATAACATACCTATATGCAATGATACATACAAAGCAAGGATTTAAGTATAAGTACTTACAACAATACGGATGGTGATTGAGACAGCATAGATCTATTGTGCAAAATAAAAGATGAGAACAGTCGGTTAGACAGACAAACAAATAATGCAAGGATAGTACATGATAAGATATTTACAAAGGACTTTTGATGGAGACTTTGTGCAGCACTTACAGTGTAATTCTTCATCCTCTGGAAAATGGCTCTGCTAGTAAGAACAGCACTAATGATAACGCTGAGACCAGGTTCGGTCAGCACAATATCGGAGGCACTCCTAGCAGCATCAGTAGCATCATCGACTGCAATTCCAATATCAGCTTTCTTTAAAGCTGGAGCATCATTTACACCATCTCCAGTCATACCACAGATGTGCTTCCGCTCCTGCAACTTCTTAACGATTTCGTATTTGTGCTCTGTTCAAAAGACATGCATCATACATTAAACCTACCATAAATTCATAAATTGTAGGAGTATTGAAAGTATTATCAGGTGTGCAGTGCTCACCTGGGAAAACTCCAGCAAACCCATCAGCTTTTTCGATCAACTCATCGACAGGAAGAGAAGCAATTGATGCATCTTTATTTTGTCCAAGCAAAGAAGAGGAGGGATACATGTTTGTTCCCATTCCAAGTCTTCGGCCAGTTTCCTTAGCAATAGCAAGCTGATCACCTGAAAAGAATTGAAGCATGTACACATATATCATTAATTGACGAAGCTAAAATTCAGTTGTAATATTATAAGGCACAGTGAGATAACTTACCAGTGATCATCTTAACATTTACACCGAGATTCAAAGCTCTACGGATAGTTTCAGCACTATCATGCCTTGGTGGATCGAAGAGTGGCAACAGCCCAACAAATTGCCATGGTCCCCCGGGACTCTCCTTGCTCTTTTCAGGAACCTCTTGTCTAGCCACGGCCAATGATCGCAGACCACGCTCAGCATACTTCTCCATTATTGAATGAACCTTGTTTTTAACATCTTCCTTGCACTTGCAAAGGTCTACAATCTACAGTCCAAAGTAAAATTATTGTAAACATATGAATCATTTGTTTTTCTAAATAGTATGCGGAACTAAAGCAGTACCTGCTCGGGAGCACCTTTACTAACACGATGCCAGTTTCCTTCAGAATCAATGTATGTTAAAGCAGTCCTTTTATCGACAGGGTTGAATGGAAGGAAGTGAACTTCCCTAATACCTGCCCTAGCCTAAAAAACAAATACTGAATTATCAAAAGAAGGTTGAAATTTTTTAAGTTAATTTGGAAGTATGCACAAGAATCATACCTCTTTAGGGTCAGCAAGCATACCCACCATACACGTATCAATAGCATCCTGGTTCTCAGTCCTAGAAGCCCTAGCAGCCAACAACATAACATAATCCTTATCAACACCCTTCGCAAACACCTCGATCAAGTTTTTGTCAACACTCAACTTATTCAATGTTAAAGTTCCAGTCTTATCACTACAGAGCACATCCATACCGGCCATCTCTTCAATGGCAGTCATCCTCTTAGTAATGGCACCCTGCTCTGATAGCCTGTGAGATCCGATGGCCATGGTAACAGACAAGACAGTAGGCATGGCAATAGGAATACCACCAATCAAGAGGACCAAAAGGTTATCTATTCCGCTCCTGTAATGCCTTTTCTGGATCGGGTACATGACTACTATCTCAATGACCATTCCTATCGCAATGGAGCAGATGCAGAAGTTACCAATGGCTGTCAAAACCTTCTGGAAATGGCCCACTTGGTTCGTGCTGTCGACTAAATGAGCAGCTTTTCCAAAGAAGGTATGGACTCCAGTGGCTATGACAACTGCTTCTATTTCACCTTGTTTGCAGGTGGAGCCTGAGAAGACTTCATCTCCTGGGTTCCTAGTTACTGGAAGAGATTCACCTGTAAGAGCAGATTGATCTATTTTTAAAGGATCGCCTTCTAGAAGACGGGCATCAGCAGGGACTATGTCACCAAGCTTGATGCTTATGATGTCACCAGGCACTAGGATTGCTGCATCTTCTTCGCTCCAGCGACCATCTCTTAGCACCTGTGTTCACCAAATAAAAAACTAATGGTATAAGCATAACGAATACACTTTCATATGACAAACAATGCATTATCCGTTGTTCTGCCATTTTTCTTTCAAGTTGTGTTGATTCTGCATTAACAGTTCACGCAGGTTTCTGATATCAGTTTATGCTTAACATCATTCAATTTGAGTGTTAGTATACTATGATACTCGGTCATCAGCAAGGTTTAACTTATGAGCAAATATAGTTGCCCTGACAGTAACAAACCAAAGGACCAGAATTAACTGTTCACTAAATGATGTTCTCGTAGAAAGACATTGGATTTTTCTTATGTTCGGAGGTAGATAAATAAAACCAATTGTTAAGTCCTGTTATTGAAAATCTTCTAATCTGCGTACTATAAAAAAAAGACAAAAAGAAATAGTAAGTCGTAACTATAACTCGATAAAAGGAGTACGAAATAAAGAACGATCTATTTTGGCTTTTAATTTATTATTGTGCCAAACAAATACCTTAGTTTTGGGAGCAAGACCAGCCATCAATGCAGCTGCAGCATTACCCGCATTGTTTTCTTCAATGAAACTAATGGTGGAGTTAATCACAAGAAGGACGACAATACCAACAAAATCTTGCCAATCAGGAGGCTTCCCACCGCCATTGGCCAAAGCAATGGCCATGATGGCGGCCATCTCCATGACCCAGGAGAGTGGATTCCACATGAACCCCAAAAATTTAAGGAGTTTGCTTTCCTGTTATTAGTTGATCCAAAAGTAAGTATTATCATCTCTAAAGAATCTATAGATGACAGCAATTTACTGAAATGGTGACAAGCAGCAAACCTTTTTCTCTTCTAGCTTGTTGGGCCCAAAAATTGTAAGCCTGCTGGCTCCCTCATCGGATGAAAGACCCTCCCTTGTACACTTCAGTTGCTCAAATACCTCCTCGATTGGAATTCGTTCCTGTTATAACAATATGAAATAATTCAAATATCATGATAAAATGCATATAATAGTGCTAGTGAATCTCAAAGTCTGGTGATACTTATGATAGAGGAAATCGGACAACTAAATCTTATTCGGTCTAATACAGTCTTTGCAAATGTGTGTGTATATCTTTTCATCAACTATAGAACAGGAAAATAGCTGGACAATTAGATAAAATACTTGTTCAACAGAAGTTAGATGGAAAAAAAAAAAAAAAAATCTTAGGACAAAATTAATTAATCTCAGATTGAAAATAACTCTTGACAATTAATATATGTTTTAAAATTTTAGTCAAACTGAATTAGAATTTAAGACGGCTCTTTTTCATTTGAACTTCCACTGAATCATTTGTGTACTGCATAGGTATATTTTACAAGTCCTTGATAGGTAAATGATACGCAAAGGCATGTAATTGGACAGGTAGCCAAGGGAAGACTTAGCCCACCTCTTCAATCCCTATATTCAAGATTGAGATTTTACAACAGCTATGTACTTTTATATATAACTGGCATGTGCGCACACATGAATTTACAATATGAGTTTGTTGACACCAAAAGGGATAGTGTCACCATGACTCCACCGTGTGATTGGTGGAAATCAGGCGGGTCCATATGGGCTTCCTGACTTCCACCATCAGGTGTGTGAGGCACGGTGACACCACCACTTTTGGCGTCAACAAACTAAATCTCATTTACAATATGAGTTTATAGATACACATGGTAAAATAAATTGCATACAAATCAGTGAAACAAATTCCGCCACAATTCTTCATAAATTGATTTGCACCTCCCTTGTAAAAGACCAAAAAAAAAAATCTAATTGTCAATTTTTATTGTGTCAAATTTTGTATTTTATTTCTTGTCCTAATAACTGCCGCATGCACATACACACACGACATGAGAATTCGTTCCAATTTTCCAATTTCGAAAGCATTTTTCAATTTTAGCAGTAGATAAAAGGATTATCAATACAAATGAAATTAATTGATAAACTGTAAAATTATGCAAGTTCAATTTTTAACCAAATAAGGTTTAACAATATTAAGAAAATGGAGTTGATAAGTAAACCTCAATCAATCATCTCAACGAAAGTCCGGAACATGCGACAAAGTAAACATAAGTGTTCTTGAATACTTATATCCTCGTATTCTTATACATTTTTTCTCGATGTCGGGTCATTATTTCCACTTTCAGAATAAATATGTGAACGTGTTCTACTGTTCTGGATACTGGATATTCACTGACTGGTCTAGAAAAAGTCCAGCAAAAGAAAGATGAACAGTTTGTTTTAACAAGCGTAATTGTTTTTACTTTTTAAGAAAGGTACGTAAGTGCATCACAGCAAGCTCTCTATGATACTACAGTATAGAGCCAAAACTCTAAAATAAATATTCAACCAGCTCTCTCTCTCGCAGGGGTGAAAAACATAGTTGCCTTTCTGTTTCTTTGTTTTATATATTTTCTTCTGCCATGCAGTTCACTTTTAAGTTTCAGGCCAAACAATTTAATATTTAAAATCAAACAGGACAAATAGAAATTTATTTTATGAAATCCGGTGGTAGACTAAAACAAGCATATGTCTTGTACATGTGTCTCTTAAAGAGAGGAATCTTCATACATGTCCTAACTTAAAATTTAATTTAATGTTTAATCAAATCGGCTGTTATGATATCTTAGATTCAATTACTAAAATAAATATGAATTCGAGAAACTTGCAATTTGCTATTTTGTTGTACTAAAGGTAAATCAACGATATCACTACTCTGTTAACATAAATTATTTTTCAAAAGGAAAGAATAAAATCAAGGGTATTTTAGGAAAGAACCAGTTTAAAAGAAAGAAAAAATCACGTTACACGTAAACCAAGGTCCGTGCAGGACGGATGTACCTGCAATCTAAAACTGGAAAGAGAAGATTACAGAAAAGCCAATCTAGAAACAGCAGGTTGCAGCAAAAGGGTTAAGCTAATTAACTGTATAATCCTCCGTTTTAATTCATTGTTTACAAGTTGATTCCACATGTGTCAATAATAATCACATAATTATATATTAGTGTATAAACAGTTAAAATCAAATTATAATCAGTCTGTCATCGTCCGCTAATTACTCCCTCATCAACTGGACTCTTTTATCAGTTTACGACGCCATTTAAAATACAAACTTCTGATCGGTAAAATCCAGCTTTTTAGGATAAAAAAACGAAACATTTGATAGCTCTGGTCAACAGTAAAAATCACCGTATATTAAGATCTAAGTGCTTACCAGTATTAGATCTAAAGCAAGTGTATGTAACTGTAAATATCTAAAATAAGCTCGATTACTTCAAGTGAATTCCCTAAAAATCTAAAAATATCAGATTTTCAGGTAGACTCATACCAAACACTGGAGGGAAAAGCCTTAAAAAGAGAAATAAATAACTAAAATTCATCTGAAAATAATGTTCAAATAGGTTGGACAATAGATTGAAAATCATTCTCACCAGATCCACGTTCTCATTTTTGATCTCCTCCAGGCTAATCGCCCCCATCTCGATCAAACGGAAAAGCCGAAGGTCGTCTCCTGTTCAAATTTTGAACCAAAAACGAGGTTCGGAATGGAGTGCAGGAGAAAAGAAAGAAAGAAAAAAGGAAAAAAATTAGAAAGAATAGAATTACAGGCTCTGTATTAAAGCATTAATAAAGAAGTAAAATTGAATGAAGGTGAGGAGAAACAAGAGAGTGGGGAATAATAGAACGCACCCATATTTATACGCCAAATACAGCCTAATTGGAGGGACCCACTCGTTAAAGCGCAAAATATACTGGGTACCAGATGACCTGTCCGTGTCCTTTCTTTGGGAATATAAGGCCTCGATTTTTTTTCTTTTAAAAAAATGTCATTTTAATGCTGTCAAGATAATGTTAATGCAATTGCTGCAAATACAAATAATAAAGAGGCCTATTTAAACACAAAATTAAACACAAACAGAGATGATCCAACGGTCACGTTTCACCAAGGTTTTTTCGAAAAAACTGGGAAATATCGCCAGAATCGAACTTTCCCATGAACGGCCACGTTTCACCAAGGTTTCTGTTTGATACGTCCTATTTTCGAAAAAACCGGAAAAATCCAATCAAAACCAAACTTTCCTGTAGTTGCCCACGTTTCAGCAAGGTTCTGGCTAGATTTGGCCAGTTTTCGGAAAAACTGGTAAAATCCAACCAAAACCAAATTTTTTCGAAATATCGCCCACGTTTCAGCATGGTTTCTTCCTGATCAGTCCCGTTTTCGAGAAAATAGGAAAATCTCGCCGAAACCAAAGATTCCCGTAATCGCCCATGTTTCTGCTTGATACGTCCAATTTTCGAAAAAACTGGGAAATCTCGCCAGAACCGAACTTTACCATTAGCGGCCACGTTTCACTAAGGTTTTTGCTTGATACGTCATATTTTCGAAAAAAGGGGAAAAATCCAACCAAAACCAAACTTTCCTATAGTTGCCCATATTTCAACAAGGTTCTGGCCAGTTTTCGGAAAAACTGGTAAAATCCAACCAAAATCAAACTTTTCCGAGATCGCAACAAAAATATTTTAAATTTTTTTTGGGGAGGGCACTTCCATTGAAAACATTTTCAAAAAAAAATATAATTTTTTTTAAATATTTAAAAATTAATATTTTTAAATATTAAAAAAAAAAATCTCCGAAAAATCTAGATAAAAAATTTATGTTGATCGACCAACGTTTCAGCTTGCGTTTTGCCTGATCCGCGACCAAAGCGGATCAAGAAAAACGCAAGCTGAAACGTTGGTCGATCAACAAAAAAAATTTATCTGGATTTTTCGGAGATTTTTTTTTTTAATATTTAAAAATATTAATTTTTAAATATTTAAAAAAAATATATTTTTTTTTTGAAAATGTTTTCAATGGAAGTGCCCTCCCCAAATTTTTTTTTTTGTTGCGATCTTGGAAAAGTTAGGTTTTGGTTGGATTTTACCAGTTTTTCCGAAAACTGACCAAATCTAGCCAGAACCTTGCTGAAATGTGGGCAACTACAGGACGTAGTAAGCAAAAACCTTGGTGAAACGTGACCGCTCATGGTAAAGTTCGGTTCTGGCGAGATTTCACAGTTTTTTTCGAAAATTGGACGTATCAAGCAGAAACATGGGCGTTTACGGGAATCTTTGGTTTCAGCGAGATTTTCCTATTTTCTCGAAAACGGGACTAATCAGGAAGAAACCATGCTGAAAAGTGGGCGATATCTCGGAAAAGTTTGGTTTTGGTTGGATTTTACCAGTTTTTCCGAAAACTGGCCAAATCTAGTCAAAGCCTTGCTGAAATGTGGGCAACTACAGGAAAGTTTGGTTTTGGTTGGATTTTTCCGGTCTTTTCGAAAATAGGACGTATCAAGCATAAACCTTGGTGAAACGTGGCCGCTCATGGGAAAGTTCGGTTCTGGTGAAATGTGGGCAATTACAGGAAAGCTCGACCATTAAATATTTTTGTCTTTATAAGAAAAGGTGGAATTCATGGGATAATCCAACGGTGCAAATCAATTGTGTTATTATTCATGTCAGAATTTTGTGTCTAGACAGACTTTACCAACGATAATATGTGGAATTGTTAGACTTTTTTGGGGAAATGGTTTCTTATCTTACATACAATACATATGAATCTTATACTAGATGCTTTTATGCAAGTAAAACTGACAACAACAAAATGCGCTGGAGCATGCATCTACAAAACCAACATTAAAAATACTCAGGATCATTGAATATAGTTTTGAACATATTTGCCAAAATTTCGAAAAAGCCAACTATTTGAACATAAAATTATTCATAATTAGTGACATAACACACCTGAACTTAATATCGAATGTCGGTCCAATATTGAAATTCAATTTCATCATTTTCTATCTTGGTAGATTTTCCAAATTGAATACATGTTAAATGCAATATGAACTGTTCAAAGGAATAAAAAGACGGTTTGGAAAAAACAATGTGTAAACATATCTGCATTATTTATCTTTAACAAAAAAAAGAAGATAATTTGGCTAATGGAAAAAAAGGTTGTCATTTGTTATTGTTCTATATTCGTAATAACATGCAAAATAAATACGAAAAAGATTAATATTAAATCAGTTGAAACCGATTTTCTTTTGGTATCGTATTTATAACAATTGGGTAGGTCTTTCCAAACTAAACGGTTTAGGATATACTTTTATTGAACTTAGAGTCACAATATGAAAGATGAAGGTTTTACATGTTATAAACTACATGTGTAACTGTTTTGGGTCGAATTGGTACGCATACTCAACCGAACAACTATTTAAATGAAGCCAATGGTACCTTAGTCGCGTTTCTATCTTCACTTTTGCCCTATTCCTGGAATTCATTAATTACATTTGCCAATGGAAGATAATTACTCACAGTCAAAATATGTTATTAATTTAAAAATGTCTTATACCAATAAAATTAAATATCAAAATGACCATATCAACATGCCAAATCAAAGATTCGTATTGTAAAAAATGCTTAAATCGATTTGAAATTCATGGTCAAAGTTGCTAAAGAGGTTATGGCTCAAATAGGGCATTTTCGACCTTTTTCTTTAAAAAAAATTAAAGTAAAAAAGAAAAAGATAATAATAGCCCTTTTGATATATCCACCAATTGATGAGACTGATAACATGGATTGATCGAATTGCGCAAAAGGATATTGGATTTGGCTAGAATTAGCTGTTGAAGGTCACAATGACGAAAACTCCGGAGGCATACTTTTGGCTGTCGGCGGCAATCAATGGGAGGAGATGTTGATCATGACTTTTAGCGATGGAGATGGGCTACCCAATGGCGATGGTTGGCAATAGTAAAAGGCACGAGGTACATTGACCTACATCAATGGCATGGTAAACTTCAATTGATTACATTTTCAACCTTAAATCTTCTAATCTCCATTTCTTTTGCATACAAACTATCTTTCATGCATAGTTTGTCCTGTTTGACTCGTTATAAAATTTCAAATGGTTCGATAAGTAGTTGGCTAGCTTTGGGAGTCATGCGAAAATCATGTTATGACTGGACAGCCTTAAATATTTATTTTTATAATAATAAATTGCTCTCGATGAAATATTCATTTGTTGATATATCTTATGCTTTTATGATGATTGTTTTGCAATACCTTGATTTGTTGTGTTTTCTGGTTTGGTCTTTTATTGTTATGTCATTGGGTAATTTATGCTTTATAGCGATTAGTTGTGGATTTGAAATGAAAAAAACTAATAAATAATAAATGAGTGAAATTGCAGGCTTTTTGAAAATAAAATTATTACTATTTTTAATGGTGTTTGTAAATAACCCTGATTTAATATGCTGAAATTGACTTGGAAAATTTCTAGATGCCACTTGCTATCCATGAATTGTTGCGAAATTCAAAAATGAAACTGAAAAAGTTATTCTAAAGTGAAATTGGGATATTTGTCATTACATAAAGTAAAGTTAAATAAGAATATATTTATTTTTAAAAATGGTATTGTTTAATAGTCTAAAATTTTATGAACTTACGGAAAGATGTTTATGTTGTTGATGTTGTTATTACTATATTATTATCATTATTAATTTAGTAGTAGAAATAAGAAATATTTTGGGAAAACAATAATAGATATAATTTATCTTGGATTATATTTATTCTATTTAAGGTAAATAACAATAAATGGAGTTCTTGAGATTTAAAATGAAGTATATTTATTTTGAAGGTAAATAGTAATGAAGTGATTATGCAAAATAATAATGTGAGTATGTATTATTATTTTGATGTGAAATAATAACATTGTTGTTTCGAAGTAATTTGATGTAATATTTTGAAAATAGTGGATACTATCGTTTTTGGGAAATTATTATTGTTTCGAGATATAATAAATAAAAGTGTTTTATTATAAACAAATATAATGAACATACACATAAGATGAAATAGTACGTATAAGTGCATTATCCATGACTGTTATAACATATATGATTAATTATTTACTAAAATTATCATGCATGTTTGTTATGTTGGGATGGAATCACATTAGGAAGAGTTATGCCATACTTTAGTCCTATTTCTACATGGACGTTGTGTAATTAATTATGATTAGCTCATTTTGATGATATTGATGTTGTATTACTAAATGGCTTTAATTGATTTGCATTGGTGGATTTTGTAACAACCTGCTTTTTAGACCGATTCAAGTCGACAATTAAACCAACTCAAACCGTTCAAAAAAGCAGATTGTTAATTGTTATAGGGTTAAAAGTAAATCATCACTGAATCACAAACATAGGGACACATAATATCTCGTAACGGAAGTAAAAATTTATACAATAATTCAAAATTTCTTATAATTTATACAAGATATCGTAATACATCATAAATATAGATACAGCGAAAGACTGACTACAGAATCCTACTAATACATGAATCACTGACTGTAACAGAACAGACGAAACACACGAAGATAGATGACTAGACTCCATAAATCTCAAGCTCCAATAGATAAACTCCAAAGCTGAAATACTTAGGCTAACCCAAGCATTATGCAAAATAAAATATTCGAGTCTGGAATAACATTCTTATATAAGTGAATCAACTTAAGTGAAATGTTTAAATGAAATGCATCAGTAACTTAAAGTATGTTTGGGATTCCATCCTCTAAGGATCCGTGGAACTAGATACATATATTATAATGCACTATTATAATATTATTTATTCAGTACAGTAAACATATTAAAATAGTGTTTGCAGGATTACCATATTACTCTTACACCGTTAATAAATATTGTAGTGTATACAGTACCGTAAATTCACCATATTAGTGTTATCAGAGAGCATTCCGTATAAAACAACACTAAATCAAAATCTTAAGGGGGTCGATTAGGATAAATATGACAAGGCACACACGATAATACACAGTGTAGGATTCAACCAGTTGCACTCCTGGACCGGTAATAACTAGGGGTGGCAATTAGACCTGACACATCGGGTCTCGGTTCTAGGTGGGTCGGGTTTTATCTGGTCTAAACTATACATTTCAAAAATCTGGACCTGACCCGAGCTTCGGTTCGAGTCAGGTCGGGTCGAAGCTCGGGACGGATCGGGTCGGTTCGGGTCCTGTTGAATAATAACACTAAAAATACATATATTTCAATACTTTTTGGAAGGGTCTTTCGGGTCGGGTCTATGCGGGTCGAGTTTGATCGGGTCTTGATGGTATTTTTCATCACCTAGCCCGACCCGAGACCCATCGGGTTCGGTTCGGGTTCGGGTCTTTCGGGTCGGTTCAGTTCGGATTTTCGGTTCTCGGTTCTAATTGCCAGCCCTAGTGATAACGCATAGCCGCAACTACTTTCTACCTCAGTACACGCTTCCATAATCGAAGGGTGCCCAAATCAATCACAAAGTAATAGAGATGGTAACGGAGAAGCATGTCCGATAGGAGGTGTGAGCCTCACTTAGTCACAGTATAGCTCTTGTTTTAGTCATTTTAATCATGACATGAAGGTCAAGGTTATTGTAACAACCCGTATTTCAATAACATGTTAAAACGAGAATCAAGGCAGAATTTAATTTTAAATTCTGAATCAAGTAAAACGGGCTATGCCATTGCGTTCGTCTCGGAAAAATACGCGAAATAGAGTCCGAGTTTTCGAAAATCGGAGTCCGTATGACCCGGTTAAGGCCCAAAGAAGTTTTCGGAAAATTTGAATTTCGAAACGTGCAGAAATGGGGCCAGGCGGGAAAATTCCCGCCCAGACAAGTCGACAGGCATGTCGACAGGCATGTCGACAGGCATGTCGACATGCATGTCGACAGGGCTGTCGACTTGCCCTGTCGGCTGATTTTGATCTGGTGCACCTATTTGCTATCTTGGCTAGGTTTTTGGGCCTGGTTTGAAATCTGACGGTTCTGGTTGGTCCTAGGGTTAATCTAAGGGCCTAAAACTATCCTAATCTCTATAAAAAGACCCTAAACCTACCCCTAAACCCTCATTATTCACTCATGTAACTAAACTATGGCCAAATTTCTACTCTCATGGCCTCCATCTCAAATCCCTAGAGCCTATGCACTCAAATCAAGTTCAAATCAAAAGATGCAAGCTTGCTACACCAAATGGAGGCCAAATCAACATAGCTATGCGAGTTTCATGAAGGTTCTTCTTCAAAGGAGCCACCTTTCTTCGTCAAGATGATGCATGACCCCTTTTCTAAGCCTTGCCTATGTAAGTTCTAGCTACTTTTGGATCAAAACGGTATTTTTAATGTTGACATGGGATAAAATGAGGCTAAACATGATTATGCGAACCTACATGAACCTTACCTTGCCTCTTGTGTTCATGTTTATGATTTTAGGCCATGTGAGTGACTTAATCATGCCTCTCATGCTATGCATAACCTAGTTTAACTTGCAAGTTTGGATCTTTATGCATGAAATGCTAGCATGAACCTTTAGGAAATACTTTACTTGTGAAACATTGGCTAAGACTAGATTTTGGGGCTTATGCATGTTTATGAACCCAAACCCCTTATGCTAACATGCAAGTTTGTGGCCAAATCCTTTATGAGATTATGCATGCTCGTGGCCAATCCCCTCTTTTGAGTTGTGCATGTTTATGGCCAAATCCCTCTTGATAATATGCATGTTTGTGGCCAAATTACCTTATGACACTATGCATGTTTATGGCCAACCCCCTCATGATGTTATGCATGTGGAAGCCAAGCCCTTTTTGGCATCATGCATGTTTTGAGAACAATATGTGACATAGTATTCTTACTATGTTGACTCGCTTCGCTTGCGTTGGGAAAACACGATTTTGGGTAGTTAGATAAACATGGACATGTCGCAAAATCTTAACTTGAATATGACATGTGTTTATACTTGAAAATATGACTTGAAAGATAACATGGAAGATGACATGTAAGTATGCATAAAAACATGAGCTTGGGAATTTACCTATTAAGTTAGGTCTACCCTTTGGGAATTTACCTATTAAGTTAGGTCTACCCAAATGCTCGAAAAACTTGTAACATGTTTTGGAAACACGATGAACTTAGATAATATGAGTGTGGCCAACTCGAGGTTGGGTTGAGTTTGCAACGTAAAACTACCCGGAACCGACCGGCCTAACTAGTAGTTGCAAACAATAGGACCCAATGTGAGAAGTTGGTCATGTCGCGCTTAAGACCCGAGGTTAGACTAGGTTGTGGTGTAAATCTACCCGGACCCGCCCGGCTTAACTAGTAACCACAACAAGGTCTAATGTGAGAGGTTGAGGGTGCATTAATTAAATTAATGCCACATAATAGGGTTAAGTTAATTTGATTAATGAGGCTTAACCAAATATGATATGGACAAATGGGTTAAGTAATTTGATTAGGCTAATGATACTTAACAAAACATGATAAGCTTGGGTAGGTTAGGTAACTTGATTTGCCTAATGACACTTGACCATTTTTTTTATACGACTAGTGGACGGGATTAAGTTAACCAACACTTAATCAATCCAACACGATAACGTGATAAGGTTAAGTAAATTTTCTTAATGACACTTAACCGTATAATACAGTTAATAGATGGGGTTAAGATTAGGCTTAACTAATCTAAACACGGTAATTCGATAGGGTTAAGTTAAACACTTAACCAATTTAAACTTGATAATTCAATGAGGTCAAGTAACCCATACTTAACCGACTTAACTTGGTAATTTAATGGGGCTAAGTTAAACACTTGACTAATTTAACACGATGATTTGATGAAGTTAAGTGACCTATACTTAACCAATCTAACTTGTTAATTTGATGAGGTTAAGTTAACCTATACTTAACCAACCTAACGTGAAAACATGATAAGGCTAAGTCACGAATCGTTTCGAATACGCTTGACCGATTTGACTCGGTAATCTGATGGGGTCAAATTAATATATACTTAACCAATCTAAAATGATAATTAGACGAGGTTAAGTCATGGATTGCTTGATATACTTAACCAACTTGACACATGGTCTGTAGGGTTAAGTCTTGGACTTGGATACTTAGCCAGTTTCGACATGTTTTGTAGACGGGTTAAGTTGTGAACTTAAGTGACACTTAACCCATTAGATAAACCCTAATTCGGAGGATTAGGTAAATAACCATAGTTAACAAGGATAACGGAAATAAGGCTAAGTGGTAAACCTTAGTTAAGGGAAACTAAGTAATAATTCTTAGTCAAGGAAATCTGGACCACTTCTTAGATAGATGAGTAACCCGATACGGTAGGTCATCGTTTAAGTATACGCGTAGGAGCAGGCTATCTGATTCAGATAAAGGCTCCAACGAACTGGGTAACGAAGCAGCGGCTTCGGGGAACGTGAGGATATTCTTGGGATCCCTCTGTGAGCTGCCAGGTCATTATACTAGGCTCACGAGAGGTTGAGGTCTGCGGTAGAAGAACCAAGAATATGCCTTGGTTGCTATGCGAGCGACCTAAAGACTGGGGTGGATAGCAGTGAGTCGGCGAATACATAAGGTGCCCGAGATAGCAAGTTCGTCGATCATCTACCATCTTGAGTCAAGCGTGTACGTACGGAAAGGCAGGGAACACCCAACAGACCATAATTGCTATCTAATTATGGGTGAGGTAGGCCGTAGGATGTGGGCTGGCCGGAGTGTAGTTCTCATGCAAGATTTTCTCTTGTGTTGCCTTTCACTAGTTGAGGGAGGGGTCTCGTGGGACCATAGCCACGTGTAGAAAAGCAGACCTTAGTATCTGCATCGGCAGATAAATCTAAAGCTCCCGACCGAGTCCTGTATTTCTTGTTTTGGCCGGTGACAGGACTCGGATAGCGCGATGTGATACATGTGCATCCAGTTATAGAAAAACGATTCACGAGGAATGCGTGGGAAAAAGGGCGCGGTTGAGGGTTAGCGTAATCCCTAGTGGCCTAGGTGGTTTAACCCAGACCGAAATACGAAAGCGTGCAATAGGTAAGCGTAATCCCTAGTGGTGCTAGGTGGCGTAAGTCCTAATAGTTCAAACGATGATTCATATGGAAGAACCTAGCTAGAACAAGGGTGACAGTCCAAACGACTTCAAGGATAATACGACATGGGGAAGCCCGTACGAGGTACGGCAAAGGACTGAACTTATATACATGAAAAGAAACATATGATGTGAGTAACCTGTATATGTGATATATTAGGTTGACATAGACCATTACACGACTTTGAGCAAGGGACGTTCATGGCACGGGTAGGGATACTAGTACGAGAGGTGCAGAGCAAATATACATGTTAGGACTAGATACCTTGGGATAATGTACTCGTTAGAAATCTGACGATGTGATACCTTGACTTATCATAACACCGCAGTTTATCATGATACCTTGGTTTACCTTGCCACAGTAGTTCAACCGGCCATCCTGGTTTATCTGTCTTGTAGTTATCCTTATGTTTACTTTCAGTTTATGCATGTCATGTTACCTTTACCTGTTTTTATACTGGAAGTAGATAGGACTTACTCAGTCTTTTTGACTGACCCGTTTTGTTTCGCCTCTTTTCTTCCGTTTCCCCCCCCCAGGTTACAGGGAGGAAACAATGCTGTTTAGTTCGGACTTCTTCTACCTGAAGGTCATCATGGATGGCTTGGACTTCTCTTGGCTATGGCTACTTTACTGTTTTTACTTGGGGAATAATTTATGAAAAGGTTTTTATGCTTCTTTATTATTGCAAGACAGGTTTTGATGTACTCTGATGTAAAAGGCTTTAGACCTTATTTATTCATGTTATGAAAGTTTGATTTTACTTCCGCTATTTATATATGTTCTGTCTTGTGATATTTCTGTGCATGTTTACCAATAATGCCCCTCTAAAGCTAGTGCATTCCTTTGCGAGTGACCCTAGCGGAGGCGGGTGTTACATTTGGTATCAGAGCAGAAGGTTACTAGACTGGGCAAAAGTTTTTAAAGACCTTCTGAAAATTATTTGAAAAACCATTTACAAAGAAGCATTTTTCAAGAAAATTTTCTTTTAGAAAGAAAAAGGCTATTCCCCAAAGGCCATTAGCATCATCCTTGTTTCCTTGATTTAATCTCTTTTCTTTTCTTTCCTCCATCTGTAGTCACAGTGGTTTTGACTGCGACTAGTCTTTCTAGCTGCGTAAGTATTTCCCGTACGATGGAGGTGGTTCTCGAGAGACCGTTGCAGAGTTATGCATGAAAGGATAGTAAGAACAAGGATAAAGGATACGAACTCAAGGATGAGCAACTTGTTGGTATGGCTTAGTCCTCAAAGGAGGGAGAAAGATGAACAATGAAACCCATGACGAGAGAGTACCTTTGGCATGGTAAAACGGGGCGGATAGTTAAGTATTATGGGACAAGGACAAGATCATTGGGAGGGCAGTAGTATGCTCTCATTTCTAGGGTACCTCGGAAGGAGGGTAACGATCTTGTTAAAGGTTTAGTTTTCTTCTCTATCATCTCATCGGGACTTTGGTTGGATCACCGCATCTTTTTAGGTCCGCTTTGATAGTTGAGTCTCTGCACCTTAGTACTAGTGTAATAGAGGGTCCCGTTTTGTCTCAAATCCTATTGGAAGATCGGTCCATTTATTCATGACTTGTTTGGATTTGAGAATGTCTGTGTCAAGTATTGAGCTTGGAAATAATGCTTATGTTTATAAGTGTGGATGGATTCTAGGGATGAAGTGGTTATCCAGTAAGGGGTGCCACTCTCGGTTTTAGAAGGGGGGTAGTTAGACTCTTGGCTTGCTTTGGTAATACCCTCGAAGCCTCGTGTAACCTTTTGGGTTCTGTCATGATTAGTTACTTAGAATCCCTAGATGCCTTTGTTGGAAATTAGAAACCCGATCGAGTGGTGTTCGCTAATAAGACGGATGGTTTACTTCGATTATGTATGAGTTATGGGGATCACCCTAGTAAGGACTCTTGGCAATTTGGATTGGCATCGGAAAACGAGATACAGAATTCACTAGTGAATTTTGGAGAGCTGGCTTGAGTACGTAGATATGGTTGAGCCAAGTATACTAGGGAAAGGATAAGTGCAAGTGGAACGAGAGGCGACGAGGAAATGAGTTCCAACTCATGTTATGGAAACAGGAAGTAAGAAGCTGCGAAATCGTGAAGAAAAAGGGGCGGTCAAGGCACGATGAAACTAAGCTCAAGGTAGTGCGACGCAGGAGACTGAAGACTAAATACGTGCATGATATCTCTTTTGGGAATATATCCTCGACCCCTGTTTTCTGTTGAGCTTGCGTGTAGGCTATCTTTTATGGATATCCTCTCGGTCCTGTTTCTGTTGCAAACCCCGTAAGGAGTTTGCTTTGTTTACCCTCTCGATCTTATTTTAGGGAATCTTAGGTAGAACCCTATGGATGTAAACATGTATTTGAAACATGTTATGGTTGATATGGTTGCAAATGATTGCAAGTGGTTGCTCGTGGATGCGCGAATACACGTTAGATACTAGATTGACGCGATCACATTTCATGTTGCATATACACGAGTATTTATACTTGTTTATGGATGAAATTGAATGTGTTACTATGTGGACGTTGCATATGGATGAATGTTTGTGCACGCATATAGTGCATATATATGACTAGGACTATTTGCATACATGTTGGATTCATGGCACAAAACATATTTTTGCATTCAAAAGATTTTTCAGGCCTAATCATTAGCATTAGCTAAGGAACATGTACACACACGTTTTGCATATATTCATACAGCATTAGAAATCATCTAAGGACAATGGTTGCTTGTGGATGATGTTTTGAGTAGATGGATGATGGATGGTAGGATATGTTCTTCCTAACTTAGAGATTTCGGGGACGAAATCCTAAAAGGTGGGGAGAATGTAACAACCCGTATTTCAATAACATGTTAAAACGAGAATCAAGGCAGAATTTAATTTTAAATTCTGAATCAAGTAAAACGGGCTATGCCATTGCGTTCGTCTCGGAAAAATACGCGAAATAGAGTCCGAGTTTTCGAAAATCGGAGTCCGTATGACCCGGTTAAGGCCCAAAGAAGTTTTCGGAAAATTTGAATTTCGAAACGTGCAGAAATGGGGCCAGGCGGGAAAATTCCCGCCCAGACAAGTCGACAGGCATGTCGACAGGCATGTCGACAGGCATGTCGACATGCATGTCGACAGGGCTGTCGACTTGCCCTGTCGGCTGATTTTGATCTGGTGCACCTATTTGCTATCTTGGCTAGGTTTTTGGGCCTGGTTTGAAATCTGACGGTTCTGGTTGGTCCTAGGGTTAATCTAAGGGCCTAAAACTATCCTAATCTCTATAAAAAGACCCTAAACCTACCCCTAAACCCTCATTATTCACTCATGTAACTAAACTATGGCCAAATTTCTACTCTCATGGCCTCCATCTCAAATCCCTAGAGCCTATGCACTCAAATCAAGTTCAAATCAAAAGATGCAAGCTTGCTACACCAAATGGAGGCCAAATCAACATAGCTATGCGAGTTTCATGAAGGTTCTTCTTCAAAGGAGCCACCTTTCTTCGTCAAGATGATGCATGACCCCTTTTCTAAGCCTTGCCTATGTAAGTTCTAGCTACTTTTGGATCAAAACGGTATTTTTAATGTTGACATGGGATAAAATGAGGCTAAACATGATTATGCGAACCTACATGAACCTTACCTTGCCTCTTGTGTTCATGTTTATGATTTTAGGCCATGTGAGTGACTTAATCATGCCTCTCATGCTATGCATAACCTAGTTTAACTTGCAAGTTTGGATCTTTATGCATGAAATGCTAGCATGAACCTTTAGGAAATACTTTACTTGTGAAACATTGGCTAAGACTAGATTTTGGGGCTTATGCATGTTTATGAACCCAAACCCCTTATGCTAACATGCAAGTTTGTGGCCAAATCCTTTATGAGATTATGCATGCTCGTGGCCAATCCCCTCTTTTGAGTTGTGCATGTTTATGGCCAAATCCCTCTTGATAATATGCATGTTTGTGGCCAAATTACCTTATGACACTATGCATGTTTATGGCCAACCCCCTCATGATGTTATGCATGTGGAAGCCAAGCCCTTTTTGGCATCATGCATGTTTTGAGAACAATATGTGACATAGTATTCTTACTATGTTGACTCGCTTCGCTTGCGTTGGGAAAACACGATTTTGGGTAGTTAGATAAACATGGACATGTCGCAAAATCTTAACTTGAATATGACATGTGTTTATACTTGAAAATATGACTTGAAAGATAACATGGAAGATGACATGTAAGTATGCATAAAAACATGAGCTTGGGAATTTACCTATTAAGTTAGGTCTACCCTTTGGGAATTTACCTATTAAGTTAGGTCTACCCAAATGCTCGAAAAACTTGTAACATGTTTTGGAAACACGATGAACTTAGATAATATGAGTGTGGCCAACTCGAGGTTGGGTTGAGTTTGCAACGTAAAACTACCCGGAACCGACCGGCCTAACTAGTAGTTGCAAACAATAGGACCCAATGTGAGAAGTTGGTCATGTCGCGCTTAAGACCCGAGGTTAGACTAGGTTGTGGTGTAAATCTACCCGGACCCGCCCGGCTTAACTAGTAACCACAACAAGGTCTAATGTGAGAGGTTGAGGGTGCATTAATTAAATTAATGCCACATAATAGGGTTAAGTTAATTTGATTAATGAGGCTTAACCAAATATGATATGGACAAATGGGTTAAGTAATTTGATTAGGCTAATGATACTTAACAAAACATGATAAGCTTGGGTAGGTTAGGTAACTTGATTTGCCTAATGACACTTGACCATTTTTTTTATACGTCTAGTGGACGGGATTAAGTTAACCAACACTTAATCAATCCAACACGATAACGTGATAAGGTTAAGTAAATTTTCTTAATGACACTTAACCGTATAATACAGTTAATAGATGGGGTTAAGATTAGGCTTAACTAATCTAAACACGGTAATTCGATAGGGTTAAGTTAAACACTTAACCAATTTAAACTTGATAATTCAATGAGGTCAAGTAACCCATACTTAACCGACTTAACTTGGTAATTTAATGGGGCTAAGTTAAACACTTGACTAATTTAACACGATGATTTGATGAAGTTAAGTGACCTATACTTAACCAATCTAACTTGTTAATTTGATGAGGTTAAGTTAACCTATACTTAACCAACCTAACGTGAAAACATGATAAGGCTAAGTCACGAATCGTTTCGAATACGCTTGACCGATTTGACTCGGTAATCTGATGGGGTCAAATTAATATATACTTAACCAATCTAAAATGATAATTAGACGAGGTTAAGTCATGGATTGCTTGATATACTTAACCAACTTGACACATGGTCTGTAGGGTTAAGTCTTGGACTTGGATACTTAGCCAGTTTCGACATGTTTTGTAGACGGGTTAAGTTGTGAACTTAAGTGACACTTAACCCATTAGATAAACCCTAATTCGGAGGATTAGGTAAATAACCATAGTTAACAAGGATAACGGAAATAAGGCTAAGTGGTAAACCTTAGTTAAGGGAAACTAAGTAATAATTCTTAGTCAAGGAAATCTGGACCACTTCTTAGATAGATGAGTAACCCGATACGGTAGGTCATCGTTTAAGTATACGCGTAGGAGCAGGCTATCTGATTCAGATAAAGGCTCCAACGAACTGGGTAACGAAGCAGCGGCTTCGGGGAACGTGAGGATATTCTTGGGATCCCTCTGTGAGCTGCCAGGTCATTATACTAGGCTCACGAGAGGTTGAGGTCTGCGGTAGAAGAACCAAGAATATGCCTTGGTTGCTATGCGAGCGACCTAAAGACTGGGGTGGATAGCAGTGAGTCGGCGAATACATAAGGTGCCCGAGATAGCAAGTTCGTCGATCATCTACCATCTTGAGTCAAGCGTGTACGTACGGAAAGGCAGGGAACACCCAACAGACCATAATTGCTATCTAATTATGGGTGAGGTAGGCCGTAGGATGTGGGCTGGCCGGAGTGTAGTTCTCATGCAAGATTTTCTCTTGTGTTGCCTTTCACTAGTTGAGGGAGGGGTCTCGTGGGACCATAGCCACGTGTAGAAAAGCAGACCTTAGTATCTGCATCGGCAGATAAATCTAAAGCTCCCGACCGAGTCCTGTATTTCTTGTTTTGGCCGGTGACAGGACTCGGATAGCGCGATGTGATACATGTGCATCCAGTTATAGAAAAACGATTCACGAGGAATGCGTGGGAAAAAGGGCGCGGTTGAGGGTTAGCGTAATCCCTAGTGGCCTAGGTGGTTTAACCCAGACCGAAATACGAAAGCGTGCAATAGGTAAGCGTAATCCCTAGTGGTGCTAGGTGGCGTAAGTCCTAATAGTTCAAACGATGATTCATATGGAAGAACCTAGCTAGAACAAGGGTGACAGTCCAAACGACTTCAAGGATAATACGACATGGGGAAGCCCGTACGAGGTACGGCAAAGGACTGAACTTATATACATGAAAAGAAACATATGATGTGAGTAACCTGTATATGTGATATATTAGGTTGACATGGACCATTACACGACTTTGAGCAAGGGACGTTCATGGCGCGGGTAGGGATACTAGTACGAGAGGTGCAGAGCAAATATACATGTTAGGACTAGATACCTTGGGATAATGTACTCGTTAGAAATCTGACGATGTGATACCTTGACTTATCATAACACCGCAGTTTATCATGATACCTTGGTTTACCTTGCCACAGTAGTTCAACCGGCCATCCTGGTTTATCTGTCTTGTAGTTATCCTTATGTTTACTTTCAGTTTATGCATGTCATGTTACCTTTACCTGTTTTTATACTGGAAGTAGATAGGACTTACTCAGTCTTTTTGACTGACCCGTTTTGTTTCGCCTCTTTTCTTCCGTTTCCCCCCCAGGTTACAGGGAGGAAACAATGCTGTTTAGTTCGGACTTCTTCTACCTGAAGGTCATCATGGATGGCTTGGACTTCTCTTGGCAATGGCTACTTTACTGTTTTTACTTGGGGAATAATTTATGAAAAGGTTTTTATGCTTCTTTATTATTGCAAGACAGGTTTTGATGTACTCTGATGTAAAAGGCTTTAGACCTTATTTATTCATGTTATGAAAGTTTGATTTTACTTCCGCTATTTATATATGTTCTGTCTTGTGATATTTCTGTGCATGTTTACCAATAATGCCCCTCTAAAGCTAGTGCATTCCTTTGCGAGTGACCCTAGCGGAGGCGGGTGTTACAGTTATCCATCATCGTTCTCTTTCTTCAAAACCGGTAATCGCCTCCAAGCCATCCTACTTCGTTTTGGATTCTCCACCACGTTCACAGTTGTTAAAGTGGTATCGGTCTTGGCAGAGAGTATGAAAAAACTGTCACCGGTCACTTTAAAAACCAAACGTTTATATTTTTCACACCATAGTCATTATATTTAAAATCATATTCATGTATCGTAAATCGATTAACTTCAAGTATTGATTCAGAAATCAATTTACTTAAAGTAATTTATTATTGGATTTCAAGTTTGAATTTTAAATATTATATTTTTTAGACTGTTCCTTTCAATTAAAATTCAGGTTAGGGCTGGCAATTAGAACCGAGAACCGAATACGCGAACCGACCGACACGAAAAGATCCGAACCCGAACTGAACCCGATGGGTCTCGGGTTGGGTCTAGGTAACGAAAAATATAATAAAGTCCCGATAAAACCCGACCCGACCAGACCCGAAAGGCCCGACCGAAAAGAATTGAAATATATGTAATTTTAGTGTTATTACCCATCCAAAACCGAACCGATCCGAAGCTCGGGTCGGGTCCAGATTTTGAAAATATATAGTTTAGACCCAACAAAACCCGATCCGCCTAGACCCGAGACCCGTCGGGTCCGGGTCTATCGGGTTGGGTCTGATTGCCACCCCTAATTCAAGTTTAGGATATTAATTCCAGGAATGTCATTATCACTTAGAATCTTCATCAAAAATCATTTCAAAACTATTAGTTTGAATTGGACCTAGATTGAAATTCAATAGTAAAATATATTTGAAAATAATTAACTTTAAACGCAAAATATATATGTGTTTGTATGCTTATATAAAATTGTTTTTTTAGCATAGTTACAAAACTTAAATGGTTAAAATAGTTGAGTTATTAGTTACAAGTAGCTTGTGAAAACTCAAGTAACAAAAAAATTATTTTCAAGGACATTTACCTTGATTCAAATAAAGTGATCCAATCCGATTCAAATACGTTTTCGAAAATCCGACTTTCATCCATTTAGTTTTCGTATTCTTTTTTTTTTTGGCATAGCCGGCCGGTTTTTAAAGTGATCGCAAACACTTTTATTATTACCAATAATAAGTACAAGTATAACAGGAGATTGGTGGTAGCCAACCTACTACAATTCGGTTTTTAAGGTGGACCGTCCACCATCCACGACATTTATTGTGGGCCGTCCACAATATCTAATCAAGATTATAGCTCTGGAGCTTGTATATTCACTAGGCTACAGTAAATTACATCCTCATATGACCTAACTTTCCAAGTAGGGAAAGTAAGAATATATTACATACTACAATGTAGTGAGTTACATTTGAATACAATTGAAACAACGTTGGACTGTTTGAAAGTAAGGCTAAAGTATCCAACAACTCTCATGACAAAACCACAGAGTACAAAGAATGAAAAGAGCTAGCTTCAGCACACATCAAACAATAGCTGCCAAGCTTTCATGAACCTTACACTAAGGATTGGTGCAATTTCATGCACATATATTAAAGTGGAAATCTAACATTATGGTTGCAACCGATAATGCCGTGGAAGAGGAAGGTAACAATCGAAACACACCAATTGCAACAGTGATTTCGAGAGCCGATAGTTTCACCATTATCATTGTCAAACTGATGTCCATGCTTTAAACCAGAACGCCAACTCCATGACAGATCGGTGATGTCCATGCTTTAAAATAGAACTAGCTCGGCAAAAATAACTTAACTGAAAACATCACAATAACCAAAAGAAATTGCACAAGCAGGCATGACCTTTACCAAAAATCAACGAACAAGGTTCAGTGCCTTAGCATCTCGTATTTTGCCATCAGTCGATGGTGAAGACCCACCCAGACAATGACGAGACTACCATGACGATTGCAGTCAAAGACAAAAGGAAAAAAGAGCAGAGTTCCATGAATTGCATGATACTGGGTTACAAGTATCCAGAGATGACTACCAGACACCTCAAAATACTACAAATCATACAAGAAAACCAAATCCGACTCCAAGTGCGACCAACAAGACGAGTACATGCTTACATTGAATACCCAAATAGAGAGACGTACCATCACAGACAAGAGTCGAAACGCGAAAACATCTAAACCAATAAGGAGTTGCGCTCACCTATAAGCTCCACATTAGTAACTATACATCCGTCCACTACCGCGTCCATCAGTTGAAGAACAAGCATTTGAATACGTGTAGTTGCCTGAAATAGTAGCTTCAGTGGATGGAATCGATTTCGGAAGGGGATCCAGAGAGATCTGAGGATTAGAGGTCGGAATGATGAAATTAGGGGAACTTTGTAACTCATAAGTGATTCCATAGAAAAGCTTAGATCTGGAAGAGGGGAAGCGATTATCGAAGAGGACGACCATGCGTGGAGAAAACATGGTAGGGTGTAGCAAAGAAGATAGAAGAAACGGGTGAGAGGAAGTGAATGTTTTGGGAAGAGAAAGGATGAATGCAGAAGAGAAGTGAAGAATGGAAAGTACCATGTCGCTGTTTATAGTCTTTTTTCCGATAACGAAGCTTCTTTTATATGAACATGGTTGTATTGCAGTATAATTAATTGCACCTATTTTTCGTATTCTTATTCAAATCAATTTACGGGTACAAGTTCAAAATTTTACCTCATAACTAGATTTATTTTCAAGCTATTATTTTAAGCTAGGTTTTAACACGAATTCCAAACTCATTTCATTATATCAAATTTCCAAACGACTTCGACATTTAGTCGTTAAGTCATCATGTAAATCATAGTTTAATAAATTTCAATCTTGCTATATTTTCCTATAAAACATTCTCATGTCAAACTTCTCTTAAGTAAGGCATATTCTTTCCATTTACTTGGATTTGGCCAAGAATCACACCTTAACATTCAATTCTTTTTCTTTAAATTTAATTCATAAAATTCATTAAATCAAATCTTTATATCAAAGTAAGATTTCTATTGAACCTTTAAAGAAAATCCCTTTTACTAAGAAATCTTATATTAAATCAACACTTTCAACTATTCATTATTAAAAAAATATGTTAAACTATACAAAATCAAATTTCATTAAAATCTTGACTAATTCAGACCTAATTTTTTTAAATATAACCTTTGCAACTGTTATTTAAACACTTTATTAAAACAATTTTTTCTTAACTTTACAAAATTTAAATGAGTTCAAGAAAATTCTTTCAATATCTAAATTACATTTCGAAATTTATTTATAAAATCGATACAAAGCTATAACATTTTTAAATGGTATTGTTATTTTATTGACTACTATGTCCATACATAATTTTCTACCCTATGGTCAAGTGAATGGGGTATATATCATTTCAAACCATTTAATAAATTTTCGAGTGTATATCATTTCAACTCAAATCCAAATTTGATTCAGTTTTATTTCCTATATCTATACAATCGTTCGGGTATATATCATTTCAACCCATAGTGATTTCTCCTAAATCTACAAAGAACTCGCAATGTGAGAAAACAATAAAACATTTCATAACACACATATCATTCATATTGTGTCACATAAGGTAGTAGCGTGTGTGTGTGCCACATGTGCATAAATCACATAACGAAATAAATTTAAATTTTCTAGTACAACCTAACATTTTAGGTTTTTAATTCACTTAATAATCAATTAGTCGTGAGTGAGATGGAACTCGTCTTTTGAGGCTATTGAGATTGACTATGACGAATAGACATGAAGCAAGTCACAAGTATGACACACGAACTTCAAGTACTCAACAACGGTCCAAAGCAAGCCCAACACCAAGCAACGAATCACCAGCTACGGCAAAACTTGCATCAATGCAAGCATGGTTTAAATAAGCTATACCGAACTGTAGCTAGAACCAATGTCAAAAATTCGAAATCAGAATCACAGGATTGGGATCAACATAATGTGACAAATTCAAATTTCAAATTCACATAAACGTAAAGATATAAGTTCGTTTGGTATGAGTACAATAACTGCTATATATATATATTCATTTGCCAAGATACAGAATTGTATAAATGGTTTGAACAATTATATGTATTGTTTGTTGTATATTTATATATCTCTATAAATTCTGCATGTACTCAAAATCATATTTGCCCAAACATTGACATAATGTTACATGATATGATACTTTGTTAATTGATGATGTATATGGCGCATATTCTAGGTTCGTACAAACAATTTCCAAGTTCAACAAAATCAAAAGGCTTCACTCAGGAATCATCGGGTCAAAAATTTGAAGATCTAAATTTCCAGAATGATTGTGACAAATACCAAATGAATGGTCATACCAATACATGCATTGACAAAAACGACATGCTATTTGACAGCGGCAACCCGTTGTTACCTGACAGCGGCCATCGCATAGCCTCCAGCACAGACACCCTACTCAGAACCGACTTCTGTTTTCGCGCCTGAATTGAACAATCTGACCTCGCCTTTATGCCTGAATCAAGATTGCTACACCATCGTATCTGCAACGCTTCGTTCCCGAATACGTGCACATTCGAGATAGCATCCTCTGCGTGAACTAAGATCATGGACCCTAAATTCATCAAAATCTTTTTATTTTTCAAGAGAGTCACGGTTTTGGGTCTTAGGGGTAAAGGAAAACGGAAGTGGGAGGGGAAACTAGGGTTCGCGAGGCGTGGAGATTGGGTCAATCGGTAATGAGCAAGGTGCAGTAAGGGGGATTGAAAGTGGAGGGCGATTGATCGAAACTTTTCTATGAATTAGAGAAGTGCAATTTTATTATAAACTGCAAGCGCACAGAGATGTAGTATGCAGGTCGAACACTGGGAGGAATCTTAAATTTATTATTTATGTAATCTCGTGGACGAATTAGACAATATTTGGAGATGTGATTTGAAATAATGCTATTGAATTTATTATATATTCGAATCTAATCGGATCTATACTAAATTCAACAATCAAGATAAAAAGAACAAAAAACTGGAAAAGAAACAGCAAACAGAAACAACAACAGAAAATTAAAATTAGAATTGTCGTTGAATCTAATCAAATGATCAATCGCTAACATGCAATAAAGAAAAATAAATAACAATTTGTTTTCTACTAAAACTAATTGAGTAGAAAACACGTATTGTTATGAAAGAAAAGAACACTAAGCTGAAATAAAAAAAAATTATTAAGAAGAAGAATAGAATACAGAAATAAGGAACAGAATTTTGGAATGAATACAATAGGTATTTGTAGGGGATGTAGTCTCCTATTTCTATGTGAATATAAGGCCAAAATAAATATACGAAAAAATTCTTTGCAAAGATAAAGGAATATTCCTTTCATGGCGCTTGATTGAAGATTTGTAATCAATGCATTCCTTTTGATGTATGGCACAGTTAGCGGGAAGATAAGCATATGCTTAATTGAAAATTTGTAATCAAAGCCTTCCCTTTCTTTTTGCATGACAATTAAATATAATTGATTGGATTTGAATTCTTTAAGAGGAATATGCCAAATTCCTAAAATCTTTATTAAGTGCATATTATATATATATATATATATATATAGAGAGAGAGAGAGAGAGAGAGAGAGAGAGATGCATAAATATGACTATATATATATTATATCACTTAATTCATTTATTCTTCAAAACACATGAGGCGGGGTGTGAAGCATTTGTGTTCCTTTCATCACAAAAATAGTACTTGACAGGGATCGAACTCGGAACACTTCACCAAACTTTCTAGGCCTTCACCAGTGTGCTATAACATCATTTACAATTTAAAACTTGTTAATTCCAAGAAGTATCTCTTTTCCATGCAATTGGTCTTTGATTGAAACAGAGGAGACTTTTATATACAATCTGTAAAAAACACACAAAAATACCCAACGTAATATTTATTTATTTACAAAAGATAAGATATAAGAGCATAAAATAAACACATTTCTATGTTAATCAAATACCCACACACTTATCTTTTACTCGTCCTCGAGTAAAAATAAAATAAAATAAAATAAACCAGATAGGTCACACTTTCGTAGGAAACACGATTGCATTGAGCGTATGCAACAAGCCGTTAAACCTCTAGGTGCCTCTAGTAGGACGAATGGTGTCTCATGAGGGTTTTCAGCAGATACTACCCACAAAATCCAAATGTAATGCTATGATTCTAATTCAATTACATGACTGCAACAGACATATGCAAATGAAAAAAATAATGAAAACACGACTTATTTCAGGCAAGTAGCACAACAAATTAAGTTAACAATTTCTGGTCAGTTAATTGTATTTTAGTTACCACAACTTGTCATAAATTTTCAACATAATTCAAGTTTTCAATGCTAAACTCTAGTTTGGGCAGTTGGTTCAGTTGATAACCTAGTGCAGTCATGAAATAAATTCTTAGTTTGTTTGTCACAGTTTGCGAAGTGGTATTTTCATTTCCTTGATATGGCTAGTCAAATCAATAAGATCAAGAAGTGTTTGGGCATCGTCGCTTATTCTCTATCTCTATAAAAATTTAAATTTATGACTGATTACACACACCTAACTTAAAGACCAAGGTATACCACCCATGCACTGCCACGTGGACTAACGGAGAGTTAGGAAAGGGCTTGGTGGATTGTGCAGACCGACACTGACTTTGTCAACAAGATGTCGGTAATCCTTAGGTGTCTAACTCATAAAATGAGACCAAGATATACCGATGCTGACATTGTCAACAACGTGTCGGATAGAGTTTGGCGAGTTTGCACACCAACGCTAGATTTTACAAGCAATGTTGGATACCCTTGAATTATTATTATTAGAACAAGAGAGAGAGTTACGCGAATTCAGGTTATCGCAACTTAGTTTTAAAGACTCAAAAAGCCAATATAAGTATTTTAAGTCCTCCACTCATTAAACAAAGACTACAATTTAAAATAAATCTCATGGTCATCACCTAAGAATCTCCCTATCTACCGGTTACACTAATATCCCTCAAAATTCAACTTTTCATTATATTTCTTATTTTACCTTAGTTGAGAGAAAAAATACTATCAACTGGCTAAAATTGTTAACTTATTTTGTTGTATCAATTAAAATGGGTCACATTTTAAACAAATGGCATGTTAGTACGATCTAAAATGCATGATGGTCTAATCTAAATGGATGAAAATGAAAAGGAAAAAATAAATAAAGAAAAAATAAAAAGGATGATGGTCTAATCTAAATGCATGAAAATGAAAAGCAAAAAAAATATAGAACAATAAAAAGAATGCAATGCAGACTCCTCCCCCCCCCCCCCCACACACACTTGGACTAAACAGTGTCCACACTATAAATACGTTTCCTAAATGTGAAAGTTAGAACCTAAAGATGGACTAAATGCAAAATAATTTGTAAAATAAAATGCAATTTAGCAACTATATGCAAGATGAAATCTACGATGATGATAAATGGTTTGTGAAGAATGAAATTTCCTTTCCTCCCACACTTGCCTCTATCGAAAATGATGCGTGATGATTTCTTATTTTATTTGTGAGGTACCGTAGGCATATCAATGAATTCTGAGATCAAAATCCTTCCAATAAATTTTTATCGTGCCAACAATTCTACTGAAGATTATCATAGTCCCATAAACTTGAGTTTTTAGCAACAATTTCATTCGATGGTATAGAACTAAGTTAATCTTCGAGACATTCTCCCAATTCATCAATTTAAAATTTAAGCTCATCTTCGAATAATTCTTCAAAAAACATAGGGCGGGGTGTGAAGCATTCGTGTTCCTTTCTTCATAAAAATAATACTTGATAGGGATCGAACTCTAAACACTCTAACAAACTTTCTAGGCCTTTACCAGTGTGCTACAGCATCCTTTACGATTTAAAACTTGTTGATTCCAAAAAGTAGCACTTTTCCATGCAATTGGTCTTTGATTGAGACAGAGTGGAGTTTTATTTACAATCTGTAAAAAACACACAAAAATACCCAAAGTAATATTTATTTATTTACATAAGATAAGATATAAGAGCATAAAATAAACACATTTCTATGTTAATCAGCGATGGAAAATTTATTTAGGGAAAAAAATGCGTTTTACTTTTTTTTTCTGTTTGTTTTTATTTTTCCAAAGAGGGGTAGAGGAGCTTAGTTTAGGTAAAAGGAGGTCACCTTTGTGAGACGTAGAAGGTACATGTGTAATTGAACATCTGACATTTTAAAAACATTTTTTGATAATTAAATTAAACTCATGCAAATAGGAATACATATACAAACTATGAACATGGATATATTTTCAACCTGGTTTGTTTTCGCGCGTTTTGATCTAAAATTAAATATTCGAGACAACAAATGTTCAAAATTTATGAAATTAAAAATACTGTTGTTTTTAGAATATCGTGTAGTATTTTTAGTCCAAATTCGCCTGAAATTCGATAAAATTTAATTTTGAGCGATTTATTTAAATGTTTAACTAAATTTACATGAACGAGCCAAATTTGTGTATTATAGTACGAAATTTTTTCATTCGTTATGTTTAATTAAACGTATCTCAAATATTAATTTTCGAAATTAAATTCAACTTTTAAATTTCAACGTCGAATACGATATATCGGTTGTTGCTTCTGTAAATCGATCGCATAAATTGATTTAAACAGAGCGAGCAATCTTATACGTTTTCGTTAAATAATTATTTTGACTACTTCTATGTAACGAATTCAAATTATTTTTTATAATTAACATTTTATAAATTATCGATTTCACGTTCTGGAAGTTCAATCAAAAAGTTTTAATTTAGCTTGTCATTTTACATTCTAATACCCAAATCTAACATACGCAATTTAACTATATATTTCGAAATCAAATTCACAATTCGACATGTATTAAAATTTCAAGTTTATAACTCAAATTCTAATTAGAAACGTTCATTCAAAACGTTATATTTTAATTAATTTTGTATTTTAAATAATCGTAATTATTGAGTCGTTACAGGTTTGATTTCATGTTATTAAGATGGATTAACTAGCGCACATTTATTGAATTTATGCTTACATTTAGGATATTAATGCCATGTTACTTATACACGGTAATTAGCGCACGTTAGTTGGATTTATATCTGCAATTATGATATGCATAATGTGTTTCCGATGATGGATGATTAATACACGTTGGAGGGTATTAATTATTATTTGGAGATAATTTTTAGTATTATAGAGTATGGGTGATGTTTAATGGATGTGTATCGTTATACAAGTTATCCCATATTTACGATGATTGTATAATGCGATGTTTCATACTTATGTTTGATGTGTGGCTGCCATTGTTATGAAAAGATTATGCTAACAAATATTTGATGTAGGAGAAAGAGAGAAAAAAGTGAACTACCTAGGTTTGATCCTAAAATCGTATGTAGGTAGTTTTTTTTATTCAATGGTTCTAGGTTCCATTACGATTGTAGTGTATATGGTAAGGTATGGTCTAAACATAGTTGTTCATTTGCTCCTTTGTAAATAGACCCATGTATTTGTAAGTTGCGCAGGTTAAAGCAAAGGCAGGAAAAGAAATCTATTTGTAGGCTACAACTACAATTATTTTTTTGTCTTGTATCGTCACTGTATTTTTCATAAATTTAATACCGACTAATATATAAAAGAGGATTTTCTTTTAAAGGAAAAGTTTGGAAATTTTTTGGTGAAAAATATGGGAAGTTTCAAAATTAGGGAGAAGGACACATTTGCACTAAAAGTGGAATTCAGGGGGCTCACTAACCTTTTCTCATTTACACTATCATTTGGCCTTCTCACTAAATTCTAAACTTTCCATAATTTTCACCAAATTTTTTGTTAAGTTTGTCCTTCTTCCTATTTTCCACTATATAAAAAATATAAATGCATAGAAATTTGGATGTAGGTTGCAATAACATGTTATTTATTTATCTTTTGTCATTACTGTAATGACCCGTAATTATAACAATTGAATATTCAATTGATTTATTTAAATATTTAATCCTTAAGTCGTGGTTTGCAATTATACTCAAATTTTGCATACGACCAAACTGGGAAATAAGGCCACTTATGTTGAGTCCATATTGATGGTGGAAACTCCTCTGAGTATAAGTATCGATGTATTTCGATTGACATATTCTTAACAAGTATTCTACAGTCGATTCATAAATCGATCCAAAATGCAATCTTTTGCATATGATGGAATTAGGTCCTGAAACCTTCTTTATTGTGTTCAGAATGGTACACTTTTGTTTTATGTCATACCTGTTAGGGTTTTATTTGACATTGGTGCATCACATTTATTTATATCTAGATATATAGTAGGTAAATTGTCTTTAGAACCATCATACCTCGTTACTTCTTTTAAGATGGTTAATCCTATTGCAAGGTAAGAAACTCTGGGTTTGAGATGCGATAACCTAACATTTCTATTGGTAATTTATACATTTTTTTCGTAACTTGTATGTGTTTGATTACGAAGGTTTCAGAATTATTTTGGGTACGGATCGGTTGAGTCATTATGATGCAAGAGTGTTGTGTCGAAGTAGAGAAGTATCATTGAAGCATCCTGATAGTAATAATTGTGTTCTCGGTGGAGGGAGCATCTCTACAGAGGTTTTATTTGATGTTCGATTTAGAATTGGAAGAAGAGGTAGGCAGCGTACCTATTATTAAGGAATTTTCAGATGTCTTTAAGCCAGTGGAAGGATTGCCGTTGAAAAGTGCTATCAAGTTTCGGATTGATCTTGTGTCGGGAGCAGCCCGAATGACCCCTTCGGAGATGAAGAAGTCGAAGGTGCAAATTTTTGAGTTGAAAGGTAAAAGGTTCATTGGTCCAAGTAGGTCACCTTGAGGGGATTATTGAGGATGTGCATTGATTACCAAAAGCTCAATGAGAGGATAGTGAAGAATAGGTATCCTTTGGGTCGCATTAATGAACGTGAAGTTCCTTAGTTATGTAGCTTCAGAAGAAGGACTATTGGTGGATCCTGCGAAGGCTGATACTATTGTTAGTTGGAAGAGGCTTGAAATTGTTACGGAGGTCCGAAGCTTTCTAGGATTGGCCGGGTACCATCAAAGGTTTATCAAGGACTTTTCGCGGATAGCGACAACAATCACTGAGCTAACTAGAAAGGATGTTAAGTTTGTTTTGTCCAATAAGTATGAGGAAGCACTCCAAAATTTGAAGCATTTGTTGACCAATGCTCCAGATTTAGTAGTGCCGGAAGGAAACCGTGGTTTAGTTGTTTTTACTGATGCTTATAGAATAGGGATAGGTGTTGTTCTAATGTAGAAGAAGGATTATTACTTGTGCTTCCCGACAACTGATACCACATGAAGTCTGATACCCAACTCATGAACTTGAGCGAGCTACTGTTGTTTTTTCCTTGAAGATTTGGATGCATTATTTATTGGGTGAAAGGTTAGTTATTTACAGACTATCAGTCCTTGATATATGTGTTTCCTCTGAAGGAACTGAGCATGTGACAATATGTATATGATTTGAGTTATTGGCAACGTATGACTTCGGCACAGAGTATACCCTTAGGAAAGGGACTAAGGTTGCAGATTCTCTTAGTAAGAGGCACCAAGGGATGGCGTCGGCTATGTTGAATGAATGGAAATACTTATAAGCTTTAGTCACATGTACGTGAGGATCATGTCGACAGCTAGTTCTAGCAGATATACACCGATGGTGTCATGCTTTGAGGTTGACCAGCTTTGATTGAGAAGATTGCTTCAAAGCATGAAGAGGATCCTTTGTTAGCCGAAATGATCTGAAAGATCTGAGCCAGAACAAAAGGGAATAACCTTGGGAAGTTTTCTCTTGTATGGAACTGTTGGTCATCGAAGAACATAAGGCTATGTGTTTCGAAGGTTGGAGATCTGAGTAAAGAAGTTCTTAGAGAGTGTCATCTCTTTAAGTTTATGATACATCCCAGGGGAACCAAGATGTACGGAGACATGGAGAGAAGCTTCTTCTAGAAAGGAATGAAGAGGGATGTTGGCTTATGTGTAAAGTAATGTATGAATTGCCCACAGGTGAAAGTTGAACATCAGAAGTCCGGTGGTTTGTTAAAGCCATTAGGGATACTAGTTTGGAAGTGGGATTCGATATCCATGGATTTCGTCGATGGAGTATCGAGATCAAGAAGAGAGAATGAAAGCATATGGGTTGTCGTGTGTAGACTAACTAACCTAGAGTGCTCATTTTATTCCCGTGAAGTCTTTTAGGACAGTGCTGATTTTGGCAAAGTTGTTAATGAAGAATATAGTAAGGCTTTGAGTTCCTAATAGTGTTGTAAGTGATAGGGTTTTGTTGTTTACGAGTGAGTTTTGGAAAAGTTTGAAAAAAGGCAATGGGAGCGAAACTCATGATGAGTAAGACTTATCACCCATAAAAAAATGGGAAAATCGAGAGAGTAAATAAGGTACTGTAAGATCATTTGTTGAGAGCATGTGTTATGGATTTTGGTGGTCTTGGGGGAACCATTTGCATTTGATGAAATTTTTCTATAATAATAACTTTTAGGCTACTGTATGAATGTCGCCTTTTGAAGCTTTATATGAAAGACCATGTAAATCGTCATCGTATTGGCTGAAGAGAGGAAAAAAGGTAGTTCTAGGTCCATAATTAGTAAGAGAATCCACAAAGAAGATGAGATCATTCAGGGTCGGATGATGGAAGCTAATTCTAGGAAGAAGAGCTATCCGGATAAAAGATGTAAGGATTTTGAATTCTCTGTTGGAGAAAGAGTTTTCATTATGGTGTCGCCGATGAAAGGCGTGTTCCATTACGAAAAAACAGGTAAACTTGCCTATCGAGTGGAGCTATTGGATAGACTAACGGGAGTCCATAACGCTTTTCATGTATCATAATTGTAGAATTATGAACATGATCCTGTCATTACAAGTGGTCTGAGGGTATTGGAAGAGTTGGTGGTGGAACCTGATTTGACTATCATGAGGCAACCGGTTCGGCTTATAAATAGAGACGAAAGGTGAGAACCAAGACAGTTATATTGGTGAAAGTTCAATGGAGTTCTGACAAAAGAGACTATACTTAGAAGATAGAGGCTAGGATGAGAGAGGATTTTCCTTATTTGCTTTCGGTAAGGTCTCATTGCTTTATATATTAGTTACTAGTGGGGTACACTAGTATATGTTGATGATAACATTGCTTGCCAGGTTGCTATGATTGCTTTACTTGTTTTTTCTTTTACTGAAATTCGAGGACTAAAGTCTTTTGAGGAGGGGAGGATGTACTACCCTTAAAATTTGATAACATTATTATTGAATTTAATTGGATAAATTAAATGGGAATAATGTGGTGAAGGACGAAATGAGATTTGTACTTAATGAATTAACTAGTAGGTTGGCCTTAGAAACAAATGAAATAATTCCTAAGGAAAGGCATATGAGAGGGGCAAAAGGCTAAACTTTGGGTCCTTATATACATCATATCCTACTACATTTTGTCTTACTTTTCATTTACTCTAAAAATTAAGAGAAAACTTTAGGTGGCCGACCATTAAATTAGGAAATAAGAATATAGAAAATACTAGGATTTATAGCATGGAAACTTCATCAACAAATCTAACAACCTCAACTAATCAAGGTGAATAATACACTTACCCTTGTTCTTTGGCCTTTGGAGAAATAACTGAAAGTTATGTTTGTTCATGATGGTTTTTCACGATTTTTATAATGCTAATTGGTGGGAAATCATTATCTATGTTTGACATGTTTATATTTTTTATATATACATGAAAGTGGTTAGGTTTTAGGGAAAAACCTATAGTTAGATATATCTGAATGTCACTGATTTTTGCTATAATGTTTGTTATATGATTTTGCAGATGGGTTTCGAATTCATGATTTTTCATGGTTGTACGTGTTAGTTATGAACTTTCTAAGTTGAATTGCTTAGCAAAAGCTTTAATATTAATTAAAATAATTAAAGTATATGTACAAATATTTTATACTTGATTGGTACAAAAGTACTGTTAAAGGATTATATACGATTGGTATTTTAATTTACAAGTTAATGACAATTTGACAAATATGGTGGAAAAAGAACAAGGTAGTACTTAGTAAGGAAATACATCAATATATCTGTATTTAATGTCAGTGCTACTGCAATTCCGGAAGCAACATTCTGATACTCTCGAAAGCCACCTTTCAGTAGCACTGAATATTTGGAATATGTGTGTGTTTATATATATGTATATATATATACATATATGTATATATATGTATATATGGTATAGGAAGTATTCAGACATCCACCTCTTACCTTTAGGAGGAGCTTTGGTATTGATACTTATATGTTTTTGAAAGTAACTTCGCTACAAGAGGCTTTCGTCTCCACCCTTTCGGTAGGGATGAAAGGCTATCTTTTATAAGAAAGAACCACTTTGAATAATGACTTTACACCTTTTAGGGTAACCAAAAGAGAGCCCAAAATCTTTGAAGTCATTGCCTACGATGACATGCCTTTGAAAACTTGTTTTCCTAAACATATTTCCTTGAATGTAATTAGCAGGTCAAAATAAATCTTTTAATTATGGATTTAAGGCTTTCCATAAAATGGCTGTCGGCATTAGTAACATCAAAGGACGAAACTTTATTTTATGTTGTATAAAGGAGTTAAAGGTTTCTACCTCTATACCCTACGGTAATGATTTCGACGCTAGGACTTGATTAGTTGATTGTATGGGTTCAAAAGCGTACCTTTCGAGGGAATTGTATGATTCCGAAAGGGTTTGCCTTCGGAGTAATTGAATGTTCTTTCTATGAAGCCGAAAGGGGTTGCCTTCCGGGGATGAATAATGAATGGAGTCGAAGAGGTTTACCTTCGGGATGAAAGACTGTTTGTCTTATTTATCCCGAAGGGGGTAACCTTTTGAAGATAAATGCTATTGAATTTGGTAGGACACCATTGAAAATTGCACATGTTATTGGTGGAAAACCATGGACATGATATTTTCATTTGTGTGAACACTGGGGGAACCAATGGGTGAAATAAATTAGGGGAACCACTTAAGCATTAGGGGAACCAATTGAAAAAGGAAAATGGGAGAACCAATTAAATAAAAGGATATGTTGGATCTAGAATAACCCTAGAGGGGGGTGAATAGGGTTTTTCACAGTTTTTAACAGAATTAAAAAACTAACGAGATAAATAATAATAAACAGATCACAGAATATAACAGAAACAGAAATGCAGAAAATAAATCACACAAAGATATACCCAGCTTCGGCAAAATCCTGCCTACTGCTGCATTTCTAAGGTTTCTACTAGGTGATAGAACAGATCCCGCATACAAGACCATGTACACTTGCAAACCCTGCTCCTATTCTAACCCTACGCTCAAAACCGTAGACTGATCGATATCCCCTCGATCAGATTTGCCCTGATTACAATCCCGTAAACAGTAATCCTAGATTTACAGACTCTAGTGGACTGGCAGTCAACTCCTTGACTGATTTCCTAGAATTCTACAGACCTCTAGAAACTGTTCTGATTGGTTTACAAAGAAGACAGAGTTAAAAAGCGATACAAAAATAAACACAAGAAAAACAAAAATTAAAACTCTTAGGATTTTAAGTAAAAAAGGGTCATCCCTTTTTTAAAACCAGCCCTAGCCAAATGAAAAAAAACAGGCCGGCCCTTTCTCATTTTCTTTTCACTCGATCTCTTTGCTATGTGAAAAAAAGGAATGGCGGCGGCTTTAGGGTTTCTTCTTTGAGTTCCAAATCGAAGTCGATGTTGTTAATTTTTGGCTCTGGAAATGATTTCTGGTGCTTGAATCTCCGATTGCTTCTCTGACTTGCTCGATTGTTGTGTGGCTATGTGATTCTTCACTCTGGCGATCGAAACCCTAATGAAATTGTGAGTGTTCTTTGATTTTAAAAATTGTTGCTCTCTGATTTAGTTGTTGTTGGTTTCGATTTCGATTTCGATGTCCTTTTTTGCCTATGATGAAAAATGGTGTAAATATAGGGCAAAAATAAAAACCCTAATCGAATCTGATTTCAATTGATGGCTTGACTGATTTGTGTGTGTTTCCCTTTTTGATTTGCCTTGATTTCTCGGCTTTGATAAAATTGGCTCTGTTTAAATTTGAATCGGCCTTTGGTTAAAAACTGCTTGATTTTCTGCGTGAATTTCTGCAATTCTGGTTTCCTTGGCTTTGAATTTAGTTTGAACTTGTTGATGAGATCCTCGAATAAATCTGGAAACAAATTGATGCTCTGGTCCAAAATTAAATACTGTTTCCTTTCTTGATTTGGATTCCATGAATTTGCTGGAAAAGATGTCTAGAATTTGAAATTGATTTCTAATATTTCTTCAATGAATTCTGGATCATTTTTGGAAATAAAGAAAGAAATCTCGCCCACTATTTATTTGCACACTTTCAAAATTACTTTGAATTGATAGTAAAATTCAGAACTGGAAATCTTTCAATTTCTCAATACCATATATGAATAAACTGAACTTCACTCATGCTCTTCACCGATGACACATCCTTATTGATTTGTGAGAGGAAAGAACTGGAAAGATTTGTTGCCAAATATTTCTTGATTGATTTCAACCCAATAGGAACTTGCCAAAAATGATTTTGTTCCCTTGATTCGATGCTCTGTTGTAACCTTGCCAAATATGTTATGTGATTTCTGGAAAGTATTGATAAAGCAGAAAATTACTTTCCCCCTTAGCTTGACAATTTCTGCTATTGAATTCTGGAATACTGAAATTGCTTTCTTGCCAAATGCATACTGGATTTCCAAACAACTTTTTCTGGAAACTAATCTCGCAATTGATTTTTGCTTTTTTTTTTTTAAATATATATGAACTGATATGTTAACACATGCATTTCTGGAAATCTGAAAGCACACAAGTTTGTGACTGCTATTGCTTAGATTTCCTGCTTGACTCGTTTACGGATTTGCTCCATTATACATATTTGCATATATACATTGACACATTGAGCTGCACCATCCATTGCTTGATCTGTGCACAGACTTGCACCATGCTGCTGCACTATATATGCACACCCATACATGTCTTTATCATGTGTACACTTGAACACTTTTGAGCTGAAAGTTCTTTTGTCTATGTCATTGCTTGGCCTTGCTTTCTTGGCTATGTCGAGCTGTCTTAATGACTTGAGTATTCTTGAACCTTTGCTGTTTTGTTTACTTGTTGTAGCTGCTACTATTTATTTTGTTGTTGTTTTGAGGCTCGACCACTTTGGCACGTCCACTTCCCTGTTTGTGCATGCTCGAGCACTTGAACTGTAACCATTTTTTTCATTCATTGTGCCATGTTTCTTTAGTGTGTATCCATGCTGCATGTCCACATTAGCCTGCTTGACCATTTTTGCACTTTGTTGGCTTTGACATTTGCTGGTTGACATTTGTTTTGTTGCTTTTACTGTTGTGCTTGATCATTCTTACACTCGACTGCTTTGTCTTCATAGAACCATGTTGAAAGACATTTCAACCATTTCTGCGCCCGAACTTCCTCTTGAAAAATAAACTGTCTTGAACATGTTGTTTGTGTTGAAAATTGCTGTGTGTGTACATGATGGATCTCATCACCTTGTTAACCATGATCATGCTGTTGTGACCTACATGTTTTTTGTTGAACCATTGCTGCTGCATACTGAAATGCTACTTCACCTACATGCTACTATTGTTTGCACATGAACTTCATGTTCAATGTTACTCTGAGCTTGCACTCCACTGACTTGTGCATGTTGCACCACTTTGGCCTGTTCTGTTTCACCATATATACTTGTGCATCCATATACTTTACTGTTGCCTCTTGCTTGTTCACATGCTTGAACCAGTTTTGAAGTTTTGAGCAGCTTTGATTATTTTTGACAGTTCACTTTTGCTGTTTGACATGTATTTTCTTTTACGTATACATATGTGTATATATGCACGTATGTGTGTGTATACATGTGTGTATATACATGAATTTTATCAGCAGACTACTGCACTGTGTTGTGGCTGATCAGAATCAACTGGTTCTGATCAGCAAACCAGTGTAGTATGTTGAGGCTGATACAAATCAGATCAAGTCAGAAAAATGATGAGAAACACACCAGAAAACTGAGGCAAATAAAATTTCAAAAACTAAAATTCAAATCTGCATGTATTCAATTTTTATTTCTATTGCAGTGTACTCTGTGTGTGTTTCTGTGTATGACAGGTGTAGATGACTAGACTGACAGAGAAAGCTGTGAAGACAGAAGATAGAAGACAAGGACAGAGTGTCAGTGTGTCTGTATATACAAGTGAAAATGGATATATATGAAATGCAAACTGAATGAATGTATGAGTGTTGCAGTGAGGAGTTGTGTATATATGAAATGTACTGATGTCTGTAATAAACAAGTTTGATTGAAATAAAATATCATTTTATTGTTGTCAAACGAACTTGTCTATTTTATTCTGTTTATACAAGTACAAATATTCTGTGAATGTATAAATAGTGGAGTTACAAATAGTTGTACTGTTTGAATATTGAAATAAAATATTCTATTTAAATAAAATACTGTGTTAATATTTGAATTTCTGTACAGTCGTATTTTATTTAAATATAAATATTATATTCATTGCTGTGATGTATATATATAACAGTACAGTACCAAACACATTTATAATAAAAATATATTTGGTTGTTATCATCAAACAAAAATCATATAATTGTGTATACAACACCGTTATATACAACAATCTCCCCCTTTTGATGATGACAAACAAATAAAAGATTTTGAGTATAATAAATGTGTTTGTTCGTGGATATTTGAACTCCCCCTATTTAAATGCTCCCCCTACAACAGAAACTCCCCCTATAACTATGCATGAGTGAAATGTATGAATAATTAAATTTTCAAAATTAAAAAATATTTATAAAATATTCACTCATAAATCAAAATCTAATCCATTCTCCCCCTTTTGTTATCATCAAAAGGATACAGATTTTAAAATACAGATGAAAATTGACTAAAAGTATAATTCAGCATAAGAGGAAGAATGATCATCATAAATCTCAATCAGTCAAACAAAAATCATAATAAACTGAGAACTAGTGGCATATTTCACATTGCAGAAAATGACTGATTTACGACGAAATTTATATAAATGAGGAGAGTTAAAAAAAAATGAATTTCAATTAATTTCCAAATGAATTTTTTTTTTATATAAAAATAAGGCTAAAAAAAACAGTGATGGATTTGGATTATAATTATAATTCAATTTAAGTGACAAAATCGAATAATCTCAAATCCTAATATCTATCAATCAATAAATCATAAGACGTCATAATATTTCAACACATTTCACAGATAGAAGATGGATTGATAGGTTGGTTTTTATAAACACCAAGGAGAATTTCATATAAATCTTTATTTTATCCAATTTTTTTTTTTTAATTTAAGAGCACACTGACCACGCATAACCAGATCTTGGATTTTTAAATGAGATCAGTTGCAGCTTAAATATAAGTAATCTCGTGACCATGCATAACCAGAGCTTGGATTTTTAAATGAGGTTAGAGAAATACTTACTATATTATTATCTTTTTTTTTGTTTCAAAAAGAAAAACTCCTCGATATATAAAATCAATATGGATGATAGAAAAGTGATAGTTACAGAAATGGACTGTGAAATAAATTTCTAAATTAATTATATTATGAAATATGACCAACTGTACTGGGATCATTGAAAATTCTCAATTTCACTAATTCTGAATAATAAACCAATCACATTTCCATCACAAATATTTTCACTGTCTATTCAAGATGATTTTAAAAAAAATATTAAACTCTCCATATTTAAAAAAAAATTATCATGGATGGCAGATTGATGATAGATAATGAGGATGGTCGTGAAATTAACTGCCAATTCACAGATATTATAATAAATATTTAACCATCATGAAAATCTAAATAAAATTCTCCTCTTGTTGTGAAATATACTGTAGTCACAATTCATCACAATTTCTAAATCTGGTTATAATTTTGATGAATTATAAATGCAGTTCAATTTGGATATTGATTTCAATTTCTGAATGAATAATCAATAAATAATTTTAAAATTGAAAATCAATTACAAGAGTAATATGCTGATCTATACATGACAAGAGGGAAAAAAATATATATATACAGAAAAAATATGCAGCACTTTTAAACTGATACCACATGGTGTCTCTACAAAGTGAAAAATCAGAACATATGGATGAGACAAATATAAGACGCTTCTGATACCAAATGTTCTCGCTTTCTTGAGGATTTTAATGACACCCCGGTGGCAAACAATGGTACCTCAGTCAACAGAAAAGACTTAATTAAAAAACAAGCAATTCAAGCACACAAATTTCATTTATCAGAGTACGATAAATCTTTGATACCAAATCAAGCAGTCCTCAAAAATATATTTACAAATCAATTTCTTATAATCAGAGCAGCATGATTCCAAAACAAACATTTTTCAAAAAACAGTATCAGAGCAGCACATAGAAATCAGTATCACAACAGACTTGTCAAGATGTTGGTCACATAAGGTGGTTCATGATCCAAGATTTGCGAATATACTCTATTTTAAATCATTTGAAGAAATGTGAAAGTATTAGGATTTAATGAATCAATCACACCAGGTCATATTTCAGATTCAAGATATGTGTGAGATCCAATAAATCAATAATTTCAAATGATTTTAAACAAACATATATTCAAATCAAATAATCATGAAATAACAATGATTTTCAAAAACCATTTTCAAAAAAGAACATTTTCAAGAATTTCTCAAAACTATTTCCGACAAGCCCAAGAGAAATTTCAGGTCATTTACATCAAATTTGAAAATATTCATGATCGGGATAATTTATTTGAAATCACATGAATCAATGTAGAGTTTTGGGATATAATGAATCAGTCACACGAGATTGACAGTTTCAAAAATAAGAGGTGTGTGATATTCAAAATATCTAGAATTTCAGATGATTTCAAACAAACATATTTCAATATAATGATCATGAATAAAGATGAATTCCAAGATGTATCACTGATACAAGCCAAACTGAAAATCAATGAAATTATCACAACTGATAAATAACAGAGTGCTGTAATGAGTATAATATTTTGAGCTTTTCTAAAATGAATTAGAATAAACTCAGATCAGCAAAGGTGTGTGAAATTTCATTAAATATTCAGATCTTCAAAAAAAAATTCAAAATAACAGTGTTCAAGGTATACTATGGAAGCTTTAGCACTGTTAGGAATTCAGAAAAGAAATAAAACTTCAAAACAATTGCGGATATTTACAAACTTAAATTCAAGTTCTGGAAATGAATATAAACATGTGAGTTTTACCCAAATAGAGTAAATTTCCAAACAAATATGAATACTGCAACTGGAAGTTTCAGAAGCACAGAAAAGAAAAACAACGTGATATGGCAGTGACAAATCAAAATAAAAACAAACAGAAGAAAATAACATAGAAAGGGGTAGAAGAAAGAAAAATAATAAAAAAATATTTACAAAGATGAGGTTAGAAATCATACCTGATTCACAGAAGACGTTGTGGATCTCTAACTCATCAAGCTTTGGCTAAGGAACTTTGAATGATACAGACAGGTGGAACAACTTGAATATCAATCTCCTTTGCATAGCAGTTCCTCAGCCACTTCTGGTACCTAATCGTTTATTGGATCGAGTGGTCTAACAAAATTAGTAAAACCACTCATAGTTGTGTGTCGAACCTTTGGTACCCAAACTTGTTTGTATAACAATCCCTCTGAATTTACTTTCGTACCCTTAGGAACCCAAATCAGTTTAATTTTTCCAAAATTGGCTTTATTTATTTTTTGGATCCATGATTGTTCAACATAATTGTTATAAAACAAAATTTCATTTTGTCTATGTTTCACAAATCCTTTGAAATTTTCAGATTTCAAATTTTCAAGTCGATTCTTTTCAAAAAGATTTGAAGGATTTTTAAAAACACTTGAATTTTGCTTTTCAGAATCATTATACTTCACATATCCGAGTCCAAACTTATTTCCAATAGGAAACTGGTTTTTCAACAAAATGTCCAACGATTTTTCACCATTAGAAAATTTATTCAAGATTGGTTCAAGTCGTTGAATTTTAGATTGAAGATCGCTATTTTCTTTTACTAAATTTGAACAACGACTTATAGCGATCTTACTCTTTTCAGAATCGTTTTGTTTCAAAACCAAATTTTCATTCTCAAGCTTTTTTATTTTGGCTTGGGATTCGGAAATTTCAAGTTCAAATCGTTTTTGTTTTTCAGACTCAAAATTCTTGGATTTTTCAAACTCATTTTCAAGTTCTTCTAAAATCAAATTTGATTTCAACAAATTCTCCTTTTCATCAATTTCAAATTTGGAATTTATATCTGTTTTAAAATTTTCAAATTCCTTTTGCAGAAGATTATTCAAATTTGACAGCTCAGTCTTGTTCTCATTTAAGATCAGAATTTCATCTTCAAACTTTTGAATACTTTTATTGAGATAAACAAGATTGGCTTTCAATTTCAAACAATTTTTGCAAACAGAATTTGAAGAATTTTTAACATATTCAAGTTGTGATTCCAAATCATCAATTTTGCTGATCAACTCAGAATTCCTGGAGAGATTTATTTTTAGATTGGAGTTTATCAACAGATTTAGTTAAATCAAGACACATGTAAACCAGATCTTCATATGAGAAATTCTCGGTTTCAGCATTTGTTGATTCTCCATCATCTGATTCATCTGAAGTTTCATTTGTAAATCCTGTTAAACAAAGCTCTGAATATGAGTTGACATTTCGGGGTTTTGAGCAGTTGTTGTCAATTTGTCCATACTTCGTATTGAGAGCTGTCCAGATTTCCTGCGCAGTTAAACAATGGGAAATCAGACTGAATTGGTCATTATCAAGATAAGAACAAAGAATATGTGTAGCACGGGAATTAAAAACTTTATCTTCCATATCGTACCCATTGATAATAACATCCCAACACTTAATATTAACAGATTTTAAGTAAAATTCCATTCTGGATTTCCAGTTTAAAAAATCTGTTCCAGTGAAAATAGTTGGAGATGAACTGGACTGAGTCTCTATCGACTGACAACAAGGATTCACCATTTCTCTAGAGTTAAAGAAAACCTTGCTCTGATACCACTTGTTGGATCTAGAATAACCCTAGAGGGGGGTGAATAGGGTTTTTCACAGTTTTTAATAGAATTAAAAAACTAACGAGATAAATAATAATAAACAGATCACAGAATATAACAGAAACAGAAATGCAGAAAATAAATCACACAAAGATATACCCAGCTTCGGCAAAATCCTGCCTACTGCTGCATTTCTAAGGTTTCTACTAGGTGATAGAACAAATCCCGCATACAAGACCATGTACACTTGCAAACCCTGCTCCTATTCTAACCCTACGCTCAAAACCGTAGACTGATCGATATCCCCTCGATCAGATTTGCCCTGATTACAATCCCGTAAACAGTAATCCTAGATTTACAGACTCTAGTGGACTGGCAGTCAACTCCTTGACTGATTTCCTAGAATTCTACAGACCTCTAGAAACTGTTCTGATTGGTTTACAAAGAAGACAGAGTTAAAAAGCGATACAAAAATAAACACAAGAAAAACAAAAATTAAAACTCTTAGGATTTTAAGTAAAAAAGGGTCATCCCTTTTTTAAAACCAGCCCTAGCCAAATGAAAAAAAACAGGCTGGCCCTTTCTCATTTTCTTTTCACTCGATCTCTTTGCTATGTGAAAAAAAGGAATGGCGGCGGCTTTAGGGTTTCTTCTTTGAGTTCCAAATCGAAGTCGATGTTGTTAATTTTTGGCTCTGGAAATGATTTCTGGTGCTTGAATCTCCGATTGCTTCTCTGACTTGCTCGATTGTTGTGTGGCTATGTGATTCTTCACTCTGGCGATCGAAACCCTAATGAAATTGTGAGTGTTCTTTGATTTTAAAAATTGTTGCTCTCTGATTTAGTTGTTGTTGGTTTCGATTTCGATTTCGATGTCCTTTTTTGCCTATGATGAAAAATGGTGTAAATATAGGGCAAAAATAAAAACCCTAATCGAATCTGATTTCAATTGATGGCTTGACTGATTTGTGTGTGTTTCCCTTTTTGATTTGCCTTGATTTCTCGGCTTTGATAAAATTGGCTCTCTTTAAATTTGAATCGGCCTTTGGTTAAAAAACTGCTTGATTGTCTGCGTGAATTTCTGCAATTCTGGTTTCCTCGGCTTTGAATTTAGTTTGAACTTGTTGATGAGATCCTCGAATAAATCTGGAAACAAATTGATGCTCTGGTCCAAAATTAAATACTGTTTCCTTTCTTGATTTGGATTCCATGAATTTGCTGGAAAAGATGTCTAGAATTTGAAATTGATTTCTAATATTTCTTCAATGAATTCTGGATCATTTTTGGAAATAAAGAAAGAAATCTCGCCCACTATTTATTTGCACACTTTCAAAATTACTTTGAATTGATAGTAAAATTCAGAACTGGAAATCTTTCAATTTCTCAATACCATATATGAATAAACTGAACTTCACTCATGCTCTTCACCGATGACACATCCTTACTGATTTGTGAGAGGAAAGAACTGGAAAGATTTGTTGCCAAATATTTCTTGATTGATTTCAACCCAATAGGAACTTGCCAAAAATGATTTTGTTCCCTTGATTCGATGCTCTGTTGTAACCTTGCCAAATATGTTATGTGATTTCTGGAAAGTATTGATAAAGCAGAAAATTACTTTCCCCCTTAGCTTGACAATTTCTGCTATTGAATTCTGGAATACTGAAATTGCTTTCTTGCCAAATGCATACTGGATTTCCAAACAACTTTTTCTGGAAACTAATCTCGCAATTGATTTTTGCTTTTTTTTTTAAATATATATGAACTGATATGTTAACACATGCATTTCTGGAAATCTGAAAGCACACAAGTTTGTGACTGCTATTGCTTAGATTTCCTGCTTGACTCGTTTACGGATTTGCTCCATTATACATATTTGCATATATAGATTGACACATTGAGCTGCACCATCCATTGCTTGATCTGTGCACAGACTTGCACCATGCTGTTGCACTATATATGCACACCCATACATGTCTTTATCATGTGTACACTTGAACACTTTTGAGCTGAAAGTTCTTTTGTCTATGTCATTGCTTGGCCTTGCTTTCTTGGCTATGTCGAGCTGTCTTAATGACTTGAGTATTCTTGAACCTTTGCTGTTTTGTTTACTTGTTGTAGCTGCTACTATTTATTTTGTTGTTGTTTTGAGGCTCGACCACTTTGGCACGTCCACTTCCCTGTTTGTGCATGCTCGAGCACTTGAACTGTAACCATTTTTTTCATTCATTGTGCCATGTTTCTTTAGTGTGTATCCATGCTGCATGTCCACATTAGCCTGCTTGACCATTTTTGCACTTTGTTGGCTTTGACATTTGCTGGTTGACATTTGTTTTGTTGCTTTTACTGTTGTGCTTGATCATTCTTACACTCGACTGCTTTGTCTTCATAGAACCATGTTGAAAGACATTTCAACCATTTCTGCGCCCGAACTTCCTCTTGAAAAATAAACTGTCTTGAACATGTTGTTTGTGTTGAAAATTGCTGTGTGTGTACATGATGGATCTCATCACCTTGTTAACCATGATCATGCTGTTGTGACCTACATGTTTTTTGTTGAACCATTGCTGCTGCATACTGAAATGCTACTTCACCTACATGCTACTATTGTTTGCACATGAACTTCATGTTCAATGTTACTCTGAGCTTGCACTCCACTGACTTGTGCATGTTGCACCACTTTGGCCTGTTCTGTTTCACCATATATACTTGTGCATCCATATACTTTACTGTTGCCTCTTGCTTGTTCACATGCTTGAACCAGTTTTGAAGTTTTGAGCAGCTTTGATTATTTTTGACAGTTCACTTTTGCTGTTTGACATGTATTTTCTTTTACGTATACATATGTGTATATATGCACGTATGTGTGTGTATACATGTGTGTATATACATGAATTTTATCAGCAGACTACTGCACTGTGTTGTGGCTGATCAGAATCAACTGGTTCTGATCAGCAAACCAGTGTAGTATGTTGAGGCTGATACAAATCAGATCAAGTCAGAAAAATGATGAGAAACACACCAGAAAACTGAGGCAAATAAAATTTCAAAAACTAAAATTCAAATCTGCATGTATTCAATTTTTATTTCTATTGCAGTGTACTCTGTGTGTGTTTCTGTGTATGACAGGTGTAGATGACTAGACTGACAGAGAAAGCTGTGAAGACAGAAGATAGAAGACAAGGACAGAGTGTCAGTGTGTCTGTATATACAAGTGAAAATGGATATATATGAAATGCAAACTGAATGAATGTATGAGTGTTGCAGTGAGGAGTTGTGTATATATGAAATGTACTGATGTCTGTAATAAACAAGTTTGATTGAAATAAAATATCATTTTATTGTTGTCAAACGAACTTGTCTATTTTATTCTGTTTATACAAGTACAAATATTCTGTGAATGTATAAATAGTGGAGTTACAAATAGTTGTACTGTTTGAATATTGAAATAAAATATTCTATTTAAATAAAATACTGTGTTAATATTTGAATTTCTGTACAGTCGTATTTTATTTAAATATAAATATTATATTCATTGTTGTGATGTATATATATAACAGTACAGTACCAAACACATTTATAATAAAAATATATTTGGTTGTTATCATCAAACAAAAATCATATAATTGTGTATACAACACCGTTATATACAACAGGATAAGCCTTTGGTCCTGTTGTTAGTAAGTGGTTACCTTACGAAGCATGGGAGGAGGATCAAAAGGAGAAATTCCATTGCCTCGCGTAGTATGGAAATTATAATAAGAAACTAGCTCCGTAGCTTCGCGTAGTACGGAAGTCAAATAAATACGAAGGGATGGTTTTGTTGCTTCGCGTAGTACGGAAATCAATTGAATGGAAATGGATGGTCCCGTTGCCTAGCACGGGGTTACCTTGAGTGTCGCAGTGTGGATACCAAAAGAAAAGACTCATTGCTTTGGCAGTATGGCAGGTGTTTCGATTTTGTTGCCAGCGGGGTATTACCTTGCGAAACATGGAAGGAGAACCGAATTAAAAGAATGAAAATGGTGGAAAATCATTAGAAACCGTTAGAATGAGAAATCTAGAGTAACTAGGATGAGAAATACATTATGTGTTGCATATTGCACATTTTTAAAGCACTTATGTTATTGTGATTTCATATTGACCACTGAAGTGCAAGTGTTTCGGGGATGTTTCCGGAGGTAACTTTATACTAGAGAGGGGGAAACTCATTCTGCAACACGGGTGGTCCCGTTAGATATCCATGTGTCGGGTAGAAATGATTATTATTCACACCAGTCTGTTGACTGACCCAAAGTTTTTCCCTTTAACACTTGTGTGCTCATTTGAGTAGGCTGAGGGCTAGAGTTTTCAAGTGCTTCGTTGGATAAACTTCCGGAGGAGTGCAAGAGGCTGTAGCTATTTAGGAGCATGGTTGTTTGTTTTCTTTTGATTTGTGTATCGACAAAGTTATATTTGCCAATGTATTTAAACTCTGATAAACCGAGGGGGGTGTCGTCATATGTTGCTCTCGGAGTATATTTTTGTAATTATTTATATATTCTCTGAATAGGTTGCGAAGAGGTTGTATAAATGAAATGACTATCAATGAATGTTTTGTAAAGTTTTTCATACTTCCGTATTTTTTGATGGTGTGGTTTATTAACATCTAATTTTCTACTATCAAAGGTTGACACTAGATATGACTGCAACATCTATAAGATTGTGGTTTTGATCTCGGATAACGGGGCATTACACATAAACAAACCAAACATAAATTTTTGAGAAATTCTCATCTGTAAGTGTTGCAATCATCTTCGTTCTTTTATGCACGCAAGAGCACAACTTCACACCAAAACAACAAAACTCTATCTCCTTCTCGCCATATATGCCTTTATGTTAGAAGATATGCATATTCAGATTTTATAATTCATTATAGTTTATACATTTTATTCTTGAATTAGAAGCGAGCAAGGTTTAATTTTCTTTCAAATGAAGATGGAAATGGAATAAGATAACATGCATAAAATTTTAAGTGAAGAAAGATATAAGAGCAGTCCGAAAAAAATATTTTGGCATGGGTTTTAGGGCTTGGGCTTTGAAATTCAATTATAAAGACAAATATTTATTTAGTTATTTGCTCTTATTCATAAGCTAAGTTTTATTTAATCCAAATAATAACAACTTTGTATGTAAAATTCATTTCTTTTCCAAGTTAATATTTTATTTTATTCTTTCTTTAGCATAATTTTTTATTGCATTTTCTAGCACATTTTAAAATTTAAATATCAAATTCTCACAATTTGAATTCTTTTATTATGTAATTTCCAAACCAATTTATCGAATAAATTTTCAAATTTCAATTATTGTTATTAACATTAATTAAATATCGGATTGTTACAATCGATAAGCTCTTGATTGTGTGCTAGTACATTTTCTACTATGAACAACCCCCAACCAAATCTTCTACCTACACATTGAATGTCCCGAGCCTACCAAACTTTTGTACTTATTTAAATGTAAAGTACACAGATAAAATAAAATAATTATAGATTATAGTAAGTACTTCCGAAAAATTTGTAAACACATTGACGCTAGTTGTTTAGTTCGAACCTAAACGCAAGTCGATTTGGTGGTGTAACGGATCATGTTGTTCTTGTTGAACGTAGGTTCATGTACTACAAACAACAAGCACAGAAGGTTGGAGGTTTTGCGATGAGGCCATTGAGTTTTTACGAATAAACGAGAGTAAATCTGGAGAATTTTAAGAGTATTGAGAAATAAAGCCGTAAAAGCTAATATGTTGTAATGATAGGGTTAGATTTGAAAAAAAATGATTTACAAAAATAAGAAAAACTTTTATAATTATTATTATTTCATTTTTGAAGGAATATCAAAACTTGTCTTCACCCAATCAAACAGAACACTACTGATGTAGGAGAAAAAACTGCACTGGATAGAAGATACAGCATGATGCTTTCCGAGGTTTTTGGTTCAATGCTGGGATAGAAAGAACCAAAACTGCCTGGTTGGAAACAGCTCTCAATGCTTCCTAGGGTATCATCTGTGATGATCTTATTATTATACAAGTGGGAATGTGGCTCACAAATGATATCTATATATCTCCAACATATTACCTAATTTATAGCCAAAGCTATCGCAATTCCTGGGCAGTTGCATTGGCTACAATTAAACTACAATTATACATGTAATGAATGTACACATGTGATTCCCAGTTATTTACTGGCATATGCTTCTCCTATTTAGACATGATACCATGTTGCTAAATGTTTTCTTAGGTATCAGTACCCAAGTCAACATAGATCCGGCTGATTTGATAATTAACTACAAGTTGGATTTTTTCTAAGCTATGCTTCTTTGGAGCATTCCAATAGAAAAATGTGAGTGTTTTTTTTTACTGCATGATTATGTAAAATAAAGATAGCTAATTTTGTTCACCATTGATTTTAGTTAATCAAATGATACTGTATAGAAGAAGAAAAAAGTAGAGCCAAAGAGATTTAGAAAGACACACGTGAAGAGAACAATTTAGCTAGCATTAGTGACGTTTAAGGAGATATGTTTCTTGTTTATTTTGCTTTAAGCTGCATTTTTTTTTTGGGGCATATTTACAATATACTAACCTACCTAATGAAATATGCATGAGAAGTAGGTTAGGTAGAAGTATCGTTTGCTTCTTAATTATGTTGAAACTGAATCATTAACATTGAATGTAGAAGATAATATCTAATTTTAATTTAAATTTTATAAACCTAGTCAAAACCTTATTAGGGCATCCCAAATTTAGTATCCCATTTGCATAATATGCGATAGACGATCACAAGCTGCATTTTACATTCTCTTCAAAATTTAGAAGAATTGTTCGTTAGGGATGTGTAATTAAGCTTAAATTTCAAGATGTCTGTAAATTTCGATCACTCATTGCCTTTTCAGTCAAAAGTATTAAAAAAAAAAAAAAATTGCTACTAGTTGGTTTGATAGCATAAATTTCTAGTTCAATCAGAAGCTTTCAAAAAGCTTTTATATATCTTTAAAAAAGCTTTTATATATCTGTATTCGTATATATTATTTAAAAATAGAATATAATAAGTATTGTTTAAAGAACTTTACTACAATTAGGGGTGAGCGTTTGGTTTGTTTGGTTTATCCAACGATAAAAACTGCAAACCAAGCTAAAACCGATAAAAATGAAAACCAAACCAAACCAACCAAATTAAGATTGGTTGGTTCGATTGGTTATCCGATTTAACCGAAGTAAAAATATTTTAGACTTTATGTTCATAGTATTAACTATAATTTTAAATAAAATATAAATATATGATTAAAGTATTATTATTTATGACACTTATGCTTCCCAAAAGCAATTCTGGCACATATGTGATGATTAAAATTAACTTAGATAATTAAACTAAGCTAAAATATTTACAATAATTTGGATTAATTTGAAAATATAATAAAAGTTCGGTTAATTTGGTTAAACCGATAACCAAACTAAATATTTTCCCGAACCGATTACAAACCGATCTAATTTCAAAACCAAACCAAACCGACCAAAATCAATTGGTTTGGTTGATTTATTTGGTTTAACCAAATAATGCTCACCCCTAACTACAATACCCGAACTAGTTTCGCGTGTTTCAGTTAAGGTTTTAAATCTCGGATAACGGTCGCGTTTCGTTTCGGGGATTTTATAGACTCGGTCTCGTATCGGGGGAGATCTCGGATGAGATGAGTCTAACTCGGGAGTTCGTCTCGGATTTTCATCTGGGGTCTGAAAGTTCATATCGGAACAATCTCGGGTGTTAAAAATGATATTTTAACAAAATGATTTTTATGAATACTATCAAAAACATAGTAACTTAAACTTAAAATGCAAAATAACTTTATTATTCTTTATTTTGCGAAAGATCATTCATACTCTAAATCGTAATATGCTTAAAACAGGAATTTTATTAGACAGGAAACATTAAAAGGATCCAAAACATTAAAAAAATTCAGCATAAATAGACCATAATTTCATAAGTAACATGTATGTAAAAAGACGAATATGAAAATCATAAGCATTGTAAAACATATACGAACATACAATATAGTCATTTAACATGCAAAATATAAAATAACAAAAGATTGATATGGCTAGATTTGAGTTTTTTAATTATAGTTCTAGTTCAGGCACAAACTTAAATTTTAACCAAAAACTAAAATCTCGGACGATATTCTAGTATTTCGTCTCGATCGATATATCGCTCGATATTGCAATATCTCAGGCGATATATTCGAAAGGAGATTTAGAGTGATATTTGCTGTTTCGTTTCGGAAGGAATCCAAAATGAGATCTCGGAGGAGATCTCAGACGATATTTGCGAGATTTGAAACAGTGGTTTCAGCCGATCAAAAGAGAAAAATATGTGATTCATGAATTTTTAATTTCAGGAAAATATCCTGAAGGACAAAATGAATAATAATTTATTCCATAAGAACAAGAGGCTAAAATTTTGTCCATAAGGACAAATTTTAGTGTAAAGGGATGAATTACAGTGGGCTCTGAACTTCACTCTTTACACTAAAATTTGTCCTTATGGATAAACTTTTACCCCCTTGCCCTTATGGAACAACTTTTTGTTCATTTTGTCCTTGAAATTAAAAACCCCTTTATTTTATATTCAAGCATTTCATTCGATTTCCATTCGGGTAAAATAACATTTTTTGTTGTTTAAAACACTGCTCCTTATAGATTAAGAACGCAAATAAAAATTAAAAAATAATAAACAAATAAATATAGAAACTTAAAAATTTATATTTAAACGAATTACACTCTGATGTCAGTACAAATTTCGACTGTCGAGAATATGCGTATTCTAAATACAAATTTTGACAAAGAAATAGTTGTTATCGAAGGACACATATGGTCCTATGGAGGTAACGACGTGACACTTTGAGTGTCTCAGATTTGCGTGGTTGGTCTATGTTTTAATTGATTTGGTTTATGACTACTAACTAAAACAAAGAAAAAACAACTACTATTACATATACACAGAAGTTTTCAGTCAAACACTTAAATCTAAGTTTAACTGAATAATCAACTATGAAAACGACCGCTGACTCTAAATAAACGGTATAATCTCCTCTCCTTGTTTCCTTGCATGCATCAACTTCTCGCCTAACGACACAAACAAATGAGAGGAGAGGAGACGGAACAAAAGACCAACCAAAAAAAAAAAAAAAAAAAAAAAAGAGTTTTGTGAGTATTTCTTCAAAGTTTCGTCAATTTTATATTCAATGTGTATTAACGTACATAGAAGAAGGGATAGCTTAATAAACTATATATATATTATGCGTTTGATTATTGTCCTATCCTTGGGCATTGGATTCTTTGGCCAATGAAGATTTTGCGCATGTGAGGCAACTAAAGTTGTTCACTTTTGACCTAACGATATGTTGTTAGAAGGTTCCAAAATCTAATTTGTGCTACCTTCTAAAGTAATATATCTACGTGCGTTGTTGGCTTCCACTATGTACTTACATAAGGTTACAAAATTCTAAAAGTTTATCCTGTAAATATACAATGTTTGAAAATGTCAGACTAATATAAAGGTGTATAATCCCAAAAATGTCAAGAGAAGCCACAGTAATATTTAATAATAAGCTTACTTCGACTACTACTCCAAAATTGTTACGAGGGGTAGGTAGCCATTCCCATCAGTGCTATTATTCATCTCACAGGTATGGAAAGCAAGATGGATGCAAAGTTTTTTCCTTAAAAAAAAAAAAAAAATCTAATCAATTCATTAAATTTAACATTATGGTTTTACCTGGATAAGCACCTACCTTATCTAAGCAGATCTGACTCTTAAATATGATGCAAGAGGTCATGTGTTTAATTCCTATTATATGGAGTATAATCACCAATTTGTAATGTAATGGCTAAAACTTAAATATAAAAGTATCGACCTCAACGAAAAATCGAAAAATTTGCGTTGGACCATGTTTAGTTTACAGAAATACATATGCAATGAGGACGAGTTTGTGAACACAAACTTGAGTAAATAATCTACTAAGATCTGGGTTTCTACATGGTTGTCTTTAGACGCTTTGAACTTCACTTGAGAGAGAGGGAAGCACATGTCATTTAGTTAAATTTGGTGCCCGTTCCAACTTCCAAGAATGAACGCAGCACACTCAATTTTGAACGCATGCAATATTGGAATGGAGCTGACACACCAAATGGCATGTTCGTTTGAACTATGAGATTTCAGTTGCTCAGCCCTGTTCATGCGTGTTAATTAATAAATTTAAGTTTTTATAAATAAATAAAATTAGCATCTATAGCGAAGGAGGTCCGTTTGAAATGTGGTACATCGTGTTGCGATTGCTTTATATTGCTGTACGTTATGAAGTTGGTTTAAACCGAATACAAATAATTTAAAATTCTTTTATTTATTTTGAAGAATTATGGATACGTATTATTTATTAAAAACAAATAATTAACTAATAAATTATAAATTAATTATGTTGAAATTCGCAAACTAAATATCCTACCCAAATACCACTTTCATACCTGCAAACACATATCTCGTTCACCACTCTACCTCACTTAAATATTCCGCTCACAATAGCCACTACACACATCCCTAATAGTTTTTATTTATTTGGTGAAGTTACAAGTGGTTATATAACAATTTCAACTGGTAAGTGAGATATACTTTTGTTCTTTACTTGTTACAAAAAAAGAGCATTCATTAGAGATAACATATAAATTCATTTAGATTTCCAATAAAATACTAATGAGCTCTTTTCTATATATAAAGTCCATATGCAATGGAGATTACAATAATTCCCGCTGACATTGTGTGTGTAATATATATATATATATATATATATATATATATATATATATATATATATATATATATATTACACTTTAATGGTTTCCTCTTCAGCTGCTAATAATCCGAAATCCTACCATATTCAACATCCTCCTCCATTTTCTTCAGTAAAACCTCAATCAAATTCAGATGCTACAAATATTTCACCGAATCCTTCTTCCGATCCAATCAAACCCGTCAGATTAGATCGAAATCTAAAGTATATCAAACCTTCAGAAGATTATGTGATTATTCCAGAACAGATTTTCAACAAATCAAAGGAAGCTTGGATCAACACTTTGGCTCTAATACCGATTCATTTCAGACTGTCATCCATTAAACTAAAAGACTATACCAATAAAGTTTGGAAGCCACAGGGAAATTTTCACATACATGTATCTCCCTCTTTTGATTTTGTTGTCCAGTTCGATGAACAATCTGATTATGCTAGAATATTGGAAATATCTACTTATTCCTATTTTGGGGGACTGCTTTTAATCGAAGCATGGTCACCTGGGTATGATTTCTCTAAAAAACAAAGTGACATAGTCCAGATCTGGATTAGGCTGGTTGATTTACCTATGGAATATTGGACCATTGATGCAATTCAAATGATAGCAAGTTTTATAGCAAAACCAGTGTTAATAGATGAGAATACTGCATATAAACGTTGCACTAAATATGCCAGAGTTCTATTATCTATTAATACATCATCAGATCTCAAAACAGAAATTCCTATATTAATGCATAATGGATCTAAGTTTAACATGACTGTGGAGTATGAATTTGTCCCTTCCAAGTGTCTTCAATGCAATTTGTTTGGGCATGATGAATTATTTCATGAAGTTTCAACAGATCCGCGATGGATTCCACCTGATTTTCAAACTGAAACAAATGAGATAACTGAGGAAAACACTGCACAAGAGAATACAAAATTTATGCAAAATGAAAAGGTTATAGGTAGTTCCTCCTCAAAACCAACAGATGATTTAGAATTTTTGAATTCTAAGCTGCCTTAAAATGTTATGCCAGATGATCTAAATATTATAGCAGATGCTATATCAGAATCTGATAAGGAAGTGATCAAGGATAAGGGCAAACATGTTGATGTTTCTAGCATGGTTGATAAAAATGCAAATTATGCAAAAGATGGTAACACACAGTTAACTCAACTTTTAATCCTCCTTCTAAAAGAGCTACAAGGAGTTCTTCTTCAATTAAATGACGATGCTTACATGGAATGTCAGGGGGATGAACACTACTTTTCGAATGAAAGAAGTGTTATCCCTCCTGAATTTCCCTAAATAAACATTAGTTGGTTTAGTTGAAACCAAACTATCAGCTAATAATTTAGTTTTGTTTTCATCTATGTTACCAAGTTCATGGAGATCATTAATTAATAATTCAGTTCATTCTACTGGTCGAATCTTATTAATTTGGGATACAAATGTGTGGGATGTAGTGCTTTCATCCTCATCTTTTCAACACATGACAACAAATGTTTGCAATAAAGGTGGTTTGGAAATGGCGTTTTCAGTCATTTATGCAAGCAACTTATTTGCAGAAAGAATTACTTTATGGAAAAATTTGGCAAATGAAGCTTGTATGATAAATAATGTTTGGGTTCTTATAGGGGATTTTAACAATGTGTCATCTCCAAAAGATAAAAAAGGGGGATTATCTGTTCCATTTCAACAATTAAGAGAATTTCAGAAATTTCTAATTCAAGTATCATTATCAGAAATTAAACCTCTTGGTTTTAATTATACTTGGCGTAGAAAAGGAATTGCTACTTGTATTGATAAAATTTTGGTAAATAATTGCTGTCTGCATTTATTTCTTGATCTGAAAGCTCTATCTTTTCCTCAAAAATCAAGTGATCATAATCCTATATTGTTAGACCTGATATCAATTCCATAGGTGAAGGGATTTCCATTTAGATATAGAAATAATTGGCATCTTTTGGATGGTTATTTAGAAGCAGTTCACAAAGGTTTAAATTCAGTTGTTTGGGGATTTCAAGGTTACCAACTAATGCAAAAGTTAAAAAATTGCAAAACTAAACTTAAAAACTGGAATAAAATGAGAGATAGAAATCAGTCTGACCTTAAAATAGCAGAAGATGTTGCAAATCAATTAGAAAAGGCTGCAGATGATGATCCAGAAGACTGTCTTCTATATGATAATTACTTATTGGCAAAAAAACAATTCCAGAATCTGCAACAAATTCATTTCAAAGCATTAAAACAGCAAGCAAAGGTTACATGGCTACAACATGCAGATACTAATTATAAATTTTTCTATTCAAGGATGTCAAATAGAAGGTTTTTTAATCATATAAGAGCTCTTGTTGATCAATCAGGGAATTTATTATATAAGGCTGAGGAAATTGAAGCTCAAGCAATCAGTTATTTTCAAGGCATGTTTAATGGTCAAAGTATCAACTCTTTTCCAGATTTTCTTCCAATTTCAACCATAAACTCCAGAAGGCAGCAATTCCTTTTACAACCTATTGACTTGACCGAGATTAAAGAAGCTTTATTCTCAATAGATGATGAATCAAGCCCTGGGCCTGATGGTATTAATGCAAAAAAATTTAAAGTTCATTGGGATGATTTAAAAAATGATTTGCTACTTGCAATTTCTAATATGTTTACATCAGGTAAACTGCCAAAGTCCTTAAATCATACTTTCATCACTCTAATCCCCAAAAATGATAGGCCATCTGAAATAGCTCACTATAGACCTATAGCATGTTGCAATGTCTATTATAAAAAAATTTCTAAAGTTTTATGCAATAGACTAAAACATTTTTTGCCTCATTTAATATCTGAGAATCAGAGTGCCTTCATTTATGGTAGATATATTGAAGAAAATATTCTGCTAGCTCATGAGTTGTTGAGGGATTTTAAGAAAAAGGGGATGCCTAAAATGTGTGTCAAGGTTGATCTGCAGAAATCTTATGATTGTGCGAATAGAGAATTTATATGCTTCATAATGTCTAAAATGAGATTTCCTACTCATTTTATAAACATAATATATGAATGCATGTCTACATCAACTTATTCAATCATGATACAAGGTGTGCCTAAGGGTTTCATTACTTCTAATAGGGGCATAAGACAGGGTGACCCTTTGTCCCCTTATTTGTTTTCAATTGCCATGCAATACTTTTCTTATATGATGGATGTAGCAACTCTAGAGAAGAATTTCCAACCCAGTAATTTAGTTCAGCCTATAGTCTCTCATCTATTGTATGCTGATGAGCTCATGATATTTGGTAAATCATCTATTGCAAATGCTCAGACCCTTAAGAAGATTTTTCAGAATTTAAGTATTTATGCTGGTCTTAATGTCAATGCAACTAAGACTAAAGTCATTTTCAGTAATGCAGTAATAAATGCAGATCAGATTCTTCAAATTTTGGGATTTCAACAAGGATTTTTACCAATTAAGTATTTAGGGGTACCTCTATCATCCAACTATCTACATTATTCAGAATGTAATTCCCTAATACAAAAAATTCAAAGCAAAATAAATGGTTGGGAAACTAAATTGCTTAGTTTTGCAGGAAGGGATGAACTGATAAATTCTGTCATCACTCCCATTATTTTATATTGGATTTTTATCTACCAAATCCCTGAATATACAATAGATAAGATCCAATCTTTATGTGCTGAATTTTTTTGGGGGGGTGCATCTTACAAAGTTTCATGGCAAAAGTTGTGTAGACCAAAATCTGAAGCTGGAGTTGGTTTGAAATTGTTATTTGACCTTAAGAAAGCAACTAGTGTGAAATTGCTTTGGAAATTCTTATCTAATTCATCACTTTGGAGTAAATTGATGCATCATAAATATTGCAATAATGGATTTTTCTGGTCAATTTCTCGTGATAACAATGCATCTTCAACCTGGAAGGCTCTTTTAAGGTTAAGAATTAGGTCTAAGCAGTTATTTAACAAAACAATTGCTACAGGGGATGACACAAATCTATGGCATGAACCTTGGATTAATTGTAAGAGTCTGGTGGACATTCTTGGTTTTGACCGACTGAATTTAATTGGTAATGCAAATCAGAAAGTAAGCTACATAATTAGGAATGATAACTTTATACCTGAAATCCACCCGGCCACAAGAGAATTGATTGAAGAGATAAGCTCCATTTCTACTTTTCCAAATAAAATCCATGATGTATACGAATGGTGTGAAGGAGGACAGTTTTCATTCCATAAAGCATGGGATCTGCTATGAAACCATGAACATCAAAATAAATCCTTTTCTGTAATTTGGCATGGAAAAAATAGTAAAAAAATGTCCTTTATTACTTATCTTGCTTTTCTTGGCAGATTAAATACGAAGGACAGAATCTAGCTGTAACACCCCACCTCCGTTAAGGTCACTCACAAAGGGAATGCCTTAACTTTGGTGGAGCATTTTAGTAAACAGAACAGAAACTTACAAGACAAATAAAACAGTACTTGAAAATTTTTAACTTTATTACAGTAGAAACAGAAATCAATATGGTTACATCCTTTCAAATCTCAGGATTCAAGTACAAATATCAGTCTTGTACAAAAGCCTTCAAAATGCATGTTTTAAAATCATAATCCCCATAGAACGGGAGCTATACAGAGCCAAGCCATACTTTAAGCACTTCAAGCAGAGAGAAATCCGGATCAAGCTAAAGTATTCCCTCCTTGGATAACCTGGGGGGGGGGGGGAACGGAAGAAAGGAGGCGAAACAACAAGGGTCAGACAAAAAGTCTGGCAAGTCCAGTGACTTTCAGCATATGAACAGATAATAATAATATGACATGAACATAAAACTGGATGAGAGATAACTGTAACAGGTGTAGCAGATATAACGGAAGAACAGAATGACATAGACTATTGCTTTACACTTCTCTGCACTAATACTAGTATAACAGAATTAGGTGTCACCCTAATGTCTAAACTGAAATAGAAACGGGTACAGAATAATTTAACAGAAACAGGATGCTAATAATGGGCCTTTACTACCCGATCAGAAACAGACAGATTCAGAAACAGATTAATCCCTACGAAAACAGAATGTAGAATTAGGTGTACACTAGTAATGGGCCTTTACCACCCGAACAGACGGTACCACACAGAAACAGACAGGTGTTACCACCCAACAGAAACAGACGGTACCAACAGAAACAGACAGAACTAAGTGTACTCTAAAACCCTACCCCAAGAGATCGGCTCCCTAATACATAAATATCCTGTGTCGGCCCCACAATAGGGTGTATCACTCCCTAAAGTGACAACCAATTGGCACTGTTTGCGAACAAATTATGCAGTTGTAAACAACTGTAAAATCCATTCGGCTTTCCTAAACAACAAGAATTGTTGTAGAGGGTGTCGAACTCTGGGACCAAATTATTTTATTAATAAATCCAATCAAGTTATCCCTAACTTTTGATTGGTGGAAAACAAAGAAAATAGCAGAAATTAAATAAAAAGAGAGTTTAACAATAAGTGAAAGCAATTAGGGGATAATGACATAGATCAGATTCATAATCATCAATAGCCAAAAGATTAACAAGATCTAATACATGTTTCTGTCACAAACATGAATCAACGATAATAGGTTTTTAGAAACAAATATGTAAATAATGACAAGCATAGCCTATGCAGGAGCTCAGCTCTACAACCATAGACTATCAGGACAGATTCACTAATTAATTTCTAAAACCCTGAAATTAGATCTAGATCTGATAAACGTTAGATCGAACACGAATATATCCTGTGAAGGAGCATAGCTCTTAAACGACACAAAATATGAAGGTTCAGATCTAACCCTTAATTCAGATCCAGATCTACATGTATACAGTCCTCATCTTTTGGCTATGTGATTCATATTGAATCATACTATCAGCGTCATCACCCCCTAATCAAAGGGGATTAGCTAGACATAGCTAAAGAAGAAGAGAAAAAGAAAATAAATATCATGAACATAAATAAAATAGACAAAAAGTAAAAAGAAGGGGAGAGAATGATTTTATTCCAAGAAGAGAATTACAGAATAAAACCTAATGTGTGTTACAATGAATGAGATACAAGGTATTTATAGCTGATATGACAAAGGCTAGCTAGCTAATTACATAATGTGGGACTAAAGAAATAACCCAAATAATACATAAGCCAGTGTGAACGCAGCTTTAGAGTGAGTGGTTTAGCAAATAGGCTAGTGTGAACGCAACATGAGTAAGAGGCCTTCCAAATGACCTAATGTGAATGCAGTTTGAGTCTTTATTGAGCCAAATCTTCTTAACTGAAATATAATTGCAACCGTTCTTCAAGCTTTAGACTCTTCAAGCTTTAGCAATTTTAAACTTCACTCTTTTTAAGCAAATTCTTCATGCTTTATCCATTAAATGCTCTAAACCATGCTTCTTGTCAACAATCTGAAAATACAGCTATAAATACAAAGTATCAATTATTTTAAAGGGAAAATAAGATAAATAAGCGGATAAAATATACACATTTACGTGTATATCAGGCACAGACCTATTTACAGATTTCACGACGTCTTACATCCTCAGAGGCAGACCGGGATCCATGCACGCACATGACCCGGTTGGAACGCACCATCAACACCCCTCGCCATTATCAGAATGAACCGCTTATAATTAGTTCAGTAAGCGTGCCCGGACCCTACTTCCTGTTGGGTCAAAGTTTTGATACCAGAAAGGGTTACTGACTAATATGGGTCCCAAACAACAGATGACACAAGTAATTCCCCTCCTAACCTTGTGTCCCCAGACTAACAGATTTCAGTTTAACTTGTCTACAAGTTTCAGACATACAAAATTTAGATTAACTAGTTCACTGATTAGGCAATCAAGTTAACAGGTTTTCAGACTAACGGATCAGATGTTCGGATTAACAGGCTTACAGATTAACTGGTTCCAGATTATCTAACTTTGTATTGGGCCTATGGATTCACGAAACGGGTTTATCAGATTCATTGGTCCAATTGGTTTAACCTTACCCACAAGTTTTAGACATCACAGTTATCTCAGATTTTCATTAATTAAATATTAATGCCCAAACCTCTCACATTAGACTGACAGTTTGCGGCTACTGGTTAGGCCGGTTGGTTCCGGGCAGGTTTGTGTCGCAAACTGAGCCTAACCTCGGGTTTCAAGCACGTTATGACTAACTTCTCACATTAGAACCTATTGTTTGCGACCACTGGAATATGCCGGGCGGTTCCGGGCAGAATTACGTCACAAACTCATTCTAACCTCGAGTTAGCCATGTTTATCTTTGCGGCCAATTAATTAACGATTTACCATTTATACTCATGCCTAATATACATGTCAATTATTCATAGCTAATGACAACAACAGACTGAATATATCAACTTAACGGATATAGCAGATAACAAGTTTTGCAGATTAGGCGACTTAACGGATTTAGCCGATTAAACAAACTAGCAGATTTTAGCATATAACAGATTAGGCATCTCAACAGACAAATTTAACAGACTAGGCATCTCAATCTAATTAGCAGTTTAGGCAGAATTGGCAGATTAGAACTAGCAAATTAGGCAAATATATTAGATTTAATCATTCCTTAAGGTTTCACAACATATCTTGCCTAAATATAAATCTTGCCTAAGTTCACATGCATAAATAATAGTCATGATTCCCAATATGATCATTTATCCCATGTTTGCATTAAATTCACATAGCACAGATTATGGTCATAATTTACCATATATCATATGTTCCCCTTTTTATTAAACTGGCAAAGTACAGAAGATCCATATATAGATTATACCAAATATAACCATAGATTACTATGCATGTCATATATCCCAAAGATCCCTTACTTAGGTGTTTATTTACATAATAGATATCCTACTTCCATGTAAATCTTTCTACCTAAGCCATATTCCCTTTTTTTTTAAAGTCATAGTCCATTATATAAAATATGCCCAAGGATCTAGATCTAACCTGTATTATGTCTTTCTATTCAGATCTTAATTTTTAACATGCCTTATATTCCAGATTTACAAGTCATATATTATCATATGATAATCCCAAATTGTCATATATGCATAGATCTAGATCTAGTTTATGTAATAACCCGGAAAATGTGAACCAGTTTAAAATTTTTAAATCAGGTTATTACCAAGAATTTGAATAGTTGAAATAGCCTATTTCAATAAAATATAGAATTTGTTATGGTATGGCAGTTTGAAATTTTGAATATAAACTTTGTCCGACTGTACCGGGTGGAAAATATAACGGATTTTAACGAAACTGAGAATATTTAAATCTGTTTATCACTACCTTTCTAACGAATCTAAAAAATCGAAGTTTCATAACGGAAATCAAAAGATATGGCCAAATGAATTTTCAGAAAGGTCGCTATATAGTATATATAGCCCTTGAAAATTGAGATTTTGCATACGACCTCGGAATTCGACGAAACCACTTTTGTTGGGTCCGGGATGTCAAATTATTGCTAAGTTTCAAATTTCATAATTTTTGAAGCTAGTATGTGAGCAGGGCAAAAGATAACGTGTTTGGTCAAATTCTGTTAAAATGGGTCGACCTAAAAAGGGCCGTTTTTCAAACGAGCTCAGAATTCGACGAAACTGGTTTTGTTAGGACCGTATCGTCAAAACAAAGCTAGATTTATTTTTCTGGAATTTTTCGATTCAGTTTGTGGCCCTGGCAAATTGAAATGTGCGTTTAAATTAAATATCGAATGTTTTATATTTTAATTTGAAAAATAACTGACTGTAACAGTCGAAATGGCCAACGAAACATATCCTATTGTGTCCGGAATGGGGGTATTTAGCTAGGGGCGACAGTCGTTGGGTTTGAAAAGGAGTCCGTTTGCAAAAACACTATTTAAAAATTTCTATAAAGCATGGACCAATAGGAATTTTTCTTTAAAAAAAAAATTTAAAAACCTAAAACCCTAGCCGCCAGAGAACGATTGGACGACGCACAGTGCTCCAACCTTCACGTCCATTTTGCCGCCGCCTCAGGCCATTTCACCGCCTCCGCCAGTTAAGGCTTCCGACCGCCTTCACCCCCTCTCCACATCCGACCAACCCACGTCCCCTGACATCGACCATCGGCGTCGGAAATCAACGAGGAAGTTGCGACCTTCAGAGCGCCGCCGCGACGAGCACAGGCCACCGAACCCTTCGCCACCACCGCCGATCTGGAGGTGCTTCGTAGCTCTTCGATGCAGCATGGTTTGATCGAAGCATAGAGGTACGGATCGACTGAAAATTTGATACCTAGTTTCGAGGGTTTTTAAAACTTTTCTGTTGAAAATTCTGAAATGAAAATAACACTTTTAAGTGTTGCAAAACTTTGAAAAATAATATCTTTTTCGTTCTTTAACGAAATTCGATGAAACAGGAGACACCGTGACCACAAGGAGGCTCTCTACATTCTAGAAGAAGCCGCGGATTTTTCTGACCTTCCTACGATTTTTAGCACCGCAATAACCAATGTGAGGAATCTAAACTATTTGTGTGATTGAAATCGTGTTGTATAAATTATATAAGCGAAGTGTAAATTATATACGCATTGTATACCTCATGTACATGTGTTGTATAAGTTATATTAGCGATGTATAAATTATACGAGCGTTGTTTGAAACATATATGCTTTGAATTGTGATGAAATGCAAGTGAATTATTATATTATATATATATACTCCCCTCGTCCACAGACCATGGACGATATTTATTGCTTGTGTTTGACGTGATATTATATGGTATGACGAATGGTTGGAAATAATTGTTTGTGGTTGATATTATGGTTGAAAAATACCTTTGTGGTTGAAAAATACCCTCTTGTGGTTGAAACAAAATAGAATAGGATTGTGGAATTGAAAATAAAACATGCCGCCTGCGTGCGAACTAGATGCATGATCCCCATTGTCAAAAACCGCGAGGTTTTAAGGTAGAGTGAGGAGCCGTACTAGGGACGGTCCCGGTTTTAACTACCCTGCCGTTATGTTGCCGAAATTTTCTGAAATATTTATGTATTAGAATAATTTTCATTCATTGAAATTATTTACATATGCTATAGCAAATATTCATGTGTTGAGTTGCAATTCATTCGTTGAGTTGAAATTCATGTGTTGAATATTATTTGAATTTAAACAAATGGCTTTAGCAATAAAAATCACATTTTTATATATATATACAAACGATATGGAATATTCATGTGTTGAGTTGCAATTCATTCGTTGAGTTGAAATTCATGTGTTGAATATTATTTGAATTTAAACAAATGGCTTTAGCAATAAAAATCACATTTTTATATATATATACAAACGATATGGAATATTCATGTGTTGAGTTGCAATTCATTCGTTGAGTTGAAATTCATGTATTGAATATTATTTGAATTTAAACAAATGGCTTTAGCAATAAAAATCACATTTTTATATATATATACAAACGATATGGAATATTCATGTGTTGAGTTGCAATTCATTCGTTGAGTTGAAATTCATGTGTTGAATATTATTTGAATTTAAACAAATGGCTTTAGCAATAAAAATCACATTTTTATATATATATATATATATATACAAACGATATAGAATATTCATGTGTTGAATTGCAATTTGTTCGTCGAGTTGAAATTCATGTGTTGAATGTTATAATCTCTTAAAAATAAAATAAATCGACAATGAAAACTATATTTTTATAGTGAATATGAAGTGTTAAAAATACACATGTGTCGAATAAATATTTTTGATGATAAAAATATTCCTTTTATCATGTATACGCTTAGTTAAAAATACACATGTGTCGAATAAATATTTTTGATGATAAAAATTCCTTTTATCATGTATACGCTTAGTAAAAAAAGAAACACATGTGTCGAAAAAATATTTTTGATGATAAAAATATTCCTTTTATCATGTATACGCTTAGTTAAAAATACACATGTGTCGAATAAATATTTTTGATGATAAAAATATTCCTTTTATCATGTATACCCTTAGTTAAAAATACACATGTGTCGAATAAATATTTTTGATGATAAAAATATTCCTTTTATCATGTATACGCCTAGTTAAAAATACACATGTGTCGAATAAATATTTTTGATGATCAAAATTCCTTTTATCATGTATACGCTTAGTTAAAAAAAAACACATGAGTCGAATAAATATTTTTGATGATAAAAATATTCCTTTTATCATGTATACGCTTGGATAAAAATACACACGTGTTGAAATAAATAATAGTTTGCTAGAAATATTATTATTAGCTTTGTTCTGCATATATATACATGTGTTGAACAGGAAAAATGGATTAGCTGTAGAGTAAAGAAATTATTTGCGTGCCCGACAAATAGGTAAACCTTGATGAGTTGGCTGCGCAATTTTATTTATATAACAACTCCTGTGAATGCCATTGGATGCGGAGTGCTGGTTTTTCTGTGTGAAATAATAAACAACGCCATAGGATAGTAACAATAAATTTTGAACTACACTACATGGCATACTTCTTGATGATAAACATACTTCATCATATTCCACATAAGCAATTGGAGCATGTGTGACGAGGTGGAAGATTTACCATATAAGCAAGAGGCTTGTATGGCGATGACTATGTACTACAGGTTGAACGGATGACTGATATGGACTATATAAATTATAACGATAAATTGCCAGATTAATAGAAACCCCACACGGGTCTGGAGTTGACAATAATCACGTCGCTCTAGTTATTAGATACGACACATGGACTATTTATTTCCACACGGAAACGGGGTGACGGGAATTTATTCTCTGGAGTGATTATCAGTACATGCTCCCCCGTAAACACCAGAATATATCACTATAAATATGTGAATGCTTTTTAGGATTTATTGGGTACCTAATACGGCCCAATAAATTTCCAAACCCCTCCCCGTACAAAGGAGGTTATGGCGAAATTTTTCGAAATATTAAGGCGTTAGTGAAATATTTGAAGTGAAAACGAAGTTGAAAATATAGAATGAGCTATAGTTGAAATATAGATTGAACTATATTTATATATATAAATATAAATATAATTAAAAGGAATAGAGGCCGTGCAGTTCGCGTTTCGGAATTGTAATTTGAAACGATTAGTACGAGAAATCCGACCATCGGATTTTCCCGAAACCGCAACCGCTGAGTCCGCCTTGGAAATATCTTTCCAACGACACCAACTTTGTAAAAATCCAACGGTTGGATTGTCCGGAATGTTTAATTCAAATCTGAAGAAAAACAGCGCCAGAATCGTTTATATTTATATATAAATATAAATATAATTAAATTAAATCGAATAACGACGCTGCAGTTCGAATTTTGAAACCGTAACTTCAAATGACTAGTGTGGAAGATCCGACCGTCGGATTCTCACGAAACTGGAACCGTTGGGTTCGCTTTGGGAATATCTTCCCACTGATATAGACTTTGTAGAAATCCAACGGTTAGATTTTCCGATATGTGTAAAACAAATTAAGGGAAAAACAGCTCCAGTGCCACGGCACGACCTGAAACGACGTTCAATTAAATATGGCCATTTTTAAATAAATAAAAATGGCGAAAAATCGTTATGAAATATTATAAGCAACATAGATTGCAAATAAACCAATTGGGCTTGAATTGTTTGATATTTGATGGTTGTATGTGTTTGACACGAAAATAACACTAAATAACTGAAAGATGGATGTCGAATAATATAACCATAGAAAGAATCGATTTAAATTCTAATGACGTGAATTATTTGAAAAGGCCGAGCTAACCCTCATTTCAAATAATTTATCGAGCGATTCGAATTGGAAAATGCAAAGACGATTCAAGACCGACGATCTTCGTATCGGTTGGATGGGCGCTATTGAGGTTCCTAACCGGAGTAGCTACCGGAAGGGGACGGAAGTAGTAGCCGTCTGAACGTATGTGTTGATTGTACGGATTTGCGAGGAATTGACGCCTCCGGTTTCGTTCAGACCCAGAACGGACTTGTAAATGGACTGTGTGTCTGACATTGGATTTTGTTCTATACTGATTGATCTCTGTTAAATATATATCTGCTTGGCGGCGGAGAATTTATTCTTTTGCTTAACGCCCTTCTCTGAGACGTACGAGCTCAGGGGTTATATATCGATGGAAATCAATCGTATGGAGTGGACTGCCTATGTGGCATGCCAAGATGCTGTGATCAAGGATTCTGTTGCAAAGCAAAGTCTTGTGGATGATGATCAAAGCAAGGTCTACGTGACCTAGCTTTGTGTATTTCGTAGATTCGCGAGCCTCACACCCCGGTATGAGTTAAAAACGGGATACGGACTGCAGGGAGAGCACGACGTTTCTTTCTAGCTATGGTGGTGTCAGTGACTTACCAGCCCTGACATTTATATTTACTTTTCACCTTTGTGGTTGTTGGAATGCGAGGCGCCTCGATTATAGGTCTGTAAGGACCGGGAAACGTGTGTTCAGGAATTGCCAATCCTCTAACGTAAGCGAGGACCGGCCCTGAAGCATCCAGGGGTTACCCAGAGTGTGTAGTCCCGAGGCATTTGCTAGAGTGTCTCGAAGCGGAGAGGAGCTTACCCCTTGCCTCGACTCATGACGGAAATCCAATTTCCAATACGAAATAACGGACTTGATTGTAGAACTAGTATGGCGACATAGTGGTATGGGGCACTTATGCCGCCTATGATTGATATTTATGATGCTATTCATTTTTGAAACATATATGCACTAGTAATAATATCAAATGATTTTGCTTTATACGTATCAAGCATATTTGGCTATTATAAGGTAAAACTCTATCCTCCGGCTTGCGTTGCATTGTGTGATGGGACCTGAGTCTTATAATGGCTTCATTCTTTCTAAAAGCATTGCGTTGTTTTAAAAGAATTTACTTTGTTTTAAATGCACTAGCAATCACTGGAGTAAACCCGTTCCGCGAAAGTGGCGTGGTCCTATGATTTGCTATTTACTGTTGTTTAACTATTAAATATATTCCTCATACCAGTCCCCATGACTGACTCGTTGTTTGTTTCACTTTGCAAACGCGGGTGCCCTTATTTTCACACGGGCAGCCTAGTACACAGGTGACAGGTGGTTTTTGGTTCTGCACTGCTGCATAGAGTGCATTTTTGGCTCATGGCGAGGCTGACTTCACAGAGATGACTTTGATATTTTCCGCCATTACTGTATTTATATTGTGATTCCGTCACAGGCGATGCAAACTGATTTACTTTCCGTATTTCTCACTATATGTATTCCGCCTTCGGCGATGTAGACTGATACCATTATTATGTCTCACTGCATGTATGTATTCCGCCTCTGGCGATGATGACTGATCACTTTCCTTTCATTTACTAAGTTATATCCCACGTTATGCTATCCTGATATTCCTACATGTTGTGATTCCGCTGTCATATCCATGTAAAATTATTTTATTTATTGTTTCTGCTATTATTTGTACTCTGCTATGATGATTAATGTGTTATTTCCCAATGATTATCCTTAATACCGCCCCTCGGATTTTGGGATCGTCACAGTTGGTATCAGAGCTTTGGTTAACCTTAGTTCCGGGATCTAACACATTAAACACCTCATCAGAATAGAATCAGTAGTGTTCTAATGCGAGTAGCTCATTAGAGATAGGATTAGCAATGTCCTAGAATGAGCTAAGCAGATTAGCAAAACAATTTGATCAGTACATCATCATTATCTTTCCTTGTATTCCCTTGCTTTATCATTTATGAAAATTATCAAATCTGTGAGCTTGACTCTTTTCTTGCTTATACAGTTCTCTTAGATGGATACACGAGCAGTAGTATTTGTCCCGAAATCAGACGGTACTCTAAGACTTTGTGTTGATTACCGAGATCTCAATAAATAGACACTGAAGAACAAATATCCCTTGCCCCGTATAGATGATCTGTTAGATCAATTAAATGGAGCAACGGTATTCTCCAGAATGGACCTAGCTACAGGTTTCCACCAATTACGAATAGCCGAAGACTGTGTTCCTTTGACAGCCTTCAGGGGTCCCGATTTATTCTACGAATGGTTAGTAATGCCGTTCGGCTTGTGTAACGCTCCGGCGTACTTCGTTGATCTTATGAACAGAGTGTTCCGTGGTGTGTTGAATAAATTTGTTCTAGTCTTCATCGATGACATTTTAATCTACTCCAAGTCGGAAGATGAACATGCAAAACATTTAGAACAAGTGTTGAAAATTCTAAGGAGAAATGTCTTGAAAGCTAAATTTTCTAAGTGTGTCTTCTGGCCGAATGAAGTTAAATTCCTAGGCCACGTCGTATCAAAAGAAGGAATTGCTGTAGACCCAAGCAAAATTACAGCGATTCAGAACTGGAAACAACCTACTACCCCCACAGAAGTTCGAAGTTTCCTTGGACTGGCTAGTTACTATCGGAAATTCGTTCAGGAGTTTTCAAAGATATCTGGTGTATTGACAAAGCTTACAAAGAAGCATGAGAAATTCAAATGGACTCCCGAATGTGAAGAAGCTTTCCAGGAGCTGAAACTGAAGTTGACAACCGCTCCAGTATTGACCATTATAGAAGGTAACCAAGACTTGACTGTATGGACAGACGCTTCTATCAGAGGGCTAGGCGCAGTATTAATGCAAAAAGGCCAAGTGATCGCTTATGCCAACCGTCAACTAAAGCCGCATGAAAGAAACTATGCAACTCATGATCTTGAGTTATTAGCCATCGTGTTTGCTTTAAGAATCCGGAGACATTATTTACTGGGCGAGAAATTCGAACTATTTACCGATCATCAATCCTTGAAATATCTGTTCACTCAGAAAGATCTAAACTTGAGACAACAGCGTTGGTTAGAATTCCTTGCAGCATATGATTTTGAAATTCTATACACTCCAGGGAAAGCCAATGTTGTAGCAGATGCGCTCAGCAGAAAGAATGAGATCATTGCGAGTTTTGTCATCACGTCTTCATTAATCGATAGGATCTCGACCCTTCAAAAGGAGGATAATTTTGTAAAGGTAATGATCAAAGGAATCAAGGAAGGCATAGACTCCAGCTTCCAAGTGGATAATGGGGGGGTTTTGAGATTAAAAGGAAGAATTTGTGTTCCCGACATCCCAGAGCTTAAAAGAGAAATACTTGATGAGTGCCATAAGTCCAAATTAAGTATCCATCCCGGTGTGAGCAAAATGTATAACGATATCAAACGCACCTTCTGGTGGAAGGCGATGAAAAGAGATATCTCATTATATGTTAGCAGATGCCCCACTTGTCAGCTAGTTAAGAGCGATCAACAGAAATTGGCTGGACTATTACAACCCTTAGAAATTCCAGGATGGAAGTGGGAACAAATTTCGATGGATTTCATCGATGGCTTGCCTCGAACTAGAAAAGGAAACGACAGTATATGGGTAATCGTAGATCGCTTCACGAAGACTGCCCATTTCATACCTGTCCGATCCAACAGAACGGCTCAAAGTCTAGCACAGATTTACTTCAAAGAAATAGTTAAACTACATGGAGTGCCGCTCAATATAGTCAGCGATAGAGATCCCCTATTTACTAGCAAATTCTAGGAAGCATTCCAGGAAGAGTTGGGAACCAAATTGAATCTAAGCACCACTTATCACCCTCAGATAGACGGCAAAACTGAGCGGGTGAATAGAATTTTAGAAGATTTGCTGCGGGCTTGCGTTATTGATTTTGGAGGCTCATGGGAAGATCACTTACATTTAGCAGAATTCTCTTACAACAATAGCTATCAAGCAAGTTTGGGAATGTCTCCATTCGAAGCATTATACGGTAGACCGTGCAGATCTCCCGCATGTTGGGTAGAACCTGGCAACAGACTTGTGTTAGGGCCTGATATGATTCAAGAAGCATCGGATAAAGTCGATTTCATTAAGAAGAGATTGAAAACCGCACAGAGCCGACAGAAAAGTTATGCTGATGCGAGAAGAAGGGATATATCGTTTGCCGTTGGCGATTATGTTTATTTAAGAGTTTCTCCAATGCGAGGAGTAATCAGATTTGGCAAGACTGGGAAGTTGGCACCGAGATTTATTGGTCCCTTTCCTATACTTGAACGGATTGGAACTCTTGCATATAGGGTTTCATTACCTAATTGGTTGCCTGGTGTACATGATGTGTTCCACGTGTCTCAACTCAGAAAACATGTTCATGATCCAGATCTTGTTGTAGAAGAAGCAGCGCAACATGATATTGACATAACTCCAGAATTGGCACTCAGAAGAGAGCCATTAAAGATAGTTGGCAAAGAAACTAGAGAGCTGAGGAGGAAAAAGATTCATTTAGTCAAAGTGCAGTGGAGTAGTGATCCTAGAGACTGTACTTGGGAGACTGAGGAAAGCATTAAACAAGCCTATCCCAAATGCAGAGTGGACATCTCTGACTAACTTCGGTGCAAGGTACCTTTACAATACTTCGCATTTACATTTTATTTCCTGCTTAACTGTTATTTCCTTTTCGAGGACGAAAAGTTTTAAGTGGGGGAGATTGTAATAACCCGAAAAATGTGAACCAGTTTAAAATTTTTAAATCAGGTTATTACCAAGAATTTGAATAGTTGAAATAGCCTATTTCAATAAAATATAGAATTTGTTATGGTATGGCAGTTTGAAATTTTGAATATAAATTTTGTCCGACTGTACCGGGTGGAAAATATAACGGATTTTAACGAAACTGAGAATATTTAAATCTGTTTATCAATACCTTTCTAACGAATCTGAAAAATCGAAGTTTCATAACGGAAATCAAAAGATATGGCCAAATGAATTTTCAGAAAGGTCGCTATATAGTATATATAGCCCTTGAAAATTGAGATTTTGCATACGACCTCGGAATTCGACGAAACCACTTTTGTTGGGTCCGGGATGTCAAATTATTGCTAAGTTTCAAATTTCATAATTTTTGAAGCTAGTATGTGAGCGGGGCAAAAGATAACGTGTTTGGTCAAATTCTGTTAAAATGGGTCGACCTAAAAAGGGCTGTTTTTCAAACGAGCTCAGAATTCGACGAAACAGGTTTTTTTAGGACCGTATCGTCAAAACAAAGCTAGATTTATTTTTCTGGAATTTTTCGATTCAGTTTGTGGCCCTGGCAAATTGAAATGTGCGTTTAAATTAAATATCGAATGTTTTATATTTTAATTTGAAAAATAACTGACTGTAGCAGTCGAAATGGCCAACGAAACATATCCCATTGTGTCCGAAATGGGGGTATTTAGCTAGGGGCGACAGTCGTTGGGTTTGAAAAGGAGTCCGTTTGCAAAAACACTATTTAAAAATTTCTATAAAGCATGGACCAATAGGAATTTTTCTTTAAAAAAATAAATAAATTTAAAAACCTAAAACCCTAGCCACCAGAGAACGATTGGACGACGCACAGTGCTCCAACCTTCACGTCCATTTTGCCTCCGCCTCAGGCCATTTCACCGCCGCCGCCAGTTAGGCTTCCGACCGCCTTCACCTCCTCTCCACATCCGACCAACCCACGTCCCCTGACATCGACCATCGGCGTCGGAAATCGACGAGGAAGTTGCGACCTTCAGAGCGCCGCCGCGACGAGCACAGGCCACCAAACCCTTCGCCACCACCGCCGATCTGGAGGTGCTTCGTAGCTCTTCGACGCAGCAAGGTTTGATCGAAGCATAAGGGTACGGATCGACTGAAAATTTGAGACCTAGTTTCGAGGGTTTTTAAAACTTTTCTGTTGAAAATTCTGAAATGAAAATAACACTTTTAAGTGTTGCAAAACTTTGAAAAATAATATCTTTTTCGTTCTTTAACGAAATTCGATGAAACAGGAGACACCGTGACCGCAAGGAGGCTCTCTACATTCTAGAAGAAGCCGCGGATTTTTCTGACCTTCCTACGATTTTTAGCACCGCAATAACCAATGTGAGGAATCTAAACTATTTGTGTGATTGAAATCGTGTTGTATAAATTATATAAGCGAAGTGTAAATTATATACGCATTGTATACCTCATGTACATGTGTTGTATAAGTTATATTAGCGATGTATAAATTATACGAGCGTTGTTTGAAACATATATGCTTTGAATTGTGATGAAATGCAAGTGAATTATTATATATATATATATATATATATATATATATATATATATATATATATTATATATATATATATATATACTCCCCACGTCCACAGACCATGGACGATATTTATTGCTTGTGTTTGACGTGATATTATATGGTATGACGAATGGTTGGAAATAATTGTTTGTGGTTGATATTATGGTTGAAAAATACCCTCTTGTGGTTGAAACAAAATAGAATAGGATTGTGGAATTGAAAATAAAACATGCCGCCTGCGTGCGAACTAGATGCATGATCCCCATTGTCAAAAACCGCGAGGTTTTAAGGTAGAGCGAGGAGCCGTACTAGGGACGGTCCCGGTTTTAACTACCCTGCCGTTATGCTGCCGAAATTTTCTGAAATATTTATGTATTAGAATAATTTTCATTCATTGAAATTATTTACATATGCTATAGCAAATATTCATGTGTTGAGTTGCAATTCATTCGTTGAGTTGAAATTCATGTGTTGAATATTATTTGAATTTAAACAAATGGCTTTAGCAATAAAAATCACATTTTTATATATATATACAAACGATATGGAATATTCATGTGTTGAGTTGCAATTCATTCGTTGAGTTGAAATTCATGTGTTGAATATTATTTGAATTTAAACAAATGGCTTTAGCAATAAAAATCACATTTTTATATATATATATATATATATACAAACGATATGGAATATTCATGTGTTGAGTTGCAATTCATTCGTTGAGTTGAAATTCATGTGTTGAATATTATTTGAATTTAAACAAATGGCTTTAGCAATAAAAATCACATTTTTATATATATATATATATATACAAACGATATGGAATATTCATGTGTTGAGTTGCAATTCATTCGTTGAGTTGAAATTCATGTGTTGAATATTATTTGAATTTAAACAAATGGCTTTAGCAATAAAAATCACATTTATATATATATATATATATATATATATACAAACGATATAGAATATTCATGTGTTGAATTGCAATTTGTTCGTCGAGTTGAAATTCATGTGTTGAATGTTATCATCTCTTAAAAATAAAATAAATCGACAATGAAAACTATATTTTTATAGTGAATATGAAGTGTTAAAAATACACATGTGTCGAATAAATATTTTTGATGATAAAAATATTCCTTTTATCATGTATACGCTTAGTTAAAAATACACATGTGTCGAATAAATATTTTGATGATAAAAATTCTTTTTATCATGTATACGCTTAGTAAAAAAAAAACACATGTGTCGAAAAAATATTTTTGATGATAAAAATATTCCTTTTATCATGTATACGCTTAGTTAAAAATACACATGTGTCGAATAAATATTTTTGATGATAAAAATATTCCTTTTATCATGTATACGCTTAGTTAAAAATACACATGTGTCGAATAAATATTTTTGATGATAAAAATATTCCTTTTATCATGTATACGCTTAGTTAAAAATACACATGTGTCGAATAAATATTTTTGATGATAAAAATATTCCTTTTATCATGTATACGCTTAGTTAAAAATACACATGTGTCGAATAAATATTTTTGATGATAAAAATTCCTTTTATCATGTATACGCTTAGTTAAAAAAAAACATATGTGTCGAATAAATATTTTTGATGATAAAAATATTCCTTTTATCATGTATACGCTTGGATAAAAATACACACGTGTTGAAATAAATAATAGTTTGCTAGAAATATTATTATTAGCTTTGTTCTGCATATATATACATGTGTTGAACAGGAAAAATGGATTAGCTGTAGAGTAAAGAAATTATTTGCGTGCCCGACAAATAGGTAAACCTTGATGAGTTGGCTGCGCAATTTTATTTATATAACAACTCCTGTGAATGCCATTGGATGCGGAGTGCTGGTTTTTCTGTGTGAAATAATAAACAACGCCATAGGATAGTAACAATAAATTTTGAACTACACTACATGGCATACTTCTTGATGATAGACAGACTTCATCATATTCCACATAAGCAATTGGAGCATGTGTGACGAGGTGGAAGATTTACCATATAAGCAAGAGGCTTGTATGGCGATGACTATGTACTACAGGTTGAACGGATGACTGATATGGACTATATAAATTATAACGATAAATTGCCAGATTAATAAAAACCCCACACGGGTCTGGAGTTGACAATAATCACGTCGCTCTAGTTATTAGATACGACACATGGACTATTTATTTCCACACGGAAACGGGGTGACGGGAATTTATTCTCTGGAGTGATTATCAGTACATGCTCCCCCGTAAACACCAGAATATATCACTATAAATATGTGAATGCTTTTTAGGATTTATTGGGTACCTAATACGGCCCAATAAATTTCCAAACCCCTCCCCGTACAAAGGAGGTTATGGCGAAAATTTTCGAAATATTAAGGCGTTAGTGAAATATTTGAAGTGAAAACGAAGTTGAAAATATAGAATGAGCTATAGTTGAAATATAGATTGAACTATATATATATATATAAATATAAATATAATTAAAAGGAATAGAGGCCGTGCAGTTCGCGTTTCGGAATTGTAATTTGAAACGATTAGTACGAGAAATCCGACCATCGGATTTTCCCGAAACCGCAACCGCTGAGTCCGCCTTGGAAATATCTTTCCAACGACACCAACTTTGTAAAAATCCAACGGTTGGATTGTCCGGAATGTTTAATTCAAATCTGAAGAAAAACAGCGCCAGAATCGTTTATATTTATATATAAATATAAATATAATTAAATTAAATCGAATAACGACGCTGCAGTTCGAATTTTGAAACCGTAACTTCAAACGACTAGTGTGGAAGATCCGACCGTCGGATTCTCACGAAACTGGAACCGTTGGGTTCGCTTCGGGAATATCTTCCCACTGATATAGACTTTGTAGAAATCCAACGGTTAGATTTTCCGATATGTGTAAAACAAATTAAGGGAAAAACAGCTCCAGTGCCACGGCACGACCTGAAACGTCGTTCAATTAAATATGGCCATTTTTAAATAAATAAAAATGGCGAAAAATCGTTATGAAATATTATAAGCAACATAGATTGCAAATAAACCAATTGGGCTTGAATTGTTTGATATTTGATGGTTGTATGTGTTTGACACGAAAATAACACTAAATAACTGAAAGATGGATGTCGAATAATATAACCATAGAAAGAATCGATTTAAATTCTAATGACGTGAATTATTTGAAAAGGCCGAGCTAACCCTCATTTCAAATAATTTATCGAGCGATTCGAATTGGAAAATGCAAAGACGATTCAAGACCGATGATCTTCGTATCGGTTGGATGGACGCTATTGAGGTTCCTAACCGGAGTAGCTACCGGAAGGGGACGGAAGTAGTAGCCGTCTGAACGTATGTGTTGATTGTACGGATTTGCGAGGAATTGACGCCTCCGGTTTCGTTCAGACCCAGAACGGACTTGTAAATGGACTGTGTGTCTGACATTGGATTTTGTTCTATACTGATTGATCTCTGTTAAATATATATCTGCTTGGCGGCGGAGAATTTATTCTTTTGCTTAACGCCCTTCTCTGAGACGTACGAGCTCAGGGGTTATATATCGATGGAAATCAATCGTATGGAGTGGACTGCCTATGTGGCATGCCAAGATGCTATGATCAAGGCTTCTGTTGCAAAGCAAAGTCTTGTGGATGATGATCAAAGCAAGGTCTATGTGACCTAGCTTTGTGTATTTCGTAGATTCGCGAGCCTCACACCCCGGTATGAGTTAAAAACGGGATACGGACTGCAGGGAGAGCACGACGTTTCTTTCTAGCTATGGTGGTGTCAGTGACTTACCAGCCCTGACATTTATATTTACTTTTCACCTTTGTGGTTGTTGGAATGCGAGGCGCCTCGATTATAGGTCTGTAAGGACCGGGAAACGTGTGTTCAGGAATTGCCAATCCTCTAACGTAAGTGAGGACCGACCTTGAAGCATCCAGGGGTTACCCAGAGTGCGTAGTCCTGAGGCATTTGCTAGGGTGTCTCGAAGCGGAGAGGAGCTTGCCCCTTGCCTCGACTCATGACGGAAATCCAATTTCCAATACGAAATAACGGACTTGATTGTAGAACAAGTATGGCGACATAGTGGTATGGGGCACTTATGCCTCCTATGATTGATATTTATGATGCTATTCATTTTTGAAACATATATGCACTAGTAATAATATCAAATGATTTTGCTTTATACGTATCAAGCATATTTGGCTATTATAAGGTAAAACTCTATCCTCCGGCTTGCGTTGCATTGTGTGATGGGACCTGAGTCTTATAATGGCTTCATTCTTTCTAAAAGCATTGCGTTGTTTTAAAAGAATTTACTTTGTTTTAAATGCACTAGCAATCACTGGAGTAAGCCCGTTCCGCGAAAGTGGCGTGGTCCTATGATTTGCTATTTACTGTTGTTTAACTGTTAAATAGATTCCTCATACCAGTCCCCATGACTGACTCGTTGTTTGTTTCACTTTGCAAACGCGGGTGCCCTTATTTTCACACGGGCAGCCTAGTACACAGGTGACAGGTGGTTTTTGGTTCTGCACTGCTGCATAGAGTGCATTTTTGGCTCATGGCGAGGCTGACTTCACAGAGATGACTTTGATATTTTCCGCCATTACTGTATTTATATTGTGATTCCGCCACAGGCGATGCAGACTGATTTACTTTCCGTATTTCTCACTATATGTATATGTATTCCGCCTTCGGGGATGTAGACTGATACCCTTATTATGTCTCACTACATGTATGTATTCCGCCTCTGGTGATGATGACTGATCACTTTCCTTTCATTTACTAAGTTATATCCCACGTTATGCTATCCAGATATTCCTACATGTTGTGATTCCGCTGTCATATCCATGTAAAATTATTTTATTTATTGTTTCTGCTATTATCTGTACTCTGCTATGATGATTAATGTGTTATTTCCCAATGATTATCCTTAATACCGCCCCTCGGATTTTGGGATCGTCACAGTTTACAACCTATGTCCTTCACTCAAATCAGTCACAAATCAGTCCAATTATGCATCATTCATTTTATTGTCCCAAATATTTTAGCGTATGTTAATCTCTTATGAGATTGGCTCAGGCTCGTGGTAACCTGGCTATAGAACAAAAAGAGGAAAGAGATAAGATAGATCCAAACAGAACAGAAAAGAACAGATATAATCTCATATTCAGATTTACAATTCATGTCACAATCAGAATTAACGTTTATATTAGAAAATAACTGTACTTGCCTTGATTGGATTAAAGAAAGAACTTTAACTTGTTGTAGAATCTTTGCAGAAACTTTAATCTCTAGTTTGAATTGAGTTGCTTAGGCTGATGTTGATTATCTTCTAGTTTTGATTCCAGCAGAGTAGCGACGCCATTATTTTATTTTAGTTAGAATAAAGGCAGAGTATAGGTAGAATGAAGTTGTGTGGAGAGAAAGTGAGGTTTGGGGGTGTTTTTATAGGAGAATAGGGTGATTTAGAGCCTTCAGATCAGTCCAGAAGTCATCAGAATCGTACAGCTCGAATACACATCATCCAGCCACTCAAAAGAAGACACGTCACCTCAGAACACTCCAGAATTCGGTGCTGGATTTGTATGGGCGCACTTGGCAGGTGCGCCAGTGTATTTTTGTACTGGCGCACTTCACAAGTGCGCCAGTGTATTCTGGCCTGTTCCCGGTTTTTCTGCCTAACTTCGTTCGTCCATATCTTCTTCATACGGACTCCGATTTACGCAAATTCGGACTCTATTTCGCGTATTTTTCCGAGACGAACACAATGGCGCAACCCGTTTTCCTTATTTCTTCTCCTAAAAATTAATTATACCTTGATTTTTAACTCTTATGTTTACAGAAAATACGGGGTGTTACATTCTCCCCTCCTTAGAGGATTTCGTCCCCGAAATCTTCAAGTTAAGAAGAATGTGTCCTACTATCCAATCACCCATCTACTCAACCATCATCCACAAGCATCCATTGTCCTTAGAAAACTTCTAATGTTGTATGAACATATGCAAAAGTATGTGTATATGTTCCTTATCTAATGCAAAGATCAGGCGGTCTACTGATTCAGTTGACCTCCTTAATGCGAATTATGTCAGTGCCATGAGTCCAACATGTATGCAATAGAATTCTAATGATATATATTATTTCTATATGAGTGCACAATCATTCACTCAAATGCAACATCCATGTGCTGAATCAATCATTTTGCATCCACAAGAATTGAAAAATGCTCACCCATCCATATGCAGTATGAGAGTGTTTTCGAGCCGATCTAGTGCCTAGTGTGTGTATATGCATCCACGGGCAACCACTAGCAACCACTTGCATCCACTTGCAACCATCAAACATAACATGTCTCAAACACATGTTTACACCCATTAGTTTCTACCTAAAATTCGAAGATTCGATCGATAGGATACAGTCGAATGATGGAAGCGAGTACAGATAGAACGAAAATTTGGTTCCCATTAGACATGGGTCCTAAGTATCGGCCCCAAAGACCGAAACCAACATCAAATTGACACCCAGAGGATTACCTTCTTTAGACAATGTCAAAACTGGAAATCCTATCAAAAGTATTTAGATATTTACAGACTACTGGTACAGATCAGGTTCCCTAATGATTCTTAGGAAGCTAAGCATGATAAAATCATACCCCACGAAAACTCAGAATGTATGCGTCATACTTGACGCCTAACACAGATATCCCTCAAACCCCATTCTCAAACAGATGATCCATAACCCTTATGGATCTGAGTCTACAGCGGAATTCAGAAATAATACTAGTATTAAAGTGCAGAGTATCGATTACAAAATCAAAATACCAGAATCAGAAAAAGTCTTAACTCCATAATCAGATAAAGAAATTAAACCTACTATAGAAATTTTCCTATTTCTATCCTAGCCACTAGCCTCAAGAGTGTTCGCCTGCCCTCCTTGTCCTCGTCTCTTCGGGCAGTCCCTAGTGAAGTGTCCCATCTCCCCATAGTTGAAGCAAGCGCCCTTCCTTTTTCTGCAATCCTTGTTCAGATGAGTCGAGCTCCCACAAGTAAAGCACTTTTTCCCCTTCTTATCTTCAGACTTCTCATCCTTCTTTTGTGTTTCCTTTTTGGGCCCCGCTTTCTTATTCTGTGGTTCTTCCTTCTTTGTCTCTTTCGGGCCCTTGTCTTCCTCGTGCAGTAGTGCCATATCCACTAATTTCTCGTAAGTTGCTCCCATGGGTACATGGGTCATGACTAGGCTGTGCAGTGGCTCGTTCAACCCTTTAACAAAGCGGAGAGCCTTTTTATGCTGAGTGTTGACTAAACCCAATCCGAACCTAGCCAGTTGGTTGAACTGGTTGACGTATTCCTTGACCGTCATACTTCCTTGCTTAAGAGATAAGAACTTTTCCAATTGTAAACTTCATTCAGCTTGCGAGAGGAATTTTGTCTCAAACCTTGTTCTGAAATCCATCCATGTCTCAACTGGCCTCTCGGCGTTAGTGACTTCCCACCAGTAGGAAGCTTCGTCTTTGAGCAGCCATACTGCCAACTGTACCTTCTGCCCATCGTCCACCTCGAAGATAACGAATAGATCCGTAGTTTCTTTGAGCCAATTCCTTGCTTCTACGAATGATTCAGTTCCTTTGAAATCCTTCCCACCCATGGCCCTAAAATCTCTACAGATCTTTGAGAAAGAAATTGCACGAGGAGGGGGTGGAGGAGGGGGATCATTTGCTGGACCTGCAGCGGCGGTCCTAGCCTCAAGATATTGACGAAACCAACCGGGTACATGAACACCGTCTGGTATCTCAGATGCTTCAGACATGCTGGAACGAAAAAGGAAAGGTTCAATACAAAAAGGACTGAAAGAAAGATATATGGCTCTTGGGGATCATGTTTTTCAAAATAAGCTTTATTTTTGAAAATACTTCCTTCCAAAACCTTTTTGAAAATAGTTTTCAAAAACTTTACCCAATCTGGTAACCTTCAGCTCTGATACCAAGTGTAACACCCCACCTCCGTTAAGGTCACTCACAAAAGGAATGCCTTAACTTTGGTGGAGCATTTTAGTAAACAGAACAGAAACTTACAAGACAAACAAAACAGTACTTGAAAATTTTTAACTTTATTACAGTAGAAACAGAAATCAATATGGTTACATCCTTTCAAATCTCAGGATTCAAGTACAAATATCAGTCTTGTACAAAAGCCTTCAAAATGCATGTTTTAAAATCATAATCCCCATAGAACGGGAGCTATACAGAGCCAAGCCATACTTTAAGCACTTCAAGCAGAGAGAAATCCGGATCAAGCTAAAGTATTCCCTCCTTGGATAACCTGGGGGGAGGGGAAACGGAAGAAAGGAGGCGAAACAACAAGGGTCAGACAAAAAGTCTGGCAAGTCCAGTGACTTTCAGCATATGAACAGATAATAATAATATGACATGAACATAAAACTGGATGAGAGATAACTGTAACAGGTGTAGCAGATATAACGGAAGAACCGAATGACATAGACTATTGCTTTACACTTCTCTGCACTAATACTAGTATAACAGAATTAGGTGTCACCCTAATGTCTAAACTGAAATAGAAACGGGTACAGAATAATTTAACAGAAACAGGATGCTAATAATGGGCCTTTACTACCCGATCAGAAACAGACAGATTCAGAAACAGATTAATCCCTACGGAAACAGAATGTAGAATTAGGTGTACACTAGTAATGGGCCTTTACCACCCGAACAGACGGTACCACGCAGAAACAGACAGGTGTTACCACCCAACAGAAACAGACGGTACCAACAGAAACAGACAGAACTAAGTGAACTCTAAAACCCTACCCCAAGCGATCGGCTCCCTAATACATAAATATCCTGTGTCGGCCCCACAATAGGGTGTATCACTTCCTAAAGTGACAACCAATTGGCACAGACCTATTTACAGATGTCACGACGTCTTACATCATCAGAGGCAGACCGGGATCCATGCACGCACATGACCCGGTTGGAACGCACCATCAACACCCCTCGCCATTATCAGAATGAACCGCTTATAATTAGTTCAGTAAGCGTGCCCGGACCCTACTTCCTGTTGGGTCAAAGTTTTGATACCAGAAAGGGTTACTGACTAATATGGGTCCCAAACAACAGATGACACAAGTAATTCCCCTCCTAACCTTGTGTCCCCAGACTAACAGATTTCAGTTTAACTTGTCTACAAGTTTCAGACATACAAAATTTAGATTAACTAGTTCACTGATCAGGCAATCAAGTTAACAGGTATTCAGACTAACGGATCAGATGTTCGGATTAACAGGCTTACAGATTAACTGGTTCCAGATTATCTAACTTTGTATTGGGCCTATGGATTCACAAAACGGGTTTATCAGATTCATTGGTCCAATTGGTTTAACCTTACCCAACACGTTTTAGACATCACAGTTATCTCAGATTTTCATTAATTAAATATTAATGCCCAAACCTCTCACATTAGACTGACAGTTTGCGGCTACTGGTTAGGCCGGTTGGTTACGGACAGGTTTCTGTCGCAAACTGAGTCTAACCTCGGGTTTTAAGCACGTTATGGCTAACTTCTCACATTAGAACCTATTGTTTGCGACCATTGGAATATGCCGGGCGGTTCCGGGCAGAATTACGTCGCAAACTCATTCTAACCTCGAGTTAGCCATGTTTATCTTTGCGGCCAATTAATTAACGATTTACCATTTATACTCATGCCTAATATACATGTCAATTATTCATAGCTAATGACAACAACAGACTAAATATATCAACTTAACGGATATAGCAGATAACAAGTTTTGCAGATTAGGCGACTTAACGGATTTAGCCGATTAAACAAACTAGCAGATTTTAGCATATAACAGATTAAGCATCTCAACAGACAAATTTAACAGACTAGGCATCTCAATCTAATTAGCAGTTTAGGCAGAATTGGCAGATTAGAACTAGCAAATTAGGCAAATATATTAGATTTAATCATTCCTTAAGGTTTCACAACATATCTTGCCTAAATATAAATCTTGCCTAAGTTCACATGCATAAATAATAGTCATGATTCCCAATATGATCATTTATCCCATGTTTGCATTAAATTCACATAGCACAGATTATGGTCATAATTTACCATATATCATATGTTCCCCTTTTTATTAAACTGGCAAAGTACAGAAGATCCATATATAGATTATACCAAATATAACCATAGATTACTATGCATGTCATATATCACAAAGATCCCTTACTTAGGTGTTTATTTACATAATAGATATCCTACTTCCATGTAAATCTTTCTACCTAAGCCATATTCCCTTTTTTTTTAAAGTCATAGTCCGTTATATAAAATATGCCCAAGGATCTAGATCTAACCTGTATTATGTCTTTCTATTCAGATCTTAATTTTTAACATGCCTTATATTCCAGATTTACAAGTCATATATTATCATATGATAATCCCAAATTGTCATATATGCATAGATCTAGATCTAGTTTACAACCTATGTCCTTCACTAAATCAGTCACAAATCAGTCCAATTATGCATCATTCATTTTGTTGTCCCAAATATTTTAGCGTATGTTAATCTCTTATGAGATTGGCTCAGGCTCGTGGTAGCTTGGCTATAGAACAAAAAGAGGAAAGAGATAAGATAGATCCAAACAGAGCAGAAAAGAACAGATATAATCTCATATTCAGATTTACAATTCATGTCACAATCAGAATTAACGTTTATATCAGAAAATAACTGTACTTGCCTTGATTGGATTAAAGAAAGAACTTTAACTTGTTGTAGAATCTTTGCAGAAACTTTAATCTCTAGTTTGAATTGAGTTGCTTAGGCTGATGTTGATTATCTTCTAGTTTTGATTCTAGCAGAGTAGCGATGCCATTATTTTATTTTAGTTAGAATAAAGGCAGAGTATAGGTAGAATGAAGTTGTGTGGAGAGAAAGTGAGGTTTGGGGGTGGTTTTATAGGAGAATAGGGTGATTTAGAGCCTTCAGATCAGTCCAGAAGTCATCAGAATCGTACAGCTCGAATACACATCATCCAGCCACTCAAAAGAAGACACGTCACCTCAGAACACTCCAGAATTCGGTGCTGGATTTGTATGGGCGCACTTGGCAGGTGCGCCAGTGTATTTTTGTACTGGCGCACTTCACAAGTGCGCCAGTGTATTCTGGCCTGTTCCCGGTTTTTCTGCCTAACTTCGTTCGTCCATATCTTCTTCATACGGACTCCGATTTACGCAAATTCGGACTCTATTTCGCGTATTTTTCCGAGACGAACACAATGGCGCAACCCGTTTTCCTTATTTCTTCTCCTAAAAATTAATTATACCTTGATTTTTAACTCTTATGTTTACAGAAAATACGGGGTGTTACACCCGCAGTATAGCAACATATCAGATCCATTATGCTCTCTTTGCAACAATCATCCTGAGTCAATTCAGCATATCTTCTTCTCACATGATTATTCAGCTTTTATATGGCTTTCACTGAAGCAAAGGTTGGATCTTTCACTGAATATGGGAGAATTGAAAGAAGAAGTTATGCTGATTCATGGCAATTTCAAAGAAAAAGGTCAATTGAAGGATTTGGCATGTGCTTCCCTATCTACAACGATTTACTTCATCTGGAAAGAAAGGAATTTGAGGATTTTTCACAACAGAAGACTGGAACCATCAGTTTGTCTCTGGAAAATCGAAAGAGAAATCAAATTTTTGGTGAATAACAATGGCAGCCGTACTAAAAGAGATGGAAGAAGTGAGAGGATACTTAGCAGATGGGGTATAGAGTTGAAGGATACAGGTTGACCTGGTGAAGCGGTTGACGAAGACATGGCTTTGGGCCGGTTTTGGGCTGATTGGGATAGTTTGAACTTTATTTGCTTTATGTTTTATGTTTTAACTCTCATGTAATGCTTAGACTTTTCTTATGATGTATACCTATTTTATGAGTACTCTTTTTCCTTATAAGGTACCCACTAGGGGGATTATGAGGTTTTAACGAGGCTTATAAAATAGGTTTTATTGGTTTTTGAAATAAAGTGAACCAATTTTCAATATATATATATATATATATATATATATATATATATGGCAAGCTTTCCGTGACACCCCAAAAATGGAGCACCCCAAAAGCCCCTTGATTTCCACCTCTCATTTATATTAAAAAGAAGTAGTGAGAAGTGAGAGAGTTAGTGGAAGGAGAGAGAAGGGGAGTTAGTGGGAAATGAGTGGTGGAAAAGTGGTTGGCTAAAGGGGTGCTCACTATTTGGGGTGCCACTGAACCTGCCTCTCTCTCTCTTTCTCTCTCTCTCTCTCTCTCTATATATATATATATAAAGAGAGAGAGTGCGGAAGGATCGGGTGCACCCCTATTTGCACACCCCTATTGCACCTCATATCCGTCCGTGAACTATGACGATCCAAATCCAACAAAAATTTGTAGATGCTCAATCCACATATATATTAGCATCTATCCAAAATTTGAGCTCATTCCGACATTTGTATAATGATATATTTAACGTTTAAATTTAATGTTTCGAATAAACGTCTGAACTGTGAATAATTGATCTATGATTTTGAAAATGTTGTATATGTCAAAACGAGCTCAAATTTTAGATAGATCATTATATATGTGTGGATTGAACATCTACAAATTCTCGTCGGATTTGGATCGCCATAGCTCACGAACGGATAGGGTGCAACAGGGGTGCCCCTAATCGCTCCTTATATATATACACATATATGTATATATATATATATATATATGCATGTGTGTGTATGTGTGTCTACACACACATGCGTACTCCATGACACCTCTATCTGGGAGCACCTCAAACCCCAAATTCAACCGAATTGCACTCTTATAATACATTTGATTATATATATATATATATATATATAATCTACTGGTTCGAATTTGAATTTTATCTCTTTCCATACTTCACAAGCAACTGCAAGTTCGGGACTCCATTTGCAAGCTTTGCAGATAATCTCATTATCTTCATGAGCAAGATCACGTCCTTTATTACGAGCTTTTACACATGATTCTTAGGCTACTCGATTAGTTACCACACCAAGTGCATTTCCCCAAGGGTGTCCTGACACTTCTCTTGAATATACGTATCCAAATTTGAAAAAAGTAACTACCTCTTTAACAACATTCTTATGGAAAACACAATATAAAAAAGTAGTAAATAAGAAAAAAGTGCAACTTAATTTCATATAGAAGTAACATATTTATAATATTATAAGAGTTGATACTATAGATACAAGATTACCCTTAAGATCTTAGTAACATAAACTTAGAGCAAAAAAATATCGATGAAGGAAAAATAGTACATTATAGCATTTGAAGGAAAAATAGTACATTAGCATAAGCTCAGCCTAATCCATGACACATTATTTAACTAGTCTATTGATCCAGCCGATTCAAACCAATTCTGTACACCATCTTCTAAAACATTGATTTTGGAAGTGTTTTTGTAAATAGATTTGTCGGATTTTCTTGGCACTGGATTTGTTTTACCTCCATCTTATTATCCTTTTATAGTTCACATGTAATTTTTTTTAAAAAAATGTGCTTCATTCTATCATCGTCGATATGTCATACCTAAATTTGAAATACACATTGTCTTTATAACCAACCAAATTTTAATACACAATAATTATTTAATTAGAGAACAAGTTGCAAGATTGTCAGAATTTGACAACAAGAATTGCACCATTGAACCCATTATGATTTTCAGGTTCAGATACATATATGGTTTTGCAAGAAACGGACGTAAAACGAAGGAGTTATGGCAATTCGAAGTCTAAACTTTTTATTTTCGTGAAAACCGACTGGTTTTTATAGTGGCCATAACCATTTTTCGTTACAACAAATAATAAATCCATGTAAGAGCAAGGGTTAGACACTTAGCCTAACAATTAGAAAATCTGGTTTGAAGTGCCAAAACATAGTACATATACAAGAAGTAGGGAAGCAGAGTGCTTCCACTACTAGATGCACACACACACACACACACACACACACACACACACATATATATATATATATATGTGTGTGTGTGTGTGTGTGTGTGTGTGTGTGTGTATGTGTTTACAGCGTAATTTTATGGCATGACCTTTCCTGGTTGGCCTATTTTGCGACAACCCAAACCTCCGTGCCATGGAAGTAAGGATAATCAATGGAATATAACACATCAACATAGCAGTAGAACAGAAATATTACATAACTAATCATAATGTACATAAGATTACAACGTAAATAATATCATCAACACCAGAGTTACACAGCATAACTGGATCCACTTAGTACAAATACAGTTTCAACTTAAGATAATAAGTTTGCAGCGGAATCAACTAATAAAGTCTGAGACAGTTCAATAGAAATGATAAGGTCCATCTTCAGCTTCCATAGCTCTCATACATATCAAAAATGAACCAATCTAAAACGTGAATACAAGACTGTCCATGCAGAAATTGTTGGATTTAAGTTAACCCTAGAGGGGGTGAATAGGGTTTATTAAATTAATTCGAGATATTAAAACATATCATAGCACAGATTATAACTGAGAATAAAAATGCAGAAGTAAATAACATAGTTTTTACCCAGCTTTGGCAAACCCTGCCTACTGCTGCATTCCCAAGATTTTTACTACATATTAAAACAGATCCCGCTTACAAAATCCTGTAAACTCACAAACCCTACTCATGTTCAAATCCTACACTCAAAACCCTAGACCGATCTTTATCCCCAAGATTAGATTTCCCCTAGCTACACACTCAAAGCTAGTAAACCTAGCTATTAAGAATAGTAGAAAACTGCTAGTTAAAACCCTAACTAGATGACCTAGTTGCACAGACAAACTAGAAAACTAAGCGACGATTTACAAAAGATAAAACAAAACACTTAAAATAAAGACAAAACTTAAAACCCTCCCCTTTACATAAATAAACAAGGCCGGCGAATTCTATTTTTTTTATTGTTTTTCCTCAAAACAAAGGCGGTTGACAGAAAGTTAGGGCTTTTCTTGTTAGCTCCAAATTGCAGTCAATAGTTTGATGATTTGATTCTCTTGTGGCTTCAAATTCATTGATGTTTGGCGATTTGGGTTGTTGCGATCGGTACTCTCGTGAATACTTGTGAGTTCTCTGAATTATTATTTTTTGAATTGCTTTTGACTTTTTTTTTTGCCAATTTCGATCTGCTTGTTTTTCTGTTTTGATCTCCTGCCTATGATGATTTGTGTGTAAAATATAGGATTATAAAATCCTAATTTACTCTCTAATTCCCATGAATGGCTGATCTGATTTTGTGCGTGATTTTGTTTCCATGGTTTGAATTCAATCGGCTTTGATTAACTTAAGCAATTCCAGAAATAAAATTACATTATTTGTGGCCACCTTGCATGATTTAGGCTTGTATTCCCTGATGATTTGGTGGATGAAAATCAGGAATTAAAATGAATTTCGGCCCCTTGATATTATGCTGTGAATACCCTCAATGAAACATGCCAAGTTCTGCATTGTTGATTGTAGGAAACAAGTGAGTTCTTGCCCAAAAAAGTTGTTGACAAAATTTGGAAACAAATTGAAAAATTCCTTGCCGAATTTAATTTGTTTCTACCTAAAAATAGCTTGCAAAAATATAGAAACAAAATTGTTTTCTTACCAAAAAAATTGTTGTAATTGATATGCGTAATTCTGGAATGTTTTCAGAACCTTGCCAAATATTTTTGTCCATAAAAAAAGGATTTCCATTGCTCTAAAAATTCACATGTGTTCCTGGAAACAATTAAAAAACTTGCCATAGGTTATCCCCAATAATTTCTTATACTGTCTTTGTAAAAGAAATTTCTATCAAGATTGAGAACCATTCATTTGCTTGTGACTTGTTGACTTGGCACACACGTTTGCTTTGATCTCTTGTGTAAACCTGGCTCAACACATCACAATTGTTTTGTTGGCTTGGTCATGAATTTGAGAAGTTGGTCTTTGGCAATTCAGTTTTGGTTGCTTATGTATTTGAACACTTGTATTTACAACTGTGTCTTTGTACATTATTTGCTGCACCAAACTGGGCAGTCATGCTTTAAGCCTTGTTTCATTTTGAACTATGCGTTTTTTTTTCTTTGGCTCCAATTGAGTTGTTGCAATGTTGTGTGCTTGAGCTTCCATTGTGACTACATGTGTTGCACCATTTTCGTGCATAAACATTGCAGTGTGTATTTGTGACTGAACTTTGTCATGCTGAACCAAATTTGAAACCATTTCCGAATCATTTGCTTTGTCAGAGCTCCATGCTTCTGTGCATGTATATGTCCACCCTGCTGCACATATGTACTCCCTGTGTACATGTTTGTTGGCTCAGTCATAAACCATACTTGCTCCATATTCACTATTTTGAGCACTGCTGTTTATGAATTTGATGATGCCTTCTACTTGTATGTGTACACACTTATGTACAAACAGCTGCACTGTCCATTTATGTTTTCCATGTCGAGTTGCACTGTCATGTTTGCTTTAACATGATGCATGCCGAATTGTCATTGTTGTACACTCAGATATTTGAGCTTGTTGAACCATTGTTCCTACTGTGTATATATATATATATTAACATATGTATATATATATATATATCTGTGTGTGTGTTTGTGTCTGCAAATGTATTGGATTTCTTGGTTCATGACCATTCACGATGTTTGACTGAATTGTCCTTGCATAGAAATTTGTGTATATACATACATTGTATGTATATACATGTATAGTGTACTTGCCATATATATTTATGTGTGTGTGCGTGTGAGAGAGCACTAGAGGATTTGTCTACCTTGTGGTACTTACAGTGTATCACTGTGAATATCACAAGCTGTTTATACAAAGATGGATGTCCATATAAATCAGATCAAGTCATGAAAAATGATAAGAAACACACCAAAATTCTGAGGCAAATAAATTTTTAAAATAAAAATTATATCTGCTAGAATATAATTTTTTTCTTCAGATTACCGTTTGTGTGTTTCTGTGATAGTTAAGCTGAAGACTGGACTGACTGTGAAGCTGTAAAGACAAGTATAGAGTGTAAAAACATCTGTAACTAAGAGTGAAAATAAAATAGTGATAGAGTGGAATATATGTGTATATGTGATTGTACAACTGAGTGACTGAGTGTACTGTAGTGAGGAGCAATGTATAAAAATTAAATTGAATGTGAATGTATTGTATTTCAGTGAAATGTACAAATAGTAGAGTTATAAATTTGTACTATTTGGAATATTAAAATAAAATATTATATTTAAATAAAATACTGTTTGAATATTTAAATTCTTGTGAAGTAGTATTCTATTTAAATGTAAATATTTATTTCTGTTCGTGATGTAGTTAACAGTACAATTGTAAACACATTTATACTAATAAATATATGTTTTTATCATCAAACAGAAATCATAGAATTGTTAGATACAACAATCTCCCCCTTTTGACGATGACAAACATAAAATAAGATGTTGAATATAATATTATAATAAATGTGTTTGACAGTGAATTATTGACTCCCCCTATTTGAATACACACCCTACAACAAAACTCCCCTAAATATGTGCATGAGTGAAGAACAATAATTGAAACTTCAAGATCAAAATATTCAAAGAATATCCACTCATCGATCAAAATCTTAACCCATTCTCCCCCTTTTATTATCATAAAAAGGATATAGAAATTAAAATATTGATGAAAAAATGACTAAAAATATAATATCAGCTTAAGAGGAAGAACGTTTATCATAAATCTCAATTGATCAAACCAAAATCATAATATTCTAAGAACTAGTGGCAAATTTCACATTGTAGAATGATGGATTTATCACGAAATTTATATAAATGGAGAGAGTTTTAAAACATATGATTCCAATTATTTTCCAATAAAACTTTAAAAATTGAGTACAAAAATAGTGATGGATTTGGAATACAATTATAAATTCAACTTAAGTGACAAAATCAAATGATCTCAAATCCTAATAGCCATCAATCAACAGATCATAATATATCATAAAATATTAACACCTTTCACAGATTAGAAAAATGGATTGATAGGCTGGTTTTTACACACCAAGGAGAATTTCATATGAAAATTTATTTAATTATTTCTTTTTCTTTTCATTTAAAAGAACACTGACCACGCATAACCAAATCTTGGATTTTTAAACGAGGTCAGTTGCAACTTAAAAATAAGTAATCTCATAACCATGCATGATCAGAGCATGGATTTTTAAATGAGGTTAGAGAAACACTTACGAAAATTATATTTTCTTTTTTTTCTGTTCCGAAAGAAAAACTCCTCAGTATATAAAACTGATTGGATGACAGAAATATGGTAGGTACAGAAATGGTTTGTGAAATAAATTTCTAAAATAATCACATTATGAAATATGCTCAATTGTACTGGGATTCTTGAAAATTTTAATTATCACTAATTCTGAAAAATAATATAATAACAATTCCATCACAAATATTTCCACTGTCTATTTAAGATGATTTTTTTAAAAATATTAAACTCCCCACATTAATACAAAATCATGATGAATGATAGAATGATGATAGACTAAGAAGATGTTCATGAAATAAAAGCCAATTCAAAGATATTACAAAAACTGTTTAAAAATCATAAGAATTTAAATAAAATATCCTCTTTTTGTGAAATATATTATAGTCACAACTCATCACAATTTCAATGATCTGACTTTTTATGAGTTCTAAATACAATTCATTTTGGTTATTGATTTCAATTTTTTGAATAAATAATCAATAAATGACTTTAAAATTGTAAAATCAATTACAAGAGGGAATTTAGAAAGATTTATACAAGACAAGAGGGATATAAAAATATATACAGGATGAGAATCATATTAATCAAGAAAAATTTCAACACTTCCAAACTGATACCACTTGTTGTCTATATCAACGAGGATTTTAATATGACACTGGTGGCAAACTAGGGTATGTCAGACAACAATGTCCAATCACAATGCCTAAGCAATTAAATAAAACAATTCAGTTCTATCAATCAGAGCAGCAAGACATATTTGGATTAAGTTTCACAAGAAAGTTTGCAGAAAATTTAGAACAAGCCCAAGAAGACAAATCATGATCCAAGATTTAAAGAAAAACGATTTATTCACTACAACAAAAAACACTTTTCGCAACAGGCAAAATCTGTTGCAGTAGACCTATTGCAACAGGCAATGGCCCGTCTGTATAGCCGAAGTTGCAATAGGTCAATCCCTTTTTGCAACGGTTATTTTCTGTTGCGGTAGCCTTTTTTGCAACAGGCTTTTACTGTTGCAACAGACCATTTTGCAACAATATATGCCCGTTGCAATAGATTCATAAATCTATAAAAAAAAATACAGTTTATAGATATTACATATTAAATGTATTTGTTTTAGTAATAGCGTATATCACAAAATGAAATAAACAAATAAAAATTTTATTTTAACAAAATTTTAATAGTACAAACAATTACAATAAAAGTTTCTACAATTTTCATACACCATTCATGTATAACAATTTTCATACACCATGACATAAATTCTACTGACTCTGACTGTACACGATTTGAAAGTGTTTGTTGCTCTCTTTCATAACAGCTTGCAGGAATTTTCAGGTATGAGAAAGAAATTCCTCAGCGGCGTAACTCGCATCAGTGACTGAATCGTGACATTTACAAAATCAGTTTCTTTGATGTTGTTGAGCCCTACCATAGGAAAAGGGATGGCCATGAATTATCACTTCCAAAATGTACAAACCTGGAAAACATATGATATAGGTTGGTAATACATCTAATGTGGTATTTATCACATATATGATATCATATCCCACTTGTAGAGAAAAGTTGCCACTATTTCAGAAATATTCAATGAAATGGAAATATGGATGGAACAAAAGTAGTTTCTCCAGAAATGACTAATAAAAGGAGAATAAGGGTAAGTTAGTGGATTCGGTATGCGTGCATGCGCATTTTTGTAGTAAGTAGTGAGGCTACTAAATACTAAAGCAAGATGAAAAAGTGTTTAGCCCCAAAAACACAACTTCGTACATCCTTCAAGGATCATAACACAAAAATTTAACTAATAACATGACTAGTCAATTTATTTCAAATATACCAGCAACAATATAAAATAACCAGATTGGATTGTTTATTTAAAGGAACGATTGTAAACTTAAAATCATATCAACATATGTGACGAATTTAATGTGAAAATAAAGATAATAAATTACCATTCCAGGGAGATAGTTGGACCCGTCAAGAGCTCTTGACCATTGCCTATTTTCATCAAGATGCTCAACTTGTTCCTTAGTGAACATGTGCACCAATTTTTCTAGTTGTTTATTTCAGAACTTCACTGAGCATGATGGGATGCAAAAATCTAGACAGAAATTAGTACTATCATTTTAGCGAGTATCAAGTTCATATCAGAAAGTGTAAGACAAAGGAACTAGATACGAAATTAGTTTTCGTGACAAATACCTGCTCGCATTTATAAATAAAATCTATGAAAAATCTGATGGCGTTAATGATTTTAACAGTTGGGATTCATACATTAACAAAAGCCAAAAATATTACTGTAAAAACATTAAAGTGACTATATTGACTGACCTGTTTTGCAAGGTTACAGGCACAATCAGGCAAGTTCAAGATCTCGTAGTAAAACACCGAGAAATTGAGAGCCAAGCGCAATCTTATGGGATGAGTCGGAGGCATCTCAGCCAGAGCAATGTCCTAAGGAACAAACAACACAATGAATCAATGTCACAAATGCCCACGCTAAGATAAACATATCAATTGCAATACTATCTATGTCTCCTCTTATCCTCATCATTCACTTTCTACCCATTTAACCGAAAGTAAAAATTGCATTTCAATGCAAACCGAGAGTAGTTACAGTTACCTTTTTTTCCTTTCAACAAGTACGCTCACAGTATATGTCTCCTCTTATCCCCATCATTCAATTTCTACCCATTTAACTGAAAGTAAAAATTGCATTTCAATGCAAACTGAGAGTAGTTCCAGTTACTTTTTTTTCCTTTCAACAAGTACTCTCATAGTATATGTTGTAGGCTAGAGAAATAATGAGATACCACTTAGAACGCTGGGCAATTGCTTTCAACTATGAATAATTTAAATGAGGAGATGAATATAATGTACCATAAATTATTAACAAGCCAAAACATTAACTACTGGTCATAGTAGAATAGTATAAGTTACATAAATGTAAAGAAAAAGGAGTAACAGAAAGCGAAAAGCAGTAATATTTTAGAGTAATTAACATTTATGGAAAAAAAGTGTCTGTTATAAATATAGAAGTCTGACCTGAGCTAAGCAGTTAGTATTCTCAGCTGCCTCCTTCCTCTCGTCACCACTCTTAAAATCAGCAAGGTACCTGAGAAGTTTAGAAAAATATATAAAAGAGAAAGAAATAACTTTGTGGACTATAATCAGAAACGACAATCTACTACATTGATTACTGCACTGATAAATAAATGTAATTTACCTGTAATAATCTACTACATTCTAAATTTCAAGGTAACAGAATAAAATACAAGTGCATGTATTTTTACCATGAGCAGTATTATGATATTATGTGTGTGCAGAAATTTTAGAAACAGTGTTATGGAAGCTTAAGCTCTCGCATGAAAATTGATAAGAGGGATAGCAGTACCCAACCGAAAAGAAGGTGACAGAAATATAACACCTCTAAAAGCATCCAAGTCCCCGGCTACCCACAACCAAAATATCTCGACAAATTTCTTCACCTCCCCACGTAGTATATCTTTTGGGTCACCTTTCCATATCCATGCTTTGCAAGCAACAATGATTAAAATAAGTAAACCAAACTCATTAACTGGACAACTAGTTAAAGCAACCATGTATATGATGAAAGGTCTTGTAGTAGGCAATATATGAGTAAAAGCTTCATCCAGGAAAGACGAGATTACCCTAATTTGGTGACAGCGTTCAGCAAAGTACTCAAGTAGATGCAATCCTCTAACTTTGTCTTTGTCCCTCTTCCATGCTGCTACAAAGCCTGCAGGTGAAGCTTAGTTGTTGTCCGTGTCATCAAATCTTAATATGGTGAAGGTGGGATACAATAATTTAACAAGCCAGACGTATTACTAAACAATAATTTAAGTTATGAATACAATTGCGATTCAGATGATCTCCTTTATGTATTGAGGGTGTAGGTCGTGGGATCTAGAATGGAGAAGGCGGAAGGCTAGTTGCAACAGTATGGAAGCGGTGGATTTAGGTAGAGTGGATGTGCTTCGTTGATTTTGGAGGCGATTGATTTTGGAGGTGGTTTAGGTTTTGATGAAAATTCAGAAACAGGCGATTGAGATTACTGCACCGATGGATTGAATTTAGATCTAGAATGAAGAATTGGGAAAGGCAGGTGAACAGCTAGCGAAGTGGGCACGAAGTTCAGCGAAGCGGTAATGAAATTTTGGAGATCCCGCCTTTCACTTTTCGTAGCCCGCCTTCTGATTTACATTATCGATTATCCGTGGGAAGTAGGTTCCAGAAATTAATACCTTGGACTTTTGCCAAGCAATAAAAATTAAGTTTGTTATAAAATAATATTTTAAAAGAACATCTAAGGGAAGTTATTAAATAAATCTAATTAATAATGAATAATAAATATTAGTTGTTAAACGTTAAACTAGCCTTAATTATAAACTATTTAACAATATTTAATTTTTTAAATACCAAAAATTGAATATAATCATCAATTATAATTATAAAGTTAAAAATATGATTATTCCAACTGGTAGGAAAAAATAGTTGTTAAAAATATGTTTATTTCATTTGGTAAGAAAGGATGATTGCTAAAAATTCGTTTATTGCAATTATCATATGCCACCAGCGTATAATATTATTTGTTAATAATTATATTCATAGATTATAATTAATGGTTATAAGTCATTTATTACTAATTATACATTGTTTATAAATTATAAATAGTGTTTATAATATTTTATTAATAATTAATGGTTAAAATTATTCATTAATTATTGAACTAATTATTAAACTATGATAAATATCAATTACGAATATATTAAATTACTAAAATATTAAATATTAACTTATTAAATTAAGTACATATTAATTAGTATACATTAATTTTAATTATTATTTTTCGCAAGTGGCTTTACTGGTTGTAAAAAAATACTGTTATTGCAAGTGGCGAAAACAGTTGCTAAAGTTATTTATTCGCAACTGGTTAGGAAGCGCAGTTGCAAATAATATGTTTATTGCAACTATTCTGGAAGCATAGTTGCTAAAAGTATATTTTTGCAACAGGAAGGGAAACGCAGTTGTTAAAAATATGTTTTTCGCAACAGAAAAAAAAGGTCAGTTGCTAAATCTTATCTATTGCAACGGCTATAATAGGTCTGTTGCTAAATATCATTTACTGCAACTATCATTTATTGCCTGTTGCAAATAGCTAGTTGCAATAGGGTATTTTTCTTGTAGTGATTTGAAATCACTTGAAGAGACGTTAAAACTTCAAGAATCAATGAATCGATCACACTAGATTACTAATTTCAAATCCAAGAAGTGTGTTAGATTCAAGATATTAACAATATTCAAATGATTCAAGATTAAAAATACAGTTTGTTTGGAATCATTTGAAGGAATATGAAAATCTCAAGATTCAATGAATCAATCACACCAGATTATAAATTTCAGATCCAAGATATGTGTGAAATTCAAGAAATCAATAATTTCAAATGATTTCGAACAATCAAATATTTAAGTCAAATGATCATGAAATAACAATGAGTTTCAAGACCAGTTTTTTCAGAGGATTTTTCATAATTATTTCTGATAAGTTCAAGGGAAATTTCCAGAATATTTACATCAAGCTTGAGGGATATTTATGATCCTATTTTTTTTTAAAACCACTTAAAGAAATGCGTAAATTTTGAGATTCAATGAATCCATCACACAAGAATATTAATTTCAAAATATCAAAAATTTCAAACAATTTCGACAATCAAATATTTAAGTTAGATGATCATGAATAATAGTAAATTTCAAGATGCAACACAATGATTCAAGTCAAAAAAATTCCATAAAGTCAATCGAAAAATAAATGAAATTATCACAACTGAAAAATAGCAGTGTGCTGTAACGAGTATAAATTTTCAAGTCTTTCCAAAATGAATTAGAAGAAACTCAAAACAGCAGAGGTGTGTGAAATTTCATTAATTTTTCAGATCTTCAAACATTTAGAATTCAAAATAACAGTGTTCAAGATATAACAAGAATGCTTCAGCACCGTTAGGAATTCAAAAATAAAATAATAAACTTCAAAAAAATTGCAGATATTTACAAGTTTAAGATCAAGATCTGGAAATGATTAAAACATGAGAGTTTTATTCAATTGAAGCGAATTTTCAGATAACCAAGAATTTTGCAATTGGAAGTTATGAAATTCAATAATAATAATAATAATATGGAAATGTCAATTGCAAAACATAAATAACCAAAAGAAAATAGAAGGGGTAGAAGGAGGAATAAACATAGAAAAACAAAGAATATTAACAGAGATGAGTTTAGAGACCATACCAGAATTCGATATGAGCAAATGAATCTCTAACTCAAACAATCTTGGCCAAGGAACAAGATTGATACAAAGATATGGAACAATTTGGAATCAATCTCTTATTCGCAAAGCAGTTCCTCAGCCATCTTTGGTACCTAACAGTTTAGAGAATCGAGTGGTCTAACAAAATTTGTAAAACCACACTTAATTGTTTTCTTACGTTTTGCTATCCAAACCTGTTTGTATAACAATCCATCAGAATTTACTAAAGTGCCTTTAGGGACACAAATCTGTTTGAATTTAGATGAATTCATTGTATTTATTTTTGGGGTCTAACATGGTAAATTGTCAGAGTTTATGATTTCAAAATCCTTTGAAATTATCAGAGTTTAAATTTTCAAAACAATTCTTTTTAAAGCAATTTGAAGGATTTTTAAAATCAATTGAATTGACATTTTCAGAAACATTATTTTTCCCAAAGACAAGACCACATTTATTTCCAACAGAAACTTGGTTTTGTAAAAACATATTCAATGATTTTTCCTCATAAGAAAATTTATCCAAAGTTGATTCTAATTGTTGAATTTTGGATTTAAGATCGCTATTTTCTTTTACCAAATTTGAGCAATGATTTATAGCGATCTTCTGTTCAGCATTGGACTATTTAAAAACCAAATTCTCATTTTCAAGTAATTTAATTTTGGCTTGGGACTCAGAGATTTCAAATTCAAAATGTTTTTTCTTTTCAAACTCCAGTTTTTCAGAATATTTAAATTTTGCAATTTCATTTTAGTGAAACGATACGTATTTCGCTCGGTCTGAATCGATCGCTAAACCGACCAAGACCGTTCGAAGCCTGGATTGATTTGAGAACACGACGCGTCAGAACACAAACAACAGAACATTTCACTGCTATTACAACAATTAACATCAGAGTACCGGAATATATCAGAGTATGAATAATATACAACTAAAAAATATCAGAGATTAAAATACAAAGCAGCGGAAATTTAAATGTATAAATACAATGTAAAGCGGAAAATACATCAACAATACAACTGAAAGAAATGCACGAATACAAAGCTTTCTGAATATAGCCCTAGCTGTAATCCAGAATCCCGGGAAAAGAAATATTTGTGAAACCCAAAACTACTAGCTGCCCGTGTGGAAAGTATGGGCACCCAAAGTTTAGGTTAAAATAATAAGCTTTGAGTCAGTCATGGGACTGGTGTGAGAACTAAAACAGTTATTAAAACTTTACTTTAAAATAAGAAAAATCGAGGGACCACACCGTATAACATAGAACGGGTTTACCCTCAAGAATACCGTGCCTAAAACAAATAGCAATGCTAATTAAAGAAAAATGAAGCAATTATAAGACTCAGGTCCCATCACACAATGCAACGCAAGCCGGAGGATAGATTTTTTCCTTATAATAGCCAAATATGCTTGGTACGTTTTTAAAACAAATCTTTTTGATACCACTATAAGTGTATAGTGTCAAACAACTTCAAATATAAATGTATCAATCATAGACGACATGAATGTCCCATACCACTATGCCGCCAATAGTATACAACTAAAACCGTAAAATGTCGGATTGGAAGTTGGATTTCCATCATGATGGCTACTGATTCGAAAGATCGATCGCATAGCACAATTCCCCACGGCTTACGTCTCAGGCATGAGAAAACGCCATAATGCACATCCGCATTGTATCCTAGAAATCGAGTATCTCCACAACTTACGTCCCGCGCATGAGCAAATGCCACTTACTCTATCCAATATGGGAATCAGGTGGAGGGGTGTGCCCCTATCCCTACCAGGTGTGTAGCGACCACACCCAACCTATCTCAGTCGACTAAATCCATCCACCTCGAAAGTATACCGATCTAACCATCAGTTCATCACCATACCGGGGTGCAAGGTTCGCGAATTAACGCTACACAAAGCTGTGCTACTTAAAGCTGTGCTTTGATCGTCATCCACCAAACTTTGCTTTTCAACAAAAGTTTGGATCACTACGTCTCAGCATGCCACACTATTAATCCATGTCATACCATTGATTTCTACCAATATATAACCTCTAAGCTCGTACGTCTCAGAGAAGGGTGTTAAGCAAGATAATAAATTCTCCGCCACCAAACAGATATATATTTAGCAGAAATCAACGAATACAACACATTGGAATACAATGTCAGACACACATCCATTTGCAAGTCCGTTTTGGGTCTGAACAAAACCGAAGGCACCTTATTCCTTATCTCGTATATCCAATACAGGAGAGAGGCCCTCTCATATCCGATCAATCAACAAATACATCCGGACGGCTACCACTTTAGCCCCTTCAAGGTAGCTACTCCAATCATGGGCATCAATAGTAACCCATCCATTTGATGTGAAGATCGTCGGTCTTGCACCGTCTCCAAACTTCGACTGTTAGTCATCGTATCAATTATTCAGAATGGATTAAACCCGGTCTTTCCAAATAACTCGCGTATCTTATAATCAAGTGCTATAACAACACATCATACGCCTCATTCCAATCCAGAATATTCTTTTATTCGTATTTCTTTATTCTGGAAAGGTTCTCATTAATCTTATCAAAGATTATCACTTTTGAACACACTGTTTAATCCATTTCTGGAAATCATTTCAAAATATTTTATAGTATCTTTTCACAGCTTAAACCAAACTAAGGTTTATCAAACTAGTCGGGATTAACGCCTTACCGAAGTAATCGTTCATTTTATTATCCCATCCCAACCTATTCATCCCATGGAGCAAAACTGGTAGTACTCCATATTTTACACCACTATGTTATCGGTAAATTCAATTACCATTTCATGCTCAAATCTAATTAAAGATTTAACTATCGCATCAAGTAAAAATGGTGATACTCCATTTTCGAACACTTCTCAAATTTGCCAATTTAATTACCTTATTCACATTTTAATCTAATTAAAGATTTCTTAAAACTCTACTTAGTTTTAATCTCCAAAAATCATTATTTAATGATTATTCAAATTTAGGAAATAATCATGTCTTTACTGGGTTAACGAACCAATGTCATTTAAAACATCGTTCACGATAAATCCAAAATCATCTTCCATCAAACTGGAACTTTTAGGGAAATCATAATTGTATATAGTCGATATAAATTTCCGTATCAAATCAATACTATAAATGGAATAGCGGCAAAACCTTTTATATTCCATATATAGTAACAGTCTTCCTTTATAGAAGCTCATCTCGATTGTTACCAAATCGAATTCAATTCCGATTTAATATATTAAATTGGAAATCTTTACTTTGGAAAACTCCATTAATCTTAATTAAAAGATTATAAATTACAAATCATATTCTTCACTGTTAATGGGTTAAAGAACGAATGTTATTTAAAACACCATTCACGATAAACCCAAAAATCCAATTCTTAATTCAGTTACAATTAAATATTAATTAATTGGAAAACTTCACTAAATCTTAATTTATAGATTTATTCTTTTCTCAACTGGGTTTAAGAAAAGTGTTAATAAAGACATCATTCACGACAAACCCAAAATCCAATATGATATCAAATACAAGGCTCTGAATAGAAATTATATCGGCTAATATTCAATATCAAATTTTGAAACTAACGGATATAGTATATGGAATAACGATATCTGTATCTTCAAATTCCTCCACAATATCCGTATAATCATGGAATCCAATATTGATAACCAATCATTAAAAATTCATACAACATCCAGAGTGCATTTTACAACTGCATAAGCATTAAAATAAATAAATAATGCTTATACAGTCTGTCAACCCATCGATTGACATACAACTAAACAATTGGGATTAGTGTTTATTAAATATCATCCCAATACCCGCGTGGGGTTTCAACCAAAAAATAATGATTATTATTTGTGCAGTTGGGTAATGTGTAAAAAATTTCTTCCCAATCAATACTAGTTAAATGGGTGTACATAAATAATCCGTCCGATTTGTAAATTAATATTTATTTTATTTCAGGAGAATTTTATACAGTGTATATAAATAATTATATATCGCATATATAAATAATTTATACACGTTGTTTACAAAAAAATTCGGCATTATAATGGCGCGATATTAGAACCGGAATAATGTCTAGCATTATCCCTCTCCTGATACTGGCTTGCGCCATACACAACAATCAATCAGTCCAATAATACCACAATACAATCAATTTTTCCCACTATACAATCAAATCACACAAATTATCCATGGCTTGTACAAAAAAATAGCGTCAGGAGATACTAAGCCCCATCTACAACCTATTCTATAATAACTGTAAAATAATTTGATTCATCACCTTTTTTTTATATTAGTTTAATAGTTGTCATAAAATAATGGCGACCTCTTGGCGATCTCTTTTTGAAAATTCAAAACACGCCTTTTCTTCTCTGAAATCGTCTTTCTCCTCACAAATCTCTTCTTTACACGTTGACCAAGATGAAAACGGTAAAAACGTTTCTGCTAATCCATCTTTTAAGGATATTCTGCTCAGGCCAGCTGTAAAGCGAAACCCAGATCCGATTTTTTTAAATAATAAAAGGCCTTTGTCAAAACCATCTCCTCGCATTCTCCACAGCTATAATGAAAATCTCAATAACATCAAATCAAAAAATGGCTGCTTCAGATGTAGATCGACAGATCACTGGGCGCGATCATGTCGAAATCCAGTTATTTGTTTTAAATGTCATAAAACGGGGCATAAGGGTTTTAATTGCAAATCCCATCGTTCTCCACCCACAAAAATGGCAGAAAGATCCCGAAAACAAATCTCTGCTAATCGCTACCAAAATTCTTTCGATTGGGCTCGATCGATGGTAATCATCTCCATTGTGAGTGGATCTTTTTCTATACGTCAGATCGAGGAGATTTTGAAGGCCACGTATGGCCGCCGTGCCCCATCCTGGGACTGGAACGTTAAGAGAATGGGAGATGTTTTTGTTGTTCGATTCCCACCGCACTTGTTGACAGTTAACTTCCAATATAATTTCAATTTTACCATGGGGAGAATTAATCTGAGGAGGTGGAGCCCGCGATTCGGCAGTGTCTCGAGGGAGAAGGAAACTTTTTGGATCCTCTTGAAAAATGCCCCGCTAGTATGTTGTAAACTTGATGTTCTCCAAGCAGCTCTGGAAGATTATGGTGATGTGGAGAGGGTCCAATATGGTGTAATTCACGATGCGGATTATACTTGTTTACGAGCCAAATTGACGAAGGAGGTGGGCACCCCATTGCCGGATTCAGTGGTAATTCCAATTGAGGGATTTTCTCATGTAGTGCAGATTGAAAGATGCGAGGAGGACTCACCGCCCAAAATTAATGTCCCTCTTTTCAAGCAAAGGTTATTTGCAACTGATAGCGATGGGAAGCTTAAAGTTATGTGTAGTAAAGATGGGGGAGCTAAAATGCACGTTGATGAAGTTATTGACTCGGTGGGTGATTCATCGGCTAATGAAGGAGAAGGTAATGTTTACGCAAGGGGAAATAATGACAACTATGTGGTTCGCTTTGATGACGGGGTGGCAGTGGAGGTTGATGATGTTGGCAACATAGTGGGTGTGGGTGCAAACTCTAGGGAGATCATCGCTGTCAATGAGAATGATGGTGTTGGCTTGCAAGATTTTGAGGAGGGAGACAACATGCATGGTGCCACGGAGGCGGTAGATGAACAGGTCATGGATAATGAATCACAAGATCTAAACTTGGCTGGAGGTTTGGCTTTGGCTCCAACCAGCTCGGGGGAATGCTCGGAAACAAGTGGCAAAGGCAAGCGTGCAATGGACCAAGGAGTGGTCATGCTACGTCGTAGTGCAAGAGGGACGGGTCATCCTATGGCAGGTAGCATTTTTGTTCCTGCTATACTTAATACTCTGTCTAGTGATCAACTTCATGACATTGCAAGTAAATATGGTTTTGTGTTGAATGATGATGTGATACGTGATATTAAGAACAAAGAAAATGAGAGGGCTAACAGTTCATCATGATAATTGTCACTTGGAATGTTAGAGGCCTAGGAATTTTTGATAAGTGTCTTAGGGTTAAGAATTATCTCAAGTCTGTAAAACCTGACATCATCATGCTTCAAGAAACTAAGCTAGAGAACCCTGAACCATTTATTTTTAAATGTTTGGGGTGGGGTGTTATTGTTGAATGGGCTTTTATACCTGCTGTGGGAACCTCGGGTGGCATTTTTACCGGTTGGAGTAGCAATTCTTGGTCGATTAAGCAAGAAATTAAACAAACTTACTGTCTGCATTTGGCTCTTGAATGTAAATCTACAAATGTTCTTTACTTCTTTTCTAATGTTTATGGACCCAATACAAGATGAGAAAGATTGACTTTATGGGCTGAGGGTTTGGAATTTCATAAACTCATGTATGGTCCCTGGGTAATTGGCGGCGACTTTAACGTCACTAGATTTATGTCTGAACGTAATGTAGTGAAAAACGCTGGCTTGGGCGATATGAGCGATTTGAGTGACTTTGTTGGTAACTGTGGCCTTATTGACTTACCCATGACTAATAGAAAATATACGTGGACTGACGGTAGGACCCCTCCTACTTTAGTTCGCATCAATCGTTTCTTCATTAATTCTGCTTTTGAAGACTTGCACCCCCTGACTCTTCAGAGAGGTCTTACTTCCCTTATTTCTGATCACTGCCCTATTGTCCTAAACACTAACGCTGATTATAGAAGGAAGTCTTTTTTTAAGTTCGAGAATATGTGGTGCATTGAGCCAAATTTTGATGCGATGCTTCGCCAGAAGTGGGTAGACTTTCACAGCTTTGGGGATGCAGCTAGCAATTTTTGTAGAAAAATGAGACTGTTGCGAATTTTTTTGTAACGACCCAGAAAATCTGAACCAATTTAAATTTTTTAAATTGGCTAAAATAATGGATTTTAAATATTTAAAATAAAATTTTAAATAATGTCGATGAAAACTGAGTTTGAATCGACAATTGAAAACGAATATAATTAATTATAATTATAAACAAGGCCTGAAAGGGCGCTGTAGTTTCAAAAATCGAATTCAAACTTTGTCGGACTGTACCGGGTGCAAATCAAAACGAATTTTAGTGAAACCAAAAATATTTAAATCTGTTAGTGAATACCTTTCTAAAGAATCTGAAAAATCGAAATTTGATAGCGGGAATCAAAAGATATGTCCAGTTGAAAATTCTGAATAGTCGCTATGGAATTCAGGCCCTTAAAAATGGACATTTTGCAAATGACCTCGGATTTCGACGAAACCACTTTTGTTGGATCCGTGATGTCAAATTATTGCTAGGTTTCAAATTTCATAATTTTTCGAATCAATATGTGAGCGTGGAAAAGGAAAACGCGTTTGACCGGTTTCAGTTGATTTTAATCGACTGGAAATTGGCCATTTTTCAAACGGTTTAAGAATTTGATGAAACTAGTTTTGTTAGGACCGTATTGTCAATACGAAGCTAGAAAATATTTTTCGAGAATTTTTCTAGTTAGTATGTGACCCCGGTAATTTGAAATGTACGTTTAAAATTCAATATAGTGATTTGAATGTAAATCTAACGGAAACTGATTGTAACAGTCGAATCAACCTACGATATATATCCCATTGTGTTCGGAATGGGGGTAATACGCTATGGGCGACAGGCGGTGGGCCTCGTTTAGAGGTCGTATGAAAAGTCAACTTTATATATATAAAAAAAAAGAAAAAATTTAAATTAAATAAATAATTAAATTCCCCTTATATTCTCTCCCTCCCCTTTCCTTCTTGGTCAACCGACAGTCAAAAAAAAAAAAAAAAAGGAAAAAACCCTCGCTGCCTTCCCGCTCGTCGCCCACCCCCGAAGCTCCACCCACGACCGCCGTGCCCCGCTCCACCCTCCGATCCCGCTCCTCTCCACCTCGACGCACCCGAACCCCCCCTCGCGACACATCCGCCCCCCCTGAAGCATCGCGACGCCCCAATTCGCGAGCACCCCCGTTTGAGACCACTGAAGCCACCGCCTGCTCCTCCTCCTGCCGCCGAGCCTGACGACCCCCCCTTCTTCGCAGATTACAGTAAGTTGTTGTTATTTTATTTTTATTTTAATTCTGTAAATTCTGATTTTTAAAAGGTTTAAATTCTGATTTTTAAAGGGTTTAAAACTGATTTTTAAAAAGGTTTAAAACTGATTTTAATTTTAAGATATAAAAAGAAAAAGATTTGAACTTTAAATAGAAAAAGAATTGAACTTTAAATAGAAAAAGATTTGAACTTTAAGTAGAAAAAGATTTGAACTTTAAATAGAAAAAGATTTGAACTTTAAATAGAAAAAGATTTGAACTTGGATAGAAAAGATCATATTTTTAAAATAGAAAAGACGGAATTTTTATTAAGTAGAAGAAGTAAGATATGATTTTTATATTTTTAACGTAATAAAATTATAATTTTTACATCATAGGAATATTAAAAATATAATCTTTATTTTTGAAAAGGCGGAATCTATATTTTTGAAATTCGATTTTTATATATTGAATAGCATAATAAAAATATGATCTTTATATATTGGATAGCGAAGTCAAAATTCGATTTTTATATATTAAATAACGAAGTCAAAAATTCGATTTTTATATATTGAATAGCATAATAAAAATTCGATTTTTATATATTGAATAACATAGTAAAAATTCGATTTTTACATATGTAGAGAATACGGGCAACGAAAGCGACAAAAGGCGAGATTGGCGAAGATTTCTATAAAGGAAGAGTCGTAGTTGGATAACTATTGGTGAGAATTTCTCACTCTTCAATTTCTTTTTTCTAGCTATATATATATGTGTTGAAATAAAAGTGAATTGCTATATATATATATATATATATATATATATATATATATATATATATATATATATATATATATACGCCCCTCGTCCACAAACCATGGACGATATTTATTGATTGAAATTGTTGTGGAAATTGATCGATAGCGAATGATTGTTTGGGATTGTTTGTGGTTGATATTGATTGATTGAGGTTGAAAAATACCCGTTTGTGGTTGAGAAATATTTGATTGAAACCACATAGGATTAGTTTGTGGAAATGAAATAAATATATACATGCCGCCTGCGTGCGAACTAGATGCATGATCCCCATTGTCAAAAACCGCGAGGTTTTAAGGTAGAGCGAGGAGCCGTACTAGGGACGGTCCCGGTTTTAACTACCCTGCCATTATGCTGCCGAAATTTTGAATAATATTCGTGTGTTTGAATTATTTTCATCTGCTTAAACTATATTTATTCATTGAATAGAAAACCTTCATGTGTTGAATTGATATTCATTCGTTGATTAGAAATTCATGTGTTGAATGGTATTCGCGTTTTAAATATAAAAATCACATTTTTATCTATATATAGAAACTATAGAAAACCTTCATGTGTTGAATTGATATTCATTCGTTGATTAGAAATTCATGTGTTGAATGGTATTCGCGTTTTAAATATAAAAATCACATTTTTATCTATATATAGAAACTATAGAAAACCTTCATGTGTTGAATTGATATTCATTCGTTGATTAAAAATTCATGTGTTGAATGGTATTCGCGTTTTAAATATAAAAATCACATTTTTATCTACATATAGAAACTATAGAAAACCTTCATGTGTTGAATCGATATTCATTCGTTGATTGGAAATTCATGTGTTGAATGGTATTCATATTTTGAAATAAATTGTTTGATAATAAAAAATCACCTTTTATCGACTATATGAACTGTGTAAAATAATCTCGTTTTAAAAGAAATTGTTTTATGATAAAAATCCTATTTTTGTCACCTATATGAACTATATAGAAAAATAGTGTTTTGAAATGAATTGTTTTACAATAAAAATCACATTTTTATTGTATGCATGAATCGTTGAAATGTGAAGTGTTAAAAATAGCCACTTGTTCAAAATAAACATATATGAGTTGAAATATTCATTAATTAGCTAATGAAATGATTTGCACCTATGTATGTAACATTAGAATGAATGGTGTTTTTAAACCAAATAGAAATCAAATATGAAGTTGGATAGAAAACGATAAATGATAAGAACTTTATATATATGTACATGCATATTCATTGAACAGGTTATAGCAAAGGGGCTAGAGAAGAGGAATAAAATTTTGTGCCCGACAAATAGGTACACATTTACTGTTTTGTTTGGGTGATGATTTTACGAGCCTGTTGGCTAGCCGCTTGGCTTTTCCTTTTTCTTTTTGAGATTAGAAGGACCGGGAAAGCTATTTGCGATTTCCCGATGCTCCCAGTGCAGGGGAGGTTATGGCGAAATTTTCCAAAATTTTAAGGCGTTAGTGAAATATTTGAAGTGAAAACGATATTGAAATTGTTGAATGAACTATATTTATATAATTATATAAATATAAATAAAATTAAAACGAAACGTGGCCGTGCAGTTCGCATTTTGAAACCGTGATTTCAAACAACTAGTACGGGGAATCCGACCATTGGATTTTCCCGAAACCACAACCGTCGGGTTCGTCTTGGAAATATCTTTCCAACGGCACCAACCTTGTAAAAATCCAACCGTTGGATTGTCTGGAACGTTTAATTCAAATCTGAAGAAAAACAGCGCCAGAAACGATTATATATTTATATATATATATATAAATATAATTATATTTAATCGAATAACGACGCTGCAGTTCGTATTTTGAAATCGAAACTTCAAACGATTGTACCGGGAGATCCGACCGTCGGAATTTCCCGAAACTGGAACCGTTGGATTCATTTTGAAAAGACCTTTCTAATGATGTAAATTTTGTGAAGATCCAACAGTTAGATTTTTAGATATGTGTAAATCAAATCTGAAGAAAAACAGCGCCACGGCCGCTTTATGGCCCGAAGCGTCGTTTTGAATAAATTAGCTATTTTAAAATAAATAAAAATAGCGATAAATAGTTATAAAATATTATAAGCGATATGGAATGGAAATAAACTGAATTTGCTCGATTTATGTGGCTTTTGATGGTTGAATGTGTTTGGTGTAAAAATTACATTAAAGAACAAGATTGGCGTTGTCAAATAATTTCACCATTGAAGTAAATTGATTTGAAATGCTAAATATACGTGAATTATTTGAGAAGGCCGAGTTAATTCTCATTTCAAATAATTGACCGACGATTGAAAGTCGAAGATGAAGACGATGGTCGAAGACCGGAGATCTTCACCTCGTTTGGATGGTAACCGAGGTCCTGATTGGGAGGCATCCCGAAATATGGATAATGAGTGGTGATCGTCCAGATGTACGTGGTGATCGAAGGGTTTGCGAGGTATTTAGTGCCTCCAGTTTCGTTCAGACCCAGAACGGACTTGTAAAGGGACTGTGTGTCTGACATTGGATTTTATTCTGTGTTGATTGATCTCTATTAAATATACATCTATTTGGCGGCGGAGAATTTATTCTTTTGCTTAACGCCCTTCTCTGAGACGCACGAGCTCAGAGGTTGTATATCGATAGACATCAGTCGCATGGCATGAATTGCCTGTGTGGCATGCTAAGATGCAGTGATCAGGGCTTTTGTTGAAAAGCAAAATCTTGTGGTGATGATCAAAGCACCGCCTGTGTGGCGTAGCTTTGTGTATAACGTGAATTCGCAAGCCTCACACCCCGGTATGAACCAGAAACGGGAGAAAGGACCTCAAGGAGGGCCTGCGTTTCCTCCTAGCTAGGGTGGTGTCAGTGACCTACCAGCCCTCACATTTATATACTTTTCACCTATGTGGTTGTTGCTGTTGCGAGGCGCCTCGGTTTGATCGGACGATCCGGGTCCGATGGAGTCATTCGTTGGCTCGTTTACGCCCCAAAGGGCGGGGAAACGCATGGTTCAGGCATTTTAATCCACATCGGTGGACCGGCCCTGACGATCCAAGGGTCACTCGAGCTCTGATCCTGAGACTCGGGCTAGGCAGTCTCGAATTCGGTAAGGACTATCTTTTGCCTTGGTTCATGACAGAAATCCAATTTCCAAATACGACACCGTGCGGTTTTGATTGTATACCTATATATGGCGACATAGTGGTATGGGGCATTAATGCCATCTATGATTGATAGTTATGATTTGAAATTGTTTTCAAAACATATAAACACTAGCAATAATATCAAATGCCTTTGTTTTATTCGTATCAAGCATATTTGGCCGTTATAAGGTAAAAACTCTATCCTCCGGTTTGCGTTGCATTGTGTGATGGGAACTGATTCTTATAACGGCTTCATTTTTATAAAAAGCATAGGGATGTTTAAAAGAAAGATTTGTTTTAAAGCACTGTGTAACACCCCACGTCCATTAATGTCACTCACAAATGGAATGCATTAACTTCCATGGAGGTTTTAAGTGAATTTAGAACAGTAAAATTACAACAAGACAGATATAAAATAGTACTTGGAAATTCAAAAACTTTATTTCATTGTAGTAGAAGTCAAAACATGTTTGATTACATCATAACACCATATTCAATGTCAAGTACAATATCTATCTTGATAAAACAAGTACATAATCCCATTACATGAATAGCCATTAAAAAAGAAAGATAACAAGCTGGACTTTACTTCAGTAGTCCAAGCTTTCCAGAAGATAAGCGATCCAACTAGACTCCACTAGAACTTGGCCCAACCTGCGGACCTAAAGGGAGAAAAAGGATGGAAAAGAGGGGGTCAGACATAAAGTCTGGTGAATATGATAATTCTACAATACTATTACCAAAATAACTGGACTAAGGAATAAGCTGGAAAACAAGAAAATGTCTATGAAGAGCAGATTAAGGACATAGACAATCGCTAAAGGCAACGTTATAGGCGCTCCTAAATACTAAAGGATAAACACTATACTGCACCACACCAGTCACCCTAAAGATTCATCCCACTTAGCTTCACTTAGAAACTTTCCCAATGGCTTTACGTACCCCTAACTGACTACATAGGTGCCGCCTGTCCCTATCTCCACTAGGTGTACCCTACTTCCCATTATTCGATCGGCTCCCTAACTCGTAGATACTCGTGCTGGCCCCACAGTGGGGTGTATCACTCCCCTAAAGTGGCAACCTGATACAACGGACATGCACGGCTTATACCTACACGATGCAACAACGTCTTACCTACCAGCCCGGGTCCACACACGCATATGAAACCCGTTGGACTTGCGTTGCCACCGCTCCCTGTTTTGGCCTCTTATAGTCAAACCCAGTATGCGTGTCCCGTCCTCGACTTGGGTCGAGCCCACAAAGATACGTTTTGGGATACTGGTTGAAATAGGCCCCCACTATTTACCACAAGCATTCCACCTAAGCTTGTCCCCATTAGTCCATCCCACTTAACCCACTTAGTCATGTTCATTTACATGTATGTTTGGTTAAGTCTAATCGTATTTCAAATGCCTCTAAAGGCAACCACCAGATTCCTCATGCCACCCAAGGCACCTACTTAACCCCCATGTCCCACCTTACATGATTATCTGGTTAAGTATTTCTTAGTTCATTAAGGCCATAACCTCATAAAGACCTCTCACATTAGACTGACATTTATGGCAGCTGGATTTGCCGGGCGGGTCCGGGCAGTCTTACACCATAAAAGAGTCTAACCTCGTGTCTTTACAACTGTTATGCTTTAGTTTGGGCCTAGGACCTCTCACATTGGGCCGACATTTGTGACTACTGGATTTGTCGGGCGGGTCCGGGCAGGTTTACGTCATAAACGGGTCCAACCTCGTGTCCTAAGCATTGATTATTAATAATAATCCACTTTCCCCCAATTTTAATAATTCCCTACTTGAATTATTAATTACTTCCAATTTTTAACAATGTCCATAATTGACTCAATTATGGACATCCATTCATGGTATGCAAAATCTTACAAAATTGCACCCAATTTATTAATTTCTAATATTACCCCTACCCCACGTTTGAACGTTTATTCGCAAAATATATGTTAGACTCGAATAGCCTAACTCATAGCATAAAAGAGATTATCATAATAACAACATGTATATGTGACCAAATGAATCATAATAAGGGGTGAAACTTGCATATGTCCAACTTGCATAGATTATACATGTCATGGACCTAAAGGTGTCAACTTGTTCAAAATGCACCTAATATGATCTCAATCAATTTTCATAAACTTACATATGAACATGTGTGAATCAACATCATCTAATTTTTTTAACAACATGGTTTTATATGGGTACACCTAACTCAATAGGCAAATTCCCATAATCAAGTTTTATTTAATTATAGTTTCAAGTTTATGGGTACACCTAACCTAATAGGCAAATTCCCATAAACAAGATCCATTTAAATTAAGAAAAAAAAAACATAACTTTAAGCATGATCCAACAACATGATTTTTCAACATAATATAGCATGATTTATAACATGGCATAGTATGATAGTATAACATAGCTTGACATGATTCTCAACATAGCATGACATAGCATAAGAGAATTTACAACATAGCATGACATAACATATATAATTTACATCATACGACAACATAATAACATAATAAGAGATCCACAATATATAGAATTTACAATTACAAATCACATCACTTTCTTGTGATCCATTCATAACTGAGTCAAATTAGTTTGTAATAGTCTTGTGAGAATCATCATACTCACCAACAAAAGAAAAGAATTAGAGAAAGAGAGATCTTTTGATTTGATTTGTGTAGATTTAGTTGTAGATGATTAGGCTTCCTCTTCTTAGTTTGTGACGGCTATGCTGAACTCCATGGCAGCAGCATGACGGTAGCTTCTCTAATTTTACAAGTGATTTAGGTCTAGGGTCTACCCACTTATTTATAGATTTTTAGAATTCATTTAGGCCATTAGATTTAACCTAGAAATAACCGCAGCCGTTCAGACAAGATGGGGTTTATCTTGTTGACTCAGCAATGAGTCAGAAGTGACTCAGCAAACACTCAGCATATTAATAAACTTCTATTCATGTCATAAAAATATATATATTTTCTACAATGTACATATTAGATACATCCCCCTTTACTTATTATTGTTTTTATATACATATTAGATACATCCCCTCTCTCACACACTTATTAATACTTTTATATTCATATTAGATACATCCCCTCTCTTACACAGTTATTAATATTTTTATATTCATATTAGATACATCCCCTCTCTTACACACTTATTAATATTTTTATATTCATATTAGATACATCCCCTCTTCTACACACTTATTATTATTTTAGCAACTTTAGTGTTAATAGAAAATTCGGGGTGTTACATTCTCCCCTCCTTTTAGGATTTCGTCCCCGAAATCTTCAAGTCTGGAAGAATGTATATCCTACCATCCAAACGTCCATCTACTCATCCATCATACACAGGCATCCATTGTCCTTACAGACTTCTAATGCTTTCATGTTTAAATGCACAGTGTGTGTATATGTCCGTATCTAATGCAAAATCAGGCGGTCCACTGATTCAGTTGACCTCCTTAATGCAAATTATGTAAGTGTCATGAATCCATTATGTATGCAAAAGATCCTAATTGCTTACATACTACTTCTATATGCGTGCACACCCATTCAACCGAATGCAGCATCCATATGATGGTACAACCATTATACATCCATTATACTAAATACATCCATATATATGCAATATGCAATATGAAGTGACTGAGCCGATCTAGTGCCTAAAGTGTGTGTATATATGCATCCACGAGCAACCACTAGCAAACACTTGCATCCATTTTGCATCCATCATACATAACATGTCTCAAACACATGTTTCAACCATAGGATTATCCTAACTAAAGGTCAAAGATACTAATGAGAGGACATACTAAAGATAAGATAAGATAAGCTAAGCGATAAAGGAGAAATTAAAAGACATACCCTCAAAAAGAAAAGGGTACAACGAACGCATCTTCTCTTCTGTCTCCCAAGTTGCGTTGCTCTCATCATCTCCCCATTGCACTTTAACCAGTCTGACCTCTCGATTCCTCAACTTTTTGATCTCCGACCCCAGAATGCATGTAGGAGCTCATCTAATTGTTGCATCACGCTCTATTTCCACCTCTTTAAGCAAGCTCGGCTCTACCACCTCCGCGGTCTTGTGCAAACACTTCCTCAAATGTGATACATGGAATACGTCATGTACTCCACTAAGTTTCTCAGGCAACTCCACCCTATATGCCATCTTCCCAATCCTGTTTTTTTACAGGAAACGGCCCTACAAACCTTGGTGCTAATTTTCCCACGGACCCAAAGCGAACAACATTCTGTAACGGAGATACTTTGATAAAAACCATGTCCCCAATGTCAAACTCAAGATCTGTCCTCCTCTTATCAGCATACGATTTTTGCCTATCTTGTGCTGCTTTCATCCTCCTTCGAATCAACTCAATCTTCTCCGAGGTTTCCCTAACCATATCGGGCCCAAGTAGGATTTTATCGGTAGATTCCCACCAACATGTAGGCGAACGACAAGGCCTTCCATAAAGAGCTTCGAAAGGTGCCATGCCAATACTAGACTGAAAGCTATTATTATATGCGAATTCTACTAACGGAAGGTGCTCTTCCCATGTACCCCCAAAGTCTAGGATACAAAGCCTTAAAAGATCCTCTAGAATGCGATTCACCCTCTCGGTCTGGCCGTCTGTCTGAGGATGATATGTGGTGCTCAAACATAGCTGAGTCCCTACCACCTCTTGTAAACTCTTCCAAAATTCGCTAGTAAAGATGGGGTCACGGTCGCTTACTATACTAGAAGGAATACCGTGCAAACGAACTATCTCCTTAATGTATACAGAAGCCAACCACGGAGCAGTCCTCTTACTTTTCACGGGAATAAAATGGGCGCTTTTAGTAAGTCTATCTACTATAACCCAAATCCCCGTGTTACCCTTCCTTGATCTTGGTAATCCATCCACAAAATCCATTGAGATGCTTTCCCATTTCCATAGTGGAACTTCTAATGGGTGAAGCAACCCACCGGGTTTCTTTTGTTCTGCTTTAACTCGTTGGCACACCAAGCATCTAGCGACGTACTCGGCCACATCCTTTTTCATACCGGCCCAAAAGAAAACCCGCTTCATATCTTTGTACATCTTATCCCCGCCGGGATGAATGGTCATTTTTGAGCGATGAGCATCATCAAGAATGGCCTTCCTTAAGTCTTCGTCTTGTGGTACACAAAGTCTATTATCCCTTCGTAAACAACCCTTATCGTCTAGGGTATACCTACGAAGATGGCTTGACGACTCCCCCCTTTGAGCTTTTCTACTATCTCAACCAACTGTGGGTCGTCTCGCTGTGCCTCACCAACCCATCCTAGAAGTGTAGGTCTAACCTCCAAGGATGCTAACAGACCGGGTACTAAGTCAACGGAGGGTCTAAAGTCAAACATAGAGATGAATTCTAAGCTTTGTCGTTCAACAAACAACGGACTCAAGGACAACCTTTTCCTACTTAAGGCGTCTGCCACCACGTTACCCTTGCCCGGGGTATATGCTATTTCAAAATCGTAGGAGGCTAAGAATTCCATCCACCGTTGCTGCCTTAAATTCAAATCATTCTGAGAGAATAAGTATTTTAATGATTTGTGGTCAGTGAACAGTTCGAATTTCTCACCAAGAAGATAGTGACGCCAAGACTTAAGCGCGAAAACAATTGCGGCTAGCTCTAAGTCATGCGTGGGGTAATTCTTTTCATGAACCCTCAACTGCCTTCCACCATAGGCTATTACTCTTCCCTCTTGCATGAGGACCGCGCCAAGTCCCGTCCCACAAGCATCAGTATAAATGGTAAACGGTTTATTCCCGTTTGGCAGCACTAAGACTGGGGCTGAAGTTAAGGCTCTCTTTAAACGTTGGAACGCATCATCGCAATCTTTGTCCCACGTAAAAACCAGGTTCTTCTTCGTTAACCGTGTTAATGGAGCTGATATTTTTGCGAAGTCTTTGATAAATTTCCTATAATAGCCAGCCAACCCCAAGAAACTTCTTACTTCAGTTGCATTTTTAGGGACCTTCCAATCTTGGATGGCCACCACCTTTGCGGGATCCACTGCTATCCCTTCTTTGGAAACCACGTGCCCTAAGAACCGTACTTCCTTCCTCCAGAAGTGACACTTAGAAAATTTTGCCTTAAGGTTATGCGCTCGAAGTGTTTCCAACACTTCCCTAAGATGTAGGGAGTGCTCTTCTTTATTCTTAGAAAAGACTAAGATGTCATCCACAAAGAGTACCAAGAATTTGTTAAGGTATTCCCTAAACACCCTACTCATCAAATCAACAAAATATGCAGGGGCGTTTGTCAAACCAAAGGGCATCACTAGCCATTCATAGAATCCGTCAGGAGTCCTAAAAGCAGTCTTATCTATACTATCCTCAACCACTCTCAGTTGATGAAAGCCAGTGGCTAAGTCCAACTGCGAAAACACTGAGGTGCCAACTAACTGATCAAAGAGATCGTCAATCCTCGGCAGTGGGTGTCGGTTCTTTTTAGTAAGCTTGTTTAGTTCTCTATAGTCCATACAAAGTCTAAGAGACCCATCCGCCTTTGTGGCAAAAACTGCTGGAGCACCCCACTCCGATATACTACGTCTTATGAACCCCTTCTCAAGCAACTCCTTTACTTGCTTATTGAGTTCCCTCCTTTCACGAGGAGCCATGTGGCGCACTGGCAAAGATACGGGTTTAGCATTATCCACAAGATAAATTCGAAAGTCTATCTCCCGCTTTGGAGGTAAGCCCTTTACCTCCTCAAACACATCCGAATATTCCCGGACCACTTCTACCGATCGCAGGTTCTCTACAGACGCGTCAAGCGATTCAAGATAACTTAGCATAACGGAATTTATGGGATTACAAAAGATGTCGAGAGCATTACCAAGGCGAGTCACAAGCCTAACTACTCTCCTTTCACAATCAAGAATGGCCCTATTTCTAGACAACCAATCCATTCCTAAAATTAGCCCATAGCCCGTGAAGCCCAATACATAAGCATCACATCTAAATTCAACGCTAAGTATAGAGATTTTCAAATCCAAACATATCATGGTCAAATGAGCCGAACCCCCAATTGGATTTGAAACGACCAAGGGATCCTCTACTAAACTGGTGTTCAAGTGCAGTGATTCAACTAATGATGCAGAGATAAACGAATGAGATGCGCCAGAATCGAATAAGGTACGGACAGGATGATCAAACAGAAAAACTAAGCTTTCAACAGAAATTGTTCTACCTCTTTCTTGCAGTGGTGGGGCCGCAATAGCCTGAACTTGCCCCCTTGCCTGCCCTGGTGCCATAAGAGCCTGCACCTGTCCTCCCGAGGTAGACCCTGCCCTCTGCCCCTTCTTTGGACAGTCCTTCACTAAATGTCCCGCATCTCCACAATGAAAACAACCAGTCTTCTTTTTCTTTCTACAATCTTTGCTGAGATGGCCAGGCGTCCCACAATTGAAGCATTTCTTCTTCCCTTTGCCATTATTGTTTTTACCACCCTTCTTATTTTGCTGTTGGGGTTTCTTCTGATCCCCTTTCTTTTCAACTGCCTTATCCTCATGCATAAGTGCCATTTCTACTAGCTTTTCAAAGGTGGCTCCCATAGGGATGTGGGTCATAGCCAACCCTTGCAACGGTTCATTCAAGCCTCTAACGAACCTCAAAGCTTTCTTCTCTGGCGTGTTCACCAACTCCAAGCCAAACCTTGCTAACTGATTAAATTTATTGACATATTCCTTTACTGATGAGATCCCTTGCTTTAGTGCCAGGAATTTTTCCATATTTAAGTTCTCCTCTGCCCTTGAAAGAAACTTTGCCTCAAACCTTCGTCTGAAATCCGCCCATGAATCAACTGGACGTTCCCCGTTAGTGACCTCCCACCAAAACGAGGCCTCTCCCTTCATTAACCAAGCAGCTAAACGGACTTTCCTCCCATCTTCCACTTCCAAGATATCCAACAATTCCTCAGTCTCCTTAAGCCAATCTATGGCCTCCACAAACGTCTCAGTCCCTTGAAAAGTTTTTCCTCCCATAGCCTTGAATTCCTTGCACGTCTTTGCAAAAGTGTCAACACGAGGAGGAGGAGGAGGAATGGGTGCAACTAGGGGTGGAGGAGTATCCGCTGGGCCTGCAGTGGTGGCCCTAGCCTCCAAGTATCTCCTAAACCACCCTGGAATCGTCACACCTTCTGGGAGATTAAGATCTTCAGCCATGCTGAAACGAAAAAGGAAAGATTCAAAATGGAGAATTCGAAAGATAAAGATAAGGATATGGCTATTTGGGATTATGTTTTTCATAAAAACTCTCTTTAAATAACATGTTTTTTTTGAAAGCACTTCTTCCAAAAATACTTTAGAAAAAAAAATATTTTTCTAAATTTTTTTTTATCTGTTCTGGTAACCTTATGCTCTGATACCACGTGTAACACCCCACGTCCATTAATGTCACTCACAAAGGGAATGCATTAACTTCTATGGAGGTTTTAAGTGAATATAAAACAGTAAAATTACAACAAGACAGATATAAAATAGTACTTGGAAATTCAAAAACTTTATTTCATTGTAGCAGAAGTCAAAACATGTTTTATTACATCATAACACCATATTCAATGTTAAGTACAATATCTATCTTGATAAAACAAGTACATAATCCCATTACATGAATAGCCATTAAAAAAGAAAGATAACAAGCTGGACTTTACTTCAGCAGTCCAAGCTTTCCAGAAGATAAGCGATCCAACTAGACTCCACTAGAACTTGGCCCAACCTGCGGACCTGAAGGGAGAAAAAGGATGGAAAAGAGGGGGTCAGACATAAAGTCTGGTGAATATGATAATTCTACAACACTATTACCAAAATAACTGGACTAAGGCATAAGCTGGAAAACAAGGAAATGTCTATGAAGAGCAGATTAAGGACATAGACAATCGCTAAAGGCAACGTTATAGGCGCTCCTAAATACTAAAGGATAAACACTATACTGCACCACACCAGTCACCCTAAAGATTCATCCCACTTAGCTTCACTTAGAAACTTTCCCAATGGCTTTACGTACCCCTAGCTGACTACATAGGTGCCGCCTGTCCCTATCTCCACTAGGTGTACCCTACTTCCCATTATTCGATCGGCTCCCTAACTCGTAGATACCCGTGCTGGCCCCACAGTGGGGTGTATCACTCCCCTAAAGTGGCAACTTGATACAACGGACATGCACGGCTTATACCTCCACGATGCAACAACGTCTTACCTACCAGCCCGGGTCCACACACGCATATGAAACCCGTTGGACTTGCGTTGCCACCGCTCCCTGTTTTGGCCTCTTATAGTCAAACCCAGTATGCGTGTCCCGTCCTCGACTTGGGTCGAGCCCACAAAGATACATTTTGGGATACTGGTTGAAATGGGCCCCCACTATTTACCACAAGCATTCCACCTAAGCTTGTCCCCATTAGTCCATCCCACTTAACCCACTTAGTCATGTTCATTTACATGTGTGTTTGGTTAAGTCTAATCGTATTTCAAATGCCTCCAAAGGCAACCACCAGATTCCTCATGCCACCCAAGGCACCTACTTAACCCCCATGTCCCACCTTACATGATTATCTGGTTAAGTATTTCTTAGTTCATTAAGGCCATAACCTCATAAAGACCTCTCACATTAGACTAGCATTTATGGCAGCTGGATTTGCCGGGCGGGTCCGGGCAGTCTTACACCATAAAAGAGTCTAACCTCGTGTCTTTACAACTGTTATGCTTTAGTTTGGGCCTCGGACCTCTCACATTGGGCCGACATTTGTGACTACTGGATTTGCCGGGCGGGTCCGGGCAGTTTTACGTCACAAACGGGTCCAACCTCGTGTCCTAAGCATTGATTATTAATAATAATCCACTTTCCCCCAATTTTAATAATTCCCTACTTGAATTATTAATTACTTCCAATTTTTAACAATGTCCATAATTGACTCAATTATGGACATCCATTCATGGTATGCAAAATCTTACAAAATTGCACCCAATTTATTAATTCCTAATATTACCCCTACCCCACGTTTGAACGTTTATTCGCAAAATATATGTTAGACTCGAATAGCCTAACTCATAGCATAAAAGAGATTATCATAATAACAACATGTATATGTGACCAAATGAATCATAATAAGGGGTGAAACTTGCATATGTCCAACTTGCATAGATTATACATGTCATGGACCTAAAGGTGTCAACTTGTTCAAAATTCACCTAATATGATCTCAATCAATTTTCATAAACTTACATATGAACATGTGTGAATCAACATCATCTAATTTTTTTAACAACATGGTTTTATATGGGTACACCTAACTCAATAGGCAAATTCCCATAATCAAGTTTTATTTAATTATAGTTTCAAGTTTATGGGTACACCTAACCTAATAGGCAAATTCCCATAAACAAGATCCATTTAAATTAAGAAAAAAAAAACATAACTTTAAGCATGATCCAACAACATGATTTTTCAACATAATATAGCATGATTTATAACATGGCATAGTATGATAGTATAACATAGCTTGACATGATTCTCAACATAGCACGACATAGCATAAGAGAATTTACAACATAGCATGACATAGCATATATAATTTACATCATACGACAACATAATAACATAATAAGAGATCCACAATATATAGAATTTACAATTACAAATCACATCACTTTCTTGTGATCCATTCATAACTGAGTCAAATTAGTTTGTAATAGTCTTGTGAGAATCATCATACTCACCAACAAAAGAAAAGAATTAGAGAAAGAGAGATCTTTTGATTTGATTTGTGTAGATTTAGTTGTAGATGATTAGGCTTCCTCTTCTTAGTTTGTGACGGCTATGCTGAACTCCATGGCAGCAGCATGACAGTAGCTTCTCTAATTTTACAAGTGATTTAGGTCTAGGGTCTACCCACTTATTTATAGATTTTTAGAATTCATTTAGGCCATTAGATTTAACCTAGAAATAACCGCAGCCGTTCAGACAAGATGGGGTTTATCTTGTTGACTCAGCAATGAGTCAGAAGTGACTCAGCAAACACTCAGCATATTAATAAACTTCTATTCATGTCATAAAAATATATATATTTTCTACAATGTACATATTAGATACATCCCCCTTTACTTATTATTGTTTTTATATACATATTAGATACATCCCCTCTCTCACACACTTATTAATACTTTTATATTCATATTAGATACATCCCCTCTCTTACACAGTTATTAATATTTTTATATTCATATTAGATACATCCCCTCTCTTACACACTTATTAATATTTTTATATTCATATTAGATACATCCCCTCTTCTACACACTTATTATTATTTTAGCAACTTTAGTGTTAATAGAAAATTCGGGGTGTTACACACTGGCAATCCAATGGAGTAAACCCGTTCCACGAAAGTGGCGTGGTCCTATGATTAGCCAATTATATATGTGTTGAGTGGATTTCTCATACCAGTCCCATGACTGACTCGTAGTTTGTTTCACTTTCAAACTCGGGTGCCCCTTTTTCTACACGGGCAACCTTATATTCAGGTTTAGCTGGTTCTTTTTCTGTATAGCTGGAGCTGAAGATGGATTCTATCATTTATTTCTTTTTATGCTGTTCAGCTCCTATTGTACATATTTTGTTTATTTCCGCTGTAGACATTTATGTATAGCTGAACTGTATTTGTACTAAGTAAGATCCTGTATACTGTGTAACTCTGATGATTACTTTTATCCAGTATATTCTATTGTTCATTATCTGGTGTATTTATTTAATACTGTTCTGCTATTATCTGTTTCTGTGTTATATTCCAAAGATAACCCTTGTTTCCGTCTGAACGGGATTTCAGGTCGTCTCAACGTGGTATCAGAGCTTTGGTTAAGCTTAGTGGCGGAATATAACATATTAACGAACTCGTCAGATATAGAACCAGTAGTGTTCTAAGACGGGTAACTCTATACAGATAGGATCAGTAATATCCTAGTATGAGTAGCAGAATGAAATAACACCTGGATAGACACATTTACATTCAAGTATTTGTCTCTATATTTTGAAATATCTTTCCTGTTGGCCTGACAATTGATCTGCTATTTGCAGAAGAACTAGAAAATGAGTGCCAGAAACAGAAGAAGTAATACTGACCCGGATATAGAAGCTCTATTCATGAAGTATAGAAATCTGGGTGGAAAACCCTTTACGGGTGAAGAAGCAATTATGAAAACACAAGCTTGGATTCGTTCGGTTGAGAAAATATTCGAAGCATTAAAGCTGAGGGATAACCAGAAAAGATTACTGGCCTCCTGGGCTCTCAAAGATGAAGCTTTATTCTGGTGGGATTCAGTTATCAAAGGTAATCCAGAAGGTGATATCACCTGGGACAGATTCAAAGTGATTTTCTTAGAAAGATTTACTCCTCCCGAAGTGACCGAACGACTATGTGATGAATTTTCTTATCTGATACAAGGAGATATGACCATTCTCGAATATCATAAGAAATTCAATGAACTTTCTCACTTTGCCCCTCATCTAATTCAAAATCCGAAGAGGAAAAATATGAGATTTATTCACCGGCTTCAAAGGAAATACCAGAATAAAGTATTGGGGCATGTGAATCTTCCTTTTTCTGAAATGGTATACATGGTTTATCCGTACGAAGATCACGACAGGAAAGGCATGTTGCGAGATGAAGAAGAAGTCAGTTCTAGTGACAAAGCAGGGTCGGAAACTGATCGTCCTGAGGCCAGTACGATGTCTGAAGTCGGTAAGGAGCCCAAAGTAAATCGAAAAAGGGCCAGATCCGGAAAAGAACCAGTAACGACAGCTGTATGCAGTAACTGCCATAAACAGGGGCATTTGACCAGAAATTGTAAAACCTCGAAGAAGCAAAAGAAAGATAAAACTAAATCCGGTAAGAAGTTCCAAGAGAATAGAAAGTGCAGTCAATGCCATCAGACCGGTCATCTTTCAAAGGCCTGCCCGCTACTTAGAAAACCTAAAGCAGTACATCTAAATGAAGTGGTAGGAGTATCTGCATCTTCGTCTGCTCAGGAAAGGCCAGAATTAAACAGACCTCCGGTATCAATACTGGAACATCCGAAGAAAAACAGCGCCAGAAACGATTAAATATTTATATATATATATATATATATATATATAAATATAATTATATTTAATCGAATAACGATGCTGCAGTTCGTATTTTGAAATCGAAACTTCAAACGATTGTACCGGGAGATCCGACCGTCGGAATTTCCCGAAACTGGAACCGTTGGATTCGTTTTGAAAAGACCTTTCTAATGATGTAAATTTTGTGAAGATCCAACGGTTAGATTTTCAGATATGTGTAAATCAAATCTGAAGAAAAACAGCGCCACGGCCGCTTTATGGCCCGAAGCGTCGTTTTGAATAAATTAGCTATTTTAAAATAAATAAAAAATAGCGATAAATAGTTATAAAATATCATAAGCGATATGGAATGGAAATAAACTGAATTTGCTCGATTTATGTGGCTTTTGATGGTTGAATGTGTTTGGTGTGAAAATTACATTAAAGAACAAGATTGGCGTTGTCAAATAATTGCACCATTGAAGTAAATTGATTTGAAATGCTAAATATACGTGAATTATTTGAGAAGGCCGAGTTAATTCTCATTTCAAATAATTGACCGATGATTGAAAGTCGAAGATGAAGACGATGGTCGAAGACCGGAGATCTTCACCTCGTTTGGATGGTAACCGAGGTCCTGATTGGGAGGCATCCCGAAATATGGATAATGAGTGGTGATCGTCCAGACGTACGTGGTGATCGAAGGGTTTGCGAGGTATTTAGTGCCTCCAGTTTCGTTCAGACCCAGAACGGACTTGTAAAGGGACTGTGTGTCTGACATTGGATTTTATTCTGTGTTGATTGATCTCTATTAAATATACATCTGTTTGGCGGCGGAGAATTTATTCTTTTGCTTAACGCCCTTCTCTGAGACGCACGAGCTCAGAGGTTGTATATCGATAGACATCAGTCGCATGGCATGAATTGCCTGTGTGGCATGCTAAGATGCAGTGATCAGGGCTTCTGTTGAAAAGCAAAGTCTTGTGGTGATGATCAAAGCACCGCCTGTGTGGCGTAGCTTTGTGTATAACGTGAATTCGCGAGCCTCACACCCCGGTATGAACCAGAAACGGGAGAAAGGACCTCAGGGAGGGCCTGCGTTTCCTCCTAGCTAGGGTGGTGTCAGTGACCTACCAGCCCTGACATTTATATACTTTTCACCTATGTGGTTGTTGCTGTTGCGAGGCGCCTCGGTTTGATCGGACGATCCGGGTCCGATGGAGTCATTCGTTGGCTCGTTTACGCCCCAAAGAGCGGGGAAACGCATGGTTCAGGCATTTTAATCCACATCGGTGGACCGGCCCTGACGATCCAAGGGTCACTCGAGCTCTGATCCTGAGACTCGGGCTAGGCAGTCTCGAATTCGGTAAGGACTATCTTTTGCCTTGGTTCATGACAGAAATCCAATTTCCAAATACGACACCGTGCGGTTTTGATTGTATACCTATATATGGCGACATAGTGGTATGGGGCATTAATGCCGTCTATGATTGATAGTTATGATTTGAAATTGTTTTCAAAACATATAAACACTAGCAATAATATCAAATGCCTTTGTTTTATTCGTATCAAGCATATTTGGCCGTTATAAGGTAAAAACTCTATCCTCCGGTTTGCGTTGCATTGTGTGATGGGAACTGAGTCTTATAACAGCTTCATTTTTATAAAAAGCATAGCGATGTTTAAAAGAAAGATTTGTTTTAAAGCACTGGCAATCCAATGGAGTAAACCCGTTCCACGAAAGTGGCGTGGTCCTGTGATTAGCCAATTATATATGTGTTGAGTGGATTTCTCATACCAGTCCCATGACTGACTCGTAGTTTGTTTCACTTTCAAACTCGGGTGCCCCTTTTTCTACACGGGCAGCCTTGTATTCAGGTTTAGCTGGTTCTTTTTCTGGATAGCTGGAGCTGAAGATGGATTCTATCATTTATTTCTTTTTATGCTGTTCAGCTCCTATTGTACATATTTTGTTTATTTCCGCTGTAGACATTTATGTATAGCTGAACTGTATTTGTACTAAGTAAGATCCTGTATACTGTGTAACTCTGATGATTACTTTTATCCAGTATATTCTATTGTTCATTATCTGGTGTATTTATTTAATTCTGTTCTGCTATTATCTGTTTCTGTGTTATATTCCAAAGATAACCCTTGTTTCTGTCTGAACGGGATTTCGGGTCGTCTCATTTTTTAGCCAAATGGAATCGAGAAGTCTTTGGGAACATCAGAATTAAGAAACAGAGACTTGAATCTGAGATTATGGAGATGAATGTGCTTGAGGAAGAACATAGTTTGAATGATGCTGAGCAAGCCTTGTTAAAAACTAAAGAAAAGGAGCTTCTAACGGTGATTGACCAAGAAGAGATATTTTGGAAACAGAGATCGAGAACTCAGTGGCTGAAGCTTGGTGATAGTAACACAAGTTACTTCCACAAAGTTGCAAACGGTAGACGGAGAACTAACACAATATGTAGTATTTGGAAAGACGGAGTTGAAATTTGTGATCAACAAAGGATAGGAGAAGTTTTTACTGAATTTTATAAGGGTATCTTTGGAGAACGAATTGAGAATCGTGTGAACCTTGATTGGAAGATGTTGTATCCTTCTTCTGTCGATCTTAGTGGCATTGATGCTGAGTTCTCGGAAGCAGAAATTGTTGCGGCTTTAATCGAAATGCCTGGTGATAAAGCCCCTGGCCCTGACGGTTTTCCAAACTTTTTTATAAGAAATACTGGGATTTGATTAAACATGACGTTATCAACATTTTTAATGAATTTCACTCTAGTTCCTTGAGATTGGATATGTTGGTGTACGCTAACGTAGTCTTGATCCCTAAGAGAGGAGGAAATGTCTCTGCTATGGACTTTCGGCCTATCAGCCTTTTGAACAGTAGCTTCAAATTAATCACTAAGGTTCTTGCAAACAGGCTGAAAGAGAAGATGGATGACCTGATCGATGTTTCGCAGACAGCATTTATTAAGGGAAGGTTTATTCTTGATGGAGCGGTACTTGTCCAGGAAGTTATCTCCCATAATGATAGACATAATGTGCCTTGCGCAATCTTGAAGCTGGATTTCGCTAAGGCCTTTGACACCGTTGATTAGAGGTTCATCATGGATCTTCTTAGCGCGAGAGGCTTTCCGTGTAGATGGCTAAACTAGATTCATTGCATTTTAACATCGAGCAGATCCAACATTTGTGTGAATGGAGTGGCTGGCAAGAGCATTGTCTCCAAGCGTGTGCTGCGTCAGGGTGACCCACTGTAATGACCCATATCCTACGTATCGGGGGATCGTAGAATATTTATTTCTTTCCCGTATAATGTTGTATGGTCATGTAACTTTGGGAAACATCCATTAGAGTCATTTCCCATGCTTATGATTTTTGTCGATTGCTAATTGATCATTTTGCCCCTAGTTGGTACTGTTTTGGCCATAACTTTTGATAGGAAAGGAATTTTGACCTGAAACCACTTCCATTTGATTCGTTTGATGGTTTACCTTTCCGTAGAGTGGTCACATTAGCCAAACGGACTTACCGTTTGGGAGATATGGCTGAAACAAGGTTTGGAGGGTGAAAAACTGCTTAACCGGGCCAAATCGGGTGATTAGCGAGTAGGCCCATAACCCATTTCGGGATTAGGGTTATGGGAGGGCTGAAATGAGATGGAGAATCATTCCATTTCAGTTTTCTAGCCTCCACTTATCACCAAGGATCCCTAAAAATGGCCTCTAACCTCTAAATCACCTCCAAATCATTTTTTGGTCAAGGATTAAGCTTAGCAACCCCTAATCAAGGAAGATCTTCATCAAATCAACATAGGAGCTGCTGTTGGCATTGAGATTCACATCAAATCAGAGAATCATTTCAGATCTTAGTTTATTTTGTGGCTAAGGTAAGTGATTTGCATAGTTTTACACTAATTATGGCTAATTAGGGGTGATTAGTGCTAATTAGCGAATTTAAGCATGATAAAATTCGGGAAAAATGTTCATAAATTCCTAAATGATGTTTTAGACCTTTGATATGAATTTGGGTTAATTTGGTTAAGTTTTGCTAATCCTATCATTAGTTTCACCTAAACATGCTTAAGGGGAAATATGGGATTTTGGGTATGTTTGATCCATTTTAACCTATGATATTGATGTGAATGATGTTTGTGGTTGATTATGCATGTTGCTATGACTGTATGAAATGCTTTGCGATTGATTTCAATAGTTAGAATGGTCGAAAACGTCGTCGAATGGCGTAAACACTTGCTGGAACAGTTTCAGAAAATAGTGCAGAGTTCGGATCAGATCGGATAAGGGGACTCGGATCGGATATGTAGAACTGAGCAAAGAATCCGATCGGATCGGAACCCAACACTTGGAAAAAGTGGCAAAAAGGAAGGCCACGCTAGCTGAACTGGGATCGGATCGGATAGAGGAAGACGGATCGGATCGAGGAGGACGGATCGGATCGGAAGCACGAAGACGAATCAAAGCAGGAACACATAAGCGGATCGGATAGGAACATATGGAGGGAGCATGAAGACGGATCGAAAACGCGAACTAGAAGGACACCCGACCCGACCCGAAGGGAAGCATCCGACCCGACCCGAAGAGAAGCATCTGACCCGAACCCAGAGGAATGCCGACCCGAACCGCACCAGAAGGGGGACCCGACCCGAACGGATGAAGAACACCGACCCGAACCGATAACTTGATAAGGAATCCGACCCGACCCAGTATTGACCAATAACCCGAGATGCAAAGGTAGTCCAATAGGGGAAGTTAGAGCTCAGGATCCCGGAACCAGTTGGGAACCAAGGAGTTCACTTCATGGTTGGACTTTGCTACGGGACGTGTGCTAAGGAGTTGTCGACGTTCATAACTTCGATTCACCACTAAAAAGGAATGATGGGCTACTTATCAGTGCATTAGGGTCACTATGACCTGAGGGACAAAGTGATGGTAGCAAGACTACGTTATCAGTGCAGTAGAGTCATTATGACCCGAGGGGCAAGGTGATGCGTAGTAAGACTATGAGCCAGTGCAGTGGGGTTCTTGTGACTCCATGGGGCAAAGTGGACATAGTAAGGATTAGTAAGGCTATGAGCCAGTGCAGTGGGGTTCTTGTGACTCCATGGGGCAAAGTGGACATAGCAAAGGATTTGTGGCTACGTTATCAGTGCAGTGAATCCATTTATGACTTCATGGGGCAAAGTGATCGTAGCAAGGAATGTTGGGTGATCGAAGTGGTGAATATCGTATGCTTTATGCACTGAGTGAGAGATGTGAGGATGGATGCTATGCTTGATTGTTTGCCATCATTATGACATGCACACCTCCCCCACTCCGTATCCTTACACTGTTTGATATGATACCTTAGAGTGTTGTACAGTATGTAGTGCTAACTCTTTGGTTGCAGGTCCAAGTTTAGGTATGTTTTAGTCTACCTGTTATTGTTCACTTAGATGCTTATCGCTCATACCAGGCTTTATGTCTGACCCAGAGTTTTATGTCTCCTCTTATTACTCTGGGTGCTCACATGAGCAGACTAGAGACAAGTTAGCTGGTGATGCGCGAGTAGCTGCTTCGGAGGCGGGCAGGAGGCTTCCACGTATTATATATACACACATTCTCCCTGTGTCGTTGGTGGTCGCTACTTGGGCATTAGTAGTGTACCTCATCTATCTTACTTTTGCTTTGAGACAGTTTGAAAGTTGTAATAAGCTGTATTCTGAATTTTCTGCTGCTATGATGTTTTGTTCTGATTTTTATCTTATGCACTGTCTCTCCTGTTTTATGTCAAGTATGTTATTATTATATTTTGTTCGATGCGCTGTGAGACATTCTACAGGTTCTTTGTATGTTCATTTCCTTCTTCCTTTTCCTTCTGACGACCCGTTCCGCGCTAACTGGACAAGTGTACAGCGCACATTTGGAGTAAATGTCGGTTGGTGCGGGGCGGGCCGTCACACTTGGTATCAGAGCTCTAGGTTGCGTAGTTAACCTAGGGAAAGACACCAGGGAGAGATAGTACGTATATGAGAGCGCGTATTTGTGATTATTTTGGTTTTCAAAAGCTATATATGCATATACTATTAGTAGTATAAGAATGAAGTCGCACTGCACTAGCACCACTATGGGGTCCTTATTCGTTTCCCTTTTTACAGATTAACGATGAGCCGAGACACGAGAGGTGCTGGTAGAGGGACCAACCAAGGGAATGCCGCTGACATGAGGGCTATGTTTACTAACCTCATGAGAGACATGCTTAGAGAAGTGCAAGGGGCAATTCCCAATCCCGGAGTTGGTGTTGGCCCAGTAGTGCAGGCGCCTAGGGTCGATTTCGCCAAGTTGTGCAAAGATTACACTAATCTTGGTGGGAAGCCGTTCCACGGGACGGAGTCAGCCACGGATGTTCAGGACTGGATGGATAGCTGTGACCGTATCTTTGATGACTTGGGTCTCGAGGATGCGATGAAGAGAAGGCTAGCGTCTCGTCAGCTGCAAGGGCGAGCGATGAATTGGTGGAATGCCATTAGAACAGCTACTCCAGAGGATCAGGTTACGTGGGATCAGTTCAAGGCTCGCTTTAGCGAGAAGTTTATCCCAGCTGCCCAGAAGTCAGTGTTGTTTAAGAGGTTCTTGGAACTCAAGCAGAACGGAAGGGCAGTTTCTGATTATATTGCTGAGTTCGACACTTTGTCGAAGTATGGACTGTCTCTCATTGATACTCCTGAGAAGAAGAATGAGAAGTTCATTACTAGTTTGGATGGATACTTGGGGGAAAGGCTTATCAACCATATCGATGAGACTTTTGAATCGATCGTGGGGAAAGCTTTGAGATCCGAGAGTCTTTACCCCAAGTCAAAGACTGAGGCTGCATCTGCAGAAGGGCCAAAGCCGCAAGTAGGCGGTGGAGGCAAGAATAACTCTCAGAATAAGAGGAAGCAGGACCAATCTAAGGGTGGCCAGAAAAAGAGCAAGAAGGATGTTGAGTGCTTCAGCTGTGGTAAGAAGGGCCATTATGCTAAAGAATGTCGGGCCAAGCCAGCGGAAAGGAAGTGCTAGAACTGTGACCAAGTGGGACATCAGAAGGATAAGTGTCCGCAACCTCTTAAGGAGAAGCAGATTGTGAAAGCATATTCTATTGATGTTGTTCCTTCTTCATCGAATGCCCCAACTGCGGCAGAGAAAGGAAAGAATGTTGTTATTCAAGGTATGCTTTCTATTTATGATATACCAGTTCGAGTTTTGTTTGATACTGGGGCTTCCCGTTCCTTCATATCTAGTGACCTGGTAGATAGGTTGGGACTGGAACCCGAGATAGTCGTTAGACCATTGATAGTGACGAACCCGATTGGTGGTTCGACTAGCCTTAGTATGATTTGCAGGAATTTGGTCTTATCGAGTCATGGATGTATGTTTGTATGTGATTTCTTTGTTTTGGGCTTTACTGGGTATGGCATTATATTGGGAGTAGATTGGCTCCAAAGATACGGGGTGGTGGTAGACTGTGAGGGCTTTTTGGTGACAGTGAGGGCGGATGATGGACGGAGGGTAGTGTTTGGTAGCCTACCTAGTGATGGGGTTATGGCTAGTTTTGTAAATTCCCTCGACATCCCGCAGGATGAGTTGTCAGATGTGCCCGTGGTTGGCCAGTATCCGGACGTCTTCGAGGAGGTGATCGGGCTTCCACCACACCGAGAGATTGAGTTCCGTATTGATTTAGTGAAAGATGCCAGACCTATAGTGATGCCACTTCGTCGTATGGCACCAAGGGAGCAGAGAGAGCTCGGGGTGCAAGTCAACAATCTTTTGAAGAAGGGATTTATTAGAAGGAGTGTCTCCGAGTGGGGAGCACCAGTTGTGTTTGCCGCTAAAGCAGATGGTTCCCTTCGTTTGTGTGTGGACTATCGCGAGTTGAATAAGGTGACGAGGAAGAATAAGTATCCTCTGCCACGGATAGATGATTTGTTTGATCAACTGGAAGGAGCTAGAGTGTTCTCCCAGTTGGACCTCATGACAGGATTTCATCAGCTTCGAGTAGCAGATGAGAGTGTTCCAAAAACGGCATTTAGGACGCCGTCTGGATTTTATGAGTGGTTGGTCATGCCATTTGGGTTGACCAATGCACCAGCCTATTTTGTGGATCTTATGAATCGAGTATTCAGAGATCAGTTGAATAAGTTTGTTCTTGTGTTCGTAGATGATATCCTTGTTTACTCAAGGACAGAGGAGGAACACAAGGGACACTTGAGGATAGTGATGGAGGTGTTGAGGAAACACCAATTGAAAGCGAAATTCTCTAAGTGTCATTTTTGGAGAAGGAAAGTAAGATTCTTGGGTCATGTTGTTTCAGAGAATGGTATTGCCGTGGACCCTGCGAAGGTGGCTACGGTACAGGATTGGCCTACGCCCAAGAATGCAACAGATGTAAGAAGTTTCTTGGGATTAGCTGGATACTATCGTAAGTTTATCCAGGACTTCTCCAAGATTGCAGCACCGTTGACTCAGTTGACTAAGAAGAATCAGTCCTTCGTATGGGACGGAGTGTGTGAGGATGCCTTCAAGAGTCTAAAAGAGAGGTTGACGCGTGCGCCAGTGTTAGTCATTCCTAAAGGGAATGAAGAGATGACGGCATACACGGATGCTTATGGTACTGGACTGGGTGCAATATTGATGCAAGGAGGTAGGGTTGTAGCTTATGCCAGTCGACATCTAAAGTCGCATGAGAAGAAGTATCCTACCTATGATTTGGAATTAGCAGCGATTGTATTTGCGCTGAAGATGTGGAGACACTATCTCTTGGGAGAAAGATTTGAGCTGTTTACCGATCATAAATCGTTAAAGTATCTCTTCTCTCAGAAAGATCTGAATCTCCGTCAGCAGAGATGGTTAGAGTTCTTGGCTTCGTATGATTTTGATATCGCATATACACCTGGGAAAGGTAATGCGGTAGCCGATGCCTTGAGTAGGAGACACGCCAGCTTAGGGGCAATGTTTCTTGAATGGAAGCAACTGGAGTATATCGCAGGGTTTGATTTTAGACCAAGGTGCGAATTGGATCCAGTTATGCTAGCTAGTTTGACGATCAGACCCACTTTGATAGAGCGGATTGGTTCTAGCCAGAGGGACGATCCTAATCTATTAGAAATCATCTCCAAGTTAGAGATGGGTATCGATGAGGAGATGAATGTGTATGTGCTTGATCGAGATGGATGGCTTCGAAAGAATGGAAGACTAGTTGTGCCCAATGTGAATGGTTTGAGAGATGAAGCGCTTAGGGAATGTCATCACTCAAAACTGACTATACATCCCGGTGGTAATAAGATGTATCGAGACATGAGACAGACTTACTACTGGGAAGGGATGAAAAGAGACGTTGGGAAGTTTATATCCAAATGCATGAATTGCCAGCTGGTTAAAGCCGAGCAAAAGAAGCCTAGTGGGTTGTTGCAACCATTAGAAATTCCCGAATGGAAATGGGAGCAAGTCTCGATGGATTTCATCGATGGCCTACCAAGGACTAGATCGGGATATGATAGCATTTGGGTAATTGTGGATCGATTGACTAAAAGCTCAAGATTTATACCAGTCAAATCGACCAGGACAGCAGCCAAGTTGGCAGAATTGTATATGAAGTGGGTAGTGAGATTTCATGGAGTACCCAAAAGCATTGTGAGTGACCGAGACCCGTTGTTCACTAGTGGGTTTTGGAAGAGCTTACAAGAGGCTCTAGGGTCAAGATTACATCTCAGTACCGCATATCATCCTCAGACCGATGGTCAGACGGAGAGGGTAAATCGTATATTGGAAGATCTTTTGAGAGCGTGTATATTGGATTTTGGTGGATCATGGGATGACCATTTGCATCTAGTAGAGTTTGCATATAATAATAGCTACCAATCCAGTATCGGTATGGCTCCATATGAAGCTTTGTACGGAAGACCGTGCAACTCACCATCATGTTGGATAGAGACTGGCGAGAAATTTGTGCTTGGACCAGATGTGGTGAGAGAAACTTCAGATAAGATTAAGGTCATTCAACCAAGGTTTTAAATCTCGGATATCGGTCGCGTTTCGTTTCGGAAATTTTTGTGACTCGGTCTCGTATCGGGGGAAATCTCGGGGAGATGAGTCTAACTCGGGTGTTCATCTCGGATTTCCATCTCGGATCTCAAAGTCCATCTCGGGGACATCTCGGGGCGTATTATATGTACAAAAAGTTCATATTATCACCTAATTTTTTTTATGATTATTGTCACAGAGGTAATAATTTGAACTTTTGATTTGCAAAACCAATCTAGCATTACTAGAACATTCGTATTCATTTCAAATAGCATAGCATGTTTAAAGTTTAAACTAATAGAATAACACAGTGCAAGTAAATTATTACTTGCAAGTTACAACTCATCATCATTGAAGATAAATTCTTATCCAAACATAAACATACGTCCAAAACACTAAACAATAGCCTAGAAGTGGAATATAAGACAAACACATCCATAAGGGAAGGTTAAGGAACATACATGCAAAAAAAAAACAATGAATACAGAAATACAAAAGACTGCAGAAGTATATAGTTATATCATTTATAACATGCAAGTAGTACACAAAACATTAAATATTACATACCATTTTTCTTTCTTCATCCTATTCATATACAAAATACCCATAAATAGCTAACCAGATTTTACAATTCCAAGCATGCTACCAAAAGGAATTATTAATACATCTAATGCTATTCTTCATTGGATCCGCAGTCCGATTCAGATGTAGATGAAGAATCCTCATGTGATATTATATTAAGCTCGTCTTCTTCAAACATAAGTTGTTTTCCCTTTCTATATGATGACCTCGTCTCACGTGATGTTTTTGCTATCTTTTTTGATCTTTTAGATTTTTGATGCACCTCGATTCCCATTGCTTCAGAAGTTTCAGCCCAAGATAATCCAGCTCCAGGGAAAACTTCATTATCCGTCTCATTATCTGAAAGTGTACCATCAACATTAGATTTTTTAGAACCACCAACCCACTCATCCACCACTGCTTCATGGAAGTTGGGAGCAACAAGTGCATCTCTCCTACAAGTGCCAAATTTTGCTTTAAGCTGTGAATTAAATTTAACAAACACCAAATCTCTAAGTTTATCAGCATCAAGTCTGTTTCTCCTTTTTGTATGAACCTATGAATAATAAGATGCCATGACAAGATGAGAAAAATAATTTCAATAGGCAGAAAAAATAATTTCAATGGAAGTTGGGATTTGGACAGTCCACAATCGGCAAAGACTGAAGAATGTAGCATGGCAAAACTGTGGTGGAAAAATAAACTTAATGCATGGCACAGAGAACTGATGAACCTTATGATAGACAACACTGATATTATCCAAGATTATGGCAACAATTTTCATAACCAATTATCAAATGTAATGTAAACAAGGCAAAGACAAAAACATAAAAAATATGGTACTTGCAAATAAAATTTACCCTTAAAAAATTAGTTGCTAACCTGGAAACAAACACGCATGGAAAAAACAAACAGTGACACAAAATGATAAAAATGAAAGAAAACAGAAGTCACATAATTTTCTTGATGTCACACAAAAAGTATGGGTTGAAAGGAGACAGAAGTCGCATAATTTTGCTTACCATCTCAAAAGTGCTCCACGCTCTCTCACATCCCGAAGAGCTTGTAGTCAAACTTAAAACTCTAATAGCCATTTTCTTCAAATCTGATGCGGATCCACCATGCATTTTCCACCAAGTAACTAAGAAAACAAATTGTTTTATTAAAAATTAAATGAGAAACCATTGTAGTGAAAAACTTACCCGGATTAAAGGAGATGTCTTTTCTTTGCCTAATGGCATGCCCTGTTCCAAAAGACCCTTCTTGATTTTGATAAATGACCAATTGTTTAGTGATACTGTCTTGAATAGCATGATCATTTTTGAACATTTTAAACATGCAAGAAGAAAATCCATCCATGAAGAATGATTTGTTCTCTATTTCTTCTCTTTTACTATAATAGTAAAAGGGATTCAAGAAGTAACCACTCAAATGTAACTCATTTTTTAACTTATTATCCCATCGTTTATCAATTATCGCCCAAACCGCTAGATATTTCTTTTCTTTATGGTTGACCGCTTCAGCAATCTCATTCTTTGCATTCTCTAAATCCCCATAAAGCCATCCCATTGAAGGTATATCACCGTCTGCTCTTCGCAGGACTTTCACTAGTGGTTCAAAAATTTTAACTGCAAGCTCGACACGATCCCAAAATGTAGATCTTTGAATTATTTTTGTGACCTGAAAATAAAATAGATAAAATTGAAATGCATGCAAATTTAAAATGAAACATACATGTTTTAAATTGAAGTTCATGTACAAATTTGGCTGGCGCAAGTTCCAACATAAAGCTTGCTGGTGCAAGCTTGCACCAGCAAACCAAGCTTGAACAAGCAAACTCATTGATGCTTGCTGGTGCAAGCTTGCACCAGCAAGCTCATTGATGCTTTGCTGGTGCAAGCTTGCACCAGCAAGCTTGAACATGCTTGCTGGTGCAAGCTTGCACCAGCAAGGTTGAACATAAAGCTTGCTGGTGACAAGCTTGCACCAGCAAGCTCATTGATGCTTGCTGGTGCAAGTTTGCACCAGCAAGCTTGAACATGCTTGCTGGTGCAAGCTTGCACCAGCAAGCTTGAACATAAAGCTTGCTGGTGGCAAGCTTGCACCAGCAAGCTCATTGATGCTTGCTGGTGCAAGTTTGCACCAGCAAGCTTGAACATGCTTGCTGGTGCAAGCTTGCACCAGCAAGCTTGAACATAAAGCTTGCTGGTGACAAGCTTGCACCAGCAAGCTCATTGATGCTTGCTGGTGCAAGTTTGCACCAGCAAGCTTGAACATGCTTGCTGGTGCAAGCTTGCACCAGCAAGCTTGAACATAAAGCTTGCTGGTGACAAGCTTGCACCAGCAAGCTCATTGTGGCTTGCTGGTGCAAGCTTGCACCAGCAAGCTTCAAGATGCTTGCAGGTGCAAGCTTGCACCAGCAAGCTCGAAGATGCTTGCAGGTGCAAGCTTGCACCAACAAGCATGTTTGAGCTTGCTGGTGCAAGCTTGCACCAGCAATCTCGAACAGCCACAAGGATTGCAAAACACACGGATTTACTGTGCTCCGAATGTGCATGATTCGTACTTATTTCCTTCGATGTTTGAAAGCACAAACAAAATATAGCTACATGTTTAGATCGATTCATCCGCAATATAAAAATAAAACCAATGCCTTATAATTATATTTTACGAGCAACTTGATTTAAAAAAAAGGACGGCAACGAGACTTTGATATATAGTAAAACGAATACCTTCTTATGGTCCAAAGATTCAGATTGAGAAAATGAAGTCCACTCATCCGACGTGATCATTCTTCTCAACTCCTTTTTTTTCTCAAAAAGACTTTGCAATGAAAGAAATGAGGTAGCAAATCTTGTTAGCCCCGGTCTAATTAATTCACTTTGGTTGGTGCATTTTCTCATATAATCAAGAATCTTTGTATGTCCGTATATGTATATGGTTATACATCTACCATCTAATATTGCACTCCGAATGGGTTTAATGTTTCCAATATCTTTCAACATAAGATTCAAAGTATGTGCAGCACAACTTGTCCAAAATATCGCTGGATAATCTAAAGATAACGATCTAGAAGCTGCCATATTGTTCGATGCGTTATCGATCACAATTTGAATAATATTTTTTGCCCCTAATTCTTTGATCCCTTCTACTACAAAATCACAAATGTACCTAGCGTTATGCACGTCCCCGGAGGCGTTTTTTGAATGCATGAATATAGTTTTTGAGTTGCAATTGACTACTAAATTCATTATGCTTCTTCCTCTCCTATCCGTCCATGCATCTGTCATAAGACTACAACCTTGAATTCTACAAGTCTCTTTAAAGGATTTTAAACTTTCATTCATTCTATCCTTTTCCATAGGGAGAAATTTTTCACTAACTTCATGCATCGAAGGTGGTTTCAAATTAGGACCGTAAACGCCAATTGTTTGCACCATTTCTTTAAAAGAGGTCAAGGTAACAATATTAAAAGCTAATCCGGCTTCAAAAAGAAATCTAGATATATAAGCACATGTATTTTCTCTTTCAAGCTTCCTAGTTTCACTAAGAGTTGCTTGAGGCAAACCTTTTCTAGCTTCGCTAGGAGATGGATATACATGTTTATCCATTGGCCCTCTTATACTTGAATGGTTAAAAATTGGATTGCCGTTCTCTTCGCCTTCTCCAATTGACACATTATTCAAAACAGCCTGTCTTTCCAATTCTTTAGCATCTTTTTTTGATTTCGACAAACTTAATATTTCAATTGCCCTTTTCCTAATTTCAACGGGAACTTTTGAACATGGTCCACAATTGCCTTGTTTTCCAGCAAGATGTTCTTTTAATCTTGTAATTCCTCCACTCAACTCTTTGTTACAATATTTGCACTTAGACCCTCTCCCCCCTTTGAGTTTCACACCATACTCCCAGAACGGATCACTTTTACTTGTAGAACTAATTTCGATTATCAACGGCGGATTATTGGAAGCATTTGATGAAGCATCCATTCTACAAACAACAAATGCCAAAACAAGAAATTATTTCTAAATCACAATTTCAAGATATGGATTATGAAAATAATTCTAAATCACAATTTGTAGCCCAGGTACAAAATTACTGCAGTTCAATCATAATTCTAAATTTCTTTTATATGGCTGAATGCAAACATGTCCCAACATCAAAGGCTCATGTCATACATGCTTTCGTTAATGGTGTATATGCTGGTAAGTTTGTGAAGACTACTTCTGTATCAGATTTTAACCAACCATTAAGGAACAAAACAAGCTATTTGAAGATGCTATGAATGTTGTGTCATACAGGAAATGCACATGGAAGTCATGTAATTCAACGAGAGCTACGGTTCAAGCATGTATTTCATAACATCAGCGATTCAGCAGGTGTAAAATCATTTTAAAATAAAACGTAAGCAAAACATTATCAACAATTCAACATCTCAATTCTTACCTGCCGCAACTCGTGTGTATATGGAAGATCTGATCTCGAACTCGAAGAGGAAGATCCGATCTCGAACTCGAAGAGGAAGATCCGAATTTCGAAATCGATTTGCTGGAGAAGAGGCGCGATGGTCCTTCCTGGGATTTTTTTATGTTTAGGGTTAAAGCAAATGGGCGTGGTAACGTGTTCTAAAGTTAACCTAGGATGCGAGTCGGGTATCTAAAGTTAACCGCAAAATGTTACTAAAAAAAAAACTCAAAATCTCGGCGATTTTTCAAGGTTTCGTTTCGGCCGATATATCAGACGATATATTTAAATCTCGGGCGATATATAGCAAACGAGATATATAACGATATTTGTTGTTTCGTTTCGGTGGGGGATGAAAACGAGATATCGGCCGAGATATCGGCCGATATTTCCGATATCTGAAACGTTGCATTCAACAACGAATGAAAGCTGCTCAAGATAGGCCGAAGAGTTATGCCGATAAGAGGAGAAGAGACTTGAAATTCTCCGTTGGTGACTTGGTGTTTGCCAAGATTTCTCCGTTGAAAAGCGTGATACGATTTGGCAGGAGAGGCAAGTTAGCACCAAGATTTGTTGGCCCGTTCCCTGTTCTTGAACTAGTCGGGAATTTGGCATATAGAGTTGGCTTACCAGAGAAAATGGCAGGAGTTCACAATGTATTTCATGTTTCCCAATTAAGGAAGTTCGTCCATGACTCAGATATGACTATTTCACCTGATCAGTTAGAGGACTTCGAAGTAGAACCCGAGGCGGTTGGGAACCGCAAGCCGATTCGTATTGTGGGGCACGATACGAAGCAACTTCGAAGGAAGGCGGTGAAGCTAGTCAAGGTTCAGTGGGGCGAGGACGAGAATGATTGTACTTGGGAGACAGAGGAGAGCATTAGGAAGATGCATCCAGAACTCTTTGTCTGGTAAGATTTACTTCGTAATTTAGTTTTTCCGCATGCTAGGATAGACTTGTTTTGCTTGGTTGCATGTTTGATTGTTGTTTCATGATTGATAGGCATGCGGGAACCCTTGTGTGTTTTTGGATTAGGGAATTTCGGGGGTGAAATTTCTTAAGGGGGGGGGGGGGGGAGAGTGTAATGACCCATATCCTACGTATCGGGGGATCGTAGAATATTTATTTCTTTCCCGTATGATGTTGTATGGTCATGTAACTTTGGGAAACATCCATTAGAGTCATTTCCCATGCTTGTGATTTTTGTCGATTGCTAAATGACCATTTTGCCCCTAGTTGGTACTGTTTTGGCCATAACTTTTGATAGGAAAGGAATTTTGACCTGAAACCACTTCCATTTGATTCGTTTGATGGTTTACCTTTCCGTAGAGTGGTCACATTAGCCAAACGGACTTACCGTTTGGGAGATATGGCTGAAACAAGGTTTGGAGGGTGAAAAACTGCTTAACCGGGCCAAATCGGGTGATTAGCGAGTAGGCCCATAACCCATTTCGGGATTAGGGTTATGGGAGGGCTGAAATGAGATGGAGAATCATTCCATTTCAGTTTTCTAGCCTCCACTTATCACCAAGGATCCCTAAAAATTGCCTCTAACCTCTAAATCACCTCCAAATCATCTTTTGGTCAAGGATTAAGCTTAGCAACCCCTAATCAAGGAAGATCTTCATCAAATCAACATAGGAGCTGCTGTTGGCATTGAGATTCACATCAAATCAGAGAATCATTTCAGATCTTAGTTTATTTTGTGGCTAAGGTGAGTGATTTGCATAGTTTTACACTAATTATGGCTAATTAGGGGTGATTAGTGCTAATTAGCGAATTTAAGCATGATAAAATTCGGGAAAAATGTTCATAAATTCCTAAATGATGTTTTAGACCTCTGATATGAATTTGGGTTAATTTGGTTAAGTTTTGCTAATCCTATCATTAGTTTCACCTAAACATGCTTAAGGGGAAATATGAGATTTTGGGTATGTTTGATCCATTTTAACCTATGATATTGATGTGAATGATGTTTGTGGTTGATTATGCATGTTGCTATGACTGTATGAAATGCTTTGCGATTGATTTCAATAGTTAGAATGGTCGAAAACGTCGTCGAATGGCGTAAACACTTGCTGGAACAGTTTCAGAAAACAGTGCAGAGTTCGGATCGGATCGGATAAGGGGACTCGGATCGGATATGTAGAACTGAGCAAAGAATCCGATCGGATCGGAACCCAACACTTGGAAAAAGTGGCAAAAAGGAAGGCCACGCTAGCTGAACTGGGATCGGATCGGATAGAGGAAGACGGATCGGATCGAGGAGGACGGATCGGATCGGAAGCACGAAGACGAATCAAAGCAGGAACACATAAGCGGATCGGATAGGAACATATGGAGGGAGCATGAAGACGGATCGAAAACGCGAACTAGAAGGACACCCGACCCGACCCGAAGGGAAGCATCCGACCCGACCCGAAGAGAAGCATCTGACCCGAACCCAGAGGAATGCCGACCCGAACCGCACCAGAAGGGGGACCCGACCCGAACGGATGAAGAACACCGACCTGAACCGATAACTTGATGAGGAATCCGACCCGACCCAGTATTGACCAATAACCCGAGATGCAAAGGTAGTCCAATAGGGGAAGTTAGAGCTCAGGATCCCGGAACCAGTTGGGAACCAAGGAGTTCACTTCATGGTTGGACTTTGCTACGGGACGTGTGCTAAGGAGTTGTCGACGTTCATAACTTCGATTCACCACTAAAAAGGAATGATGGGCTACTTATCAGTGCAGTAGGGTCACTATGACCTGAGGGACAAAGTGATGGTAGCAAGACTACGTTATCAGTGCAGTAGAGTCATTATGACCCGAGGGGCAAGGTGATGCGTAGTAAGACTATGAGCCAGTGTAGTGGGGTTCTTGTGACTCCATGGGGCAAAGTGGACATGGTAAGGATTAGTAAGGCTATGAGCCAGTGCAGTGGGGTTCTTGTGACTCCACGGGGCAAAGTGGACATAGCAAAGGATTTGTGGCTAAGTTATCAGTGCAGTGAAGCCATTTATGACTTCATGGGGCAAAGTGATCGTAGCAAGGAATGTTGGGTGATCGAAGTGGTGAATATCGTATGCTTTATGCACTGAGTGAGAGATGTGAGGATGGATGCTATGCTTGATTGTTTGCCATCATTATGACATGCACACCTCCCCCACCTCCGTATCCTTACACTGTTTGATATGATACCTTAGAGTGTTGTACAGTATGTAGTGCTAACTCTTTGGTTGCAGGTCCAAGTTCAGGTATGTTTTAGTCTACCTGTTATTGTTCACTTAGATGCTTATCGCTCATACCAGGCTTTATGTCTGACCAAGAGTTTTATGTCTCCTCTTATTACTCTGGGTGCTCACACGAGCAGACTAGAGACAGGTTAGCTGGTGATGCGCGAGTAGCTGCTTCGGAGGCGGGCATGAGGCTTCCACGTATTATATATATACACATTCTCCCTGTGTCATTGGTGGTCGCTACTTGGGCATTAGTAGTGTACCTCATCTATCTTACTTTTGCTTTGAGACAGTTTGAAAGTTGTAATAAGCTGTATTCTGAATTTTCCGCTGCTATGATGTTTTGTTCTGATTTTCAGCTTATGCACTGTCTCTCCTGTTTTATGTCAAGTATGTTATTATTATATTTTGTTCGATGCGCTGTGAGACATTCTACAGGTTCTTTGTATGTTCATTTCCTTCTTCCTTTTCCTTCTGACGACCCGTTCCGAGCTAACTGGACAAGTGTACAACGCACATTTGGAGTAAATGTCGGTTGGTGCGGGGCGGGCCGTCACACCCACTTTCCCCACTTCTCTTCGACTTGGCTGCCGATGTCTTTTGTCGGATCCTCCAGGTGGCAAGTGCCAATGATATTATCCAAAGCTTCAGGCGAGATCACATCATTGGGGGTATTAATTCACTGCAATATGCTGACTATACCATTATTTTTTGCAACCCTGATTGCAAGTATATTGCCTCTTTAAAATTTTTGCTTTATGTTTTTGAAAGTTTATCCGGCTTTTTCATAAGAGCGGTGTTTACACTTTGGGCTATAGCGTTGATGCGAACAGGAAATGTGCTGAAATGCTTAACTGCAAGGCGGATTCTTTTCCCCTCAACTACCTTGGAGCTTACATCCATCCAAAAAGACCGATGAAGAGTGATTGGCAGTATGTGATTGATAAAGTTGACAGGCGCTTGGCGAGATGGAAGGGGAATTGTTTATCAAAGGCTAGACGGCTGGTGCTGGTGAATTCTGTTCTGTCTGCTATCCCTTTGTATTGGCTTTCTTTCTATTCATGTCCCGGTTGGGTAGTTCAGAAGATTGATGCTGTTCGTCGGAATTTTTTCGGGACTGGTACGAAGGACACGCGTAAAGTTTGTTGTCTAGTGTCGTGGGACCAGGTGTGCAAGTCCAAAGATCAAGGAGGATTGGGAGTAATAAATTTGAAAAATATGAACTCTGCATTGCTTTGTAAATGGCTGTGGACTATGCTTAGTGATAAGAAAGTTTCTGGAAGGAGTGGATCTTAAACACTTGCTACGGTGGAAGTTTTGATTGGAACGCGGACGTTTCTCATTGCTCGATATTCTGGCGTGGTGTTATGGCAAACGTTCACTGGATGAAGATTGGGACTGAGGTTGTAGTTAAAAATGGTCGCAACGTTTCTTTCTGGTCTGACTGCTGGTTGCTCCTTATCCCTTTGCGTGTTGAATTTGCTGACCTGTTTGATATTGCATGCAACAAAGGAGCTTCAGTCTGTGCAATGTTTAATGTGAATTCTGCCTGTTTTAAATGGAACCTGACCTTTTGTCGTATTTTGGTTGGTAATGCTTTGATTCAGCTATGTGGCCTGGTTCGTTTGTTAGAAGATGTACAACTTCATGGCAATGAGGATGATGAATTTGTATGGAAGATTAGTGGAAATAACTTTCGCGTTAGCGCACTTTATAAGATGATGAACTTCACAGGAAGAAAGTATGATGGATTCATGAGAATGTGGAGTTTTAAGGCTGTACCCACTAAGGTCAAGATTCATATGTGGATGATCATGCACAACAAGCTTAATACAGTGAGCAGATTACGTCAAAAAGGTGTTCAAGTCGCTGGGGGCTGTGTTTTTTGCGCTGCCGACGACGAGGATTACCAACATCTTTTTGTAGATTGCGATTTCGCCTTTTATGTGTGGACGAAGTGTTTAGTTAGCCATAATATCTGCTTAGACTGGTCCCACTTCATCACTGATTAATTTCTTTTCTGGCGCAACACTATTATTTCACTGCCTGACACAAACATGCGACATATGTTTGCCCTTTTGAACTTTGCTTATGTTTGGATCCTTTGGCATGAACGCAACTCACGAAAGTTTAAATGCAAAATGAAACAGCCCAACTCAGTTATTTTTTGCATTCTTAATTTTGTTTCTCTTTGGTCAGGCAAGGAGGAGATCAAGTTCGTAGACACAATCGGCGCTCGAGTAATGGATAGGGCTCGTGGTAGCCGAGCTTGATGCTGCCACGCTTCAGTTTACTGGGTTTGCTAGCTACTATGTAGTTTTTTTAGGTATATATTGGGCACTATGTAAACATGCCTGCGTGCATGTAATTTTTGTTGTACATATTTATGTAAATAGTTGTAATCAGTAGCTAGTCCTCTGCATGCTGTACTAAACATGTTGTACTTGTTTTATGTTTAATCAATGAATGTTTTATGTTTAATGAACGAATGAAGGCGTGAATCTAACGATTCACTACCGTTTTGCATCAAAAAAAAACTGTAAAATAATTTGAGTGAGAGAGTTCTCACATTAGGTTCCACTCCGCCATTCTTTATTTCTGAATTTCTGTTTTATTTTTAATAAAATTAAACTATATGTTTAATTTTATCAAAAATTCTAGGAGCTTCCATTTCTGTTCCAGTCAGTTCTTAAATGTAGTCCTCATCCCTACGATCTCATTGCAATTTGAATCATCGAATTCCGATCTAATGTAAACAAGATATGGCCTTTTGAATATAATACATTTTAATTTATACTAAGCTTTAAATTAAAAAAATTGCATTGAGGAAAAATCGGGGCCACTTACTTCTTCTTCTTTATCGCGTTGATACTCCAGCCCCTTTTCAAAAACCCTCGCATCCCTTATGTTGAAATGCGCGCCAACCAGGGCACTTCACCGTCGATCAGAGATTACCACATGAACCGCCGTCCTCCCCTCTTCCACCACCCTCCTCTGCCTCGAGCTCGGCGCCCCCAATCTCCACAAAATCCACGACGAATAGTGGCCCTTTGAGGCTTGATTGCTCCCACCACATGACATGAAAATAGATCTGAGCCGTATGGATTTCTAGCCAAGGAAATTCTCTTTAATTTTCAAATAGGAAGTTCGGAATAATTCATTGTGGATTTGGAGATTTTAATGAAGAAAGGATAGAGCGATTTTAATCGCTGAAAACGAATGGAGGATGGTTTTCTAAGTTGACCGCGGGCTTCAAAGTATAGGGTTTGACCATGTTTTGACCCCATATATATATTTATTTATTTTATTTAATTCTCTAATTAATGTAATTTCGTCCGAACACCAAATTAAATTATAATTGGGATATTTTTCTATTTTATTTAATTCCCTAATTAACGTAATTTTATTTAACCCTAGCTAAATACCTCCATTACGGACACAATGGGATATGTTTCATAAGCCAATTCGACCATTTCGATCAGTTTTTATCAAAATCAAAATATAAATCAATATATATTGAATTTAAACGTACCTTTTAATTTAGCAGGGCCACATACTAACTCCAAAAATTATAGAAAAATTATATCTAGCTATGTTTTGACGATACAGTCCAAACAAAACTAATTTCGTTGAATTTGGAGACTGTTTGAAAAATGGCCATTTTCTAGTCGATTAAATTCAAACTGAAATTACCAAACACGTTTAAATTCGCTGCGCTCACATATTAATTCCAAAAATTATGAAAATTGAACCTTAACAATAATTTGACATTCTGGATCCAACAAAAGTAGTTTTGTCAAAAATGAAGGTCGTTTGCAAAACGGTTATTTTTAAGGGCTATATATTATTTAAAAATATAAATAAATTCCATAGTGACTATTTTAAAATTTAAACTGGACATAACTTTCAGTTTACATTATGAAATCTGATTTTTTCACATTCGTTAGAAAATTAAAATTAAATAGATTCAAATATTTCTTGTTTTACTAAAATCTGATTTATTTTGAATTCTGTACATTCAATTGAAATTTAAAATCGAATTTTCAAACTACTGCGCCATTTCAGGCTCGTTTTATAATTAAAATAAATTTATATGTTCTAATTTCGATTTAAATAAATTTTTAGTCGTTATTATTTATATTAAATCATTTTAAATATTCAAAATCCATTAAAATAGCTAAATTAAAAATTTTAAATTGGTTTAGAAATTCCGGGTTGTTACATTTAGGCTCTTTTAAAATAAAAAATCACTTTTCAACAAGCTTTCTTTTTCAGCAATTTCATGTTCAGAACTTTTGATGGCCTTAATAATTTTAAATTCTTTTTGCGAGGAATTGTTTGTACATTTTAGCTCAATCTTGTTTATCTTTTAAAATCAGAATTTCCTCTTCAAGCTTTTGAATGTTTTTATTGAGATGAACAAGATCATTTTTCAAATTCTAACAACTTTTGCAACCAGATTTCCGAATTTTATGACATTTGAAAGTTTTGATACCAAACGGTTATTTTTGCTAGTCAACTCATGATTTTTAGATATCAGAGATTTTTTCCGATGGAGATTATCAACAGTTTTTGTTAAATCAGCACACATATAAACCAAATCTTCATATAAGAAACTTTCACTTTCATTTTCTATTGAGTCACCTTCGTCTGATCTACTTGAATTTTCATTTGTTTCTCCTTTCAAGCATAGATCTAAATCTAAGTTGAACTTTTGGGGTTTTGAGCTGTCATTGTCAATTCTTCCATACTTCGTATCGAGAGTATTTTAGATTTCCTACGTAGTCAAACGATGGGAGATAAGGTTAAGTTGATTATTACTAAGATAAGAATACAAAATATGCACAACACGAGCATTGATAACTTTATTATTCTTATCTAGCATATCACCCATGTTTTCAATAATATTCCAATATTCAAAATTAACATATTTTAAATAGAATTCGATTTCTGATTTCCAAATTAAAAAAATCTGTCCCATAGAAAATAATAGGAATACTACTGGACTGACTCTAAATATACTGACAACTAGGAAACACCGTTACTCTAGAGTCAATGAAAAACCGTGCTCTGATACCAATTATTGGATCTGGATTAACCCTAGAGGGGGGTAAATAGGGTATATTAAATTAATTCGAGATATTAAAAAATATCACAGCATAGATTATAACAGAGAATAAAAATGCAGAAGTAAATAACACAGCTTTTACCCAGCTTCAGCAAACCCTATCTACTACTGCATTCCCAAGATTTTTACTAGATATTAAAACAGATCCCGCTTACAAAACCCTGTAAACTCGCAAACCCTGCTCCTGTTCTATTCCTACGCTCAAACCCCTAGACTGATCTTTATCCCCAAGATCAGATTTTCCCCTAGCTACAAACCCGTAGCTAGTAAACCCTAGTTATTACAGACATTAGAAAACCGCTAGTTAAAACCCTAACTAGATGACCTAGTTTTACAGACAAACTAGAAAACTGAGTGACGATTTGTAAATGAAAAAACAATAAACTTAAAATAAAAACAAAACTAAAAGCCCTCACTTTTACACAAATAAACAAGGTCGGCCCATTCTATTTATTTCTCTTCTATTATTTTTTATCAAAACAATGACGACCGATAGAAAGTTAGGGCTTTTTTTGTTAGCTCCAAATCGCGGTCAATAGGTTGATGATATGATTCTCTTGTGGCTTCGAATTTGTTTATGTTTGGCGATTTGGGTTGTTGCAACCGAAATTCTCGTGAATACTTATGAGTTCTCTAAATTATTTTTCTTTGAATTGTTTTCGGATCTTTTTTTGCCAGTTTTGATCTGCTTGTTTTTCTGTTTCGATCTCCTGCTTGTGATGATTTGTGTGTAATATATAGGATTATAAAATCATAATTTACTCTCTAATTTCCATGAATGGCTTATCTGATTTTGTGCGTGATTTTGTTGCCATGGTTTGAATTCAATCGGCTTTGATTAACTTGAGCAATTCTGGAAATAAAATATATTATTTGTGGCCCCCTTGCATGATTTAGGCTTTTATTCCCTGATGATTTGGTCGATGAAAATCAGGAATTAAAATGAATTGCGGCCCCTTGATATTATGCCGTGAATACCCTGAATGAAACATGCCAAGTTCTGCATTGTTGATTGCAGGAAACAAGTGATTTCTTGCCTAAAAAGTCATTGACAAAAACTAGAGACAATTTGAAAAATTCCTTGCTGAATTTAATTTGTTTCCACCCAAAAATAGTTTGCAAAAATCTTGAAACGGAATTGTTTTCTTGTCAAAAAAAAATGTTATGACTGATATGTGTAGTTCTGGAATGTTTTCAAAATCTTGCCAAATATTTTTTTTCCATGGTAAAAAAATGATTTCCATAGCTCTAAAAATTCACATTTGTTCCTGTAAACAATTAAAAAAACTTGCCAAAGGTTATCCCTAATAATTTCTTGTGTTGTTTGCATAAAAGAAGTTTCGATCAAGATTGAGAACCATTCATTTACTTATGACTTGTTGACTTGGCACACATGTTTGATTTGATCTCTTGTGTAAATCTGACTTAACGCATGAGCACTGTTTTGTTGGCTTTGTCATGAATTTGAGAAGTTGGTCTTGGCAATCCTGTTTTGTTTGCTTATGTATTTGAACATTTGTATTTACAACCATGTCTTTGTACATTATTTGCTGCACCAAACTGGACAGTCATGCTTTAAGCCTTGTTTCATTTTGAACTGTGCATTTTTTTTCTTTGGCTCTAGTTGAGTTGTTGCAATGTTGTGTGCTTAGCTTCCATTGTGACCACATGTGTTGCACCATTTTCATGCATGAACAATGCTGTGTGTATTTGTGACTGAACTTTGTCATGTTGAACCAAATTTTCTAAAACCATTTTTGAATCATTTGCTTTGTCAAAGCTCCATGCTTCTGTGCATGTATATGTCCATCATGCTGCACATATATACTCCCTGTGTACATGTTTGTTGGCTTGGCCATAAACCATACTTGCACCATATTCAATATTTCGAGCACTGCTGTTTATGAATTTGATGATGCCTTCTACTTGCATGTGTACACACTTGTGCACAAACAGTTGCACTGTCCATTTATGTTTTCCGTGTCGACTCGCGCTGTACTGTTTGCTCTGCCATGATGCATGCTGACATGTCATTGTTGTACACTCAGATATTTGAGCTTGTTGATCCACTGTTCCTACTGTGTAGATACATACATACATACACACATACGCGCGCGCGCACACACACACACACACACACACACACACACACATATATATATATATATATATATATGTATACACATATATATTTATATGCACAGATGTGTGTATATATATGTGTTTGTGTCCGCATATGTATTGGATTTCTTGGTTCATGTCCATTCATGATGTTTGACCGAATTGTTCCTGCATAGAAATATGTGTATATACATACGTTGTATGTGTATACATCTATAGTGCACTTGAAGTATATATATATATATATATATATATATATATATATATGAGCACTAGAGGTATTGTCTACCTTGTGGCATATATATATATGTATATATATATATATATATATATGAGCACTAGAGGTATTGTCTATCTTGTGGTATTTACAGTGTATCAATGTGAATATCACAAGATGTCTAGACACAGATGGATGTCCATATAAGTTAGACTAAGTCATGAAAAATGATGAAAACCACACCAAAATTATGAGGCAAATAAATTTTCAAAATAAAAATTATATCTGCTAGAATATAAAAATATTTTTGTTCTAGATTACTCTGTGTGTGTTTCAGTGACAGGTAAGCTGAAGGCTGGATTGACTGTGAAGCTGTGAAGACAAGTATGGAGTATAAGAACATCTATAACTGAGAGTGAAAATAAAATAGTGGTAGAGTGGAATATATGTATATATGTGATTGTACAACTGAGTGACTGAGTGAATTGCAGTGATGAGCAATGTATAAAAATTAAATTGAATGTGAATGTATTGTATTTCAGTGAAATGTACAAATAGTGGATTTATAAACTTGTACAGTTTAGAATTTTGAAATAAAATATTATATTTAAATAAAATACTGTTTAAATATTTAAATTCTTGTGCAGTAGTTTTCTATTTAAATGTAAATATTTATTTCTGCATGTGATGTGGTATAACAGTACAATTACAATATATTTATAATAATAAATATATGTTTGTTATCATCAAAGAAAAATCATAGAATTGTTAGTAACAATAGAAATATGGGCACCCGAGTTTGTAAGGGAAAAACAGACTACGAGTCTTATGAGAAATCCTACAATTAACATAGCTTATTTAAACAAGAACATCATGGGACCACACCGTATAACACGGAATGAGTTTATGTAACACCCCACGTCCATTAATGTCACTCACAAAGGGAATGCATTAACTTCCATGGAGGTTATAAGTGAATATAGAACAGAAAAATTACAACAAGACAGATAATAAATAGTACTTGGAAATCTAAAACTTCATTTTATTGCAGCGGAAATTAAACATGTTTGTTACATCATAAAACCATAGATCATAACCAAGTACAATATCCATCTTCATAAAAACAAAATACATAATCCCATTACATAATTAGCCATTAAAAAGATAACAAGTTGGACTTTACTTCAACGGTCCAAGCTTTCCAAAGAGAGATGAAGCAATTCAGTCAAACTCCACTAGAGCTGGGCCCAACCTGACGACCTGGAGGGGGAAAAAGGATAGAAATAGAGGGGGTCAGACATAAAGTCTGGCGAGTATGATAATTCTAACAATACTATTATCAAAATAACTAGACTAAGGCATAAGCTGGAAGACAAGTAAATGTCTATGAACTCTTAGGATGATAAAGATAGCGTTTAAGATAACGTTAAAGATAACGGTAAAGGCACACCTAATTTCTAACGAATGATTACTACATTGCACCGCACATTACTACACTGCACCATACCAGTCACCCTATTGCTTGATCCCACTTGCTTCACACAGAAACTTTATAAATAGCCTTACGTACCCCTAGCTGACTACATAGGTGTTGTCTGCCCCTATCTCCACTAGGTGTACCACACTACCCACTTTCGATCGGCTCCCTACTCGTAGATACCCATACTGGCCCCACAATAGGGTGTATCACTCCCCTAAAGTGGCAACCCGATACAACTTGAGAATGCACGGCTTATACCTACACCATGCAACAACGTCTTACCTACCAGCCTGGGTCCACACACGCATACGAAACCCGTTGGACTTGCGTTGCCACCGCTCCCCGTTTTGGCCTCTTACAGTCGAACCCAGCATGTGTGTCCCGTCCTCGACTTGGGTCGAGCCCACAAAGATACGTTTGGGATACTGGTCGAAATAGGCCCCCACAAGCTACCCACCAAAGCTTGTCACTAGTATATCCCACTTAACCCTCTTAGTCATGTTCATTTACATGTGTGTTTGGTTAAGTCTTACTAATCGTATTTCACATGCCACTAAGGGCACCCCCTAGTTTCCTCATGCCACCCAAGGCACCTACTTAACCCCTATGTCCCACCTTACATGTTTATCTGGTTAAGTATTTCTTAATTCATTCAGGCCATAACCTCATAAAGACGTCTCACATTAGACTGACATTTATGGCAGCTGGATTTGCCGGGCGGGTCCGGGCAGTCTTACACCATAAAAGAGTCTAACCTCGTGTCTTTACAACCGTTATGCTTTAGTTTAGGCCTAGGACCTCTCACATTGGGCTGACATTTGTGACCACTGGATTTGTCGGGCGGGTCCGGGCAGGTTTACGTCACAAACGAGTCCAACCTCGTGTCCTAAGCATTGATTAACACTTAAAATCTTTTACCCCAGTTTTAATAATTCCCTATTCAAATTATTAATTAAGTCAACTTTTAATGATGTCCATAATTGACTCAATTATGGCCATCCACTTTTGGCATGCAAAATCATATCAATTGCACCCCAACTTTTTAATATTAAATCCTTAATATTACCCCTACCCCACGTTTATACGTTCACTTATTCAACGCATAATATAGGATAGACTTGTATAGTCTAACACCTAGCACAAAGATAAGTTATCACAACATATAGACAATTAAAATAAATCTAATCATAATAGGGGTGAAACTTGCATAAACTAAACATGTTAAGGATTAAAAGGTGTCAACTTGTTAAATGTCTCAATTTATATGATATGATCATAGCCCAAATCTATACATAAACTTGCATATGGGGTTTTTAGGCAACATAATGATGGTGTGAACTAGCATAGGATATCACATATGTCATAGAATAATTCTAGATGTCATAATAGATGTCTTGGTATATGTTCATAACTTTTCTAATCAATCTAACTTGCATATGTGACTTGTCATATAGATCAACATAACCCAAACATGATGATTTAATTAATATGAACTAACTAGCATAGATGGTAACATCATGGCCTTTTAACATGTATGATTCATCATAGCTTAGCATAGAAATTTTCAACATACATAACATCATCATAGCATGATTTACAACATGTAAGATATCATCATCACATAACATTGGATTTACAATATACATGATAGCAAAAGGGGTTTACAACAACATATATGATAATTCACATCATCTACTCATAATCCATTCATAACTCAACCTAATCAAAATGATAATAATCTTGTTAAGATCATCATACTCACAATTTAGAGAAGAAAAGAGAGAGTTTTGCTTTGCTTTAGGGTTGAGAGAATTAGAATTGAATTTGCTTTTCTTCTTTCTTAGTTGGCGGCGGCTCCATTGATTTCCATGGCGATGGTATGACGGTAACTATTCTATTTTAATTAGGTTTAGGGTTAGCATTAGGATGTATTTATAGGTGTAGGAAGTTATTTAGGACCATTAGATTAACCCTGAACCATGAGAACCAATCAAATGCAAAATCTGCATTTTAGTGAATCGGCCCACGGGTTGACAGCCAAACACCCTGGATTAACCCCTAGTCGACCCAACAGAGCTCGGGTCGACCTCAAAAATAAGCCGGTTCGGTTATTCCCCCTCCCAATTCGCTGTTTTGAACTTTTTCGCATATTTATTTATTTAATTTTTAATTTTTATATATATATATATCAATATATATATTTCTCTGCGCAACCCATTTCACTTAATTCTTTTCTAAAAATTAAGTATACTTTAATTTGTGAATTTTAATGTTATAAAATTACGGGGTGTTACATTCTCCCCTCCTTAAAGGATTTCGTCCCCGAAATCTCCAAGTCAAGAAGAATGCATATCCTACCATCTAATCGTCCATCTACTCAACCATCAAACACCAGCATCCATTGTCCTTAAAAGACTTCTAATGCTTTAATGTTTATATGCACAGTGTGTGTATATGTCCATATCTAATGCAAAATTAGACGGTCTACTGATTCAGTCGACCTCCTTAGTGCAATTCATGATAGTGCCATGCGTCCAATATGTATGCAAAAGATTCCTAATGATAAATATTAATTCTATATGCGTGCACAACCATCCACCCGAATGCAGCAACTATATGATAATACAACCATTATACATCCATTTTACTAAATACATCCATATATATGCAATATGCAATATGAAGTGACTGAGCCGATCTGGTGCCTAATAGTGTGTGTATATGCATCCACGAGCAACCACTAGCAAACACTTGCATCCACTTTGCATCCACCATACATAACATGTCTCAAACACATGTTTCAACCATAGGATTATCCTAACTAAAGGTCAAAGATACTAGCGAGAGGATATACTAAAGATAAGATAAGTACAAGCTAAGCCATAAAGGAGAAATTAAAAGACATACCCTCAAAAGAAAAGGGTATTGTGAACGCAACTTCTCTTCTGTCTCCCAAGTAGCGTTGCTCTCATCATCTCCCCATTGCACTTTGACTAGTCTGACCTCTCGATTCCTCAACCTCTTGATCTCCGACCCAAGAATGTGCGTAGGAGCTCGTCGAATTGTCGCATCACGCTCTATCTCCACCTCTCTAAGAAAGCTCGGCTCTACCACTTCCGCGGTCTTGTGCAAGAACTTCCTCAAATGTGACACATGGAATACGTCGTGTACACCACTAAGTCTCTCGGGCAACTCCACTCTATACGCCATCTGTCCAATTTTCTCCTTAATAGGAAACGGCCCTACAAACCTTGGTGCTAATTTCCCAACGGACCCAAAGCGAACAACGTTCCGTAATGGAAACACTTTGACAAAGACCATGTCCCCAACTTCAAACTCAAGATCCGTCCTTCCCTTATCCGCATAAGATTTCTGCCTATCTTGCGCTGCTTTCATCCTCCTTCGAATCAAGTCGATCTTCTCCGAAGTCTCCCTAATCATATCGGGCCCAAGTAAGATCTTATCCGTAGATTCCCACCAACATGTAGGTGAACGACAAGGTCGTCCATATAGAGCTTCGAATGGTGCCATACCAATGCTGGACTAAAAGCTGTTATTATATGCGAACTCCACAAATGGAAGATGCTCTTCCCACGTACCCCCAAAGTCTAGGATACATAGCCTCAACAGATCCTGTAGAATGCGATTCACCCTCTCGGTCTGGCCGTCCGTCCGAGGATGATATGCGGTGCCCAAACATAACTGAGTCCCTACCGCCTCTTGTAAGCTTCTCCAAAATTCGCTAGTGAAAATAGGATCGCGGTCGCTCACTATGCTAGAAGGAACACCGTGCAAACGATCTATTTCTCGAACGTATACGGAGGCTAACCATGGAGTAGTCCTCTTACTCTTTACGGGAATGAAATGGGCGCTTTTAGTAAGTCTATCTACTATAACCCAAATTCCCGTATTACCCTTCCTTGATCGCGGTAACCCATCCACAAAATCCATCGAGACACTTTCCCACTTCCATAGTGGAACCTCCAATGGGTGAAGCAACCCACCGGGTTTCTTTTGCTCCGCTTTTACTTGTTGGCACACCAAGCATCTAGCGACATACTCAGCCACATCTTTCTTCATGCCGACCCAAAAGTAAACTCTCTTCATGTCTTTGTACATCTTGTCCCCGCCGGGATGAATGGTCATCTTCGAATGATGTGCTTCGTCAAGAATAGTCTTCCTTAGGTCATCGTCTTTTGGTACACAAAGTCTACCGTCCCTACGTAACCAACCCTTATCATCTAGGGTATACCTACGGAGATGGCTTGATGACTCCCCTCCTTTGAGTTTTTCTACTAACTCAACCAACTCCGGGTCGTCTCGCTGGGCCTCGCCAATCCGTCCCAAAAGCGTAGGTCTGACCTCCAAGGATGCTAGCAAACTGGGTACGAAGTCAACGGAAGGTCTAAAGTCAAACATCGAAATGAATTCTAAACTTCGCCGCTCAACAAACAAAGGACTTAAGGATAATCTTTTTCTACTTAAGGCGTCTGCCACCACGTTACCCTTGCCAGGGGTATAGGCTATTTCGAAGTCGTAGGACGCTAAGAACTCCATCCACCTTTGCTGCCTTAAGTTCAAGTCCTTTTGAGAGAATAGGTATTTTAAAGACTTGTGGTCAGTGAATAATTCGAATTTCTCGCCAAGAAGATAATGACGCCAAGACTTAAGCGCGAAAACAATAGCGGCCAATTCTAGGTCATGTGTAGGATAATTTTTCTCATGCGCTCTCAACTGCCTTCCACCATAGGCTATTACCCTACCCTCTTGCATTAAGACTACGCCTAGTCCTGTCCCACAAGCATCAGTATAAACGGTAAACGACTTACTCCCGTCTGGCAATACTAAGACTGGGGCTGAAGTCAAAGCTCTCTTCAAACGTTGGAACGCATCATCACAATCTACGTCCCATGTGAAAACTAGGTTCTTCTTCGCCAAGCGTGTCAATGGAGCTGATATCTTTGCGAAGTCTTTGATAAACTTCCTATAGTAGCCAGCCAACCCCAAGAAACTTCTCACTTCGGTAGCATTTTTAGGAACCTTCCAATCTTGGATGGCCACCACCTTCGTGGGATCTACAGCTATCCCTTCTTTGGAAACAGCGTGTGCTAAGAACCGTACTTCCTTCCTCCAAAAGTGACACTTAGAAAATTTAGCTTTAAGCTTATGCGCTCGAAGAGTCTCCAACTCTTCCCTAAGTTGTAGGGCATGCTCTTCTTCATCCTTAGAAAAGATCAAGATGTCATCTACAAAGACTACCACAAATTTGTTAAGGTACTCCCTAAACACCCTACTCATCAAATCAACAAAGTATGCGGGGGCGTTTGTCAAACCGAAGGGCATCACTAGCCATTCATAGAAACCGTCCGGAGTCCTAAAGGCAGTCTTGTCAATGCTATCCTCAGCCACTCTCAACTGATGGAACCCAGTGGCTACGTCCAACTGCGAAAACACTGAGGCGCCAACTAACTGATCGAAGAGATCGTCAATCTTCGGCAGTGGGTGTCTGTTCTTCTTAGTAAGCTTATTAAGTTCTCTATAGTCCACACACAGTCTAAGGGACCCATCCGCCTTCGTGGAAAATACTACTGGAGCACCCCACTCCGATATACTTCGTCTTATGAACCCCTTCTCAAGCAACTCCTTCACTTGCTTATCGAGTTCCCTCCTTTCACGTGGAGCCATGTGGCGTACTGGTAAAGATACTGGTTTCGCATTATCCACAAGATATATTCGAAAATCTATCTCCCGCTTCAGAGGCAAGCCCTTCACCTTCTCAAACACATCCGAATATTCTCGGACCACTCTAACAGATCGTAGATTTTCCTCAGACGCGTCAAGCGATTCTAGATAACTTAGCATAACTGAATTTATGGTACAGAAGATTTCGAGAGTGTTGCCAAGGCGAGTCACGAGCCTAACTACTCTCCTTTCACAATCAAGAACAACCCCATTTCTGGATAACCAATCCATTCCTTAAATTAGCCCATAGCCCGTGAAGCCCAACACATAAGCATCACATCTAAATTCAACGCTAAGTATGGAAATTTTCAAATCCAAACACATCATGGACAAATAAGCTGAGCCCCCTATTGGATTCGAAACAACTAAGGGATCCTCTACTAAACTGGTGTTTAAGTGCAGTGATTCAACTAATGATGTAGAGATAAACGAATGTGATGCGCTCGAATCGAATAAGGTACGGACAGGATGATCAAACAGAAAAACTAAGCTTTCAACAGAAATGGTTCTACCTCGTTCTTGCAGCGGTGGGACCGCGAGAGCCTGAACTTGTCCCCTTGCCTGTCTTGGTGCCATAAGAGCCTGCACCTGTCCTCCCTAGGTAGCTCCTTCCCTCTGCCCCATCTTTGGGCAGTCCTTCACTAAATGTCCCGCATCGCCACAATGAAAACAGCCTGTCTTCTTTTTCTTTCGGCAATCCTTGCTGAGATGGCCTGGTGTTCCACAATTAAAGCACTTCTTCTTTCCCTTTCCATTATTGTCTTTTCCACCCTTCTTGTTTTGCTGTTGTGGTTTCTTCTGATCCCCCTTCTTCTCGGGTGCCTTATCAGCTTTAGCGCTTTTCTCCTCATGCATGAGCGCCATTTCTACTAACTTCTCAAAGGTGGCCCCCATCGGGATGTGGGTCATAGCCAACCCTTGCGATGGTTCATTCAAGCCATTCACGAACCTCAGCGCCTTCTTCTCCGGCGTGTTCACTAAGTCCAAGCCAAACCTTGCTAACTGATTAAATTTATTGACATATTCTTTCACTGATGAGCTTCCTTGCTTCAATGTCAAGAACCTTTCCATATATAGATTTTCTTCCGCCCTTGAGAGAAACTTCGCCTCAAACCTACGTCTGAAGTCCGCCCAAGAGTCAACAGGACGCTCCCCATTAGTGACCTCCCACCAAAACGAGGCCTCTCCCTTCATCGACCAAGCTGCTAAACGAACTCTCCTCCCTTCTTCTACTTCAAAGATTTCTAGCAATTCTTCCACCTCCTTAAGCCAATCTCTAGCTTCCACAAACGTTTCTGACCCTTGAAATGGTTTTCCACCCATAGCCTTGAATTCCTTGCACGTCTTTGCAAAAGTATCTACGTGAGGAGAAGGAGGAACGGGTGCAACTGGTGGTGGAGGAACATTGGCTGGACCCGCAACGGCCCTAGCCTCTAATAACCTCCTATACCATCCTGGTATAGTTACACCGTCGGGTAGATTAAGATCTTCAGCCATGCTGAAACGAAAAAGGAAAGATTCAGAATGGAGAATTCGAAAGATAAAGATATGGGCTATTGGGGATTATGTTTTTTTTTCTTAAAAACTTTTCTCTTCAAATTTCTCATTAAAACATGTTTTTGAAAGCACTTCTTCCAAAAATAACTATTTTTCTAAAGTATTTTTATCTGTTCTGATAACCTTAAGTTCTGATACCACGTGTAACACCCCACTTCCATTAATGTCACTCACAAAGGTAATGCATTAACTTCCATGGAGGTTATAAGTGTATATAGAACAGAAAAATTACAACAAGACAGATAATAAATAGTACTTGGAAATCTAAAACTTCATTTTATTGCAGCGGAAAATAAACATGTTTGTTACATCATAAAACCATAGATCATAACCAAGTACAATATCCATCTTCATAAAAACAAAATACACAATCCCATTACATAAATAGCCATTAAAAAATAACAACCTGGACTTTACTTCAACGGTCCAAGCTTTCCAAAGGGAGATGAAGCAATTCAATCAAACTCCACTAGAGCTGGGCCCAACCTAAGGACCTGGAGGGGAAAAAAGGATAGAAATATAGGGGGTCAGAAATAAAGTCTGGCGAGTATGATAATTCTAACAATACTATTATCAAAATAACTAGACTAAGGCATAAGCTGGAAGACAAGTAAATGTCTATGAACTCTTAGGAAGGTAAAGATAGCGTTTAAGATAACGGTAAAGGCACACCTAATTACTAACGAATGATTACTACACTACACCGCACATTACTACACTGCACCACACCAGTCACCCTATTGTTTGATCCCACTTGCTTCACACAGAAACTTTATAAATAGCCTTACGTACCCTTAGCTGACTACATAGGTGTTGTCTGCCCCTATCTCCACTAGGTGTACCACACTACCCACTTTCGATCGGCTCCCTACTCGTAGATACCCGTGCTGGCCCCACAGTGGGGTGTATCACTCCCCTAAAGTGGCAACCCGATACAACTTGAGAATGCACGGCTTATACCTACACGATGCAACAACGTATTACCAACCAACCTGGGTCCACACACGCATACGAAACCCGTTGGACTTGCGTTGCCATCGCTCCCCGTTTTGGCCTCTTACAGTCGAACCCAGCATGCGTGTCCCGTCCTCGACTTGGGTCGAGCCCACAAAGATACGTTTGGGATACTGGTCGAAATGGCCCCCCACAAGCTACCCACCTAAGCTTGTCACTAGTATATCCCACTTAACCCTCTTAGTCACGTTCATTTACATGTGTGTTTGGTTAAGTCTTACTAATCGTATTTCACATGCCACTAAGGGCACCCCCAAGATTCCTCATGCTATCCAAGGCACCTACTTAACCCCCATGTCCCACCTTACATGTTTATCTGGTTAAGTATTTCTTAATTCATTCAGGCCATAACCTCATAAAGACCTCTCACATTAGACTGGCATTTATGGCAGCTGGATTTGCCGGGCGGGTCCGGGCAGTCTTACACCATAAAAGAGTCTAACCTTGTGTCTTTACAACCGTTATGCTTTAGTTTAGGCCTAGGACCTCTCACATTGGGCTGACATTTGTGACCACTGGATTTGCCGGGCGGGTCCGGGCAGGTTTACGTCACAAACGAGTCCAACCTCGTGTCCTAAGCATTGATTAACACTTAAAATCTTTTACCCCAGTTTTAATAATTCCCTATTCAAATTATTAATTAAGTCAACTTTTAATGATGTCCATAATTGACTCAATTATGGCCATCCACTTATGGCATGCAAAATCATTTCAATTGCACCCCAACTTTTCAATATTAAATCCTTAATATTACCCCTACCCCACGTTTATACGTTCGCTTATTCAACGCATAATATAGGCTAGACTTGTATAGTCTAACACCTAGCACAAAGATAAATTATCACAACATATAGACAATTAAAATAAATCTAATCATAATAGGGGTGAAACTTGCATAAACTACACATGTTAAGAATCAAAAGGTGTCAACTTGTTAAATGTCTCAATTTATATGATATGATCATAGCCCAAATCTATACATAAACTTGCATATGGGGTTTTTAGGCAACATAATGATGGTGTGAACTAGCATAGGATATCACATATGTCATAGCATAATTCTAGATGTCATAATAGATGTCTTGGTATATGTTCATAACTTTTCTAATCAATCTAACTTGCATATGTGACTTGTCGTATAGATCAACATAACCCAAACATGATGATTTAATTAATATGAACTAACTAGCATAGATGGTAACATCATGGCCTTTTTAACTTGTATGATTCATCATAGCTTAGCATAGAAACTTTCAACATACATAACATCATCATAGCATGATTTACAACATGTAAGATATCATCATCGCGTAACATTGGATTTACAATATACATGATAGCAAAAGGGGTTTACAACAACATATATGATAATTCACATCATCTACTCATAATCCATTCATAACTCAACCTAATTAAAATGATAATAATCTTGTTAAGATCATCATACTCACAATTTAGAGAAGAAAAGAGAGAGTTTTGCTTTGCTTTAGGGTTGAGAGAATTAGAATTGAATTTGCTTTTCTTCTTCCTTAGTTGGCGGCGGCTCCATTGATTTCCATGGCGATGGTATGACGGTAACTATTCTATTTTAATTAGGTTTAGGGTTAGCATTAGGATGTATTTATAGGTGTAAGAAGTTATTTAGGACCATTAGATTAACCCTGAACCATGAGAACCAATCAAATGCAAAATCTGCATTTGAGCGAATCGACCCACGGGTTGACATCCAAACACCCTGGATTAACCCCTAGTCGACCCAGCGGGGCTTGGGTCGACCTAAAAAATGGGCCGGTTCGGTTATTCCCCCTCCCAATTCGCTGTTTTGAACTTTTTCGCATATTTATTTATTTAATTTTTAATTTATATATATATCAATATATATATATATTTCTCTGCGCAACCCATTTCACTTAATTCTTTTCTAAAAATTAAGTATACTTTAATTTGTGAATTTTAATGTTATAAAATTACGGGGTGTTACAGTTTCCTCCACACGAATGTAGTCCATAAAACAAATGAAACAACGCATTGCTTTTTAGAAAAACTGAAGCCATTATAAGACTCAGGTCCCATCACACAATGCAAACACAAACCAAAGGATAGAGTTTTACCTTATAATGGCCAAATATTCTTGATATGTAGAAAAAAAATAAAAAATCATTTTATATTATTATTAGTGTTTAGATGTTTCAAAAATAATTTCAACATAAATGTATCAATCATAGACGACATAGGTACCATATATTATGTCGCCTTATAGGTTTATAACTAAAACCGTAAAGTCCCATATTGGAAATTGGATTCCATCATGTACCAAGGTGAGGGATCTTCCTTATCTAATTCGAAGCACCTCTAGCAAGATGTCCGGGACTCATACGCAGTTGAACCATTAGGATCATGCAGGGCCGGTCCACTCTTACGTTTGTGGATTAGTTACTTCTGAACACTACGTTTTCCAGTCCTATCGTACCTGTCACCTAGCCATAGTCGGCCAATCATATCTGAGGTACCTCGCTATCCATTATCCACATAAGTAAAATGCCTAGACTCCATACCATGACATCCCTCCTAGCTAAAAAGAAACGCATGTCCTCCTTGCTGTTCTTCATCCTGTTTTTGGTTTATACCGAGGTGTGAAGCTTGCGAATTAACGCTATACACAAAGCTACGCTATATCAGCCGTGCTTTGATCATCATTCACAAAGCTCTGCTTTTCAAACAAAGCGATGATCATTGCATCTCAGCATACCATATTGATAATCCATACCATACGACCGATGTCTACCAATATATAAAAGTTTGTACGTCTCAGAGAAGGAAGTTAAGAAAAAGATTAAGTTTTTCCACCACTAAACAAATATATATTTAGTAACAATCAATCAATATGTAACGAAATTTAACGTCCATTTACAAGTCCATTTTGGATCATAATAAAACCAGAGGCACCTTATTCCTCGTCCCATATGTCCAATACAGGAGAGAGGTCCTCGCATATCCGGACCATCAACAAGTACGCCCAGACAACTACCACTATAACCCCTTCAAGGGAGCTACCCATATCCAAGGCATCAGTAGTAATCCATTCGATGTGAAGATTGCTGGTCTTGCACCATCTTCGTTATCGTTAATAGTCGTCATTTAATTGTTTGAAATGAGATTTAACTCGAACTTTTAAAATAATTCTCGCATACATAATTCAAGTTAAATTCTTTTTCTTGGTTAAGTTATTGTCCTTCAAAGTTCATTTCACTACCTTATATAAAAGGTTAAATCAAGAATTTAATTTGGTCGTCGAATTAAATTCTCAAGTCATAACATGTCCAAAATTCAATTTTTTTTATAAGTTTTCATGCTAAATCGTACTTAACCATTTTTCATTTTGTAAACCAACTAAAATTGGTTTATACGCATTCCAATTTGCTTATAATAATTTAAAAGGATTTTTCGCTATTTTTATATTTATAAAAAAAGCTTAATTCAGTCGAAATACATTTCAAGTCACTCAACTGCACTGGCGCTGTTTTTATTCAATTTTGAATTAAACATTTCTACAAATCTAACCCTTGGATCTTAACATATTTATTATCAATTGAAAGATCTTTTCAAAACGAATCCAATTCGAAATGAATACAATGGTTCTGATTTCAAGAAAATCCGATGGTCGGATCTTTCGATACACTCATTTAAAATTATGAGTAAGAAATGCTAACTACCGTTGCGCGATTCGTTTAATTTAATTTATATTTAACGTATATAAATATAATTCATTCAACGACTTCTAGAATATTTAATTCATCAAATATTTGGCTAACGCCTTAAATTTTTGAAAAAATTCGCTATAACCTCCTTTGTACTGAGTGCTCGGAAAAGCCACAACTCACCTCAATAGGCCTCAGTAAATCACCTTCATACAACATGTGTACACTGAGAGTGTAAAAATAAATCATCCCAATGTCTGGGTGGGATTTAAAAAGCATTGTGAACAAACATTGTGTCACATATACATAACTAGAGTGATGTGTATATTTTTCATCTCTAGACCTGTGTAGGGCTTGCTATTGAATCCTGCAAATTCCATTATATGTTTATTTAAGCCCATACCAAGTCCAGTCTTCATCGGATAAACAATATGCCATATACCCGATCTCTGGTCATTTGTTCTCGTCGTATAGCCTCCACAATTATAAGCTATATGGTTGGCAACATATAAGCACTAAGCAGCTACATGCTTATATGGGTATGCTATGCTATGTTATGTTATGCAATGTAGTCCAATACCAGTCACTATCCTATGGCGTATGTTTAATTCATCCAAAGGACCATCACATGCATCCAAGTCACACATAGTTGTCATAAATAAATAAATCATCCATTGTCATTTAAGGAGCCACGAAATGTTCATCCACATGGTATGAAATGCGAGTGTCACATATTCACATAATGCTTCTAACGATAAATAAATTTTGCGAATAGTTCATGGGTTGAACTAACTAGAATATCAACTATAACTGATAAAAATGACATTTTACACCGCCAATCGATGCTAACATAATAATAAATTATCATTATTACATGTTCGTCGTATTACTTCGCAGTTTATTTTTAGTTTCAAATACTACCAATTAACGCTTAAATTGTTAATTTTATTTAACAATTCAAATTGCAATTTCATGATATCAATACGTTTTTTTTATACATATCACATATCCAATCTTTATCACATACATTTGTTAAAAATCACATTATTAACTGACTAAAAATTATTTCATAACTTAATAAATTTCATTTATCCACATACACTAATTGTTTTAACTTAACAATCAATTTTCGTGTAATTTACTTCTTAATCTATCCCTTTTTAAATGCGAGGTTAGATTTCCACTCCACAGAATCTTTAATGCGAAGGAATGCGACTTTGGAGAGCTTTTATGCGGCTTACCGGAGGTCCAAGTGCTCAAGCTTCACTCCAACACTCTCTAATGCTCGAATACTAGTAGATCCGAGAGAATCAATCTAATTGGAGGCGGAAACGGACACGAACGGGGCACCCATAACCTAGGGTTCTGATGTCTGGAAACAAATCGACGAATGGAGAGAGTGGGGAGGTGATAGTGAGGACTAGAGGAGGTGTAGGAGGGTTAGGGAGGTGTAGCAAGCTTCGGGAGGAGGAAAAATTAGAGTTTGGAGCTCGAAGAGGGAAGGGGAGCTCAATGGAGTGGGCGTCGGCCGGAGGGTGGTGCGCCGATGAGGGAGGACGAAGGGCAGAGGCGCGACAGCTAGGGTGAGGGAGAGGAGGTGCAGCTCATAACGGATGAGGAGAGGAGTCCATTAATTTGGGAGGAGGAAATGAAGAAAGGGGGAAAAAGTGAAGGAGAAAGAAAGGAATAGGGGATTGCATTCAAACTTCTTCATCTCTCTCTTCGATTGCCCAACTGCATACTATCTCCGTTTGCAATGAAATTTTGGCCTACGAAAATATACGGAATTACGAATCCAATGAATTAAGTTTTGTCGAATTCCCAAGTTCGTTTGACCTTCCATTTAATTTCTCAATTAAGCTCAAACTACCTTTAAAAATGCAATTTTAGCGTACCTTTTCTTCTTGCATGCCCACACGCTAACTCCAAAAGTTATGAAATTTGAACTTGACCATTATTCGATGCTACGAATCCGAAAAAGAAGTGCCATCGAATTCTGAGGTCACCTCAACAACGTTCCTTCGTAAACCGATTGCCAGTTTCTTAGCAAATGGATTTGCCATGCACAACCACACACTAACTCCGTTTGGCGTGAAATTTGTAATCTAGCAATGATTTATTATTCCAAATCTAGTAAAAAAATTCTCGATGGATTCTGAGTTCATAGGCAAAATTTCAGTTTTGAAGGGCTCTGCGATGATTTAAAAATGAGATTTTAAATTCTGACATATTTTCCTATAAATTTATATTAAAAATAAATTTTAAATTGGTTGTGAAATTCTGGGTTGTTACACTATTTCAAATCCAAGGCTAACGTGGAAACCCCCTAATTCGTCTGAGGAGACGATTGGTTCAGATTTAAACCCTAATCTAATGGTCTAGTTTTAGTCCACCTATAAATAAACGTTCAACCCCCTCATTCTTCACAACACATTCTACACAACCTAGGAAAATCTTCTTTTTGGAGACAATCACCTAAGTTAGATTTATAGAGATATTGATATTATAAATAAAAAATATTTTATTTTTATTTTCTTTTGGAGGTAGATGATGGGACCACGTGGGAAGCTTTCTGGTGAGTTTTTGATTTTTGTTCTGTTTAAAAAAATAGGCATAATAGCAGTTGTAGTTGTTAATTTACAGTTCTTGCAGTCTTTGTTTATTCTATAAGTTATAGTTTTATGTAAATAGTCTTTTATGTAAGTTATTTTGTAGTTTTTTCATCTTTCTTTCTTACAGTTCTAGTTAACTGATAATTAAAATGCTGTAAGATCATTATATCAGTCCTCTTTCTTTCTTACAGTTCTAATTAACTGCTAATTAAAATGCTGTAAGATCAATCTATCAGTCCTTTTTGCCCCTTCTATGTTTGATTTTATAGTTTATTATGGTTATACCCAAATATGCCTATTTTCATATGTATACGACTGATTTAGGCATAAATTTGTGTACCTAATTTTATATGACTAAATAATCCTTTTATTTTGCACACATTGGAAAATTTATTTCAATTGGAATTATGAAATAAAGATTTAAGACTTAGAGACCAAAGACTCGTAAGATTAAGTATTCATGATATCAAGATAAGTTATGAATTCCCAAACTGTTTTGTTAAACTCTTAACAACACTTCTTTGATTTCTCTTTCTCTTTTCAAAAAGGTTTAAAAATGATTTCTTAATTTTTAAATAGTTTTCAAACTTCCTTCCAAATAGTTTTCAAAATTAATTTTGATCTTTTATTCACTAGTTTATATTAGTAAACAAGTTTTTAAGTAGTTTTATTTGTTTCATAGTTTTAATATCTTTAGGTATATATTATATCTTAAGATACTATAAAATATACAGGTTTATGTTTTGTACAAGTTTATATGTTTTGATATATTCTTTGAGTTTAAGTATATTGTTAACCGGCCTTTTGGCTTGGTTACTAGAAGCAGTCCAAGCCCATACGACTCGGCCCATCGCATGGTTCAATGAACCAAAAGTGTAACCAACACCCTTAGGAATCAAGCCTAGGAAGGGTCGCACGAGAACGATCATCACGGCTCATCGTAACTGCTCTCTAACTGTACAAGTCTTGGATCAAGTGTGCGCACTCGAAACTCAATGATTGGGTTAGGCAAATCATTGTTTTGGCACTAGAAAACTTATATTGGGTCACCAACCGAATTTCGTATTCCTCAAATACGAAATTCACCAACAATGAAAATTCCTTGCTAAACCCATGTCAATCGCTCCAAAAAGCCAGCGTGACTCATGTTGATAACCTCCAGAAATCAGGCCTAACAACTGTGAACTTCATATCCCAAATTTGGGATCAGATCGACATCTCCCTTGAAAAACACGTGACCGCCTCATGTTGGTCGCGCAAAAGGAGCTGCGCACACCAAGCCCTGGACCCTCCAGACTTCGTATCCCAACATTGGGATCGGGCACTCCAAAATAGCAGCGCACACAGTTCGGATTACATGAAAACCTTAGATCGCCTCATGCTGATCACCTTCGAAATTCAGTTCAACACAGCTTTGTATCCCCCTAGGATACGAAGTACGATTTCTTTTCCCTAGGAATGCAGAAACATATTTCGTATCCGATAGGGATATGAGCCTAGGAATCCAGCCCTTAAAATGGCTGAGCGAGGCGATCCGATCACTAAAAAAGATGTGTGTGCACCATGTTTTGAGATCCCCGATCCTGGGACTAGCCAAACCAAATATGAAGTTTCCTAGTTGGTCTAGCTCTTCCCTAGTACTAGAAGATCAGGCAAAATGCCCTGAGCAACACGTGCCGGTCAACAAAAATCCAAGGCAAACCCTTAAAATATACATCCATCCATATTTTATGAAATTTCGTATCCCTCCATGGGATACGAAAAATATACTAATCGAATGATTGCCATGGAAAGCTCCTCCCCTTGTTGATCACCCATTTTAGCTTACGCGCACTAGTGTTTGTCTAGGATCAACCAAGGTCAACACCAAATGATCTAGCACAGGTTGATCACCCCTAGAAAACGCTGATCACAACGTGTTGATCACCAATTTTTGTATGATCAACCCGATATGAAATATGTACCTTCAGGATACAGAATTTGACCTATTGTCCCTATTTCTCACCTGCTCCACCCACTTCTTTTCTTGGAATCCCAGTAGAAGAATTATCACTCCTTCTCCCGAGAGTGGTAATTCTTCTCCACGACTCCTGGGAGAAGAATTCCCACTCCTTTCATAGGAGTGGTAATTCTTCACCCCTAGGATATAAATACCACTTGACCTCACACATGAAAGGAGTTGAAATTTGGCTCATTTGACATCTTTAGAGGGAAACTCTTGACTTTGGGCACTATTGAAGTACCTTGGGAAGAAGAAGATCGAGATACCTAAAAGTCCCTCCAACACCCGATGACTCTGGGATACCTCCAACTCTCGACAACCCCGAGCCACCTCCGACTCCCGACAACTCCGAGACACCTCTAACTTCTGACTACTCCTGGACAACTCTGACTCTCTACGAATCGGTGACACCTCCAACTCTAGACGACTCCGGTACACCTCCAACTCCCAGCAACTCCGGGACACCTCCAACTTCCCACAACTTCGGGGCACCTCCAACTCTGGACGACCCCCGAATACCCATGACTCCCGGCGATTCTGGGGCACCTTTAACTCCCAACAATCCCGGAACACCTACGACTCTAGGATACCTATAAATCCTTACAACTCCCGAACAGTGGAGAATCCCAACAATAACGTTTATCTTAATTAATCATTGAAACACATAATGACAATGCCAGTTACACCCTGTGTTTTCGATAAACCTTAAAGTAACAAATTAAAGAATAATTAATTTCAAATTTGAGAATTAAGGGAAACTGAATATGCCATTGTGTTCGCGTCGGAATTTTGGTTGAGATAGAGTCCGATTTTGCGTGAATTGGACTTCGTATGAAGAAGTTATGGCCTTCGGAAGTTTCAGAAATTCAAAATTCCGATTCAAACACAAAAGAGGGAAGGGCAGGAAAGATTCCTGCCCAGGCCAGGTCGACTAGGAAGTCGAACCTAGTTTCGACCTACCCTACAAGTCGACCTAGGGGTTGACCTATCCCCCCATGGGCAGATCTGAAAGGATGACGATTTCTGACTCCCTGCTGAGTCATTAGCGCTGAGGTGTTATCCTATCTTGACTGGATGGCCTTGATTATTTCTAGGGTTAATCTGACGGCTCTAAATTAATTAAAACTCCATAAAAACAACCTAACTCTTAACCCTAAATCACAAATATTCATACCAAGAGCCGCCATGCCGTCAATGGTGAACCTAGAATAGCCGTCATCTCTTTCAACTCAAAGGCAAGATTGAAGCGACGTCAAAATTAAATCTAATCTAATTCAACTAAGAAAATTCAACAATCTACATCAAAGGCAAGTAATTCAATTTTAGAATACAGATCCCAGAACTCAAGAATTCCTTTTTGTTGTAAGTGTAATTATCTTTCAGATGCGAATGAATTAAAGACATTATTTGTAATGAATTGTAAAATAGAATTGTATCAAGTTGTATGTGATGCTGATTTATGTTTATTCATGTCTGTTCTATCGTATATGCCTATGAATTATTATGGTTTATCATGTTTTGTGGAAATTGGTGAATAAACCTATGATGTTATGAAATTATCATATGTAAGGTTGGTGATATTATACAAGTTTTAGGCTAAGTCATATAGTTTATGCCTAATTGTTTAGATCCATTATGCATACATGTTTAGATCTATGACCTTGTGATGACATCTATATGTTGTATGTTAATTTAGAAATTATGCCATGTTTATGCAAGTTAAGTGATGCTATCATGTTATGAAAACATGCAAGTTTATAGGTTAAAAACATGACTATGTAAACCTATATGTTTAGATCTACAACTTCACATGTTAGAACCATATGCCTTTATGTTAGATCAATATTAACATGATTCAACCTATGCAAGTTCACCATTACACGTCTAATTAGATTTTGTTAGTTCTATGTAATACTATTACTTTATGATTCATGTTGCATAGATCTAGTTTGCAAGTTCATAATTAAAAATATATTATGCCAAGTTCATTTGACACATCTGTAGTTAGATCCATATTTTTGTATTATGTTGGAATATTGCAAGTTCATCTTTTTCCCTTTTCAGTTTATTAGTCAAGCTAAAATGTCGATCCTAACATCTTATGTAATTTTGCGAACGTACAACGGGGGTAACGTTGGGGAAAACTTGAAATTATTCATAATTAACATATTTGGCTCATAACCATGTAAATGGTATGACATTGAAATGGTATATATTTACTTACCAAAAATTATGAATTTGATTTAGAAGGAAAGTGATCCATAACAATAAATTGTTGACAAATTTACATATAAGCATAAAATGATAAATATATAAATTTAGAAAAGATGAATATGCCTAACCCAAGGTTAGACTGAGTTGTGGTGTAAAACTGCCCGGAACTGATCGGCACATCCAGTGACCACAACAATACCTATCTAATGTGGGTGGTTAGTGCATTGAGCCCAGAGAGGACTCGAGGTTTGACTGAGTTGTGGTGTAAAACTGCCCGGAACCGACCGACGCCTCCAGTGACCACAACAATACCTGTCTAATGTGAGTAGTTGGTGCTCTAATAAAGCTAAGTCAAGAGTAGTAGGGTTAAGTCAATTAAGGAAACACTTAACCAATCCATCATGTTAGGTAAACTGATGGGTGAGGTTAAGGTAAATTTGGACACTTAACCAATTTAACAGTTTGACTGAAAAATCCTAGCAATGGGGACCCATTTCAGCAGTAACCCACGTAGATGTATCTTGGGACCCTGAACTAGGCAGGGTGGGGCACGATTACTGGGCTGATGATAAGCGGTCATAAACATCGGCGGTGGTGGATCAGTGTAGGTTCCGATGGAGTATCGGGCATGCACGTACTCCGGAGAGGAAAAAGCAGGCACTGAGCATCAGTAGTCATACACTGTGCATCTTGAATCGTGTCGGGTTGCCACCATAGGATTTGATACACCCTGTGGTGGGACCAGCATAGGTATCTACAATCAAGCGAGGGCCGAAGGACACACGTGATAAATGTATGCTAGTAGGAACCGATCGATATAAGGGAATCATTTCACCATGCGTGGTGCTAGTTGGACAAGTATAAGTAGGTGTAGAGATTAAACATGGGTGCGATGTATATTCGGTTTATCCTGCCTTATATAGCTTTATGTTAGTTATTGTTCTGGTACTATCCTATTTTCAATTTATTCCTATCATGACCTGTTAGACCCAAATGTGGTTCTAACACCCAAATTGATTAGAAACAAGATAAAGTAAAGCAGAAATAAAAAAGAACACACAAGGTTTATAGTGGTTCGGCGAAGAAATGCCTACGTCCACTTAGTTTTCACTATATTCAGTAATTCAGTTACAAATGCAATGTAAGATTCGCTCACAACTCACTTTTGTTCACTCAAAATGATAAAAACAGGAAATGAGAGATGGTTTGGATTCTCCGGGAGTAAAGGAGTTCGGACGATGGAGGTACTTGGATTCTCAAAAGTGCTGAAAAAGATCCTTTTCTTTGTCTCTAGATGGGGTATTTATAGGTGTGAATTTGCCTGAGATTCAATCCGGGTCGGAACACGTGTCATCCATCGCACTCTCTTCGGGTTCGGATGGGCTATCAGGCTGACAACGCATCAATGAGATGGACGCTAGGGGTAGGAATTGGTCATATCCGGTCCGGTTCTCCAGGCGACTTTATAGGAGATTTTTCTGGATCAAGGGTGCGGGTCGGAGACGTGCAGGTTGGGGGCTCGGATCGGAATACCCGATCCGAACCGGAGTAGCTTGGACGTCTCTTCTTCTCTAATCATACTCCGCTCCGCTCCGAAGTCGTGGCAAGCAGACGGCTTTCCGATCCACCTGAGATTTATTGGCCTTCCGATCCGATCAGGTATGCTTTGCCAATTTATCCAGTAAGAGACATCCGATCCGAACAGAGAATTTTACCCGATCCGAACCGATATGCTGCTATCAATCTGACTTGTGGTGTTTCCTTCCGATCCGAACCGGAGTCGTATAACTTGAAATACTCTTCAACGGTTGGTTTCTTGACTTTGTGTTGCCTAGTTCACAAAGTAGGCTAACATTTTGCCCCCTCAAAGGATGCTTTCGTTGTACAAAGCGTCCTTTGATGTCGTTTAACCAGAATTGTCAAGAGTAATGCATTGATTTCTATTCGGTTCGGCGTCCGATCCGAGTGCCTTTTCTTCATTTCTGAGCAAATTTGGGAACTCTTCTCGCCGTGTAATGCTTCTTGCAGGTATGCTCCTCCTTTATTTCCCTTCTCTTCAATTTGAGTCGGACGTTAAATCAATCGCGTGAGATTTCCGCTCGGTTCGGATTCCGATCCGAAGTGTTTTCGTGAGTTAGGTTCTTGGACATTGGGCCTTCAGAGGGAGTTGTGCTTCTGGGCCTTCATTCCGGTCCGAGCGGGTGAGACAAAATAGGAAGACGAGGAGTCAACAACATTCCCTTTATAAACTCGTTACTGCCTTCATTCCTTCCTTCTTCTTTTTTGCTGCCGCTCCCGACCTTAATATTGAAAACGTCAGAAACTCGAAAATTCTAAAACAATTTCCTGTAGATTTCTCGAATCAAACATATAGGTAGCTTTTCTTATCTCGAATAATTTTGTTGTAACCGTTCTCGATTTCAATTAGCGTTGGGTTAGGATGGTTTGGCCATAAGCATTACTCGAACCCTCCGCCGCTGCTGGTGGATGCGCCATTGCTTCGAGGCGTTGCGAGGCTGAAGAGGGCGAATATTTGTTCTTAACGGCGGCTTCGGTGATAAAGCGGACTCGTCTGTGAGTAAATGGGAAAAGAGGAAAGAGATGAAGAGTGGGGTGACAAGCTGGAGTCGGTTCGGGTAGAAGACGAAGGAGCAAAAAGGAAAAGGAGGGAAAGGGAATCGGCTCGGGTTTCGTTCTTTGGAAAGATGGAAAGGAAAGAAAAAAGTCGGTTCGGGTCGGAAAAGTGAATGGGATAAGAGGTTGAAGTAAACGGATCGGTTAGGTGGTGCTGGTTCGGGTCGGATCGGGCTACCCGATCCGAACAGATCAGTCCTGCTTCCGAACCCGTTGCTTCCCTTGTCTTGAACTGACCATGCTTTAGTGAGGCACCCGAACCGACTGTTATCTGTGCCTGCGTCGAGCTAGTCATCATATGCATATCCGAACCGACCCGAACATATTGAACTTGACACATAAAGACCTCCCAACTAATTCAACTAACACTTATTCTAGATGAATATGCCTCGCGGACAGTTAGGATAGTGCCTTGTGAACATAAACGAGAATCAAGGACAACTCGGACTATTACTTTCTCTTTAAAGCTTCGTCTTACATTGCTGTACTCTTATTTTGCACTTCCCGCATTTGTTGCACACACTTTAGTTCACACACATACACAAAAAGGGGACACGGGATAATTCACTCTAATCCGTGCTATTGCTTCTTCAATAGTTTCATGACAATGAGGCTCAGACGCTCTTCTCGTTTAGCTGAGAGGAAAGAAGCTCCAGAAACTTCCAACAAAACCACTCTCGAGGATATATCTTCTTCATCTGACCCAGAATGGGACAGCGAGGGTCCGGATTACGGAGTTGGTCATCGGGAAAACGATGAAATGTCTTCAGAAAATGAAGTTTCCCTAGGCTTTGAGGAGGAAGGAGGGATTGGTGACAACCGAGCACCCGATGAATTTGACTCAGCCATTATATTGGAATCACCTCCAGATTCCGTAGAATCAACAATTGACAATGACCGACTCGTGAGAATTTGCTTGAAGTATGGAATAATGAAGAGAGACACTCTAGTGCCCTCACGTTCTGACCGTCCACATAACCCTCCAGAAGGATATATGACGGTCACTCGTCTGATGTGCATGGTTGGCGCCATTCCTCCTTTCTCGCCTTTCATCGTCGACTTCTTAAGACAAATGCGGATTGCCCCTATGCAGCTGCATCCCAATTCATATGCCTATCTGCATACCTTATTCATAGCATATCGTGAAATTCTAGGCGTGGAGCTTACGTTTGACGACGTTCATTTCTTCTATAATTTCAAACATCGGACTAGAGAAACCCCTTCTTTCTGTTACTTTGAGTCGGTTCCAAAGAGGAAGATAATCTCTGCGCCGTTTAGCAGCAAGGCTGGAGATTCCAGACTGGAGTGGTTCTATATAAAGCAACAGTCTGGATGCGCCAGAAGATGGACAAAATCAAGTAAAGCACTGACTTTCTGACCCTGGACTCTATACACTTGAATCATCACCCTGACCTGTTTTCCTTTTTATTTGCAGTTGACAATCCCAAACAGGTATCAGACCAAGCGTTCTTTGATCGAATGCACCGTCTCCTCAATGGCGACCAAAAATTCCTTACTATTGACGAGGTTCTTAAAGATGAGTACCTTCATTTTCACGGGCTGCTATCCGTTTTCCGTAGCATCGGTCATGGGACGGTCCCTTATGCATATATTCCTCCAGTGGAAACAGTTCCTGAAATAGGAGAAGGCTCAGGAATTCCCGCAGCTTCTCTTCAAACTTCACCCTCTCCCTCTTCCACTCAAGATGATGAACTGGCTAATTTGGCCAAAAAACATCGTGAAGGGTATATTGCCCCCGAGGAAACTACCTCGGTAGACAAATCAAAATCTCCCCAAGGGTCGCCACTTCGCGCTTCCGAAGGGGATGTTCCTAGCACCGACGAGCACATATTTCAGGGCTTGGGGGATCTCCCCTTACCCGAGACTATATATACTTCAGAAGATTTCAGAAAGGACCCTTTAGTCTTCACTTCTTCTGAAGAGACTACTCCTGCTAAGGCCAAAGAGCCTGCCCGCACCAGTCTAGCTTCAGACTCGGGTTGGTTGGGGGGACACACACATCACATAGGATGCACTTTACACCGTAGCACTAGCATTCATTGCACTTCTTTTTCCATGGATCCGTTGATTCTAAACTTCGTTTAACTTATCGTGCAGGTACAATGTCTCGATCCTCTTATGATATAAGAAAGCTTCGCCGCAGCATGTCTAATCCTCCCCAGGATGCCGAATATAACCGCCGGGATGACCGCGGCAGGGAGGAAAGAAGACCCTATGATCCTTATCGATCTCGATCCTCACGCTCCCGCTCACCAGTTCGACCGGAACAAGAAAAATACAAAAGCTATCAAGGTCGTAGGGAGGAGGATAGACCACAATCTAGGGATTCCACTTCCTCCCATGAAAAGCGGAGCAGAGAGAAAACACCTCCAAAGGAAACTGGGTCTAGAAGTAAGCAAAAAGTCCCTGCTACTAAGCGACCTCGGACAGACAAGGGTTCTACAGAATCTTCTTCGGGAAGGGACACTGAACTAACAATCCTAGCCCCTCCTCCACCAGATGCGGGAACCGCCGTAAGGCTGGCATACTTAAAGGAGCAATTTCCCGAGCACTACTTCGAGACTCTAACCTTTCTACCTTCCCTTGAACCTATTTCTTCTAATTGGGCAGAGGAGGCCAGAGCAAAGATTGATTTGGTGGAAAAACAATATACCGAAATGTTCAAGTATTCCCGCACTCTTTCTAGAATCATTCGCACGCTACTGACAAATGCTGACTCAATGCACAAAACTGCAGAGGAAGATGCTAAGGCCCTAAAAACCTTAGGAAAAAATTTAGAAGATACTCAAGCTCAACTAGCTATCGCTCAGAAGAACGCTTCTAACTTCAAACAACAGTTTGAGGACATGCAAAAGCGCTATCATGATTTGCTAGAATCCCATACTCAGGAACGTTCCGAGTTAAAGAAGCAAGCTGACGAAGCCAAATCAGAGGCTGCGAAGACACGTCTTGCTTATGTTGAGCTTGAGCAGAAAAACGCCGAGTTAGCGAAAAGGAGCGCTGAGTTAGAAAAGAAAAATGCTGATTTGGCTTCAAAATTGTTAGAGGCGGAAAACAGGGCTGCTCTGGCTGAGGGCAACGTTGAATGCGCTATTAAATCTGCGGAGGAAACCCGCAAACAGCTATCAGAGGCGGAGGCCGATATTCAGGGCTTCGGCGAGCTAATGATCGAATTCTTCGCGCACATTATTCGTCGTCGAAACATTTCCTGGATCAAGGACTATCCATCCACTTTGGTTCATGTGTGGAATCAAATCGTCGAGTGGGAAAAAGAAGAGCTTAAGGTCGATTCCCTCGATGAAGATAAGTTGATGGAGAAGTACTTGAGAGACGACGAACCGGAGCGCCTAGCTGAAGGTCGCCGTCTAATTGCTGAGGCCATGGAAGAAGAGAGGCGGAAGTCTAAACAGAAAGCCATTCCTGAAGCTGGTTCCTCTTCTTCTGCTCCTGTAACTCCCGAAGTAGAAGGGTATGATCCCGAAAACCCGGGAATTTCCCGAACAACTTTGCTATCTCCCATTCCTGAAATAACTCCAGAGGTAGTAGTCACCCCCGCTGAAAAGTCTTCAGAAGGTATTCCTATTTTTTCTCCTCAATTTGTCAAGGCTACTACTACCTTTGGCTACATGACTGAATGTTCGATGAGAAATCCTTTGCTCTCGCCTGAGTTGATAACCGATGTTTCTCATTTTGTAGGCGTTGAATCCTCCGCGAAGACAGATGTAGTTCAAGGAGCTACCACTGGGACAAAGCCCGCTGATAGGGTCAAAGAAGGGGAGGACAAGGCTGCTTCCACAGACCTGGGGGAAAGAAGTGAACCAACTAAAGTCACTACTCCCCATGATGAAGAAATGATTGCAGCTTTAAAAGACGACGGAGGAGACGAGGGGCATGATGAGGAACCGGAGATTGTAATAACCGGGGAATCGAAAAGCGCTGATGACGTTACCTTAGCTGCCATGAAGGCTGATCAAGACAAGCGCTTGCAATTAAAGGCTGAAGAATTAGACCCTGAGGTCCTCAAGCCCCTCGCAGTTGTGGATGCAGGTTCAAGGTTAGTTGTTAAGCTTTCCACTAGATCTATTACCGAAGAACTTGCTAAAAAATCTTCTCTCGATTCCAGTGCCCCGCCCTCCGGGAAAAAGTCTGCTGGCCCCAGTACTACATCTTCAGGGAAAAAGAAATCAAAGCGGATCTTGACTGAAGCCGAGAAGGAAGCAAAAGATGCAGAAAAAGCTGTCAAGAAATCGAAGGCTCATTCCAAGCCCAAATAGTGGGTTCTCCGTGTCCTTTTAGCATCTTTGTGAATCAATAAGTGCTGCCACCACAGCAGCTCCTGCACTTTCTTTTTTAGTTATTTCCCTGTACAAATTCATTCATTTGTAAATAAAGATAATTCACTTTTTGCAATGTTTATTTGTTAGCAGTTCTGCACTTATGTAAAAATGCATATCTATAGTTATGAAACAAAGTTGTGGAGAGGGGAGATATGTGTATGTACAGGTATCCCCAGTCAATCTCCATAAGTTATTCAGTGCTTATCCATGCAATCTGAATACTTCCGATTCTCTAACGGAATGGCATTTCCTGTGTCATCAATGCCTGTTGTTTTTCCTGGCATTTCTTTTATACTCTCTCTCATTCTCTTGAGAGTTAGAGTTCAAGTTCAGTCATTCGTCTATTCCCCGGTCGTTCAACGGGAAAAGATTTCTTTCTCGGCGCTCGGTCGGAGACGCCTTTATACTCTCTTTCTCTCTGGAAAGTTAGAGTTCGGAGTTGAACCTTTCTCAGCGCTCAGTCGGAGACGCTTTTATACTCTCTCTCTTTCTCTGGAGAGTTAGAGTCAGAATGTCGTTTTCTCATTCTTTCATGTCTTATTGCACAAATAATCATTGTGCTTCTTTTTATGTCCAAACTGTTTCAACCTTTTTAGGTTCTAAGTTATCCTGTATTTTATAATCTCAACAGAACAACTAACGAATGTAAATGCATAAAAGTAAATAACACACAATATTTTTATAGTGGTTCAGCTAAGTCATAGCCTACATCCACTTTATAGTTCTTTATTCATATCACCGGATTTTCCCAAGGCAAGCCATGTCTTATTACAGAGTTTATAGGAAAAACAGCAAAAAAGTATAGCATTTCTAATCCAAATATCGCATTAAGTGTTGGGCATTCCATGCTCGAGGGACTTCTTCGCCATCTACGGTCGTTAACTTGAATGTTCCTTTATCAAGTTTCCGTTGGATGACAAAGGGTCCTTCCCATTTTGGGCCGAGGTGAGGAAGAGATGGAAAAACTCTCTTTAGCACCAAATCTCCTGGTTCAAAAGTTCTGAGGCGAACTTTTTTGTCATAATAGTGTGCCATCTGATGCCGATGTCTTGCTGCACGCAAGTCTGCTTCGTCTCTTTTCTCTTCGACTTCATCAAGAGACTCAAGTAAAAGTGCCCGATTCGTCATCGGGTCATAATATGTCACCCTGTGGGAAGGAACTTCCAGTTCAACTGGAATTACTGCTTCTGAGCCAAAGGAGAGGGAGAAAGGGGTATGACCGGTAGCCGTTTTAAACGTTGTTCGATATGCCCACAAGCAATTCATCAACCCATTTTGCCTTTGCACGCTCTAATCGCTTTTTGAGGATGGATTTTATTACCTTGTTTATTGCCTCTACTTGCCCATTAGATTGTGGATAGGCAACTGCAGTATATCGTTTGTCTATCTTATATTTCCGGCAAAAGTCTCTGAATTCAGTGCTATCAAATTGGGTCCCGTTATCAGTAATAATCGTTCTTGGGATCCCGAATCGGCATATAATATTTCTGACCACAAAACTTATCACCTTTCTTGTGGTGATCTTAGTCAAGGGTTCAGCTTCCACCCACTTTGTGAAATAATCCACGGCTACTATGGCATACTTAGCTCCCCCTTTAGCAATCGGTAAAACTCCAATGATATCGATTCCCCATGTGGCAAATGGCCAAGGACTCACCATCGATTTAAGCTGGGTTGATGGTGCCCTGGGGATTTTGGCGAATCTCTGGCACTTATCGCAGCGTCGTGAATAATCAGCTGCATCCTTGTTGATCGTAGGCCAGAAGTATCCGTACCGCAATATTTTTTTTGCTAAAGTTTGACCTCCTGTATGATCTCCACACTCACCTTCGTGCACTTCTCTCAGTACACGCTTGATGTCGTCGTGTGCGATACATCGTAACAGGGGCATAGAAAATCCTTGCCTATAGAGGGTATCGTCTTGCATAACATATCTGGCAGCTTTGCGAACTACAGCTCTCTTCTCACTCTTCTTCGATGGGAGAGTCCCATTCTTAAGAAAACTCTTGATTGGAGTCATCCATGACTCCTTCTCTGGTTCCGCTTCAAGAACGAATTCAATTTCCATTGATTCAAAGCTTGGCGATTCCAATGTTTCAATTGGAATTACCTCAGTCCCTTCTGGATTGTCAGAACTAGCTAATTTTGCTAGTCTATCCGCTTTCTGGTTTTCTTCTCTGGGAATATGTGTTATGTTGTACCGCTCTAAGCTACTTAATAGCTCTTTCACTTTCTTGAGGTAAGCGACAAGTCGAGGTCCTCGAGCCGCGAACTCCTCTCGCACTTGACAAACAACAATCTTAGAGTCACAAAATATATCCATCACTTTTACTCCGAGGTCTTTAGCGAGTTTCAGCCCGGCAATCAAGGCTTCATACTCAGAGTCGTTGTTTGTTGCCGAAAATTCTAATCGCAGGGCGTAATATAACGACCGTCCCTCCGGAGTGACTAAGACAATTCCAGCTCCGGATCTTCGGTCATTTTTAGCTCCATCTGTATATAATTCCCACGGATTCATCTTTAGCTTATCCTCGGATTTAACCACTCGGTCATTGACTATTTCTTCCTCTGGAATGGTGAACTCCGCAATAAAGTCTGCTAGAGCTTGCCCCCTGATTGACTTTCGTGGTTGAAAATTCAAATCAAACTGGCTTAGTTCTATGTTCCATTTAATCAACCTTCCCGACGCTTCGGTTCTCTGCAGCACTTGTCTTAACGGCTGATCGGTGTATATGGTTATTGGATGGGCTTGGAAGTAGTGACGAAGCTTTCGGGATGCAATCAGGAGGCTGTAAGCAAGCTTCTCGATCTTTGGGTAGTTGCGCTCTGCCGCTGCTAATTTCTTACTCACATAGTATACTGGCCTTTGTACTTTGTCTTCTTCTTGAACCAGAACTGTGCTGACAGCGTGAGCCGAGACTGCTAGATAAACAAATAGTTCTTCGTGGTCTACGGGCTTTGATAAGATTGGCGGTTTTTCTAACAGTTCTAACAGATTTTGAAAAGCCTCGACACAATCGGGAGTCCACTGGAAGTTCTTCTTTCCCCTTTTTATCAAATCAAAAAATGGAACACATTTATCGGTGGCTTTGGAGATGAATCTACTTAGCGCCGCTACCTTCCCTGCCAGACTTTGGACATCTTTAATTTTCCTTGGTTCTTTGATATTTCTAATCACCGCTATCTGGCTAGGGTTGATCTCAATTCCTCGGGAACTCACAATGAAGCCAAGGAACTTTCCCGACGCCACTCCAAATGAACATTTTAAAGGATTCAATTTCATACGGTATTTTCGCAAGATACCAAACATTTCTGCTAAGTCTTGCGTATGACTGGAAGATTGCTTTGATTTAACAAGCATATCATCCACATAAACTTCCATAGTTTTTCCTATTTGATCATAAAACATTCTATTTACCAACCGCTGATAAGTAGCTCCAGCGTTTTTTAATCCGAACGGCATTACAACATAACAGTATAATCCCAAATTCGTAATGAAACTTGTATGCTCTTGGTCTGGTACATGCATAGGAATTTGATTGTATCCAGAGTATGCATCCATGAAAGAGAGAAGTTCATGACCTGCTGTCGAGTCTACAAGCTAGTCAATCCTGGGAAGTGGGAAACTATCTTTTGGGCAAGCCTTATTTAAATCTGAAAAGTCAATACAAGTTCGCCACTTTCCGTTTGGCTTCTTTACCAAGACAGGATTCGATATCCAGTCGGGATAAGTCGAATCTCGAATAAATCCATTTTGCTTCAATTTCTCTACTTCTTCTCTGAGAGCAGCCGGCCTCTCTGGGCCCAGCATGCGTCTCTTTTGCTTCACAGGCGGATGCTTCGGATTTACATTTAATTTGTGACTGATAATGGAAGGTGATATCCCACACATGTCAGCGTGGGTCCAGGCGAACACATCTAAGTTTGCCTTCAAGAAGTCTGTCAGCTCTTCAGCACGACGTGGATCCAATTGGGAACCAATCTTCAAAACTTTCGTCGGATCAGCTTTATCAACAGGAATTTCCACTGTTGCTTCATTAGGAGTTGCATTCCTAGCCTCTGGTTCCTCGTCTTTTCTAGGATCCAGGTCTTCAGGCGTTCCTTTTCGCAACTCCCTTGGGTTCAACCTCTCTAATTGCTATGCCGAGTCCCCCTTTGAGGGAGATGAGGCATCCTTACTCTCAGCATTAACTCCTTTCATCAACATCTTCAGTTCGGCCACATAGCAGGCCCGTCCAGAAACCTGATCCCCTCTTATTACTCCAGTCCCGGCTTCGGTTGGGAACTTTAGTAACAAGCACCAAGGGGCGATACAAATTCTAAACTCAGCGAGGGCCGGCCTCCCTAAAAATGCGTTATATGGCGAATCTACGTCCAGTACTACAAACTGAAGCATTCGCACTCTTCTACGTTCTCCTTGCCCTAGGGTCACAGGCAACTCTATATATCCCATAGGAGCTGTCGTCGCTCCGTTGAAACCTCTAATCCATCCTTCACAAGGTTTCAGATCTTCAGGCTCAAGCTTCATCTGATCAAATGACTTCTTGAACAAAATATTAACGGAACTTCCGTTGTCTACTAATACCTTATGGACCAAAGCCGGCCCAATAGTGGTAGTAATAACCAACGGATCATTTGTGGGAGATTGTATTCCCGTGTTGTCTCGGCTGCGAAACACCACGTCATCGAACATGGTTTTTTGTTGTTTGATGGGGGTGACATCTTCCAACTCGTCACCTTCATTCACATCTAGATGCTTGGCAGCATTCACATATTGGTCCATTGACCTAAAGCTTCGGATTGCCGGGTGAGGTCCGCCTACTATGGAGTTGATGACGATCCCTTTACCTTTCTGCTGCGCGGTAGGCTTAGGAGCAGGTAGGATTTGCTTTGGAGCCTGCTCTCCTTGCCCCCTGTCCCTCGGGGCAACCTTGTACTCATCCAACTTTCCTTCACGCAGCAGCTTTTCAATTACATCCCTCAAATGTCGACACTCATTGGTCGAATGTCCATGTGTTCCGTGAAACAAGCAAAATTTCCCTGTCGCCATTTCTTTCTCGGTCGAATCACGAGGTGGCGGTCTTTTGTACTGCAACACATTATACGTGTCCAGGTAAATATTTTCCAATGTGTCATTCAATGGTGTGTAGTTCTCGTAGTTCTGGAATCGGGGCCTTTTGTTTGGGTCGCTTCCCCTATTTCTGTTTCTCCTGTTACCGTTCGAATTACGGTTGTTGTTGTTTCCCCCCTTGTTTCCTACATTTACTTCAACCTTGCCAGAACTTTCCCCAGACTGTTTCACGGCAATATTACTCTGCACATTCTCCTTTGAAGCTGTCTCAGACTTTCTTTTCCGGTTTGCCCGGGCCTCCTCTCGTCTTAGATAAATATCGGCTTTTTCGTAGAATATCGCCCTTGTGGGGGGTGTCTTCCCAGAAAGGTAGTCTCCAAACTCAGATTCGGGATCGACTCCTTCCTTCAATGCCATCAGAATAGTGGGCTCATGCGGGTCACTGACCTCAGTTACAGCTTGGTTAAAACGATCTAAATATGCCCTTAAAGATTCTCCTGGTGCCTGTTTGATCCTTGACAATTCAATAACACTCTTGGACTTTCGAGCATGTAGTCGGAACTGGTTCATGAAACGCTCGCTTAGTTCTTTGTAATTAGAAATTGAACGAGGAGGAAGTCGGGTAAACCAAAATAAAGCCACATCTTCTAGGTAGATTGGGAACGCTTTGCACTTTACTTCATCGGGGGCAGCAGCGGCATTCATAAGCCACGAATACCGCATCAAGTGCTGTCCTGGATCAGTCCTTCCGTTGTATTTGTCCATCTGCGGCAAGTTAAAGCGTCGGGGAAACTGGAAATCTAGGATATCATCAGTGAACGGTGTATGGCTTCGCTCAATGCCATAGTCTTCATTCGTATAATTCCGGCTCTCGGACATAATTCGGCGAACCATCGCCTGCACATCGGCACTAGTTAGGGGCTGCTCAGGTTCCCTAGCCATAGTGTCCGAGTTCCTTCGGGGCTCTTGCTCTGGAGATGCCCTTCTTCTTCGAGCTGCCTCTACTCGATTCCTTTCCCTGTGTTCCCGGTCGATCTCGGGAAGAGGGGACTGGAATCTTTGCTCCCGAGTAGGGCTATCGTTTCCTAATGCTCGTGCGATATCCTCGCGAGATCCCAAAGATCCAAACGTTAGCTGCTCCACGTTCTGAGGTCGTTCGAGTGGCCTTCGCTCACGGGGCCTCTCTTCCTCGGAAGATGAAGATTGATCTACAGGTGTGTGACGAACCGGTGACGGAGTTCTCTGCCGGCGGAGCTCATTGATCTCCCGACTCATGAGCCTCATATTTTCCTGCATCATGAGGTTAGTGCGCTCATGAACTCTCATAGCTTCCCTCGTGCTCTCAAGCATATCAAGCAAGCGCGAGAAATCTCCTTGAGTGATGGGAGCAGATGGATTGACCTGGTCTCCAACCCTGGCAGCTGGAATTGGAGCATTCGCGGGGACTCGAGTAGATGTTCCAGCTTCACCAAGCATCGGGTCGGATCGGAGGTAGGAAGTCGGGTCGGATCGGAGCTGGGGTGCCTGGTCGGATCGGTGTGCAGCGATCAAGTCGGGTCGGTTCAGACTGGGGGAGTGCACTGCTTCAGAGTCTCCAACCCGGATCGGATCGGAACTTTCCCCTTGCTGTCGGTTCGGATTTCCTGCATTGATTCTCCCTGCTGCTGAACTCTGCCCCCTAGATCTTGTTACAACAGCATGTTGCTGATCTTCACCAGCTCCATTTCCTTGAACAGACTGGACTTCCTTGCCTTTTCCTCTGGCCATGAGTCTTTGACAATTACTTCAACGAATGTAAGAAAGTGGAGAAACTTAAGGATTCACTTCTTTGAACTCAACGGTCCAAAAAGTAGAAAGAGATCCCGGAAAATAAAGAATTTAGATGAGGATTCTCAGTGAAAGCACCAAAATGTTAGACCCAAATGTGGTTCTAACACCCAAATTGATTAGAAACAAGATAAAGTAAAGCAGAAATAAAAAAGAACACACAAGGTTTATAGTGGTTCGGCGAAGAAATGCCTACGTCCACTTAGTTTTCACTATATTTAGTAATTCAGTTACAAATGCAATGTAAGATTCGCTCACAACTCACTTTTGTTCACTCAAAATGATAAAAACAGGAAATGAGAGATGGTTTGGATTCTCCGGGAGTAAAGGAGTTCGGACGATGGAGGTACTTGGATTCTCAAAAATGCTGAAAAAGATCCTTTTCTTTGTCTCTAGATGGGGTATTTATAGGTGTGAATTTGCCTGAGATTCAATCCGGGTCGGAACACGTGTCATCCATCGCACTCTCTTCGGGTTCGGATGGGCTATCAGGCTGACAACGCATCAATGAGATGGACGCTAGGGGTAGGAATTGGTCATATCCGGTCCGGTTCTCCAGGCGACTTTATAGGAGATTTTTCTGGATCAAGGGTGCGGGTCGGAGACGTGCAGGTTGGGGGCTCGGATCGGAATACCCGATCCGAACCGGAGTAGCTTGGACGTCTCTTCTTCTCTAATCATACTCCGCTCCGCTCCGAAGTCGTGGCAAGCAGACGGCTTTCCGATCCACCTGAGATTTATTGGCCTTCCGATCCGATCAGGTATGCTTTGCCAATTTATCCAGTAAGAGACATCCGATCCGAACAGAGAATTTTACCCGATCCGAACCGATATGCTGCTATCAATCTGACTTGTGGTGTTTCCTTCCGATCCGAACCGGAGTCGTATAACTTGAAATACTCTTCAACGGTTGGTTTCTTGACTTTGTGTTGCCTAGTTCACAAAGTAGGCTAACATGACCCCTTTGCTTAATTCACACACTGAAAAGTCACTAGACTTACTCAGACTTACGTCTGGCCCATTTTTCTTTTGTCTTCTTTTTCTTCCGTTTCCCCCCCTCAGGTAGCCAGGGAGGGAATAACCCAGCTTAATTTGGACCGTCCATCTTTCCATGCTTGAAGACTCTGTGATGTTCGGCTTGGAACCTCTTATCTTTGGCTATGGCTTTCGACAAACTAGACTTGGGGATTTATGCAGTTTTATTTATGTTATATGCTTCTTTATGTTTTAAGCAAGGCAGAGATTATGATGAATTGTTTTGGAAGTTATGTTGAGACAATTTACTGTAACGGTTTTTGTATCGAACCACATATGAAATAATTGTTTGTTTTTCGTTGCTTGTATTGTTGTCTTGTAACTTTCTGTGTCTTTTACCTATAATGCTCCATCGAAGTTAAGACATTCCCTTTGTGAGTGATCTTAATGGAGGCGGGGTGTTTCACTTGGTATCAGAGCAAAGGTTTACTAGATCAGGTAAAAGTTTTTGAAAACTATTTTCAAAAAGAAGCATTTTTCAAGAAAAAGTGTTATTTTACTTTAAAAGGCATAATCCCTCAAAGCCATATGCATTATCTTTCTATCCTTTGTCTTGAATCTTTCCTTTTTCGTTTTAGCATGTCTGGGAATCTTAACCTTCCAGAGGGTGTACCGATACCCGGCTGGTTCAGGAGGTACCTAGAGGCTAGGGCCAACGACGTAGGCCCAGCAGACATTCCTCCTCCCCCTGCTGCAGCGGTTCCTCCTTCTCCTCCTCCTCGAGCGAATGCTTTCTAAAAAATATGTAGGGACTTTCGAGCCATGGGTGGAAAGAACTTCAATGGAAATGAATCCTTCGTGGAAGCAAGAAACTGGCTCAAAGAAACTGAGGATTTGTTTGAGATCTTCGAAGTGGATGATAAGCAAAAGATACAGTTGGCGGTATGGTTGCCCAAAGACGAAGCTTCCTATTGGTGGGAAGTCACTAACGCTGAAAGACTAATTGAAACTTGGATGGATTTTAGGATGAGGTTTGAAATGAAATTCCTCTCACAAGATGAACGAAGCCTACAGATGGAGAAGTTCTTAGCTCTCAAACAGGGAAGTATGTCGGTCAAGGAATACGTTAACCAACTTTATCAGCTGGCTTGGTTCGGATTGGAGTTAGTAAACACTCCACATAAGAAGGCTCTTCGCTTCGTTAAAGGATTGAATGAGCCACTGCACAGCGTAGCTATGTCCCATATACCTATGGGTGCAACTTATGAAAGACTGGTGGACATGGAACTGTTACAAGAAGAAGATAAGGCAGGCAAGAAGGAGACAAAAGAAGAAGCATCTCAAGATAAGAAAAGGGAAGGATCACAGAGCAAGAAGACAGACTCCAAGAAGGGAGGGAAAAACAACAAAACCCATGACAAGAGGAAGTGTAATTTTTGTGGCATTCTTGGACATCTGGTTAAGGACTGCAGGAAGAAGAAAAGAAAGATGGGTATCTATTTCCATTGCGGCGAGGCAGGACACATGGCTAGGGACTCCCCAAGAAAGCAAGGGAAATGGCAGAGAGTTGGATCTACTTCTGGAGGACAGGTCCACGCTCTCGTGGCACCTCCGCAAGAACAAGGTACAAATGATTCTGTTGAGAGTTTAGTTTATCTTTTTGATCATCTTGTTCGTACACTCTTTGATTCTGGCACATCGCACTCTTTTATATCTACTGCTTTAGTTGAATCTCTACACCTAGACACTAGTTTAGAAGAGGATCCCTTGGTTGTTTCAAATCCAATTGGGGGCTCAACTTATTTGTCAATGATTTGTTTGGATTTGGAAGTTTCTATATTAAGTGTGGGGTTTATATGCAATGCCTATGTTTTGGGCTTCACGGGCTATGGGTTAATTCTAGGCATAGTCTGGCTATCCAGTAATGGTGTCATCCTCGATTGTGAAAAGAGAGTGGTTAGTCTCATGACTTGCCTTGGTAACACTCTTAAAATTTCTTGTAATCCCATAAATTCTGTTATGCTTAGTTATCTAGAATCTCTGGATGCGTCTATTGAGAATTTGCAATCTGTTAGAGTAGTCCGTGAATACCCGAATGTATTTGAAGAGGTTAAAGGGTTACCTCCGAAGCGGGGGATAGACTTCCGCATATACCTCGTTGATAATGCAAAACCCGTCGCTCTACCCGTTAGACACATGGCTCCAAGGGAGAGGAAAGAACTCAACAAGCAAGTTAAAGAGATGCTTGAGAAGGGGTTTATAAGGCTGAGTATTTCTGAATGGGGTGCTCCAGTAGTGTTCGCAACTAAAGCAGACGGTTCGCTTCGCCTATGCGTCGATCATAGGGAGCTAAACAAGCTGACCAAGAAGAATAGGCACCCACTCCCAAGAATAGATGATTTGTTCGATCAGCTTGTAGGTGCATCGGTTTTCTCCCAACTAGATTTATCTACCGGATTTCATCAGCTGAGAGTGGTTGAAGACAACATCAACAAGACCGCGTTCAGAACTCCGGATGGTTTCTTCGAGTGGCTTGTCATGCCTTTTGGCCTGACAAACTCACCCGCTTACTTCGTCGATTTGATGAGCAGGGTGTTTAGGGAGTTCCTCAATAAGTTTGTGGTGGTCTTCGTAGATGACTTTTTGATTTTCTCGAAGAGTGAGGAAGAGCATGCTCAGCATCTAAAGGAAGTCATGTACACTCTTTGTACACACCGGTTAAAAGCCAAATTCTCCAAATGCCACTTCTGGAGGGAAGAAGTAAGGTTTCTTGGACACATGGTGTCCAAAGAAGGATTAGCTGTGGACCCCGAAAAAGTAGTTGCGTTACAAGATTGGAAGGTCCCATGGAATGCAACCGAAGTCCGAAGCTTCCTCGGGCTAGCGGGCTTTTACCGGAAGTTCGTCAAAGATTTTGCGAAAATGTCAGCTCCATTTACAAAGTTGACAAAGAAGAACTTAACTTTCACTTGGGATTTGGATTGCGATATTGCTTTACAACGCTTAAAAAGAGCTCTAACGATAGCCCCAGTTCTGACATTGTTGGATGGGAGCAAGATGTTTACCATATACACGGAAGCTTGTGGTACGGGATTAGGCACTGTCTTGGTGCAAGAAGGGAAGGTAGTAGCTTATGGAGGCCGACAGCTGAGAATACATAAGAAAACTACCTAACCCACGACCTAGAGTTGGCTGCCATCGTCTTTGCGCTTAAGTCTTGGCTCTATTATCTCCTAGGTGAGAAGTTTGAATTATATACTGACCATAAATCATTGAAGTACCTTTTCTCGCAGAAAATCTTAACTTGAGGCAACAAAGGTGGATGGAATTCTTGGCATCCTATGATTTTGAGATTTCCTATACCCCTGGCAAGGGTAATGTAGTAGCGGACGCCTTGAGCAGAAAGAGGCTGACCTTAAGCCCTCTCTTTGTAGAAAGGCAGGGCTTAGAGTATATAGCCAACTTTGATTTTAGACCCTCTGTCAATCATGTGACTGGTTTGTTAGCATCGCTAGAGGTGTGGCCTACTCTTTTGTACTCAATAGGGACCGCACAACGTGAAGACCCGCAGCTAGTTGATGTGATAGATAAGCTGAGTAGGGGTGAGACTTCTAGTCACCTCAATAGATACTCCATCGATGATAAGGGTTGGTTGAGGCGGGATGGAAGGCTATGCATCCCACAAGCAAGGGATTTGGTGGAGAAGGTTCTCGAAGAGGCACACCATTCCAAGTTGACCATACACCCCGGTGGATACAAAATGTACATGGACATCAAAACGGTTTTCTTTTGGGATGGCATGAAGAGGGATGTAGCAGAATTCGTCTCGAAGTGCTTAGTATGCCAGCAAGTCAAGGCGGAATAAAGGAAGCCTGGTAGTTTGCTTATCCTCTAGAGGTTCCACAATGGAAGTGGGATAGCATCTCGATGGACTTTATTGATGGGATGCCTAGGTCGAGAAGAGGCAATACCAGTATTTGGGTAATAGTGGACAGGCTCACAAAAAGCGCTCACTTCATAACCGTTAAGAGTAGAAGGACTGCCTCATCTTTAGCATCCATATATCTTAAAGAGATAGTCCGACTCCATGGCATGCCCTCTAGCATTGTTAGCGACCAAGATCCTATCTTTACGAGCGAGTTTTGGAAGAGCTTGTAAGAGGTTGTAGGCACATAGTTATCCTTAAGCACGACCTATCACCCCCAAGCCAATGGTCAGACAGAGAGAGTGAATAGAGTATTAGAAGACCTCTTGAGAATATGCATTCTTGACTTCGGAGGAACATGGGAGGATCATCTTACTTTGGTGGAGTTTGCCTGCAACAATAGTTACCAAGCCACCATAGGTATGGCACCCTTCGAAGCTTTATATGGAAGACCGTGCCGATCACCAACTTGTTGGTGGGAGTCTACAGATAAGCTCATACTTGGACCAGATATGATTAGAGAAACTTTAGAGAAAGTGGACTTGATACGAAAAAGAATGAAGACTGCCCAAGATAGACAAAAGTCCTACGCAGATAAGAGAAGGACCGACCTTGAGTTTGAGGTTGGGGACAGGGTTTTCCTTAAAGTATCTCCTTTGAGGAACGTCGTTCACTTCGGACTCGCAGGAAAGTTGGCACCAAGATTTGTAGGGCCGTTTACTATCATTGAAAAGATTGGGAAGATGGCTTACAGAGTAGAGCTGCCTGGAAGATTGGTTGGATTTCATAATGTCTTTCACGTTTCTCACTTACGAAAGTTCTTACATGAGTCTGCAGAAGTGGTGGAACCAAGCATATTAGAGGACGTAGAAGCAGAACGAGAGGCGATTGTGAGAAGAGTTCCAACACGTATCTTGGGTACATAAGTCAAGAAGCTACGCAACCGCGAAGTCAAACTTGTAAAAGTTCAATGGAGTAACGCTCAGGAAGACGCGACTTGGGAGACCGAGGCCAAAATACACGCAGCCTACCCTTTTCTTTTTTAGGGTACATCTTTGATCTCTTTTTCCTTAAGTTTGTTCATACTCGTATCTATCTTTTTAGTATTTTCCTCAGTGCCGTGCTCGATCCTTAGGTAGAAACCAATGGATGTAAACATGTATTTGAAACATGTTATGATTGATGGTTGTAAGTGATTGCAAGTGATTGCTAGTGGTTGCTCGTGGATGCATATACACACACTTTAGGAAATAGATCGGCTCAGTCACTTTCATATTGCATATGCATATATGTACTTATATATGATTGAAATATGGTGTGTTATCATATGGATGTTGCATTTGTATGAATAATTGTGAACTCATGTAGAAAGTATAATTAGGGAAGATTGTGTACATTATGGACGCATGACACCGACATGACTTGCATTAAGGAGGTCAAGTGAATCAGTAGACCGCCTGGTTTTGCATTAGATAAGGACATGTACATACACTATGCATATGATCATGAAAAATTAGAAGTCTTTTAAGGACAATGGACGCCTATGTTTGATGGTTGAGTAGATGGACGATTGGATGGTAGGATATACGATCTTCTTGACTTGAAGATTTCGGGGATGAAATCCTTAAAGGAGGGGAGAATGTAACACCCCGTGTTTTCGGTAAACCTTAAAGTAACGAATTAAAGAATAATTAATTTTAAATGTGAGAATTAAGGGAAAGGGATATTCCATTGTGTTCATCTCGGAATTCTAGTTGAGACAGAGTCCGAGTTTGCATGAATTGGACTTCGTTTGAAGAAGTTATGGCCTTCAGAAGTTTTAGAAATTCAAAATTCAGATTCAAACATAAAAGAGGGCAGGGTAGGAAAGATTCCTGCCCAGGCCAGGTCGACCAGGAGGACGACCTACCCTATAGGTCGACATGGGGGTCGACCTATCCCCCCCCCCCCAGGCAGATATGAAAGGATGACGATTTCTGACTCCCTGCTGAGTCTTTAGGGCTGAGATGTTATCCTATCTTGACTGGATGGCCTTGATTATTTCTAGGGTTAATCTGACGGCTCTAAATTAATTAAAACTCTATAAAAACAACCTAACTCTTAACCCTAAACCACAAATATCCATACCAAGAGCCGCCATGCCGTCAACGGTGAACCTAGAATAGCCGTCATCTCTTCCAACTCAAAGGCAAGATTGAAGCGACATCAAAATTAAATGTAATCTAATTCATATAAGAAAATTCAACGATCTACATCAACGACGAGCAATTCAATTTCAGAATACAGATCCCAGAACTCAAGAATTCCTTCTTGTTGTAAGTGTGGTTATCTTTCAGATGCGAATGAATTAAATACATGGTTTGTAATGAATTGTAAAATAGAATTGTATTAAGTTGTATGTGATGCTGATTTATGTTTATTCATGTCTGTTCTATCGTATATGCCTATGAATTATTGTGGTTTATCATGTTTTATGGAAACTGGTGAATAAGCCTATGATGTTATGAAATTATCATATGTAAGGTTGGGGATATTATACAAGTTTTAGGCTAAGTCATATAGTTTATGCCTAATTGTTTAGACCCATTATGTATACATGTTTAGATCTACGACCTTGTGATGACATCTATATGTTGTATGTTAGTTTAGAAATTATGCCATGTTTATGCAAGTTAAGTGATGCTATCATGTTATGAATACATGCAAGTTTATAGGTTAAAAACATGACTATGTAAACCTATATGTTTAGATCTACAACTTTACATGTTAGAACCATATGCCTTTATGTTAGATCAATATTAACATAATTCAATCTATACAACTTCACCACTACACGTCTAATTAGATTTTGGTAGTTCTATGTAATGCTATTAGTTTATGATTCATGTTGCATAGATCTAGTTTGCAAGTTCATAATTAAAAATATATTATGCCAAGTTCATGTGACACATTTGTAGTTAGATCCATATTTTTGTATGACGTTAGAATACTGCAAGTTCATCTTTTTCCCTTTTTATTTTATTAGTTAGGCTAAAATGTCGAGCCTAACATCTTCTATAATTTTGCGAACGTACAACGGGGGTAACGTTGGGAAAAACCTGAAATTATTCATAATTAACATATTTGGCTCATAACCACGTAAATGGTATGACATTGAAATGGTATAATTTACTTACCAAAAATTATGAATCTGATTTAGAAGGAAAGTGATCCATAACATTAAATTTTTGACAAATTTACATATAAGCATAAAAGGATAAATATATAAATTTAGAAAAGATGAATATGCCTAACCCGAGGTTAGACTGAGTTGTGGTGTAAAACTACCCGGAACGGACCGACACATCCAGTGACCACAACAATACTTGTCTAATGTGGGTGGTTAGTGAATTGAGCTCAAAGAGGACCCGAGGTTAGACTAAGTTGTGGTGTAAAACTGCCCGGAACCGACCGGCACCTCCAGTGACCACAACAATACCTGTCTAATGTGAGTGGTTGGTGCTCTAATTAAGCTAAGTCAAGAGTATTAGGGTTAAGTGAATTAAGGAAACACTTAACCAATCCAACATGTTAGCTAAACTGATGGGTGGGGTTAAGGTAAATTTGGACACTTAACCAAGTTAACATATTGACTGAAAAACCCTAGCAACGGGGACCCATTTCAGCAGTTACCCATGTAGATGTATTATGGGACCCTGAACTAGGCAGGTTGGGGCACGATTACTGGGCTGATGATAAGCGGTCATAAACATCGGCGGTGGTGGATCAGTGTAGGTTCAGGCGGAGTATCGGGCATGCATGTTCTCTGGAGTGGAAAAAGCTGGCACTGAGCATTAGTAGTCATACACTGTGCATCTTGAATCGTGTCGGGTTGCCACCATAGGATTTGATACACCTCCTAGTGGGACCAGCACAGGTATCTATAGTCAAGCTGGGGCCGAAGGACACACGTGATAAATGTATGCTAGTAGGAACTGATCGATATAAGGGAATCATTTCACCATGAACACGTGGTGCTAGTTGGATAAGTATAAGTAGGTGCAGAGAATTAAACATAGGTGCGATGTATATTCGGTTTATCCTGCCTTATATATGTAACAACCCGGAATATGCGAGCCAATTTAAAATTTTTATTTTGGCAATTTTAGTGAATTTGGAATATTTAAAATGAATTATTTTAAATAATATCGACGAGAAATTTATTTTGAATAGAAATAGAACGTATATATTTATATAGATCGTCGTTGGAATATATATTTATTTATTTTAAATTATAAAAGGAATTGAAAATGGCGCGGTAGTTCGAAAATTCGATTTCAAACTTCAAATGAATGTACCGGGTGCAAAATAAACCGGATTTTAGTAAAACTAAAAATATTCGAATCTAATTGAGAATATATTTCCAACGAATCCGAAAAATTGAAATTTCATAGCGGGAATCAAAAGATATGTCCAGTTGTAGGTTCTGAATAGTCGCTATGGAATTCTGGCCCTTAAAAATGGAAATTTTGCTAATGACTTCGGATTTCGACGAAACCACTTTTGTTGGATCCGTGATGTCAAGTTATTGCTAGGTTTCATGATTCGTAATTATTCGATTCAATATGTGAGCGTGGCAAAGGAAAACGCGTTTGACCAGTTTAAGTTGATTTCGATCGACCTGAAAATGGCCATTTTTCAAACGGTCTCAGAATTTGGTGAAATTAGTTTTGTTAGGACCGTATCATCAATACGAAGCTAGAAAATATTTTTCGGGGATTTTTAGAGTTCATATATGACCCCAGTAAATTGAAATGTACATTTAAAATTCAATATAATGATTTAAATGTAAATTTGCTGAAAACTGATCGAAATGATCAAATCAGCTTACTATACATATCCCATTGTGTTCGGAATGGGGGTAATTAGCTAGGGACGACAGTCGGTGGGTTCGATTTTAGGTTCGGATGAAAAGTCAACTAATGGAGGATTAAATTAAATAAATAAATATCTTCCTTTATTCCCTCAGCCCCCTATACTTTTCCCTCATTGACCGATCAGTTGAAATTAAAAAAAAAGATCGAGCAAAAAGACCCCGCGCCCCATTGGAACTCCGCCATCGCAACTCGCCAGAGCCGCCATCCACTTCTCCGCCAGCGCCAGCCCCACCGCGCCGAACTCCGGCCACCAAACCCTCTCCCAGTCAACGGCGAAACCCTCCAATCGATCTAACCGCGCCCCAATGCCCTTTCCCCCAAATCGACTTCCTCCTAGCCTGCGCCGCCTCCACCTCACCTCCGCCTCCCCCTTCCTCCTCCAGACTAGAGTGCGTCCTCCCCCGACGACCTCCGCCAGCCGTGGAACCCTGTTCATCGAAAACCATAAATTTTGGTGAGTTTTCAGTTTTAAATTCTTGGACTGATGATCTTTAATCATGTAAAAGTCAAGATAATTTTTATTTACATCAAGTCTATATTTTTATCATATAAAGTTCATGTTTTTATATTTTGAAAAAAAAAATATATATTTTTTTTAAAAAAATCAGTTTGTAAAGCAATAAAAATTTATTTTTTATAAAGAGAAAGTCGATATTTTTATAAAGAGAAAGTCGATATTTTTATAAAGAGAGTCGATATTTTTATAAAGAGAAAGATGATATTTTTATAAAGAGAAAGATAGTATTTTTATATAGTGAAAGATCGAATTCTAATATAGAAGAAAGCGTTTTAAAAATATAATCTTTATTATATGAACATCGATGTAAAATATAGAATTTTTATCTATAAAGTAGCGATGTAAAAATAGAATTTTTATCTATATAGTAGCGATGTAAAAATAATTTTTTTATCTATATAGTAGCGATGTAAAAATGGAATTTTTATCCATACGGAGTGATTATAAAAAATATGATTTTTATATACATAGCAACAATATAAAAATGTGATTTTTATATATGTAGTGGCTACGGGCAGCGAAAGTGACAAAAGGCGAGAACAACGATGACTTCTACATAAGAAGAGTCGTGGCGCTGGTTTAGCTAAACGGTGAGAACTTCTCACCTTAAATTTACTTTTCTAGTTAAATATATATACTAGAATGTAGACGGTGTTTAGTAGCACCCGACACCATCGTCCACAGAACATGGACTTGTTTGTTTGGTTGTGTAGTTGGTTAGATTATTTGATTTGAATTTGATTGTTTGGTGAAATAGAATGGATTTGATTGATATGTGTGTGGCATGGGCCATAATTAGACCGGGGATAAGGCTAGGCCTTCTCCCGTTTCTAGTATCGTGTCGTTATGCCGCCGAAATTTTCTAAAATAAGTTAGAAAAATAAAGATATCATTTTATTTAATAAATGAACCGAATAGAATATTCATAGGTTTAATAAAATATTATGGTCGTTAAAAATATAATTTTTAACGAGAATGTGAATAAAATAAATATTCATTTACAAACAGGACGGTTTGTTTATGTACACCTATTTGAAGGATATTGATTGGGACGATAAATTTTACACATCGCGCAACTGCACAAATAATATTCAGTGTTTGTTGATTTGAAACCCCACACGGGTGTTGGGATGATATTTGGCGTACACTACTCCCAGTTATTTAATTATATGTCGATCGATTGGTCGACAGGCTGTGTAAGTGTTAATTATTTATATTTGATGCTTATGCAGTTGTGTGGTGCACTCTGGATGATGGCTGATTGTTTATCATTGCTATTATATACATGTGTTGTATGGAATCCATATAATTAACGTTATATGGTAATTGATTGGGCCTCATTCCAATTGAAAAAATAAAGAATATTATAAAATAAAGGTTCATGTGTTGACAGTACTCATCCGTTGAGATTAGTCATGTGTTGAACGAAATATTTTAACAATAAAATTTACATCTTTATCATATATAAAATTAGAAACTAACTGGAAAATAGATAAGATGAGTGGTCTCCTGGATATTGATCAGATGTTGGTTTCGGCCTTCGGGGTTAATATTTAGGGAATCGTTCTCTTACAAATTTACGGTTGAAGTCTGATTTGAAATCGAACGATAGATACCATAATTTTTATAAAATATATTAAATAGCAAAAATAGTCGCGTGTTGATAGTACTCGTCCGTTGAGATTAGTCATGTATTGAAAGAAATATAGATTCATTTGTTGAATAGAATAACGAAGTTATTGAAAAATATATGAGATGCGCTATTTTGACGCGAACGATATTTATATCGATTATATTCGTTTTTATAATGAATATTGAAAAGAGATTTAATATTTTGAATTGAATTGAATATATAACGAATTCGAATTGAATTGGATATAAAACGAATTCGAATTGAATTGAATATATAACGAATTCGAATTGAATTGAATATAAGACGAATTCGAATTGAATTGAATATAGAACGAATTCGAATTGAACTGAAAACGAATTGAAATAGAATCAAAATCAACTTGAAATGAATTCAAATTGAATTGAGATTTGAATTGAATTGAAATGAATTGAAATGAATTTAAAAAGAATTTATAAGGAAAAATTCAATTTTGATTTGAATTTGAAATGGAAGTTGAAATTGTTTTGAAAATGAATTTAAAACTATTTATAAAATTCGTTTTAAATAGAAATTGATGAAATATATATTATATATATAATATAATGGCCTGAATAGAACGCGCTGCGCCGCTGCAGTTCATGAATTTCGACCATTGATTTCGAACGAACATTACGGGAGATCCGACCGTCGGATTCTCCTAAAACCAGAACCGTTGGGTTCGTATCGAAAAGAGATTTCTAACAAATATTAGAAATTTGAAATCTAACGGTTGGATTTGGAGATATGTCCAAATCAATTTCAGAAAAGGTCGCTGTAAGTGCAGTTCGATGGCCGTTGTTGGAAATCGACTGTACGGGCCTTGATAAAATTATTAAAAATATCAATAATCGGTGTAAAATCATAAGAAATGATTTGGGAAAAACTGGGATGAAAAACTCCATATTTGAAAAGATAAAAATAGATTTTTATCGAAATGAACTAGTTTTGAACTAGAATTAAAACCCAATTATTTTTAAATAAATAAATTGGATTCGAAATGGGTTTTAAATAACCAGAATTTCTAATATATTTAATTGGAATGGAATTAGAATTGATTTGTGGGTTTATCGTGAACGGCGTTTTAAATAACACTTGTTCTTTAACCCGATAATAAATAGAATGTGATTTGGGTTTATCGTGAACTGTGTTTTAAATGACATTAGTTCTTTAACCCAGTAAAAGGAGTTTTAATGAATCTGTAATTAGATTGGAATGTGAATGGATAAGTTAAATTATCAAATTTGGAAAGTGAACGAGAATGGAGTATTACCAGTTTTGCTCCAAAACGATAGTTAAATCTTTAAATAGATTTGAACGAGAAATTCTAATTAATTTTACCGATAACACCATGGTATTAGATATGGGGTATTATCAGTTTTGCTTCATGGGATGAATAGGTTGGGATTGGGAAATAAAATAAATAATTACTTCGTTGTGGTTCGCTAATCCCGACTAGTTGGAAAATCATAATATGGTTTGAAATGATATCCAAAGGAAGGTAAAAGAATAAATTTGAAAGAATTTGTCTTCGATAAAATTAATCGGAACCTTTCCCTAAGAATGTGAAATTTAGAAACTAACTGTAGGTTAGCTAAGAAGAATGGTTTCTTGGGTATTGATCTGATGTTGGTTTCGGCCTTCGGGGTTAATATTTGGGGAATTGTTCTCTTGCTAATTTACGGTTAGTGACTGATGAATTGGAATGAGGCGTATTTTGTGTTTGTTAACATTTGTTTAATATATACGCGGGTCATTCAGAAAGGCCGGGTTTATACCCATTCTGAATAACCGATTTGACGATATGTCGAAGATGAGGACGGTGGTTGAAGATCGGAAGTCTTCACATCGTCTGGGTGATTACTAATGATCTTGATTGGGCTGTACACCCAAGATGAGGGAATCAGTTGGTGGTCGTCCAGACGTACTTGGAGATTGATGGATATGCGAGGAAAGTGCCTCCGGTTTCGTTCAGACCCAGAACGAACTTGTAAATGGACTGTGTGTCTGACATTGGATTTTATTCTATGTTGATTGATCTCTATTAAATATACATCTGTTTGGCGGCGGAGAATTTATTCTTTTGCTTAACGCCCTTCTCTGAGACGTACGAGCTTAGAGGTTGTATATCGATGGACATCAGTCGCATGGCATGAATTTCCTGTGTGGCATGCCTGAGTGATGATCAAGGCTTCTGTTGAAAAGCAAAGTCTTGTGGTTGATGATCAAAGCACGGCCTACGTGGCATAGCTTTGTGTATAGCGTGGGTTCGCGAGCCTCACACCTCGGTATGAGTCAAAAACGGGATACGGACCGTTGGGAGAACACGACGTTTCTTTCTAGCTATGGGTGGTGTCAGTGCTTAAACTGGCTGACATTTATATACTTTTCACCTTTGTGGTTGTTGGAATGAGGAGCCTTAATATTAGGTCTGATAGGACCGGGAAACGTGTGTTCAGCAGTTGCCAATCCTCAAACATAACGGAGGACCGGCCCAACCGATCCAAGTGGCTGCCCAGAGTGTGTAGTCCTGAGATATTTTCTAGAGTGTCTCGAATCGGAGAGGAGCTTGCCCCTTGCCTCGAATCATGATGGAAATCCAATTTCCAATACGTGTATTTCAGTTTTATTTGTAGAGCCTAGTATGGCGACATAGTGGGATGGGGCACTTATGCCATCTATGATTGATATTTATGATTGAAATTATTTTGACACTATACACTTATAATAGTATCAAATGATTTGTTTTAAACGTACCAAGCACGTTTGGCTATTATAAGGGAAAACCCTATCCTCCGGCTTGCGTTGCATTGTGTGATGGGACCTGGGTCTTATAATAGCTTCATTTTTCGAAAAAGCATTACGTTGTTTATTCTATGCACTGGTATTCTTGGGAGGAAACCCGTTCTGTGTTATACGGCGTGGTCCCTTGAATTACTCTCTTTTAAAGTAAAGTTTTAAATAACTGTTTTAGTTCTCACACCAGTCACATGACTGACCTGGAGATTATTGTTTTAACCTAAACTCTAGGGGCACCTATTTTCGACACGGGCAACTAGTAGTTTTGGTTTTGCAAATTTATATTCATAAGATCCTGATTTACAGCTGGAACGATACTCGGAAAGCTCTGTATCCGTGTATTACTTCTAGTTGTGTTTTGTATTATTTTTCCGCTGCAGTACTGTATTCAAATCTCTGATATTCTTTGTTGTATAATATTTAATCATACTCTGTATATTCTTGTATTCTGATGGAATTGTTGTAATAAACTATGAAATGTTCTTCCGTTTGCGTTCTGATTCGTCTTGTGCTCACGGTAATTCGTCCTTTTTCTTCTCTTCGGAGAATGGGGAAGTACGGGTCGCTACATTTGGTATCAGAGCTCTAGTTTGCAGAGCTCAAGAACAAGACACATTAGAACCATACGAAAGAATTCATCAGATATTGGATTAGTAATATCCAATTAGAATGACTCGTTAGAGATAGGATCAGTGGTATCCTAGAATGAGTGTGAGGAGTATATTTTAAAAGTGAAAACAAATTTTGTTTTGAAAATTTAATTCAATTATTCGTATTTGAATATTTATTTGTATTGATTTGGACTATCCAGTATATAGAGATTTTGCATATACGTTCGATCCGCGTGTATTCAAAGTTTTAATATATTGGGCAGATATAGAATCACACTCTAGCCGCTCGGGGATAATTCCGGTGATGCCCGGGCATCATCAGTGATTGTGTTCGTGTTTCGAAGGTGTGATATTTATATATTTCCTATTGAATGGTGTGAGAACCGAAATTAGATAGGGCCTATTGTTGTGATTTGGCATCAAAAATCTGATTTTTGGATTATGTATTTAAGTAATGAATTTGAAAAGATAACCAACTAATTGATTGATGGTTGTGTTGTTTGTCTATTTGTTTGAAATTTTGAACCATTACGCCTAATAGAATCAAATATTGAATTGTTTGAAAATTAGTCGCTTTTGCTTGCATATACATGTACTTACATTGAACAGGTCATAGCAAGGAGGCTAGAGAAGAGAAATAAAATTGTTTGCCCGACAAATAGGTACATGTTTACCATAATTTACTGTTTTGTTTGGGTGGTGATGATTTTATGAGCCGATTGGCTTTTTCTTTTTCTTTTTGAGATCAGAGGGCCTGTATGGCAATTTTGGGATTTTCACTGTGCTCCCGGTGCAGGGGAGCTTATGGCGAAATTTTTCGAAAATTTGGGGTGTTAGCCAAATTTTTGAAAAATTTGAAAAGTTCTTAGAAACTGAAAAAGTTGAAGAACTTAAGCCGTAGTCAAAATACTGGTAGTTGAGTTGATTTGTTAAACAACTTTCGGCTTCGTTCCTTTTCGGGGATGAAAAGTTTTAAATGGGGGAGATTGTAACAACCCGGAAAATGCGAGCCAATTTAAAATTTTTATTATGGCAATTTTAGTGAATTTCGAATATTAAAATGAATTATTTTAAATAATATCGACGAGAAATTTATTTTGAATAGAAATAGAACGTATATATTTATATAGATCGTTGTTGGAATATATATATATTTTTATTTTAAATTATAAAAGGAATTGAAAATGGCGCGGTAGTTCGAAAATTCGATTTCACACTTCAAATGAATGTACCGGGTGCAAATAAACCGGATTTTAGTGAACCCAACAATATTCGAATCTAATTGAGAATATCTTTCCAACGAATCCGAAAAATTGAAATTTCATAGCGGGAATCAAAAGATATGTCCAGTTGTAGGTTCTGAATAGTCGCTATGGAATTCTGGCCGTTAAAAATGGAAATTTTGCAAACGACTTCGGATTTCAACGAAACCACTTTTGTTGGATCCGTGTTTTCAAGTTATTGCTAGGTTTCAAAATTCGTAATTTTTCAATTCAATATGTGAGCGTGGCAAAGGAAAACGCGTTTGACCAGTTTTAGTTGATTTTGATCGACATGAAAATGGCCGTTTTTCAAACGGTCTCAGAATTTGGTGAAATTAGTTTTGTTAGGACTGTATCGTCAATACAAAGCTAGAAAATATTTTTCGGAGATTTTTAGAGTTCGTATGTGACCCCAGTAAATTGAAATGTACATTTAAAATTCAATATAATGATTTAAATGTAAATTTGACGAAAACTGATCGAAATGATCGAATTAGCTTACTATACATATCCCATTTTGTTCGGAATGGGGGTAATTAGCTAGGGACGACAATCGGTGGGTTCGATTTCAGGTTCGGATGAAAAGTCAACAAATGGAGGATTAAGTTAAATAAATAAATAAATAAATAAATATCTTCCTTTATTCCCTCAGCCCCCTATACTTTTCCCTCATTGACCGATCAATTGAAATTAAAAAAAAAATCGAGCAAGAAGACCCGACGCCCCATCGGAACTCCGCCATCGCAACTCGCCGGAGCCGCCACCCACTTCTCCGCCAGCGCCAGCCCCACCGCGCCGAACTCCGGCCACCAAACCCTCTCGCAGTCAATGGCGAAACCCTCCAATCGATCTAACCGTGCCCCAATGCCCTTTCCCCCAAATCGACTTCCTCCTAGCCTGCGCCGCCTTCACCTCACCTCCGCCTCCCCCTTCCTCCTCCAGACCAGAGTGCGCCCTCCCCCGACGACCTCTGCCAGTCGTGGAACCCTGTTCATCGAAAACCATAAATTTTGGTGAGTTTTCAGTTTTAAATTCTTGGACTGATGATATTTAATCATGTAAAAGTCAAGATAATTTTTATTTACATCAAGTCTATATTTTTATCATATAAAGTTCATGTTTTTATATTTTGAAAAAATATTTTTTTTTAAAAAAAAATCAGTTTGTAAAGCAATAAAAATTTAATTTTTATAAAGAGAAAGTCAATATTTTTATAAAGAGAAAGTCGATATTTTTATAAAGAGAAAGTCGATATTTTTATAAAGAGAGTTGATATTTTTATAAAGAGAAAGATGATATTTTTATAAAGAGAAAGACAGTATTTTTATATAGTGAAAGATCAAATTTTTATATAAAAGAAAGCGTTTTAAAAATATAATCTTTATTATATGAACATCGATGTAAAATATAGAATTTTTATCTGTATAGTAGCGATGTAAAAATAGAATTTTTATCTATATAGTAGCGATGTTAAAATAGAATTTTTATTTATATAGTAGCGATGTAAAAATGGAATTTTTATCCATATGGAGTGATTATAAAAAATGTGATTTTTATATACATAGCAACAATATAAAAATGTGATTTTTATATATGTAGTGGCTATGGGCAGCGAAAGTGACAAAAGGCGAGAACAACGATGACTTCTACATAAGAAGAGTCATGGCGCTGGTTTAGCTAAACGGTGAGAACTTCTCACCTTAAATTTACTTTTCTAGTTAAATATATATATACTAGGATGTAGACGGTGTTTAGTAGCACCCGACACCATCGTCCACAGACCATGGACTTGTTTGTTTGGTTGTGTAGTTGGTTAGATTATTTGATTTGAATTTGATTGTTTGGTGAAATAGAATGGATTTGATTGATATGTGTATGGCATAGACCATAATTAGACCGGGGATAAGGCTAGGCCTTGTCCCGTTTCTAGTATCATGCCGTTATGCCGCCGAAATTTTCTAAAATAAGTTAGAAAAATAAAGATATCATTTTATTTAATAAATGAACCGAATAGAATATTCATAGGTTGAATAAAATATTATGGTCGTTAAAAATATAATTTTTAACGAGAATGTGAATAAAATAAATATTCATTTACAAACCGGACGGTTTGTTTATGTACACCTATTTGAAGGATATTGATTGAGACAATAAATTTTACACATCGCCCAACTGCACAAATAATATTCAGTGTTTGCTGATTTGAAACCCCACACGGGTGTTGGGATGATATTTTGCGTACACTACTCCCAATTATTTAATTGTATGTCGATCGATTGGTCGATAGGCTGTGTAAGCGTTAATTATTTATATTTGTTGCTTATGCAGTTGTGTGGTGCACTTTGGATGATGGTTGATTGTTTATCGTTGCTGTTATATACATGTGTTGTATTGAATCAATATAATTAACGTTATATGGTAATTGATTGGGCCTCATTCCAATTGAAAAAATAAAGAATGTTATAAAGTAAAGGTTCATGTGTTGACAATACTCATCCGTTGAGATTAGTCATGTGTTGAACAAAATATTTTAACAATAAAATTTACATCTTTATCATATATAAAATTAGAAACTAACTGGAAAATAGATAAGATGAGTGGTCTCATGGATATTGATCTGATGTTGGTTTCGGCCTTCAGGGTTAACATTTAGGGAATCGTTCTCTTACTAATTTAGGGTTGGAGTCTGATTTGAAATCGAACGATAGATACCATAATTTGTATAAAATATATTAAATAGCAAAAATAGTCGCGTGTTGACAGTATTCATCCGTTGAGATTAGTCATTTATTGAAAGAAATATAGATTCATTTGTTGAATATAATAATGAAGTTATTGAAAAATATAAAGCCGTGTTGATTAGAGATGCGCTATTTTGACGCAAACGATATTTATATCGATTATATTTGTTTTTATAATGAATATTGAAAACAGATTTAAGATTTCGAATTGAATTGAATATATAACGAATTCGAATTGAATATAAAACGAATTCGAATTGAATTGAATATATAACAAATTCGAATTGAATTGAATATAAAACGAATTCGAATTGAATTGAATATAAAACGAATTCGAATTGAACTGAAAACGAATTGAAATAGAATCAAAATCAACTTGAAATGAATTCAAATTGAATTGAGATTTGAATTGAATTGAAATGAATTTAAAAAGAATTTATAAGGAAAAATTCAATTTTGATTTGAATTTGAAATGGAAGTTGAAATTGTTTTGAAAACGAATTTAAAACTATTTATAAAATTCATTTCAAATAGAAATTGATGAAATATATTATATATTATATATATATATATATATATATATAATATAATGGCCTGAATAGAACGCGCAAAGCCGCGGTAGTTCGTGAATTTCGTCCATTGATTTCGAACGAACATTACGGGAGATCCGACCGTCGGATTCTCCTAAAACCGGAACCGTTGGGTTCGTATCGAAAATAGCTTTTAACAAATATTAGAAATTTGAAATCTAACTGTTGGATTTGGAGATATATCCAAATCAATTTCAGAAAAGGTCGCTGTAAGTGCAGTTCGATGGCCGTTGTTGGAAATCGACTGTATGGGCCTTGATAAAATTATTAAAAATATCAATAATCGGTGTAAAGTCATAAGAAATGATTTGGGAAAAACCGGGATGAAAAACTCCATATTTGAAAAGATAAAAATAGATTTTATTCGAAATGAACTAGTTTTGAACTAGAATTAAAACCCAATTATTTTTAAATAAATAAATTGGATTCGAAATGGGTTTTAAATAACCAGAATTTCTAATATATTTAATTGGAATGAAATTAGAATTGATTTGTGGGTTTATCGTGAACGACATTTTAAGTAACACTTGTTCTTTAACCCGATAATAAATAGAATGTGATTTGGGTTTATCGTGAACTGTGTTTTAAATGACATTAGTTCTTTAACCCAGTAAAAGGAGTTTTAATGAATCTGTAATTAGATTGGAATGTGAATGGATAAGTTAAATTATCAAATTTGGAAAGTGAACGAGAATGGAGTATCACCAGTTTTGCTCCAAAACGATAGTTAAATCTTTAAATAGATTTGAACGAGAAATTCTAATTAATTTTACCGATAACACCATGGTATTAGATATGGGGTATTATCAGTTTTGCTTCATGGGATCAATAGGCTGGGATTGGGAAATAAAATAAATAGTTACTTCGGTGTGGTTCGCTAATCCCGACTAGTTGGAAAACCATAATATGGTTTGAAATGATATCCAAAGGAAGATTAAAGAATAAATTTGAAAAATTTATCTTTGATAAAATTAATGGGAACCTTTCCCTAAGAATGTGAAATTTAGAAACTAACTGTAGGTTAGCTAAGAAGAATGGTTTCTTGGGTATTGATCTGATGTTGGTTTCGACCTTCGGGGTTAATATTTGGGGAATTGTTCTCTTGCTAATTTACGGTTAGTGACGGATGAATTGGAATGAGGCGTATGTTGTGTTTGTGTAACATTTGTTTATTATATACGCGGGTCATTCAGAAAGGCCGGGTTTATATCCATTCTGAATAACCGATTTGACGATATGTCGAAGATGAGGACGGTGGTTGAAGACCGAAAGTCTTCACATCGTCTGGGTGATTACTGATGATCTTGATTGGGCTGTACACCCAAGATGAGGGCATCAGTAGGTGGTCGTCCAGACGTATTTGGAGATTGATGGATATGCGAGGAAAGTGCCTCCGATTTCGTTCAGACCCAGAACAAACTTGTAAATGGACTGTGTGTCTGACATTGGATTTTATTCTATGTTGATTGATCTCTATTAAATATGTATCTGTTTAGCGGCGGAGAATTTATTCATTTGCTTAACGCCCTTCTCTGAGACGTACGAGCTCAGAGGTTGTGTATCGATGGACATCAGTCACATGGCATGAATTGCCAGTGTTGCATGCCTGAGTGGCAAATGATCAAGGCCTCTGTTGAAAAGCAAAGTCTTGCGGTTGATGATCAAAGCACAGCCTACGTGGCATAGCTTTGTGTATAGCGTGGGCTCGCGAGCCTCACACCTCGGTACGAGTCAAAAACGGGATACGGACCGTTGGGAGAACACGACGTTTCTTTCTAGCTATGGGTGGTGTCAGTGCTTAAACTGGATGACATTTATATACTTTTCACCTTTGTGGTTGTTGGAATAGGACCAGGAAATGTGTGTTCAGGAATTGCCAATCCTCAAACGTAACGGAGGACCGGCCCAACCGATCCAAGTGGCTGCCCAGAGTGTGTAGTCCTGAGACATTTGCTAGAGTGTCTCGAATCGTGACGGAAATAGAATTTCCAATACGTGTATTTCGGTTTTAATTGTAGAGCCAAGTATGGCGACATAGTGGGACGGGTCACTTATGCCGTCTATGATTGATATTTATGATTGAAATTGTTTTGACACTATACACTTATAATAGTATCGAATGATTTGTTTTAAACGTACCAAGCATGTTTGGCTATTATAAGGGAAAACCCTATCCTCCGGCTTGCGTTGCATTGTGTGATGGGACCTGGGTCTTATAATAGCTTCATTTTTCGAAAAAGCATTGCGTTGTTTATTCTATGCACTGGTATTCTTGGGAGGAAACCCGTTCCGTGTTATATGGCGTGGTCCCTTGAATTACTCTCTTTTAAAGTAAAGTTTTAAATAACTGTTTTAGTTCTCACTCCAGTCACATGACTGACCTTGAGTTTATTGTTTTAACCTAAACTCTGGGTGCCCCTATTTTTGACACAGGCAGCTAGTAGTTTTGGTTTTGCAGATTTATATTCACAGGATCCTGATTTACAGCTGGAACGATACTCGAAAGCTCTGTATCCATGTATTACTTCTAGTTTTATTTTGTATTATTTTTCCGCTGCAGTACTGTATTTAAATCTCTGATATTCTTTGTTGTATAATATTTATTCATACTCTGTATATTCTTGTATTCTGCTGGAATTGTTGTAATAAACAATGAAATGTCCTTCCGTTTGCGTTCTGATTCGTCTTGTGCTCACGGTAATTCTTTCTTTTTCTTCTCTTCGGAGAATGGGGAAGTACGGGTCGCTACAATATAGCTTTATGTTAATTGTTGTTCTGGTACTGTCCTATTTTCAGTTTATTCCTATCATGACCCCTTTGCTTTATTCACACGCTGAAAAGTCACTAGACTTACTCAGACTTATGTCTGACCCATTTTTCTTTCGTCTTCTTTTTCTTCCGTTTCCCCCCTCAGGTAGTCAGGGAGGGAATAACTCAGCTTAATTTGGACCATCCATCTTTCCAAGCTTGAAGACTCTGTGATGTACAGCTTGGAATCTCTTATCTTTGGCTATGGCTTTTGACACACTAGACTTGGGGATTTATGTAGTTTTATTTATGTTATATGCTTCTTTATGTTTTAATCAAGACAGAGATTACAATGAAATGTTTTAGAAGTTATGTTGAGACAATTTACTGTGATGGTTTTTGTATTGAACCACGTATGATATAAATGTTTGTTTTCCGCTGCTTATATTTCTGTCTTGTAACTTTCTGTGTCTTTTACCTATAATGCTCCATCGAAGTTAAGGCATTCCCTTTGTGAGTGATCCTAACGGAGGTGGGGTATTTCAATGCCCATTGTTATACTTTTTCAAAAGTGAATAAAATCAGCGAAGCCTTCAAAGTGGAAGTAGGTTCAATCCGAACTGAATCACTATAAATATTATGGCCTTCACTTTCCGTACGTTACTTTTCTGCATTAGATAATTAGTTTCAAATTTTTGGAACTTCGAGCGTAGATGACTGCTTTTCGGTGTCAGAACTTTGGCCCACCAAAATAGGGAGTAAAGCGCAACTTTTTTCCATTATTCCTTGACCGCAAGTTTGTAGTGCTACTAGGATTATTTCGTCCATCTAGCAAAATTGTTAACAATGATGAACAAAAGAAAACCCAACATTGGCAGGCCATCTAATGATAACCGAGATGCTCCGGTCTATCAACGACCACTCTCCGACATCTTAGCCACGATTGGTGTGGCTCCGCCTCCTTCATCCTGAAGCTCCGATTACTCAGGCTTAATTTCTCGCTCTTACGAGGAGATTGGAAGAAACTGGATGACAACTCGACACCCAAGTCAGGCAGAACATGGAGTTGATCCAACGACTCCGATAGAACGCTCAACGAGACGTCACTCATTGTCCGGCAAATATGAGCACTCAACCTCCTCCAAACTACGTCTTATCAAGCTCCACTTCCATTTCCCCTAGCAATAATCAAGGTCCTCATCAAAGAATTAACCTTTTTGGTGTTGGAATCACCATCAGAGAGGGAACGCGTCATCCCGACCATTCCAAGCTTAGACCTAATCTCAACCAAAGGACTAGAGCTCAAGCCCCCATTAGGAAGACACAAACTTCCATGAATCCGAACTTGGTACTTGCACTTCCAATAACAAATCTGACCCGATTTCACCTTACCGAACCTCCACGAAATCATCGAATGGTTGAGGACTTGCAAAATAATGAAGACATTCCTACGAGAAGATGATATAACCTCTATATCCTCAATCAGATCATGACCGCGAAAACTTAGTGGAGATCCAAGCTTTGGTTCTCACCGATATGATCCATTGGATCATGAGGGAATTGTTGAATCTCATTGTATAACATTTTGATTGTAACAACTATACATGTTTACTATTATCGACTAACTCTGTTTTGCAGGAAGAAACTCAACAACAAATTCAAGAGCTCAAACTGAAGATTAAATGTGGTTAGAGTCGGTTAGTATTAATATTTAATTGTTAAAATCTTCCTTGGTGATGCACACACATGCACGTTTTAATATATATGATTTTGTATATGATATGCACAAGGCATAGTCCTGTATCATTAAAAAGACGTCTGTTTATTTCTAGTCAGACTTCCGTTTGCTGAAACAAAAATTGCCTTCAACATAATATTCAGACGTCTGAATTAAAATAAACAACCATTTGAATTGACCCCGAATTAGCCTATTTCCTTGCTGTTTGAATTTTATTCAAAAACAGACATCTGAATTTATTATTCAGACATCTGAATATGTATGTACGCAACTATTTAACGAAGAGTCACAACTTTTAATTCATATCCTTTCTTTGAATCTCTTCGTGAATGATTGCAACCTTTTATATATTATAAATAGAGGCTCAATCAAATGTTTTCTTTATCGAAACTTAGTCTACTTCATTCTATCTTTTCTATAGCATTCAGATTCACAAGAGCACTCTATTCTCATATTTCCAATATTTTAAATCTTTCATATTGTTTCACAAACTACACTATTATCATCAAGGAAAGATTATAGGAAGGCTATACATCAATTTGACATATTGTGTTATTAAGAACACAAGTAGTCAACAAATTTTTGTATTATGGTAGTCCTCTTCAGTAGTTGACGCAAGAAATCTCGTTCGGGTACTTGTAAACATGTTCCTCCATGCAAAAAGTGGGTTGTTGTTGTTTAATTAAATACCAGAAGGTAGTCTGAGACTAGACGTAGGACAGTGGTCCGAACAATATAAAATCGACTGTGTCACTATTTACTTATTGTTGCCTTTTATCCATATTATATGATCCTACCGCTGCATAGACTCTTCCAATTGGTATCAGAGCAAGGACATCCTGTAACCATAATACAGTTATTCTATATTTTGATATTATGGAAAATAACGCAGGTTCTAGCATAACCTCTGTCTCTACATTTGCCGAAGGACAATCAACTCAAAGACCACCATTATTCAATTTTTTACATTATAATTATTGGGCTATAAGAATGAGGATATATATATATATATATGCAAACAATCGGTTTTAATGTTTGGAATGCAACTCAAACAGAATTTACAGCACCCACAACTGAATACTCTACATGGATAATAGCTCAGAAAAATGAAGCAAGTGCAAATGCCAAAGCTATGAATATGCTATTTTGTGCTTTGGATAGAAATGAATTTAATCGTGTTAGCATTTGCCTACTACACATCAGATATGGGAAACACTCAAAACAAGTCTTGAAGGTACAAACAAGGTCAAACAAACAAAAATCTTAATGCTAAAAAACCAGTTCCAAAATTTTAGAATGAGACAAAACAAAACCATTAATGACATGTACTCAAGATTTCAAAACATACTTCATGCCTTAATAGGGTTAGGAGAAAAATATAGTGACTTTGATATTGTATTAAAGGTGCTAAACTCCTTAACTGACAAATGAGAAAAAAGGTTTAGCCATTGAGGAAGCCAATGATTTATCAACAATGAAACCAGAAGAACTAATAGGTAACCTCATGTCTTATGAAGTAAATCTCTAAGCCAAAAAGGACCATGCACAAGAGAAAAAGAATGCAGCTTTTCATGTGGAAAAAGAAGAATCAGAATCAGAAGATGAGGATCTAACATTTATTGCCAAAAATTTAAGAAATTTTTAAAATTTAGAAAAAGCTGCTTCAAAAAGAATTCCTCAAGTAAATCTTCATCTTCAATCTTAGAATGTTTTAATTATCACAAGAAAGGTCATATGGTAAAAGACTCTTCGGAGCTAAAGAAGGAGAATTAGAAAAGCTTCAACAACAAGAATAAGAAAGATAAATTCAAAACGAAAGCTTTCTCTATCATATGGGATGATTCAGATTCACCAGATAGTGATGGCGATAGCTACAATGGACAATCAAATGTGGCTTCATGGCTCAAGAATATGAGGTTAGTGATGTATCTTATGATGATTTAATAGAAATTAACATTGAATTTTTAAATACTATAAAAATTCTTAAAAAGAAACTTAAGGAAACACGTGAAAATCAAAACAATGATGAATTTGAAAGAGATATGTCAAAAGATGAAAAGAAAATATTGGAATAAGAATTTGAAAAGGTTCAAGAATCTCTCTCAAACTCAAATAGTCAACTTTTATTTTTGAGTCAAGAAATTGAAACTCACAAGGCAAAGAATGATGATTATTTCCAAAAACCAGAATTTAAAAACTAAAACAAAACAAGTAGAATTAAAAAATACTATTCTTCAAACTATATCGGATAGTATTACTAAAAATATTTCAAATTTTAATAAAGGAACGAGTATCTAGAATTATAGAAAATTCTCAATCCTTTACAAATAAAAATGGATTAGGTTTTAAAACGAGTCAAAATTTCCTCCAAAGAAAAATAATAATTTTAAGAGGAAAAGTGATTCAAACATAATGTAGAATTAAAAAACAAGGTAACACATAGTATACCAAAATACACTAAAAAGAAAAAGGAAATCAAAATGTGGGTTCCCAAAACAAATAATAGTTTAATTCAAAGCAAGTATATAAAATCTTTTATAGAAACCGTAAATAGAAGTAGTAATTATATTTATAAAAGGGATACTGAAACCACTTGGTTTTGGTTTCCTAAGATCTAAGTCTTAGGACCCTATTAAAAGGTGGGTACCAATGTGTTTATTAATATTTTTTGCAGGTCCCACATAAGGAGAGAAAATGGATTGTAGATAGTGGTTGCTCAAAACACATGACCGAAGACAAAGATATGCTTACAAATATTTCATACTTTGATGGTGGCTCTGTTACCTTCGAAGATAACTCAAAAGGTTTTATCATTGGCAAAGGAAATGCGTGCAACTATGGTATATCAAACTTATCCCATATTACAAATGTTTCTTTAGTTAAAAATTTAAAACATAATTTATTAAGCATTAGTCAACTATGAGACAAAGGGTTTAAAATAACTTTTCTAAAAATAAATGTAATATTTTTCATCAAAATCTTATTTTTGAAGGAAATAGAGATAGGAATATATATGTTTTAAATATGAAAAGTGTATAAGCGTGATTTTTAAGCTTTGTATGCTTTGTATTCTAGTATGCAAGTGAATTAGGCTAAAATAATTCTTGACGAGTGGGTAGACACAATATGAAAACGGAAATACAAGACGCTCCATTAAGGTGCTATATAACTCGAATCCTTCTTGCAAGTGAAGTGAAAATACCCTACACTCCGTCTTTAAGCGTCAAAAAAATTGGCCCAAAAACCCTTCCTCTTATGGATATTGATCCTAACCCACCAACATTCTAATATATGTCCTCTCAAGCTTGGCAATAACACGTTGCAATGCAACCAGAAACTATAATTGGGGAGCCGTCATCTCGTCACCATCGCCAGCTTATACAAGAAGAATAAGTGGAGGATATTCATCTAGTCACTCTTGATCTTCCATAAAAACAAACACTAGTAATGCTCTCTCGTAATCAATCAAAGCTTTATAAGGATTTCAAGCGCTTTGAGCATAAAAACTAGTAAAAATTTAACTCTTTGAAAGGCTTTCTTAATAAGATTTGGGATAATATTTCATGCATTGGACCTCAATCCTCTCAAGCTCATGATCCCGCTCCATTCCATTGCTCTTCTAGCTCCATTGAAGAAGTTCCAGATTCAAGCTCTGACTATGGTGAGGGCGGTGACACTAGTGTTGGTCCAAGCATGACGGCTTTGGAAAGTAAGTAAGCATGGTATGGTCTTTATGGTATTTTGCATCAAACTCTTTTATTTGTACGTGTTTGTAATATTTTGTTACTTTAGTCTATTTTAGCAGAAAACTCTAATTTGTGCTTGCTATGGTGATGAAATTTCTGAATGTTGTGTATATTTGTGCTATGTTTGCGTCTATGTTGTGTATGTTGTTTGTGTATTATGCATATTTGTGTTTATGGTTTATATAAGCATCTCCTTTTTTAATGACAAAGAGGGAGAAACATATGGTAATATATGCATTGATGGGGGAGTTACATGTATAGTTGTCACTATCAAAAAGGGGGGAAATGTTGAATCTCATTGTATAGCATTTTGATTACGACAACTACACATGTACATATATATTATTATGACTAACTCTGTTTTGCAGGAATAAACTCAACAACAGATTCTAGAGCTCAAACTGAAGATTATATGTGGTTAGAGTCTGTTAGTGTTAGCATTTAATTGTTAAATCCCTTCTTGGTGACACACATACATGCAAGTTTTAATATATAATTTTATATATGACATGCACAAGGCATAGGATGTATCATTAAATAGATGTCTATTTATCTTAAGTCAAACGTCTACTTGCTGAATCCAAAATTATCTCTAGCATAATACTTAGACGTCTGAATTAAATAAACAGATGTCTGAATTGACCCCAAAATGGCCTATTTCCTCACTGTTTGAATTTTATTCAAAAACAAACATCTAAAATTTTTTATTCAGACATCTGAGTACAAATGGATGCGACTTGTCCATGAAGAGTCACAAATTTTAATTTATATCCTTTCTTCGAATCTCTTCGTGAATGATTGCAACCTTTTATGTATTATAAATAGAGGCTCAATCAAATGTTTTCTTCACCGAAACTTACTCTAGTCCTTTCTATATTTTCTATAGCATTCAGATTCACAAGAGCACTCCATTCTCATATTTCTATGATCTCAAATCTTTTAGATCTTTCATATTGTTTCACGAACTACACTACTATCATCATGGAAAGATTATAGGAACGGTGTACATCAATTTGACATATCCGTGTTATTAAGAACACACGTAGTCAAAAAACTTTTTGTATTATGGAAGTCCTCTTCAGTGGTTGATGCAACAAATCGCATTCGACTATTCGAGTGCTTGTAAACCTGTTCCTCCAGGTGAAGTGGGGGTAGTTGTTGTTTAGTGAAATACCAGATGGGAGTCTGGGACTGGATATATGATGATGGTCCGAAGTAGTATAAAATCAACTATGTCACTATTTACTTATTCCTACCTTATATCCATATTATATGATTGTAACGACCCAGATTTCGCCCGGACCTAATCGATCGCTAAATCAACCAAGACCGTTCACAACCCGAATACGTTAACTTTGGGAATACAACACATCAGAACAAATAACAGTAGACTTCTATAAACATCATAACAATGTTACATCAGAGTACAGAATATCCGATTACTTGAATATAATACAACAAAAGATAAATTACAATGAATTCAATACAACGCAACGGAACAATTTAAATTAACACAGCGGAAGAATGTCAATGCTCTAGACACAGCTTTAAGCTTTGATCCAGAAATCTGCTCAATATATCTGCAAAATAAGCTACTCGACTGCCCATATAGAAAAGAGGGCACCAGAGTTTGCAAAGTGAAACAAACTATGGGTCAGTCACGGGACTGGTATGAGAAATCTTTCCTAACTTATCTAATAATAAGGCTAATAGCAGGACCACGTTGCTAACGCGGAACATGTTTACTCCATTGGATCGCCAGTGCATAATTTAAATAAAGTATATCGTTAAACAACGCAATGCTTTTTAGAAAAATAAAACCATTATAAGACTTAAGTCCTATCACATAATGCAACACAAACCGTAGGATAGAGTTTTACCTTATAATGGTAAAAAATGCTTGATACGATAAAAACGGATTTGATATTATTATTAGTGTATATATGTTTCAAAACATTTCAATCACAATGTATCAATCATAGACGGCATAGTACCCCATCCTACTATGTTGCCATACTAGTTCTACAATCAAAACTGCATGGTGTCGTATTGGAAGTAGGATTTCCATCATGATTCAAGGATAGGAACGATCTCCTTACCAATTTGAGACACTCTAGCAATGTCTTAGGATTCGTACGCTGGCGAACCCTTGGATTCTGCAGGGCCAATCCACAAATACTTTAGTGGATTGGCAATTCCTGAACACACGCTTCCCGGTCCTATCGAACCTATAATTTGGCCATTGGCAACCAATAAATCCGAGGCCTCGAAAATTCCATCATCCACATAAGTAAAATGTCAGGCCTAGTAAGTTGCTGACACCACTTCTAGCTAGAAAGAAACGTGTGCACTTCCTGCATTCCTTTGCTCCATTTCTGACTCTTACCGAGGTGTGAGGCTCGCGAGGTAACGTTATACACAAAGCTATGCCAAAATAGGCTATGCTTTGATCATCCCACAAGGCTCTGCTTTTCAACAAAATCCTCGATCATTTGCATTTTCGCATGCCACATTGACAATCCACGCCATGCGATCGATAACTACCAATATATAACCTCTGAGCTCGTACATCTCAGAGAAGGGTGTTAAGCAAGAGATAAATTCTCTGCCACCACAGATATATAATAAATAGAAATCAATTTAATTTACATGGAATGAAATTCAATGTCAGACACACATCCATTTACAAGTCCGTTCTGGGTCTGAACGAAACCGGAGACACCTTATTCCTCGTCCCGTATGTCCAATACGGAAGTGAGGTGCTCGCATATCCGGACAATCAACAAGTACGTCCAGACAAACTACCACTTTAACCCTTTACTGGGAACTACCCAATGCCAGGCATCAGTAGTCGTCCATTCGATGTGAAGATCGCTGATCTTCATCCACCGTCTTCAGTGTCTTTGACTTTAATTGTCTTAGTAATTATTCAGAATGGGCTAAACCCGGTCTTTCCGAATAACTCGCGTATTTTATAATTAAAAATCAAGTTCTATAAAGACACATCATACGCCTCATTCCAATTCAGAATATTCTTTTAATAAGATATCCATATTATTAGGGAAAGTTTCCCATTAATTTTATCAAAGATAAATTCTTTTAAATTTATTCTTAAATCTTCTTTTTAAAGATTTATGAAAACTCCAATTTGGTTTTAATATCAAAAATCATTACTTTATGATTATTCAACTTTTAAGAAATTAATCTTGTCTTTAACTGAGTTAAAGAACTAATGTTATTTAAAACACAGTTCACGATAAACCCAAAATCATTTCCAATAAATATGGAATTTTCATAGAAATCAAATCAATATATAATCGATATAAATCTCCGTATTCGACTAATAGTATAAATGGAATATTGGCAAAGCCTTGTAAATTCCATATATAGTAACAGTCTTCTTTTACAGAAGCCTATCTCGATTATTATCAAATTGAATTTCCACTAGATTCCAATTTAATATATTAAATTGGAAAACTTGACTTTAGAAAATTTCTTTTTAAATCTTAATAAAAATATTTATAAATTCTAAATCATATTTACACTGTTAATTGGGTTAAAGAACAAATGTCGTTTAAAAACACAGTTCACGATAAACCCAATTCACATATCATTTTATTCCAATTACTAAATATAATTGGAACTCTAAAAATCTTATTTAAAAGATTTATTCTATCATACGGGGTATAAGAACGGTGTTATTTAAGACACCATCTATGACAACCCAAAATCTAATTCTTTTGTTTAATTCTAATTAAATATCAATTAATTGGACGACTTCATTAAATATTAATTTAAAAGATCTATTCTAATTGATAATTAGTTTATTTCAATAAAAATATTTTTTTTCTTTTGTCCATCCAAAAACGGGCATAGAAATCATCATTTTATTCTTCGTTGAATATTATTTTAAAATATTCGTTATTTAAAAATATTCTTTATATAGAAAGATTCTTTATGTAAAAATATTCTTTATGTTACAATGTATTTTTAAAAATATTTTTTATTTAAAAGAAATTCTTTATTTTAAAATATTCTTTATATGTAAAAGATATTCTGAATTGAAATACGACTCAATCATTTACCATATAATTTCAGTTATATGGATTTCATGCATTGCATGTATATGACAATAATAATAATAAATAATCATTAAACCATTCATTCACATCCAGAGCGGAATTTATAACTGTGTGAGCATTAAAATGAATAAATAACGCTCATCGCAGCCCATGTGATACTTTTGTTGATACTTCTACTTCAAAAAAAGTGATACTTTTGTTTTGGCATAAATCTATATTTCATGTTTCAATAAAAGTAAATATTTTTATTATTGGACAAAAACTAAATCCAACCCATGTTCATATTTCAATAAAAGTGATATTTTTTTTATTGAACAAAATCTAAACAAATTTCGTGTTCATGTATTAAACAAAGATAATATCTTCATTATAAAAACAAACCAATACTCATGGATCTAAATAAAGATGCAATCGAAACAAATCTATATTCTTGAATCTAAATTAAAAGTAAAGTTTTTTTATTTCAAATCCAATCCATATTCATGGATAGAAAATAAAAATAGGATTTTTATTTCAAATCTAAGACTAACAGTAAACTATAGATTCAAGAGGAAGAATTTTCATTGAAAATCTAAATCTAACCAAACATGAACATCACAATCGTCATAATCAACAAACAACAATTCCAACATCATACATCGCAGATCTGAATTAATTACATACATACATGGAATTTAAATAGCAAGAAATAATTGATATTTTAATTATTAAAAAAAAGAAATTCATGTCGATTTATCTGAATTTAAAAGTGCTCAGTTTCAGCTATAGTCAGCTTCATGGCGTAGAACTGGATTTCATGATTCCAAAGCAATCGAAATCATTCGATTCCGATCCTGTTTGAACAAGTTACGGATGTTTAAACTTTTAAAACCAATTAATTATTTAATTAATAATTTAATTACATTATTTACCCTTCTTCTTCATTTAAAACCCAGGCCGCACCTTTTCCCTTTCTGTTCAATCTTAGGTCACTAGGTTTCGTCGAATCTGTGAGGCTAGAAGGCAATCAGGTAGTGCCATGCCAGAGGAGGAAGAGTGGCGCACATGGGGGGCCACGCGATGGAGTTCGATGTCCCCCCGGTGGTGCAGCAGCGCTTGAAGCCGTGGGTGTTTGGGGGGCTAAAATGCGGCGGTTACTCAGTGATAGGGGTGAACTTGGTATGGATGCGTAGAGGAAGAAATCCTCTGCAATAAACTCTAAAGGATTACTAAATTTCATTGAGTGGTTTGTAAGATATTTGAGGATGAAGTTTCGAACAGTGTAAGCCATTAACACGTACTAATGGCGGCGGCTTATTTTTGGTTTCTAGGGTTTTGATTTAATTAATATTTATAATAAAATAATATTAAATCCTTAGTTTTGCAAATAAACCTATTAATCCTTTTCAGATCCAATTTCAGCCCAACAAAAGTTGTCCGTAGGCAAATACCCACGTTCCGGACGTGATAAGCTAGGTCCTGCGAGCCCATTTGATCGTCTCAGGCCACTTTTCTTTAAATTAAAATATAAATCATTTAATTCTTTAATTTTATCGTACATTTTAATTTACCGGGGCCATGTACGAACTCTAAAAATTCCAAAAAAATATTTCTATTTATGTTTTGACCATACGGTCCTAACAAAATAAATTTCATCGAATTACGAGACTGTTTGAAAAATGGCCATTTTCTGGTCGATCCAATTTGACTGAAATAGACAAATCACATTTTCTTTGCCACGCTCACATATTAATTCTAAAAATTATGAAAATTTAAACCTAGCAATAATTTGACATTCTGATTCCAAAAAAAGTGGTTTCGTCGAAAACGGAGGTCGTTTGCAAAATGGGTATGTTTAAGGGCCATATATTATATTAAAATATATATTAATTCTGTAGCGACTTTTCTGAATTTTAAATTGGGCATAACTTTTGATTCTCGCTATGAAATTTCGAATTTTCATATTCGCTGGAAAGATAATTTTTAATAGATTTAAATATTTTTGGTTTCACTATAATACGATTTATTTTGCATCTTGTACAGTCAGTCAAAGTTCAAATTCAAATTTTCAAACTACCGCGCTATTTCTAACTCCTTTTATAATTAAATTAAAATTTTTCGTTCTAACTTCAATTTAAATAAATTTTTAGTCATTATTATTTAAAATAAATTATTTTAACTATTCAAAATCCATTAAAATTTCTAAAATAAAAATTTTAAATTGTTTCCAAAATTCTGAGTTGTTACAATCTCCCCCACTTAAAATTTTTTCGTCCTCGAAAAGGTATAGAGCTGAAAGTTGTTTAACTTACCAACTCAACTTTCATTTTTTATATATTTTATTGGTTTCGATAATTTTATTCGTTGATTAACATTTCAAATATATGTAACTTTTATACATTCAAAAATCATATTTTTTAAGGTCGGATTATATATATTCACGAATACATTAATTATAAACATATAACTCTCAACTCATTTTAGGGTGTTTCTTACCCCATCTCTAATGAGTTTTTCTCATTCTAGGATACTACTAATCCTATCTCTAATGAGTATTCTTATTGGATATTACTAATCCAATCTCTGATGAGTCTTTTCTTCAGTTCTAATGAGTTGTACCCCAATGATTTGAGCTAACCAGAGCTCTTATACCAACTGTAACAACCCGGATTTTTCCTGGACCTAATCGATCGCTAAATCGACCAAGGCCGTTCACAACCCGAATACATTAACTATGGGAATACAACAAATCAGAACAAATAACAGTAGACTTTTATAAACATCATAATAATGTTACATCAGAGTACATAATATCATAGTACATTGAATATAATACAGCGGAAGATAAATTACAATGAATTTAATACAACACAGCGGAACAATTTAAATTAACACAGTAGAAGACTGTCAATGCTTTGGACACAACTTTAAGCTTCAATCCAGAATCCTGCTTAATATATCTGCAAAATAGGCTACTCGATTGCTCATGTTAAAAAGATGGCACCAGAGTTTGCAAAGTGAAACAAACTACGGGTCAGTCATGGGACTGGTATGAGAAGTCTTTCCTAACTTATCTAATAATAAGGGTAATCGCAGGACCACGCCGCTAACGTGAAATGGGTTTACTCCACTGGATTGCTAGTGCATAATTTAAATAAAGTAAATCGTTAAACAACGCAATGCTTTCTAGAAAAATGGAACCATTATAAGACTCAAGTCCCATCGCACAATGCAAAGCAAACCGGAGGATCGAGTTTTACCTTATAATGGTAAAAAATGCTTGATACGATAAAAAATGATTTGATATTATTATTAGTCTATATATGTTTCAAAAACATTTCAATCATAATGTATCAATCATAGACGGCATAGTACCCCATCCTACTATGTCGCCATACTAGTTCTACAACCAAAACTGCATGGTGTCATATTGGAAGTTGTATTTCTATCATGAGTCAAGGCTAGTAACGATCTCCTTACCGATTCAAGACACTCTAACAATGTCTAAGGAATCGGATGCTGGAAAACCCTTGGATCTTGGAGGGCCGGTCCATAAATACTTTAGTGGATTGGTAATTCCTAAACACACGCTTCCTGGTCTTATCGAACCTATAATTTGGCCACTAGCGACCAATAAATTGAGGCCTCTAAAATTCCATCATCCACATAAGTTAAATGTCGGGGCTAGTGTAACGAACTAGGATTTTCGACTCCGAAAATCAACACAAAACTGCCATGTTGATTGTTTCGACATCGAACATTCCAGATCATTAATAGAAAGAAGTTAGAGGGTGAGAGTAGATAAGATAGAAAGTTAGAATAGAAAAAGAAGAAGATCACAATCAGAGTAAACGCGAATCTCATAGCGGGACGAATAAGATATAATATATAACATAACTTTCCAATAAAACAGTACGTATATACAATGTTTATCAGAGTACAACACTTACACACAACGGAAATAACAATAGCTATAAAATCCTGAAGCCTCTTGCTTCAAGCTCCTCCAAGTGTATTTGTAAAGACCTGAACTACTTGATTGCCCGTACAAATTTGGGCACCCAAGAGTTTAGGGAAAACAAAAACAAAATAAACTCTGGGTCAGTCATAGGACTAGTGTAAGTAAACTCAAATCATTTGGTTTAACTTTTCAAGATCCTTTTCAAAAGAAAAGATAATCGTAAGACCGATCCACACATAAACACGGATGGTTTTTACCTTACGATAAGCCAAACATTTTGGAAATCAATACTTCTCTGATATTATAATAATGTCTAATCACAAGTAATTAACAATCTAGCAGAACACTTGCATCTCACGTTCTACATATAGTATACAAACAAAACCGCGGGCGCTTATTGGAGATTGGATTCCAACTATGACAAGGTATGTGTAACACCCCACTCCCGCTACGGTCACTCTCTAAGGGAATGCCATAACATCGGCGGAGTATTTTAGTGAATATAGAACAGAGAAATTACAGCAAGACAGATATAAGTAATACTTGAAAATTTAAAACAACATTTCAATGCAGCGGAAAGTAAAACATATCTGGTTACATCACAAAACCATAATAAGAGTTAAGTACAAATATCCATTCTTGCTAAATAAAAATACATAATCCCAATACATCAACTGATAGCCATAAAAGAAAAGGGTAAGCTGAGCTCTACATCTAGGGTCCAAGCTCCAAGAGAGTAATAAAAGCAACTGATCAAGGCCCACTAGCACTAGGCCCAACCTGAGGACCTGAGGGGAAAAAGATAAAAACAACGGGGTCAGACATAAGCCTGAGTGAGTCCTATAACTTTAACAATGTAATCATTAAAGTAACCAGAGAAGACATAAACTTGACATACGGTAATGTCTGGGGATGAATGGCTACACTGAGCAGCTTGGTAGACTTAGCATAAACTAAGATGACTGTAAAGACGCATTTACCCACCCAAGGATAATTACTACACTGCACCACACCAGTCATTTCTACTTAAAGGTTGATCCCTCCCAAGGACTTAGAAAATTTCACCAGTAGTCTCGTATACCCCTAGCTGACTACATAGGTGCCGTCTGCCCCTATCTCCACTAGGTGTAACCACTACTCCCAAATGATCGGCTCCCTACCGTAGATACCCGTGCCGGCCCCACAGTGGGGTGTATCACTCCCCAAAGTGGCAACCCGATACAACAAACGGTGCACGGCTTATATCTACACGATGCAACAACGTCTTACCTACCAGCCCGGGTCCACACACGCATATGAAACCCGTTGGACTTGCGTTGCCACCGCTACCCCGTTTTGGCCTCTTATAGTCAAGCCCAGTACGCGTGTCCAGTCCTCGACATGGGTCGAGCCCAATAAGATACATATGGGTTACTGGTTGAAATGGGCCCCCACAAGCTACCCACCTAAGCTTGTCCCTTTTTCTAGTGCATCCCACTTAACCCTTTAATCATGTTTAATTACATGTTTCCACTTTGGTTAAGTATTCTAATCGTATTTTCTATTGCCACCCAAGGCAACCACTAGATTTCCACATGCCACCCAAGGCACCCACTTAACCCCTCATGTCCCACTACATGCTAATATGGTTAAGTGTTTCTTAATTAATTAATTAAGATCATGACCTCATAAAGACCTCTCACATTAGACCATCTTTTTATGACTGCTGGATATGCCGGTTGGTTCCGGGCAGACTTCTGTCATAAAAAGGGCCTAACCTCGTGTCTTTACTTTAATCACGTATTTAATTTATGACTAAGACCTCTCACATTGGGCCAATCATTTGTAGCCGCTGGATGGCCGGTCGGTTCCGGGCAGACTTCCGCTACAAAAGGGTCCAACCTCGTGTCTTAGTTGATTAATTACACCTAATTAATCACCCCCATAATTAATTATCCCTAATTAATTACACATTCTTCATAACATGGGTAGACCTAACTCAATAGGTAAATTCCCATGGGGTAGACCTAACTCAATAGGTAAATTCCCACTTATGTTAGTTTATTTTTATGGTATGTTTAATCATACCCAATCATACTTTTATTAACATATTTATTAACCCCATCGTTCCCCACGTAAATCGTTCTCATTTCATGACATAATAAAAGTGAAGATCCATCACAAATATCATGGGTTTAACCAAATCTTAGCATATAACTTTGTCATGGGTTAAGAGGATGTCAACTTGCATATATGAGCATATATTAACCCAACTACATTTAACCCAAACTTGCATACTATCATACACATGACTTGCATAACATGTCGCATATGAACTTGCATATTATCATACATATGACTTGCATAACATGTTGCATATGAACTTGCATATTATCATACACATATCTTGCATAACATGTTGAACTTGCATATAAGCATTCTCATAACTTGCATAACATGTTAAACATGCATTTAAGCATACACATAACTTGCATAAGCATTCTCATACTTGCATAAGCATGCATAACTTGCATATCATGTTAAACTTGCATTTAAGCATATACATAACTTGCATATGAACTTGCATAACTCACTTGTTAAACATGCATAAACCCACTTATTAAATATGCATAAACCCACTTATTAAACATGCATAAACCCACTTGTTAAACATGCATAAACCAACTTATTAAATATGCATAAACCCACTTATTAAATATGCATAAACATAGGAAAACATAGAGTAGCATATCATTACAAATGATTCAAACTCACTAATCCGCATTCAAGACCATAAGTCTCATTACACCTAATCTACTTACTTTAGCAATTGATGTTAAAGTGATAGAAACTCACCAAAACCAAAATTAGCAAACTTATGAAGTAGAACTAGTTGCTAAATATGAAGAAGATGATGATTAGAGGTTGATTAGCTTGCAACTTCCTTCATAAACTAGTGGAGGCTCCTCTTAAGTTTGATTTTGGCGGCATGAGGCCATCATTTCTATTTTTAGTATGGATTAGGCTTGCATTAGGGTGTATTTATAGGATTAGGGTGTGTTTTAGACCATAGGATTAGCCCTAGGTTAGATTAGGTCCGTCAGATTTAGGAAATCTCTAGAACCCAGCCCAGCCCTAGCCAGAAAACCAGACCTGGTGCACCCAGGCCCCCTGGCTTGACACGCCGTGTCGACAGACAAGTCGACAGGCAAGTCGACCCCCCAGTCGACAGGCCTGTCGACAGCCCTGTCGACATGGCTAGGGCGGGAACTTTCCCGCCTGGCCCCGCTGGTTCTATTTTAAAATCTGAATTTGAATTTTTAAATCTGTTTTTAGCTTTGAATTTTTCTGCAAACTTCACTGGGCCATAACTGGGCCATACGGACTCCGATTTACAAAATTTCGGACTCTATTTCGCGTATTTTTCCGAGACGAACGCAATGACGCAGCCCGTTTCCCCCAATTCTCACATTTGAGATTATTTATTCTGCAATTAGTGAATCTTAGCATTAACTGAAATACGGGGTGTTACATTCTCCCCTCCTTAAAGGATTTCGTCCCCGAAATCTCTAAGCTAAGGAGAATGCATATCCTACCATCCAAACAACCATCTACTCAATCCATCAAACACGGGCATCCATTGTCCTTAAAACCATTTCTAATGATGTATGAGCATATGCAAAGAGTGTGTGTATATGTTCCCTATCTAATGCATGAACATATGCAAACCATGATAGTGCCATGCATCCATTATGTATGCGAGAGAACCCTACCGACACATACAATATCTACATGAGTGCACAATCATTCACCAAAATGCATCATCCATATGATAACACAATCATTATACATCCATAAATATAGTTTCCTACACACAATTTTATGCAATATGCAATATGAAGTGATTGAGCCGATCTAGTGCCTAGAGTGTGTGTATATGCATCCACGAGCAACCACTAGCAAACACTTGCATCCACTTGCATCCATCAACCATAACATGTCTCAAACACATGTTTCAACCATAGGTTTACCCTATCTAAAGGTCAAACAGTACTAACGAGAGGACATACTAAAGATAAGATGAGTACTAGACAAACGATAAAGGAGAAGTTAAAAGACATACCCTCAAAAAGGAACGGGTACAACGAACGCATCTTCGCTTCCGTTTCCCAAGTTGCGTTGCTCTCGTCTTCTCCCCATTGTACTTTGACTAGTTGAACCACTCGATTCCTCAATTTCCTAGTCTCTGACCCAAGGATGCGGGTAGGAGCTCGTCGAATCGTTGCATCACGTTCTACTTCCACTTCCCTAAGCAAGCTTGGCTCTACCACCTCTGCAGTCTCATGTAGGCACTTCCTCAAATGTGACACATGGAATACATCATGTACCCCACTAAGTCTGTCGGGCAACTTCACTCTATATGCCATCCGTCCAATCCTTTCCTTAATAGGAAACGACCCCACGAACCTTGGTGCTAACTTCCCAACAGATCCAAAGCGAACCTCATTTCGTAACGGAGACACTTTGACAAAGACCATGTCCCCAACTTCAAACTCAAGATCCGTCCTTCTCTTGTCCGCATAAGATTTTTGCCTATCCTGCGCTGCTTTCATCCTTCTTCGAATCAAGTCAATCTTCTCAGAAGTCTCCCTAACCATATCAGGCCCAAGCAAAATCTTATCCGTAGATTCCCACCAACATGCAGATGATCGACAAGGCCTTCCATAAAGAGCTTCGAAAGGAGCCATACCAATACTGGACTGAAAGCTGTTATTATATGCGAACTCCACCAATGGAAGATGCTCTTCCCATCTACCTCCAAAATCTAAGATACAAAGCCTCAAAAGGTCTTCTAGGACACGATTCACCCTCTCAGTCTGGCCGTCCGTCTGAGGATGATATGCGGTGCTCAGACACAATTGAGTCCCCACTGCTTCTTGCAAACTTCTCCAGAACTCGCTAGTGAAGATAGGATCTCGATCACTTACTATGCTAGAGGGTACCCCATGCAATCGAACTATCTCTCGAAGGTATACTGAAGCTAGCCATGGAGCAGTCCTCTTGCTCTTCACAGGTATGAAATGGGCGCTTTTAGTAAGTCTGTCTACCACAACCCAAATTCCCGTATTACCCTTTCTTGATCTGGGTAACCCGTCAATAAAATCCATCGAGACGCTATCTCACTTCCATTGCGGAACCTCCAATGGGTGAAGCAACCCACCAGGTTTCTTTTGCTCCGCCTTCACTTGTTGGCACACCAAGCATCGAGCGACATACTCGGCCACATCTTTCTTCATACCGGCCCAAAAGAAAACCCGCCTCATGTCTTGATACATCTTGTCCCCACCGGGATGAATGGTCATCCTAGAACGGTGTGCATCATCAAGAATAACCTTCCTCAAACCCTCGTCTTGCGGTACACAAAGTCTACCGTCTCTACGCAAGCACCCCCTATCGTGTAGGGTGTACCTACTCAAATGGCTGGACGATTCCCCCCTTATGAGCTTCTCTACCAACTCAACCAACTGTGGGTCGTCCCTCTGTGCTTCTCCAATCCGCCCCAAAAGAGTAGGTCTAACCTCCAAGGATGCTAGCAAACCGGGTACATAATCAATGGAAGGTCTGAAATCAAACATCGAGATAAATTCCAAGCTTCGTTGTTCCACGAACAATGGACTCAAGGACAACCTCTTTCTGCTTAAGGCGTCCGCCACCACGTTACCCTTGCCAGGGGTATACGCTATCTCGAAATCATAGGATGCTAAGAACTCCATCCACCTTTGCTGTCTCAAGTTCAAATCCTTCTGAGAAAACAAGTACTTCAATGATTTGTGGTCAGTGAACAATTCGAATCTCTCACCAAGAAGATAATGGCGCCAAATCTTAAGCGCAAAAACGATAGCGGCCAACTCTAGATCATGGGTAGGGTAATTTTTCTCATGCACTCTCAACTGCCTTCCACCATAGGCTATTACCCTTCCCTCTTGCATTAAGACTGCGCCAAGTCCTGTCCCACAAGCATCGGTATAGACAACAAATGGCTTGCTCCCATCTGGCAACACTAAAACTGGAGCAGTGGTTAAAGCTCTCTTTAACCGTCGGAACGCATCATCACAATCTACGTCCCATGCGAAAACAAGATTCTTCTTCGTTAAGCGGGTTAATGGGGCTGATATCTTCGCGAAGTCTTTAATAAACTTCCTATAATAACCCGCCAACCCCAAGAAACTTCTTACTTCGGTAGCATTCTTCGGAACCTTCCAATCCTGAATTGATACTACCTTCGCGGGATCCACAGCTATCCCTTCCTTGGAGACCACGTGCCCCAAGAAACGCACCTCCTTTCTCCAGAAGTGACATTTAGAGAATTTAGCCTTAAGGCTATGTGCTCGAAGAGTCTTCAATACCTCCCCAAGATGTAGGGCATGCTCTTCTTCACTCTTAGAAAATACTAAGATATCATCCACAAAGACCACCACAAATTTATTAAGGAACTCCTTGAACACCCTACTCATCAAATCAACAAAGTATGCAGGGGCGTTCGTCAACCCAAATGGCATCACCAGCCACTCATAGAAACCATCCGGAGTCCTAAAGGCAGTCTTGTCTATGCTATCCTCAGCCACCCTCAACTGATGAAACCCCGTGGCTAAGTCCAACTGAGAAAATACTGAAGCGCCAACCAACTGATCGAAAAGATCATCAATCCTCGGCAATGGGTGTCTATTCTTCTTTGTGAGCTTGTTGAGTTCTCTATAGTCTACACAAAGTCTGAGGGACCCATCCGCCTTCGTAGCAAAAACTACTGGAGCACCCCACTCCGATATACTTCGTCTTATGAACCCCTTCTCAAGCAATTCCCCTACTTGCTTATGGAGTTCCCTCCTCTCACGAGGAGCCATGTGGCACACTGGTAAAGATACAGGTTTAGCATTATCCACCAGATATATTCGGAAGTCAATCTCCCGCTTCGGAGGTAAGCCCTTCACCTCCTCAAACACATCCGAATATTCCCGGACCACTCTAACAGATTGCAAACTCTCGACCGAAGCGTCAAGCGATTCAAGATAACTTAGCATAACAGAATCCATGGGATTACAAGAAATCTCGAGAGTGTTACCCAAGCGGGTCATGAGCCTAACAACTCTCCTTTCGCAATCAAGAACGGCACCATTACTGGATAACCAGTCCATGCCCAAAATCAACCCATAGCCCGTGAAGCCCAAAACAAAAGCATCACATCTAAACTCAATGCTAAGTATAGAAATCTTCAAACCCAAACACACCATGGACAAATAAGTGGAGCCCCCAATTGGGTTTGAAACAACCAAGGGATCATCTACCAGACTGGTGTCTAAGTGCAGTGACTCAACTAATGATGATGAGATAAACGAATGCGATGCGCCAGAATCAAACAATGTACGGACAAGATGATCAAATAGAAAAACTAGACTTTCAACGGAAATAGTTCTACCTCTTTCCTGAATCAGTGGAACCGCGAGAGCCTGTACTTGCCCCCTAGCCTGACCCGGTGCCATAAGAGCTTGCACCTGTCCTCCTGAGGTAGATCCCATCCTTTGCCCTTTCTTAGGACAGTCTTTCACTAGATGCCCTGCTTCGCCACAGTGGAAGCAGCCAGTCTTCTTCTTCTTGCGACAATCCTTGCTTAGGTGGCCTGGTGTCCCACAATTGAAACACTTCTTCTTATTCCCCTTGCCACCGTTGCCTTTCCCACCTTTATTTTGTTGTTGTTGCTGAGGCCTCTTTTGATCTCCCTTCTTCTCGGGTGCCTTATTAGCATTGGGACCCTTCTCTTCTTCATGCATGAGTGCCATGTCAACTAGCTTCTCAAAGGTGGCCCCCATAGGGATATGAGTCATAGCCAACCCATGCATCGGTTCATTCAAGCCTTTCACGAACCTCAAAGCCTTCTTCTCCGGTGTATTCACCATGTCTAGGCCAAACCTTGCCAATTGATTAAACTTGTTGACATATTCCTTCACTGAGAGATTTCCTTGCTTTAGGGTCAAGAATCTTTCCATATACAAGTTTTCCTCCACCCTTGAGAGAAACTTTGCCACAAATCTTTGCCTAAAATCCGCCCAAGAGTCAACGGGGCGTTCTCCATTAGTGACCTCCCACCAGAATGAGGCCTCTCCTTTCATTAACCAAGCAGCTAACTTGACTTTCTTTCCTTCTTCCATCTCAAAGATATCTATCAACTCTTCCACCTCCTTAAGCCAATCTCTAGCCTCCACAAAAGTTTCAGATCCTTGAAAAGGTTTCCCTCCCATGGCTTTAAATTCCTTGCAAGTCTTAGCAAAAGTATCCGTGCGAGGAGGAGGGGGAGGAGGAAGATCGGGTGCTACGGTTGGTGGAGGAACATTTGCTGGACCCGCAGTGGTGGCCCTAGCCTCCATCAATCTCCTATACCATACTGGTACCGTCACACCCTCCGGAAAGTTAAGATCCTCAACCATGCTGAAACGAAAAAGGAAAGATTCAAAACGGAGAATTCGAAAGATAAAGATATGGCTATTGGGGATTATGCTTTTCTTTCAAAAACTTTTCTCTTTAAAGATATGTTTTTGAAAATATCTCTTCCAAAAATGTTTTTAGAAAAATAGTTTTCTAAAAATTTTATCTGTTCCGGTAACCTTTGCTCTGATACCACGTGTAACACCCCACTCCCGCTACGGTCACTCTCTAAGGGAATGCCATAACATCGGCGGAGTATTTTAGTGAATATAGAACAGAGAAATTACAGCAAGACAGATATAAGTAATACTTGAAAATTTAAAGCAACATTTCAATGCAGCGGAAAGTAAAACATATCTGGTTACATCACAAAACCATAATAAGAGTTAAGTACAAATATCCATTCTTGCTAAATAAAAATACATAATCCCAATACATCAACTGATAGCCATAAAAGAAAAGGGTAAGCTGAGCTCTACATCTAGGGTCCAAGCTCCAAGAGAGTAATAAAAGCAACTGATCAAGGCCCACTAGCACTAGGCCCAACCTGAGGACCTGAGGGGAAAAAGATAAAAACAACGGGGTCAGACATAAGCCTGAGTGAGTCCTATAACTTTAACAATGTAATCATTAAAGTAACCAGAGAAGACATAAACTTGACATACGGTAATGTCTGGGGATGAATGGCTACACTGAGCAGCTTGGTAGACTTAGGATAAACTAAGATGACTGTAAAGACGCATTTACCCACCCAAGGATAATTACTACACTGCACCACACCAGTCATTTCTACTTAAAGGTTGATCCCTCCCAAGGACTTAGAAAATTTCCCCAGTAGTCTCGTATACCCCTAGCTGACTACATAGGTGCCGTCTGCCCCTATCTCCACTAGGTGTAACCACTACTCCCAAATGATCGGCTCCCTACCGTAGATACCTGTGCCGGCCCCACAATGGGGTGTATCACTCCCCAAAGTGGCAACCCGATACAACAAACGGTGCACGACTTATATCTACACGATGCAACAACGTCTTACCTACCAGCCCGGGTCCACACACGCATATGAAACCCGTTGGACTTGCGTTGCCACCGCTACCCCGTTTTGGCCTCTTATAGTCAAGCCCAGTACGCGTGTCCCGTCCTCGACATGGGTCGAGCCCAATAAGATACATATGGGTTACTGGTTGAAATGGGCCCCCACAAGCTACCCACCTAAGCTTGTCCCTTTTTCTAGTGCATCCTACTTAACCCTTTAATCATGTTTAATTACATGTTTCCACTTTGGTTAAGTATTCTAATCATATTTTCTATTGCCACCCAAGGCAACCACTAGATTTCCACATGCCACCCAAGGCACCCACTTAAACCCTCATGTCCCACTACATGCTAATATGGTTAAGTGTTTCTTAATTAATTAATTAAGATCATGACCTCATAAAGACCTCTCACATTAGACCATCTTTTTATGACTTCTGGATATGCCGGTTGGTTCCGGGCAGACTTCTGTCATAAAAAGGGCCTAACCTCGTGTCTTTACTTTAATCACGTATTTAATTTATGACTAAGACCTCTCACATTGGGCCAATCATTTGTAGCCGCTGGATGGCCGATCGGTTCCGGGCAGACTTCCGCTACAAAAGGGTCCAACCTCGTGTCTTAGTTGATTAATTACACCTAATTAATCACCCCCATAATTAATTATCCCTAATTAATTACACATTTTTCATAACATGGGTAGACCTAACTCAATAGGTAAATTCCCATGGGGTAGACCTAACTCAATAGGTAAATTCCCACTTATGTTAATTTATTTTTATGGTATGTTTAATCATACCCAATCATACTTTTATTAACATATTTATTAACCCCATCGTTCCCCACGTAAATCGTTCTCATTTCATGACATAATAAAAGTGAAGATCCATCACAAATATCATGGGTTTAACCAAATCTTAGCATATAACTTTGTCATGGGTTAAGAGGATGTCAACTTGCATATATGAGCATATATTAACCCAACTACATTTAACCCAAACTTGCATACTATCATACACATGACTTGCATAACATGTCGCATATGAACTTGCATATTATCATACATATGACTTGCATAACATGTTGCATATGAACTTGCATATTATCATACACATATCTTGCATAACATGTTGAACTTGCATATAAGCATTCTCATAACTTGCATAACATGTTAAACATGCATTTAAGCATACACATAACTTGCATAAGCATTCTCATACTTGCATAAGCATGCATAACTTGCATATCATGTTAAACTTGCATTTAAGCATATACATAACTTGCATATGAACTTGCATAACTCACTTGTTAAACATGCATAAACCCACTTATTAAATATGCATAAACCCACTTATTAAACATGCATAAACCCACTTGTTAAACATGCATAAACCAACTTATTAAATATGCATAAACCCACTTATTAAATATGCATAAACATAGGAAAACATAGAGTAGCATATCATTACAAATGATTCAAACTCACTAATCCGCATTCAAGACCATAAGTCTCATTACACCTAATCTACTTACTTTAGCAATTGATGTTAAAGTGATAGAAACTCACCAAAACCAAAATTAGCAAACTTATGAAGTAGAACTAGTTGCTAAATATGAAGAAGATGATGATTAGAGGTTGATTAGCTTGCAACTTCCTTCATAAACTAGTGGAGGCTCCTCTTAAGTTTGATTTTGGCGGCATGAGGCCATCATTTCTATTTTTAGTATGGATTAGGCTTGCATTAGGGTGTATTTATAGGATTAGGGTGTGTTTTAGACCATAGGATTAGCCCTAGGTTAGATTAGGTCCGTCAGATTTAGGAAATCTCTAGAACCCAGCCAAGCCCTAGCCAGAAAACCAGACCTGGTGCACCCAGGCCCCCTGGCTCGACACGCCGTGTCGACAGACAAGTCGACAGGCAAGTCGACCCCCCAGTCGACAGGCCTGTCGACAGCCCTGTCGACATGGCTAGGGCGGGAACTTTCCCGCCTGGCCCCGCTGGTTCTATTTTAAAATCTGAATTTGAATTTTTAAATCTGTTTTTAGCTTTGAATTTTTCTGCAAACTTCATTGGGCCATAACTGGGCCATACGGACTCCGATTTACAAAATTTCGGACTCTATTTCGCGTATTTTTCCGAGACGAACGCAATGACGCAGCCCGTTTCCCCCAATTCTCACATTTGAGATTATTTATTCTGCAATTAGTGAATCTTAGCATTAACTGAAATACGGGGTGTTACAGTATGGGACCACCTGCCGATAGTGTATCTCTAGAGGCAAATACACTGGGTTCAACAAGAACGTCTTGCAACCCAGCCCACACATGACCGACCACTCATTTCGCTTGAGTGTATCGAATGTATATCACCAACGGTTGGGAGCTACCCACCGTCTCCCAAAAAGGGACCGTATCGATCATAGATAAAAGAATGAAATGGATTTTCTCTAGATAGGTTTTATACACCCTAATGGGAGCGACCCATTAAGCCATGCTACCTGCCTGATTTCTGTCATTTCCTAGTTGATGAGGCTTGAGGTCATTACGTATCTTTTGAAACACTTGACCACCATTCACTTTGAATGCCACATCGTCATACCCGCCAAATCACAAATTGATTTCTTTAAAAATACCATGGGTATAAAGCTAAGAGAAACGAATTCCTCCGCCACCAAACGTAAGTACGTTTGAAGAGATCAACTTACGCGATCCGTTAGCTATACTCTGTCAGACATTTGTCCATTCACTTTTGCCATGGGACTGGACAAACCGAAGGCACTATTCTGTAAACAGGGTAGCCCTTGCATAACTCCGTCTTTGATATTTGATCGCCGCGCTAACGTCCATACAAAGTGGTTTCAGAATATATCTGATCACGGTCTCTCTATATTGACGACGATAAAATGGTCAAAAACTTTGATAGTCGGTGATTTAACTATCAAAGAAAACAGGTGTGCAACCAACGATATTATTTCCAGATGGAAATTCTGTCGACCAATCATCATTAAAAGGTTTATTTCTTTAGATTAAATCATCTTTAATTTAGCCATTCCCATTTCAATATACTCAATATTTCTTATTTTCTACATTTAGGAAAATATACGTTATTTATTATTGGAAAACATTTCCGTCTCTTTTCACGTATCACGGTCATTCCAGTATTCTTTTCATTAAACATTTACATTTCTATGATTAGAAAATATCTCTGATTATATTTGGAAAACGTTTCCAAAAACTCATTCATCAGATTTTAACAGATGTTTAAATAAAACATTGCTATGTCATTCAAATTGTTACCCTGATTAACTAATTCCACTTAACCAACCTTCACTATCGAACCTTAACAATTCCTTAGTTAAAAACAAAGCCAATCAAGTTGGGGTATAACTACCTCTCAGACCTTAACTGAACAACATTTCTAACTTTGAAATAGACAAGATTCACCTTCCAAATCTTTAACAAACTTCCTTACATAACTCGGATTCTATTTACGAATCCACTTCTTATTTGAAAACATTTATTATAACTATAGCGTTATAAATCCCTACCTCTGAAATATCTCTTCAAATGATTTACATTCGATTAATCTCCTTTAAGTCTATTCGAATGCCATTTTGAATAACTCCTTTAATTCTATTCGAATAAACTATTTTGAATAACTCCTTTAATTCTATTCGAATAAACTATTTCGAAAAACTCCTTTGGATTAATTCGTTTGGATTAACTCGGTTTGATTAACTCATTTTAACTAACTCAACTCGATTAACTCAACCTGGTTAACTTACTTGATTAACTCAACTTATTTAACTTACTTGATTAACTCAACTTATTTAATTCCTATCGAATAACTAGTATTCGATTAACTTATATTCGAATAACTATGTCTGTTTTTAACTTTATTTAAAATGGCTAATATTCAATTTAACTCCATTCGCTTGACTTACATCGCAGCGATCACAATGGTTACGCCTGATTCCCTCAGGAAACGTCCGACCACCATAGGCTATCTACAGCTCTGCGAATTACTCTAGCAGTCATACGAAATGGCAAATCGTCCTAAATAACTTTGTTTGACTAACTCTATCTCAAATAACTACATTCGATCAACTCTAATTGAATAACTAATATTCAATTAATTCTAATTCGATTAACTATGTTCAGTTAACTCTAATTCGATTAATTCTAACGCTAATCGATTTACTCTAACTGATTAACTCTAACTGATTTACTCCTACTGATTAACTCTACTGATTTTTCAGTTTCAAATATCGATGTTGAAATCGATTCTTACTTCTCTATATAACTCCTGACTTATATATTCTATTTATCCAATGATAAATATTTCATTTAATTTATAAAATATTATTTATAAATTTATCTTCTCAATCTATCGGTCAGAATAGATTCTATTTAAAATCTTTGCTTTAAATCCATATCATGTTGTACCCGTGTGCGAAGCACGGGTCTAAACCTTTCAAATATAAAATTCTCCTTTTATACAATTCTAGTCACTTTTCAAGTATTTCCTTTTAAAATCTATTTATTTACAAAATAAATCCCTTTTTGATATTTCTATTTATTATATAAAATATTTTCTATTTATAAAATCTATTGATTTTATAAGTAATTCCTTTGATCATGTAACTATTTCATTTTCTATTTATTTTACACATAATTCCTCTTTCAATTCTATTTATTTTCAAATAAATATTCCTTTTCAATTCCATTTGTAATAGTTTACAAATATTTCTTTTTCGATTCTATTTATTTGATTAACAAAGAAGTATTCCTTTTCAATCTATTTATTTCTAAATAAATAGTTTTCTTTTTATAAAATCTTTTTATTTTATAAATATTTCTTTTCAATATAACATTGAAAAATTCCTTTTTAACATTCTAGTATTCTTTATGGTATTTAACATACCATATAACAATGATCAGTATCATTCCAACATATAAAATCAACAGCAGATTTCAAATCACGTCATATAACACAATATATGAAAAACAGTAAAATAAATGTTGAGGAACCTAGTTGGGTCCTTCCGACCTGTTTCCCTGCAACCACAGATGTTAATCAACATAAATAACATGGATGTTAAGTATTCTGATAAACATAATTTATATTCGATTAATGATTTATATCTATATCGTTATCTATATTTTCAATCGACTGACTAGCAGTTCAACCAAACAGCCAACACATAGCAAACAACCATTATTTATAAATTATAAAAATATTTTATAAAAATATAAAATAAGCAGAGTTACTGAGATTACTCACCTTGATCGGTTTATCGTTAAATAACGATATACGTTCATTGCTTTGATTCAGGCGTTAAATTTCACCATAAATCCAAACGAGCTTCAATTCGCTCCCGGTCAGTTCCATGGTGTAGCCACCGTCCGTAGGATCCTGACGGATCTGACCGTTCGAGATTTTGATAAAGTATGAGTGAAATATTTAAGTTACAAGTTTATATACCTTACGATTATTATTTAAATAATAAACCAATTAAACTAATCCTAATAATCACTAATACCCTTAATCCCTCATTACCCGAAAATCCTTCTTCCACTCTCAGGTATTCACGGCGCTTTCATAACCCATGGCCATTTCAGTGATCTCATCAACCCCCATTCCACAATCGTTCACACCACCGATCGCTGTACCAAAAACACCAACAACTTCCTCATCAAAACTCGCATCCACTGGTTATTATTACTTCGTCATCAACCCTCTTCACCAAATTCCGTCGACTGCTCCTACACAGTAATCCGTGTGACATCAAGATGACCGAAAACCACCAAACTTTTGTATACGGGTGCGGTTTTCACCAATAAACCCAAATATATCCTTCAATTTCCCAATCGGTGCACCAAAACCCCAAATACAGGAACCCTAACTCGCGCTGGATGAAACCGTGATCGTAAGAAATGGCTCGAACCCCACAAAATTGATTTAGGATCGAAGAGAATCACTTTCTAAACCAAAAAATACTTGCTTTGGATTTTAAAAGATTTTATATGAATTTTCATGGAATTTTCAAAGAGGACTTGTTTATAGAAGATGGAAAAATTTGGCGGCGCAAAGTTTTTTGCCTGAGAATGAAAATGGGTTAGGGTTAGGAAAGGTAAAGGTATTTTATAGGATGGATTTATTATTTTTTTATTCGATTATTCTATTTTATTTTAAGCAAATGCTATTTTTCTGTGTCCTCTAAAATTCCTGTGATCACACATGAACCCCAAAAATCACGAAAATGGACATGTAGCTACTGTTTGACATTACAGTCCCAATGAAACTTGTTTCGTCGAATTCCGACTTCGTTTGCTCACACAATGTATTTTTAACTATCAAAATATCGACTGTTTTCACTCTAAAAATCCGTACGGCCACACAGTGACTTCAAAAATCACGGAAATTGAAATCTAGCAATAATTTAACGTTGCGGATCCAACAAAATTAGTTTCATTGAATTATGAGGTTGTTTGCAAAACTGGCTATTTTTAAAGCTCTGAATAACCCTTTTAAATATATAAATATATTTAAAACATTCAAATTTAATATTTAAAAATGAATATTATCGTATATATTCACAATAGAATATCATGCTGCTCCAACGGGATTTATAACTCGATATTTCAAATCCAGTGTTACATCGATATTCGATTTATATTCAAAAATCCATTTTAAAATATAAATAAATCGATATAAATTATAAAGGAATTCCATAGCGACTTTTCTAAAATTTGATTTGGACATAACTAAAAATCTACACGACGAAATCTCGATTTTTCTCTTCCACTAGAAAAATATAGTTCACCAGGTCTTAATGTTTCTTGTTTCATAGAAATCCGATTTATAACAGACCCTGCATATTCAGTTGAAGTTCGAATCGTCAATTATGAATTACAGCGCCATTTCGAGCTCGATTTTAATTATATTACAATTATACGTTCAAACTGCCGTTCAAATAATATATTCGTTATTCTAAATCTAATCTAAACTGAATTAAATATCACCGATGATCCAATTCACACCATTTTGTGAATTCTCCTATTTCTGACTATTTCAGAAATTAAATATATTATTATATTACTTATTTTAATTAAATATTCACTATTATTTAATTCTGGTCATTTTAAATAACCAAACCATTATTCAAATAATTAAATAAATTATTTATATACCGTAAAAATATGGGTCGTTACATTCTTCCCACCTTAAAATAATTTCGTCCTCAAAATTGCTAAGGTGGAAGACAGACCCTATTGACTGGTTTAAAAACTATTCGTTCACTTTTAACTTCAGTTTCAACTGAAGCAATTTATTTCAATTAAAATATTAATTTATTCTTACTAACGAAAATTTTCAAAAATCCTGAAATTTTTTCTAACACCTTAAATTTTCGAAAACCTTCGCCAGCACCTCCTTTGTACCGGTCAAAAATTCAAACCCCAAATCGCCTCTCTAGGCCCTTTCCAATCCAAAAGAAAATCAAATAACCAAGCGGCTTGCCAAATCGGCCCATAAATCACCAAATCCCTAAAAATAAACGTGTACCTTTTTGTCGGGCATATCATTAAATCGTTTCATTCTGCTGCCAATTCAGCATATACCAAAGTCATCCTAATCAATTTATCCTCAACACAGCTATTCGCTTAAACAAGCCAATTACCATTTCAAACTCAAGTTTCATTCTCGATTCTAAATTCCTAACTCACTAATCCAATACCATTTCAGATTCTATCTCACAACTCAAAATCTGATTCCACTTGATATATTATATTCCAATTCAATTCCCAGCTAATTGATTTCTATTCAATTCATACTTGCTTTCACAAATTTCTTTAATTTGTTTTTAATTCATACTATCTTCCTGGGGATTTTAAACAGTTTAGCTTTTTCCAAATTCAAATTTTCCCTTCAGGATTCAAAACAACCTCCTTTTTCTCAAAACAATTCAAAAATAATCTTTGGTAGTGATTCGTCACCCAAAACTCGAAAATGAATACTAATGATGTGGCCAGTATCATCAGAGTTATTTCCCAGCTATCGAAGTGAGTTCAATACTATATCACTTATCAAAACCATATTTAAACACTTTCATTTTGAAATCTTTTTCAAAATATCATCCACGATACTTGTAAATAATTTAAAATCTCCCACGATTTTAAAGTTTTCTTAAACTTAGCTCAAATCCACTTATGAACACTTTCCCAGTTTTCAGAATTTTAATTCCACTTCTGATTTAATTCAGATTTAATTAATCTGCTTTTATATTATACGAACTCAAATTGGTTATTTATATAACCATTTTCATTATAATCAACCAACACATCCAACACACTATAATCATTCGAATATAAATATTTTCTTTATATCGAAATATACTTTGGGTAAAATTATCTCATTTACCCTCTTTCGAAACATACTGTGTCGGTTTATCGTATTTGAGTGTTTAGAAACTTCTATTGATACAGTGGATCAAATTGATCGGTCAGAATTCACAAATTACTCAACCAATAAATCTCCACAATATAAAACAATTTTTTATAAAATCTAAAAATATGTTCACTCGTATATATACACTCAAACTCAATCTAGGGTATTATTAACCCCATCTCTACTGAGTCACGCCACAGAGCCAAGGTAATCTCAACCTTCAACTCTGATACCCCTGTAACGAACTGGGATTTTCGACTCCGAAAATCAACACAAAACTGCCATGTTGACTGTTCAAACATCGAACATTCCATATCATTAATAGAAAGAAGTTAGAGGGTGAGAGTAGATAAGATAGAAAGTTAGAATAGAAGAAGAAGAAGATCACAATCAGAGTAAACACGAATCTCACAGTGGGACGAATAAGATATAATATATAACATAACTTTGCAATAAACCAGTATGTATATACAATGTTTATCAGAGTACAACACTTATACACAACGGAAATAACAATAGCTATAAAATCCTGAAGCGTCCTGGTTCAAGCTCCTCTAAGTGTATCTGTAAAGGCCTGAACTACTTGACTGCCCGTACAAATTTGGGCACCCAAGAGTTTAGGGAAAACAAAAACAAAATAAAATCTGGGTCAGTCATAGGACTGGTGTGAGTAAACTCAAATCATTTGATTTAACTTTTCAAGATCCTTTTCAAAAGAAAAGGTAATCGTAAGACCGATCCACACATAAACACGGATGGTTTTTACCTTACGATAAGCCAAACATTTTGGAAATCAATACTTCTATGATATTATAATAATGTCTAATCATAAGTAATTAACAATCTAGCAGAACGCTTGCATCTCACGTTCTACATATAGTATACAAACAAAACCACGGGCGCTTATTGGAGATCGGATTCCAACTATGACAAGGTATGGGACCACCTGTCGATAGTGTATCTCTAGAGGCAAATACACTGGGTTCAACAAGAACGTCTTGCAACCCGGCCCACACATGACCGACCACTCATTTCGCTTGAGTGTATCGAATGTTTATCACCAACGGTTGAGAGCTACCCACCGTCTCCCGAAAAGGAACAACATTGATCATAGATAAAAGAATGAAATGGATTTTCTCTAGATAGGTGATATACACTCTAATAGGAGCGACCCATTTAGCCATGCTGCCTGCCCGATTTCGGTCATTTTCTGGTTGATGAGGCTTGAGGTCATTACGTATCTTTTGAAAAACTTGACCACCATTCACTTTGAATGCCACATCGTCATACCCGCTAAATCACAAATTGATTTCTTCAAAAATACCACGGGTATAAAGCTAAGAGAAACGATTTCCTCCGCCACCAAACGTATGTACGTTTGAAGAGATCAACTCACGCGATCCGTTAGATATACTCTGTCAGACATTCGTCCATTCACGTTTGCCCTGGGACTGGACAAACCGAAGGCACTATTCTGTAAACAGGGTAGCCCTTGCATAATTCTGTCTTTGATATTTGATCGCCACACTAACGTCCATACAGAGTGGTTTCAGATAACATATCTGATCCCAGTCTCTCTATACTGGCGACGACAAAATGGTCAAAAATTTCGATAGTCGGTGATTTAACTATCAAAGAAAACAGGTGTGCAACGATATTATTTCCATATGGAAATTCTGTCGACCAATCATCATTCAAAGGTTTATTTCTTTAGATTAAATCATCTTTAATTTAGCCATTCCCATTTCAAAATACTCAATATTTCTTATTTTCTACATTAGGAAAATATACGTTATTAATTATTGGAAAACATTTCCGTCACTTTTCACGTATCACTATCATTCCAGTATTCTTTTCATTAAACATTTCTATGATTAGAAAATATCTCTGATTATATTTTGAAAACGTTTCCAAAAACTCATTCATTATTTAACAGATGTTTAAATAAAACAGTGCTATGTCATTCAACTCGTTACCTTGATTAACTAATTCCATTTAACCAACCTTCACTATCGAACCTTAACCATTCCTTAGTTAAAAACGAAGCCAATCAAGTTGGGGTATAACTACCTCTCAGACCTTAACTGAACAACATTTCTAACTTTGAAATAGATAAGATTCACCTTTCAAATCTTTAACAAACTTCCTTACGTAACTCGGATTCTATTTACGAATCCACTTCTTATTTGAAAACATTTATTATAACTATAGCGTTATAAATCCCTACTTCTGAAATATCTCTTCAAATGATTTACATTCGATTAATCTCCTTTAATTCTATTCGAATTCAAATAACCCCTTTAATTATATTCGAATAAACTATTTCAAATAACTCCTTTAATTCTATTCGAATAAACTATTTCGAATAACTCCTTTGGATTAATTCATTTGGATTAACTCGGTTTGATTAACTCATTTTGACTAACTCAACTCGATTAACTCAACCTGATTAACTTACTTGATTAACTCAACTTATTTAACTTACTTGATTATCTCAACTTATTTAATTCCTATCGAATAACTAGTATTCGATTAACTTATATTCGAATAACTATGTCTGTTTTTAACTTTATTTCGAATGGCTAATATTCAATTTAACTCCATTCGCTTGACTCTAGATCGCAGCGATCACAATGGTTATGCCTGATTCCCTCAGGAAACATCCGACTGCCATAGGCTATCTACATCCCTGCGAATTACGCTAGCAGTCATACGAAATGGCAAATTATCCTAAATAACTATGTTTGACTAACTCTATCTCAAATAACTACATTCGATTAACTCTAATTGAATAACTAATATTCAATTAATTCTAATTCGATTAACTATATTCAGTTATCTCTAATTTGATTAATTCTAACTCTAACTGATTTACTCTTACTGATTAGCTCTAATTGATTTACTCCTACTGATTAACTCTACTGATTTTTCAGTTTCAAATATCGATGTTGAAATCGATTCTTACTTCTCTATATAACTCCTGACTTATATATTCTATTTATCCAATGATAAATATTTCATTTAATTTATAAAATATTATTTATAAATTTATCTTCTCAATCTATCGGTCAGAATAGATTCTATTTAAAATCTTTGCTTTAAATCCATATCATGTTGTACCCGTATGCGAAGCACGGGTCTAAACCTTTCAAATATAAAATTCTCCTTTTATACAATTCTAGTCACTTTTCAAGTATTTCCTTTTAAAATCTATTTATTTACAAAATAAATCCCTTTTTGATAATTCTATTTATTCTGTAAAATATTTTCTATTTATAAAATCTATTGATTTTATATGTAATTCCTTTGATAATCTAACTATTTCCTTTTCTATTTATTTTACACATATTTCCTCTTTCAATTCTACTTATTTTCAAATAAATATTCCTTTTCAATTCTATTTGTAATGGTTTGCAAATATTTCTTTTTCGATTCTATTTATTTGATTAACAAATAAGTATTCCTTTTCAATCTATTTATTTCTAAATAAATAGTTTTCTTTTCATAAAATCTTTTTATTTTATAAATATTTCTTTTTCAATATAACATTGAAAATTTCCTTTTTAACATTCCAGTATTCTTTATGGTATTTAACATACCATATAACAATGATCAGTATCATTCCAACATATAAAATCAACAACAGATTTCATATCACATCATATAGCACAATATATGAAAAACAGTAAAATAAATGTTGAGGAACCTAGTTGGGTCCCTCCGACCTATTTCCCTGCAACCACATATGTTAATCAACATAAATAACATGGATGTGAATTATTCTGATAAACATAATTTATATTCGATTAATGATTTATATCTATAACGTTATCTATATTTTTAATCAACTGACTAGTAGTTCAACCAAACAGCCAACACACAACAAACAACCATTATTTATAAATTCTAAAAATATTTTATAAAAATATATAATGAGTAGAGTTAGTGAGATTACTCACCTTGATCGGTTTATCGTTAAATAGCGATATACATTCATTGCTTCGATTCAGGCATTAAATTTCACCATAAATCCAAACGAGCTTCAATTCGCTCCCGGTCAGTTCCATGGTGTAGCCACCTTCCGTACGATCCTGATAGATCTGACCGTTCAAGATTCTGATAAAGTATGAGTGAAATATTTAAGTTACAAGTTTATATACCTTACGATTATTATTTAAGTAATAAACCAATTAAACTAATCCTAATCATCACTAATACCCTTAATACCTCATTACCCGAAAATCCTTCTTCCACTCCCAGGTATTAACGGCGCTTTCATAAACCATGGCCATTTCAGTGATCTCATCAACCCCCATTCCATAATCGTTCACACCACCGATAGCTGTACCAAAAACACCAACAGCTTCCTCATCAATATTCGCATCCACTGGTTATAATTACTTCGCCATCAACCCTCTTCACCAAATTCCGTCGACTGCTCCTACACAATAATCCGTGCGGCATCAAAATGACCGAAAACCACCAGACTTTTGTATACGGGTGCGGTTTTCACCAATAAACCCAAATATATCCTTCGATTTCCCAATCGGTGCACCAAAACCCCAAATACTGGAACCCTAACTCACGCTGGATGAAATCGCGATTGCAAGAAATGGATCGAGCCCCACAAAATTGATATAGGATCGAAGAGAATCACGTTCTAAACCCAAAAATACCTGCTTTGGATTTTAAAAGATTTTATATGAATTTTCATGGAATTTTCAAAGAGGATTTGTTTATAGAAGATGGAAAAATATGGCGGTGCAAAGTTTTTCGCTTGAGAATGAAAATGGGCTAGGGTTAGGAAAGGAAAAGGTATTTTATATGATAGTTTTATTATTTTTTTATTCGATTATTCTATTTTATTTTAAGAAAATGCTATTTTTCTATGTCCTCTAAAATTCCTGTGATCACACATGACCCCCAAAAATCACGAAAATGGACATGTAGCTACTGTTTGACATTACAGTCCCAACAGAATTGGTTTCGTCGAATTCCGACTTCGTTTGCACACACAGCATATTTTTAACTGTCAAAATATCGACTGTTTTCACTCTAAAAATCCGTACAGCCACACAGTGACTTCAAAAATCACGGAAATTGAAATCTAACAGTAATTTAATGTTGCAGATCCAACAAAATTATTTTCGTCGAATTCTGAGGTCGTTTGCAAAACTGGCTATTTTTAAAGCTCTGAATAACCCTTTTAAATATATAAATATATTTAAAAAAAATTAAATTTAATATTTAAAAATGAATATTATCGTATATATTCACAATAGAATATCATGCTGCTCCACTGGGATTTATAAATCGATATTTCAAATCCAGTGTTACGTTGATATTTGATTTATATTCAAAAATCCATTTTAAAATATAATAAATCGATATAAATTATAAAGGAATTCCATAGCGACTTTTCTAAAATTTGATTTGGACATAACAAAAAATTTACACGATGAAATCTCGATTTTTCTCTTCCACTAGAAAAATATTGTTCACCAGGTCCTAACGTTTCTTGTTTCACAGAAATCCGATTTAAAACAGACCATGCATATTCAGTTGAAGTTCGAATCGCCAAATTATGAACTGCAACACCATTTCGAGCTCGATTTTAATTATATTATAATTATACATTCAAACTGCCGTTCAAATAATATATTCGTTATTCTAAATCAAATCTAAACTGAATTAAATATCACCGATGATCCAATTCATACCATTTTGTGAATTCCCCTATTTCTCACAATTTCAGAAATTAAATATATTATTATATTATTTATTTTAATTAAATATTCACTACTATTTAATTCTAGTCATTTTAAATAACCAAACCATTATTCAAATAATTAAATAAATTATTTATATACCATAAAAATATGGGTCGTTACAGCTGGTAAGTCGGTGACACCACTTCTAGCTAGAAAGAAACGTGTGCACTCCTTGCATTCCCTTGCTCCGTTTCTGACTCTTACCGGGGTGTGAGGCTCACGAGGTAACGTTATACACAAAGCTATTCCAAAATAAGCTATGCTTTGATCATCCCATAAGGCTCTTCTTTTCAACAAAAGCCTCGATCATTTGCATCTTGGCATGCCACGTTGACAACCCACGCCATGCGATCGATAACTACCAATATATATCCTCTGAGCTCGTACGTCTCAGGGAAGGGTGTTAAGCAAGAGAATAAATTCTCTGCCACCACATATATATATTAAATAAAAATCAATTTAATTTACATGGAATAAAATTCAATGTTAGGCACACATCCATTTGCAAGTCCGTTTTAGGTCTGAATGAAACCGAAGACACCTTATTCCTCGTCCCGTGTGTCCAATACGGAAGTGATGTGCTCGCATCCGGACAATCAACAAGTACGTCCGGGCAAACTACCACTTTAACCGTTTACTGGGAACTACCCAATGCCAGGCATCAATAGTCGTCCATTCGATGTGGAGATCGCCGGTCTTCATTGAAACGACCCGAACTTCCCCAGTAAGGAAAGCCCTGATAGAATTGAGAACAACACACATCGGAACACAAACAGGTGAACTTTTCATTGTTAATTACAACAATTTCATCAGAATACAAGAATATACAGAGTATAGCAAATAAAATACATTCGATAAATATCAGAGATTACAATAATTTACTGCAGCGGAAAAATAATACAATACACAACTGAAAGAGATATACAAATACAGAGCTTTCCGGATTTCATTCCAGCTGTAAACCAGGTTCCTGTGAATATAAATCTGCAAAACTAAAACTACTAGCTGCCCGTGTCTAAATAAAGGCACCCAGAGTTTAGGTTAAAACAATAAACTCCAGGTCAGTCATGTGACTGGTGTGAGAACTAAAACAGTTATTAATCCTTATTTTAAAGTTTGGTAAATCAAGGGACCACGCCGTATAACACGGAACGGGTTTCCTCCCAAGAATACCAGTGCATAAAACAACAACGCAATGCTAAAAAAGAACAATGAAGCTATTATAAGACCCAGGTCCCATCACACAATGCAACGTAAGCCGGAGGATAGGGTTTTTACCTTATAATAGCCAAGAATGCTTGGTACGTGAAATTTCATTTTTTTAATTATTACTATAAGTGTATAGTGTATAAAACAACTTCAAATCATAAGTATCAATCATAGACGTCATAAGCGCCCCATACCACTATATCGCCATATATATGTTATACAATCAAAACCGCAAAGTCACGTATTGGAAGTTGGATTTCCATCTGCGAACCGAGGCAAGGGATCGTCCTCAACCGATTCGAGACTGTCTAGCCCGAGCCTTAGGACAAGTACTCAGTCAAGCCCTTGGAGCGGCAGGGCCGGTCCACCAATGTGGATTAAAATGCCTGAACACTGTGTTAACCGCCCTTTGGGGGCATAAATGAGCCAACGAACGACTCCATTGGTCCCGGATCGACCGATATAACCGAGGCGCATTGCAACAACAACAACCACACAGGTGAAAATAATATAAATGTCATCCAGTTTAAGCACTGACACCACCTCTAGCTAGAAAGAAACGCATATCCTCCCTGAGGTCCTCTCCTGTTTCTGGTTCACAACCGGGGTGTGAGGCTCGCGAATCAACGCTACACAAAGCTATGCCACACAGGCCGTGCTTTGATCATCAACCACAAGACTTTGCTTTTCAACAGAAGCCTTGATCATTTGCCACTTAGGTATGCCACACAGGCAATTCACTCCATGCGATTGATATCCATCAATATATAACCCCTGAGCTCGTACGTCTCAGAGAAGGGCGTTAAGCAAGAGAATAAATTCTCTGCCGAACATATATATATTTAATAGAAATCAATCACACAGAATAAAATCCAATGTCAGACACACAGTCCATTTACAAGTTCGTTCTGGGTCTGAACGAAACCGGAGGCACCTTATACCTCGCATATCCATCAATCTCCAAGTACGTCTGGATGATCACCAACTGATTCCGTCCCCTTGGGTGTACAACCCAATCAAGATCATCAGTAATTATCCAAACGACGTGAAGACCTCCGGTCTTCGACCACCGTCTTCATCTTGGACACCACGTCGAATCAGTTATTCAGAATGGGATAAACCCGGTCTTTCTGAATAACTTGCGTATATAATAAACAACTGTTACACAAACCCAACATACGTCTTATTCGAATTCAGAATATTCTTTTATTCAAATATTCTTACACTTTTGGAAAGGTTCCCATTAATTTTATCAAACATAAATTCTTTAAATTTATTCTTTAATCTCTTCTTGAATATCAATTCAAACCAGTCGGGATTAGCGAACCACACCGCAGTAATCATTTATTTTATTTCTCAATCCCAACCTATTCATCCCATGAAGTAAAACTGGTCATACTTCATATCTAATACCACGGTGTTATCGGTAAATTTAATTACCATTTCACGTTCAAATCTAATTAAAGATTTAACTATCACCTGGAGCAAAACTGGTGATACCCCTTTCTCGATCACTTCAATCTAATTAAAGATTCATTAAAACGCCACTTAGTTTTAATATTCACAGAAATCAATATCTTGTCATTAACTGGGTTAAAGAACCAATGTCATCAAAAACACGGTTCATGAAAAACCCAAAATCACTTTCTATTGTTAATCGGGTTAAAGAGCAGGTGTTATTCAAAACACCGCTCACGATAAACCCAAAAACCAATTTAAATTCAATTCCAATTAACATTATTTAATTGGTACACTTCATTAAATCTAAATAAAAAGATTAAATCTTTTTTCTCAACTGGATTTAAGAACAGTGTTAATGAAGACATCATTCACGACAAACCCGAATCACATTTGATATTAAATACAAGGCTCTGAATAGAAAATATATCGGTTTATATTCTATATCAAATTCTACGACCAACAAATATGGTATTGGAAATAACGATATAAATATATCTTTCAAATTTCCATAACAATATCTGTATAATCACGAAATCCAACATCGAAATATTCCAAAGGTAATTTCGATTCAAATCCATTCCAATTCAATTATTGGAAATTATGGTTATTTTCAAAACCATTTCAAATCCACTTTATTTATTTTTAAAAATAAATAGAATTATAATTCTAGTTCAAAACTAGTTCATTTCGATAAAAATCTATTTTTATCTTTTGAAATTTTGAATTTTTCATCCCAATTCTTCGCAAATCATTTCTTATGATTTTACACAAATTATTACTATTTCTAATAATTTTATCAAGGCTCGTACAGTCGATTTCCATCAACGGCCATCGAACTGCACTTACAGCGACCTTTTCCAAATTTGATTTGGACATAATTCCAAATCCAACCGTTAGATTTCAAATCTCTAATATTCGTTAGAAAGTTCTTTTCGATACAAACCCAACGGTTCCGGTTTTAGGAGAATCCGACGGTTGGATCTCCCGTAATATCCATTCGAACTCAATGGTCGAAATTCGCGAACTGCCGCAGCGCGGTGCGTTCTATTCAGGCCATTATATATATAATATATATATTATATATATTTTGTCGATTTCCCTTTAAAACGTATTTTATAAATCGTTTTAAATTCGTTTTCAAAACGATTTCAACTTCCATCTCAAATCCAAATCAAAATTGAATCTTTCCAATATAAATTCATTTTAAATTCATTTCAACTCGATTTCAATTCAAATCCATTTCAATTCAAATCGGTTTCAGTTCAAATCAATTTCAGTTCAAATTAATTTCAATCCAAATCGGCTTCAATTCAAATCGATTTCAGTTCAATTTAAATACGTTTTAAATTCAATTCAAAACAATTTCAATTCTATTTCATTCTAATTCGAATTTCAATTCTTTTCAATTTAATCCGAATTTCAATTTATTTCAATTTAACTCGAATTTCAATTCAATTTAATTCGAATTATAATTCATTTCAATTTAATTCGATTTTCAATTCTATTCAGTTTAATTCGAATTTCAATTCATTTCAAAATATCAGATTTTGAAATCACTTTCGATATTCATTGTAAAATGAATAAAATCGACAAAATTCCCATTCGTGTTAAAATGGCGTTTAACTACTTAACACGGCTTCACATTTCAATATTCAATGAATATTATTTTAAAATATTCGATGATTTTGAACTAGAATCAGACATAGTCAATTACCATGTAATGTGATTATATGGATTTCACACAACAAATGTGTATAACAATATTGAAAACAACAATCCATCATCCAGAGTGCATTCTACACTGTATAAGCATTGAATATAAATATTCAACGCTTACACAGCCTGTCAATCAATCGATCAACATACAACTAATTATTGGGATTAGTGTATGTCATATTTCATCCCAATACCCGTGTGGGGTTTTCAAATAACAAACACAGGTTCTATTTGTGCAGTTGGGCAATGTGTAAAATTTATCGTCCCAATCAATATCAGTCAAATGTGTGTATATAAACGGATCGTCCGATTTGCTTATAAATATTTTATTTTATATACACGTTAAAAATTAATTTTTTAACTATAAAATATGTATTCAATCCACATCACATAATCAATTTTCAAAACACATCAATCAAACAAGTCATCCATGGTCTGTGGACGACGGGTGTCGGGTGCTACTAAACACCGTCTGCATCCTAGTATGTATTTCAAACTAGAAATAATAATAAAAGTAAGGAGTTCTCACCGAATTGCCAAACCAAATGCCACGACTCTTCTTATGTAGGAAATCTTCATTGTGCTCGCCTTTGGTCAATTTAATTGTCCGTAGCCACTACATATATAAAAATCGCATTTTTATATTGTTGCTATGTATATAAAAATCACATTTTTATAATCTCTACTATATAAAAATCATATTTTTATTATCTCTATAATATAAAAATCATATTTTTATTTCCAATTCCATATGTAAAAATTCTATTTTTACTTCATCATCTATTTTCTTGTTTAAAAATCAATTCTTTTTACAAGCTATATATGTATAAAAATCCTACTTTTATTCGCTATTCGTATAAATAAAAAATCATACCTTTTACATTCTAACTCTCATCTTTCTACTTGTAAAAATCACATCTTTTTGTTTATGTTCATATAATAAAAATCAAATTTTTACCCCCAAAGTTATATATATAAGAATAAGATTTTTATTTTAAAGCCTTTCATATAAAAATCATTTCTTTATCTATATAAAAATATAACTTTATCTATATAAAAATTTCAGATTTTTTTTAACTAATTAAAAATCAGTTTTCATAAAAACAAAGAAAATAAAACAAAAAACTATATATATAAAAAGACAGAAAGCTTATAGTTGGAAGGAAGGGGGTGTCTCGCCGGAGCTTGGTGGAGGGTCGGAGTTGCCCAGGCGCAGGCGGCGCTGGCGGCGTGGGCCCCCCCTAAGGCTGGCGCTGGCGTTTGTTCGGATCGGGGGGGGGGGGGGGGGAGGGGGGAATGGTCGCGGGTCTCGCAGAGGGAGGAGGAGAGGGGATCGAGAGGAGTAGTGGCTGGGGTTGAGCGGCCTAGCGTGGAGCGGTCGGTGGTGACGATCGTGGGAGAGGCATTAATCAAGGGGGTGATGGGCTTTTAGGTTTTTTTTTTTGTTTTTCTCTTTCGATTTTAAAATGAACGAGAAAAGGGGGCTGAGGGAGTAAAAAGGGGTTGACCTAGGGAATTTATATAATTATTTAATTATTTTATTTTCCCCAAAAGTACGTTTTCAATTCGAACTTGAAATCAAACCCACCGACTTTCATCCCTAGCTAATTACCCTCATTCCGAATACAATGGGATATGTATCGTAGGTTGATTCGATCGTTTCGATTAGTTTTCGTCAAAATCAAAATATAACTCTATATATTGAATTTGAACGCGCATTTCAATTTACCGGGGCCACATATGGACTCTAAATATTCCCAAAAAATATTTTCTAGCTTCGTATTGATGATACGGTCCTAACAAAACTAATTTCATCGAATTCCGAGACCATTTGAAAAATGGCCATTTTCCAGTCGATTAAAATCAACTGAAACTGCTCAAACACATTTTCCTTTGCCACACTCACATATTGATTCGAAAAATTACGAATTTTGGAAGATAGCAATAACTTGACATCACGGATCCAACAAAAGAGATTTCATCGAAAACCGAGGTCGTTTGCAAAATTTCCATTTTTAAGGGCCAAAATTCCATTGCGACTATTCTGAATTTTCAACTGGACGTAACTTTTGATTCCCTCTATAAAATTTCGAATTTTCGGATTCGTTGGAAAGATATTCTCAAATAGATTCAAATATTTTTGGTTTCACTAAAATCCGGTTTATTGTGAATCCAGTACATTCATTCGAAATTTGAAATCGAATTATCAAACTACCGCGCCATTTTCAATTCCTTTTATAATTAAAATAAAATATTTATATTCTAACGACGATTCGAATAAATAAATACGTTCGAATTCTAATCAAAATAAATTTCTCGTCGTCATTATTTAAAACAATTCATTTTAAATATTCAAAATTTATCAAAGTTTCCAAAATAAAAATTTTAAATTAGCTCGGATTTCTGGGTTATTACATTCATCCACCGTCTTCAATGTCTTTGACTTTAATCGTCGTAGTAATTATTTAGAATGGGTTGAACCCGGTCTTTGCGAATAACTCGCGTATTTATAATTAAAAATCAAGTGTTATAAAGACACATCATACGCCTCATTCCAATTCAGAATATTCTTTTAATAAGATATCGATGTTGTTAGGGAAAGGTTCCCATTAATTTTATCAAAGATAAATTCTTTTAAATTTATTCTTAAATCTTCTTTTTAAAGATTTATGAAAACTCTAGTTTGGTTTTAATATCAAAAATCATTACTTTATCATTATTTAACTTTTAAGAAATTAATCTTGTCTTTAACTGGGTTAAAAAACCAATGTCATTTAAAACACAGTTCATGATAAACCCATGATCATTTTCCAATAAATATGGAATTTTCACAGAAATTAAATCAATATATAATCGATATAAATCTCCATATCCGACTAATAATAGAAATGGAATAACGGCAAAGCCTTTTAATTCCATATATACTAACAGTCTTCTTTTACAGAAGCCTATCTCGATTATTATCAAATCGAACTTCCACTCAATTCCAATTTAATATATTAAATTGGAAAACTTGACTTTAGAACAATTCTTTTTAAATCTTAATAAAAAGATTTATAGATTCTAAATCATATTTACACTGTTAATTGGGTTAAAGAACAAATATCGTTTAAAAACACAGTTCACGATAAACCCAATTCACATATCATTTTATTCCAATTACTAAATATAATTGGAACTCTAAAAATCTTAATTAAATGATTTATTCTTTCATATGGTGAGACGACCCGAACTTCCCCGTGAAGGAAAGCACGGATAGAATTGAGGACAAGACAAAATAGGACGCAGACGGAAGAACATTTCATTGTTATTACAACAATTCCATCAGATACAAGAATATACAGAGTATAAATGAATAAATTACATTCGATAAATATCAGAGATTACAATAAATTACATAGCAGCGGAAAATATACAAAACACAACTGAATGTGATACACGGATACAGAGCTTTCCGAGCATTGTTCCAGCTGTTAATCAGGACCCTGTGGATATAAATCTGCAAAACCAAAACTACTAGCTGCCCGTGCGGAAAATAGGGGCACCCAGAGTTTAGGTTAAAACAATAAACTCCAGGTCAGTCATGGGACTGGTGTGAGAACTAAAACAGTTATTCAAAACTTTACTTAAAGATAGTAATTCAAGGGACCACGCCGTATAACACGGAACGGGTTTCCTCCCAAGAATACCAGTGCATAGAACAAACAACGCAATGCTAAATAAAGAAAAATGAAGCTATTATAAGACCCAGGTCCCATCACACAATGCAACGCAAGCCGGAGGATAGGGTTTTCCCTTATAACAGCCAAAGCATGCTTGATACGTTTAAATCACATTATTTGATACTATAATAGGTGTATAGTGTCAAAACAATTTCAAATCATAAATATCAATCATAGGCGGCATGGGTACCATCTATCATGTCGCCATACTAGTTCTACAATTAAAACCGCAATATCACGTATTGGAAATTGGATTTCCGTCATGAGCCGAGGCAAGGGGCAAGCTCCTCTCCGCGTTCGAGACACTCTAGCAATGCCTCAGGACCCCACTCTGATCCTTTGGAACCTCCAAGGCCGGTCCTCTCTTACTTTTGAGGATTAATTATTCCTGAACACACGTTTCCCGGTCCTTACAGACCTATATCCGAGGCGCCTCATATCCAACAACCACACAGGTGAAAAGTATATAAATGTCAGGGCTGGTAGGTCACTGACACCACCCTAGCTAGAAAGAAACGTCGTGCACTCCTTGGGTCCGTATCCCGTTTTTGACTCATACCGAGGTGTGAGGCTCGCGAATTCACGTTATACACAAAGCTACGCCACACAGGCCGTGCTTTGATCATCAACCACAAGACTTTGCTTTTCAACAGAAGCCTTGATCAATTGCCACTTACGCGTGCCACATTGGCAATTCACTCCATGCGACTGATGTCCATCGATATACAACCTCTGAGCTCGTACGTCTCAGAGAAGGGCGTTAAGCAAGAGAATAAATTCTCCGCCGCCAAACAGATGTATATTTAATAGAGATCAATCAACACAGAATAAAATCCAGTGTCAGACACACAATCCATTTACAAGTTCGTTCTGGGTCTGAACGAAACCGGAGGCACTTTCCTCGCATATCCATCCATCTCCAGGTACGTCTGGACGATCACCAACTGATTCCCTCATCCTGGGTGTACAGCCCAATCAAGATCATCAGTAATCACCCAAACGATGTGAAGACTTCCGGTCTTCAACCACCGTCTTCATCTTCGACATCTCGTCGAATCGGTTATTCAGAATGGGTATAACCCGGCCTTTCTGAATAACCCACGTATATAATAAACAAATGTTACACAAACACAACAAACGCCCCATTCCAATACAGAATATTCTTTTATTCACAAAATCACATTCTTAGGGAAAGGTTCCCATTAATTTTATCCAAGATAAATTCTTCTAAATTTATTCTTTAATCTTCCTTTGGATATCATTTCAAACTAGTCGGGATTAACGAACCACACCGAAGTAATTATTTGTTTTATTTCCCAATCCCAACCTATATATCCCATGGAGCAAAACTGGTGATACTCCATATCTAACACCACGGTGTTATCGGTAAAATTAATTACCATTTCACGTTCAAATCTAATTAAAGATTTAACTATCGCTTTGGATCAAAACTGGTGATACTCCATTCTCGATCACCTTTCAGATTTGATAATTTAAATTATCATTTCACATTTTTAATCTAATTGAAGATTCATTAAAACTCCACTTAGTTTTAATCTTCTCAAAAATCGACATTCTGCCTTTAACTGGGTTAAAGAACCAATGTCATCAAAAACACGATTCACGACAAACCAAATCACATTTGAATTTAAATACAAGGCTCTGAATAGAAAATATATCGGCTTATATTCAATATCAAATTCTGAAACCAACAAATATCGTATTGGAAATAACGATATATAACATATCTTTCAAATTCCCATAACAATATCTGTATAGTCACGAAATCCAACATCGAAATATCCCGAAGATAATTTCGATTCAGCTCCAGTCCAATCCACGTATTGGAAATTATCGATTATTTTCAAAATCACTTTCAAATTCAATTTATTTATTTCAAAAATAAATTGGTTTTAATTCTAGTTCAAAACTAGTTCATTTCGATAAAAATCTATTTTTACCTTCTAATGTGGAATTTTCCAGCCCAATTCTTTCCAATTCACATATTATAATTTTACACAAATTATAGATATTTTTAATAATTTTATCAAGGCCCGTACAGTCGATTTCCATCAACGGCCATCGAACTGCACTTACAGCGACCTTTTCTGAATTTGATTTGGACATAATTCCAAATCCAACCGTTAGATTTCAAATTTCTAATATTCAATCGAAAGCTCTTTTTGATACGAACCCAACGGTTCCGGTTTTAGGAGAATCCGACGGTCGGATCTCCCGCAATGTCCGTTTGAAATAAATGGTCGAAATTCACGAACTGCCGCGGCGCGGCGCGTTCTATTCAGGCCATTAAATATATAATATATATATATATTATATATTTCGTCGATTTCCTTTTAAAACGTATTTTATAAATCGTTTTAAATTCGTTTTCAAAACCCTTTCAACACTACATTCAATTTCAAATCGATTTGATTTCAATTCAATTCGAGTTGATTTCAATCCAATTCAAATTCAAATTCGTTTCAATTCAATTCAAATTCGTTTCAATTCAATTCAATTCGAATTTACCTTCTATTTGATCTAATTCGAATTCGTTTCAAATTGATTTCAATTCAATTTCAGTTTGTTTTAAATTTCAATTTCAATCTAATTCAATTTGAATTCATTTCTATTCAATTCGAATCGAATTCATTTCAAATTGATTCAATAAAATTTCAATTTTTAATCTAATTCAATTTGAATTTCCTTTCAAAATATTAAATTTTGAAATCACTTTTCAACATTCATTATACAACGAATAAAATCGATATAAATATCGTTCGCGTCAAAATAACGCATCTCTAATCAACACGGCTTTATATATTTCAATAAATTCGTTATTCTATTCAACAAATGAATATTTATTTCATTCAACACATGAATCTATATTTCTTTCAACACACGACTAATCTCAACACATGAGTACTGTCAACACATCACTATTTTTGTTATGTAAAATATTTTATAAAACTATGGTATCTATCATTTGATTTTCAATTAGACTTCTACTGGGAAGTAGTTCTAATTTTAAATATGATAAAGATGTAATTTTTATTATTTAAAATATTTCACTCAACACATGAATAGTTTCAACACATGAATTTTCCTTTATAATATTCATTATTTTCCCGATTGGAATGAGGCCCAATCAATCACCATATAATGTCAATTATATGGATTTCCATACAACACATGTATATAATAGCATTGAAAAATAATCAACCTTCAACCAAAGTGCACTACACTGTATAAGTATCAAATATAGATATCTAACGCTTATAACAGCCTGTCAATCAATTGATCGACATATTTAATCAATCAGGATGAGTGAACTTCAAATTTCATCCCAACACCCGTGTGGGGTTTCAAACAATCAAACACAGATTTTATTTGTGCAGTTGGGCGACGTGTAAAATTTATCGACCCAATCAATATCAGTCAAATTAGTGTATATAAACAAATCGGCCGATTTGTTTATAAATATTCATTTATTCACTTTCACGTTAAAAATTATATTTTTAACGATAAACATTTTATTTCAACACATGAATTCCTATTCAGTTCATTTACACAATAAAAATGATATTTTCATTTTTCTAACATATTTTAGAAAATTTTGGCGGCATAACGGCACGATACTAGAAACGGGACAAGGCCTAGCCTTATCCCCGGTCTAGTGAAGGCCCACGCCATTCACACATCAATCAAATCAATTTCAATTCACCAAACAATTCAATTTAAACCAAATAGACTAACCAACTACACAACCAAACAATTTAACAAACAAGCCATCCATGGTCTGTGGATGACGGGTGTCAGGTGCTACTAAGCACCGTCTGCATCCTAGTATATATATATATATATATATATCTAGAAAAAGAGATTTTGAGTGAGAAGTTCTCACCAATAGCTATCCAACTTCACGACACTTCTAATGCAGGAAATCTTCGTCGTTATCCTATCTTCGTCATCTTCGTGGCCCGTTGTCACTATATATAGAAAAATCACACATTTTTATATTTCGATGTCTTTAAAATAAAAATCACATTTTTATTTATTCACTTTCAATTTAAAAGTCATATTTTTATAATTACTTCATATATTTAAAAATCGAATTTTCACTTCGCTATTCAATATATAAAAATAAGCATATTTTCACAACGCTACTATATAGATAAAAATTATATTTTTATAACGCTATTCTCTATATAAAGATTTCGCCTTTTCAAAAATATAGATTTCATCATTATAAAAATCATCACTTTACTTCAACGTATATAAAATAAAAATCAGATTTTTATTTCGCTACATATACAAAGATGATATTTTTATATTCTCTATCCTATAAAGATTATATTTTTAATACTTTAAAAATATAAAAATCATATTTTTAATATTTCTATATAGTAAAGATTATATTTTTATATTCTCTATCCTATAAAGATTATATTTTTAATACTTTAAAAATATAAAAATCATATTTTTAATATTCACATATAATAAAGATAATATTTTTACATCGTTCACATTCATATAAAGATCGTATTTTTATTATCTGTATAATATAAAAATCATATTTTTAATATTCACATATAATAAAGATAATATTTTTACATCGTTCACATTCATATAAAGATCGTATTTTTATTATCTGTATAATATAAAAATCATATTTTTAATATTTCTATATAGTAAAGATTATATTTCTAATTTACCACTCGAATAAAAATTATATTTTGAACCTTCCTATCGTATAAAAATTATATTTTTAACTTTCTTTATATATGAGAAAGATTATATCTTTATCACCCTACTTTAAATAAAAAGGTTATATTTTTACAACGCGATATACACTAAAACGATTACATTTTTAACACATTAAAAATCTCGTCTTTTCTATTTTTAAAATCTAATCTTTTCTATTTTAAAAATATCGTCTTTTCGTCGATAAAGATTTTACCTTTTCAATTTCATCACTATAAAAATCACATTTTGATTTTGCTACATATAAAAAGATGATATTTTTATTATCTATAAAATATAAAAATTACATTTTTATATTTTTACAATGTAAAAGATTATATTTTTAACCATTGTATATTATATAAAAAAAATCGCCTTTCTCCTAATAAAAATTTCATCTTTCTCCTTATAAAGATATATTTTTTTCCTATAAACTATAGTATAAAAAACTATATCCTAACCCTATGTTATTTTATATAAAAACAAATTAAAAAAAAATAAATGCTTTTTAATTAAATTAAACTAAAACTATATATAAAAAAACTCACTTGTTTTCTTTCAGTCGAAGGAGGGGACTGCGGTCGGGTTTTCAATCGGAGAAAGAAGCGAGAGGCGGAGGGGTGTTTGGAGGAGGGCGCTGCGCAGGGCTGAGGAGGGGTTTGGGTTCGAGGAGGGAGACTAGAGGGGGTCTGCGATTTGGGAGGGGGGAGGCGGCGGTGGTGCGGTGGGTGTTTGGGCGGCGCGTGGCCAGGGTTTGTGCGTGGATCGAAGGGGAAAAGGGGGGGAAGAGGTCGGAGGCACGAGAGGAAGGTGAGGAGGGTGCGGTGTCGACGAGGGGCGCTGGCGATGGCCAGCGGTGGTGGGCGCTCCTCCAGGAGCGGCGGCTCCCTTTTTTTTTTTCTTTCCTGAAATGAACTAACGGGGGGGGGGGGTATATGAAAAAGGTTTTATATATTTAATTTAATTTTAATTTATTTTATCCCAAGGAGTTGACTTTTTATTCGACTTCGAAACGAGGCCCACCGACTGTCGTCCCTAGCGTTTTACCCCCATTCCGAACACAATGGGATATGTATCGCAAGCTGATTCGAACGTTACGATCAGTTTCCATTAAATTTACATTTAAATCATTATATTAAATTTCAAACGTACATTTCAATTTACCGGGGTCACATACTAACTCTAAAAATTGCAGAAAAATATTTTCTAGCTTCGTATTAAAGATACGGTCCTAACAAAACTAGTTTCGTCGAATTCTGAGACCGTTGGAAAAATGGCCAATTTCCAGTCGATTAAAATCAACTGAAACCGGTCAAACGCGTTTTCTTTTGCCACGCTCACATATTGATTCGAAAAATTATGAAATTTGAAACCTAGCAATAACTTGACATCACGGACCCAACAAAAGTGGTTTCGTCGAAATCCGAGGTCATTTGCAAAATGTCCATTTTTAAGGGCCTGAATTCCATAGCGACTATTCAGAATTTTCAATTGGACATATCTTTTGATTCCCGCTATGAAATTTTGATCTTTCAGATTCGTTGGAAAGATATTATCAATTAGATCATAATGTTTTTGGTTTCACTAAAATCCGGATTGTTTTGCACCCGGTACATTCAATTGAAGTTTGAAATCGAATTATCGAACTACCGCGCCATTTTCAATTCTATTTTATAATTATATATAATTATTTATATTCTAACGACGACGTATATAATATATACGTTCTAATTATATTCAAAATAAATTTCCTCGTCGATATTATTTAAAATAATTCATTTTAAATGTTCGAAATTCGCTAAAATTGCCAAAATAAAAATTTTAAACTGGCCCAGATTTTCGGGTTATTACAATCTCTCCCACTTAAAACTTTTCGTCCCCGAAAAGGAACAAAGTCGAAAGTGGTTTGATTATTCAGCTCTACGTTCGATCTGGCTTCCATTCTCCAACTTTTCAGTTTCTGAGAATTTTCAAATTTTCAAAAATTTGGCTAACACCCTAAATTTTTGAAAAATTTCGCCATAACCTCCCCTGCACCGGGAGCATCGGGGAATTTCAAATAGCTTCCCCGGTCCTTCAGATCTCAAAAAGAAAAAGAAAAAGCCAAGCGGCTAGCCAATAGGCTCACAAAATCATCATCACCCAAACAAAACAGGAAATTATGTAGTAAACATGTACCTATTTGTCGGGCAAACAAATTTTATTCTCTGCTCTAGCCTCCTTGCTATGACCTGTTCAATGTAAGTATATGTATATACAAGCAAATGCGACCAATTTTCAATATAGTTCAATATTTGGTACAATTAGGCTAAATGGTTCAAAATTAGCAAACAAATAAACAAACAACCCAAACATCAATCAATTAGTGGATTAGAGTTTCAAATTCATAATTTTGATACATATACAAAAATCATGTTTTTGATGCCAAATCACAACAATGTATTCTAGCTATATAGGTTTGGTTCTCACACCAGTCTAATGGAAATATATAGAAATCACACCTTCGAAACTCGAATATGAATACTGATGATGTAGCTACAATCATCAGAATCATCCCCGGGTGTCTAGAATGTGATTCTATATCTATCCAGTATATTAAAACTTCGACTATACGTTCATGACGTGTATACGCGAAATCTATATATACTCGATTGTCCATATTCAAAATAAATAAATAATCAAATACGTATAAAGCGATTTGAATTTTAAAACAAAATTGTTTTCATTTGAAAAATATACTCTTCACACTCGTTCTAGGATACTACTGATCCTATCTCTAACGAGTCATTCTAATTGGATATTACTAATCCAATATCTGATGAATTCTTTCGTATGGTTCTAATGTGTCTTGTTCTCGAGCTCTGTAAACCAAAGCTCCGATACCAAACTGAGACGACCCGAACTTCCCCGTGAAGGAAAGCACGGATAGAATTGAGGACAAGACAAAATAGGATGCAGACGGAAGAACATTTCATTGTTATTACAACAATTCCATCAGATACAAGAATATACAGAGTATAAATGAATAAATTACATTCGATAAATATCAGAGATTACAATAAATTACATAGCAGCGGAAAATATACAAAACACAACTGAAAGTGATACACGGATACAGAGCTTTCCGAGCATCGTTCCAGCTGTTAATCAGGACCCTGTGGATATAAATCTGCAAAACCAAAACTACTAGCTGCCCGTGCGGAAAATAGGGGCACCCAGAGTTTAGGTTAAAACAATAAACTCCAGGTCAGTCATGGGACTGGTGTGAGAACTAAAACAGTTATTCAAAACTTTACTTAAAGATAGTAATTCAAGGGACCACGCCGTATAACACGGAACGGGTTTCCTCCCAAGAATACCAGTGCATAGAACAAACAACGCAATGCTAAATAAAGAAAAATGAAGCTATTATAAGACCCAGGTCCCATCACACAATGCAACGCAAGCCGGAGGATAGGGTTTTCCCTTATAACAGCCAAAGCATGCTTGATACGTTTAAATCACATTATTTGATACTATAATAGGTGTATAGTGTCAAAACAATTTCAAATCATAAATATCAATCATAGGCGGCATGGGTACCATCTATCATGTCGCCATACTAGTTCTACAATTAAAACCGCAATATCACGTATTGGAAATTGGATTTCCGTCATGAGCCGAGGCAAGGGGCAAGCTCCTCTCCGCGTTTGAGACACTCTAGCAATGCCTCAGGACCCCACTCTGATCCTTTGGAACCTCCAAGGCCGGTCCTCTCTTACTTTTGAGGATTAATTATTCCTGAACACACGTTTCCCGGTCCTTACAGACCTATATCCGAGGCGCCTCATATCCAACAACCACACAGGTGAAAAGTATATAAATGTCAGGGCTGGTAGGTCACTGACACCACCCTAGCTAGAAAGAAACGTCGTGCACTCCTTGGGTCCGTATCCCGTTTTTGACTCATACCGAGGTGTGAGGCTCGCGAATTCACGTTATACACAAAGCTACGCCACACAGGCCGTGCTTTGATCATCAACCACAAGACTTTGCTTTTCAACAGAAGCCTTGATCAATTGCCACTTACGCGTGCCACATTGGCAATTCACTCCATGCGACTGATGTCCATCGATATACAACCTCTGAGCTCGTACGTCTCAGAGAAGGGCGTTAAGCAAGAGAATAAATTCTCCGCCGCCAAACAGATGTATATTTAATAGAGATCAATCAATACAGAATAAAATCCAGTGTCAGACACACAATCCATTTACAAGTTCGTTCTGGGTCTGAACGAAACCGGAGGCACTTTCCTCGCATATCCATCCATCTCCAGGTACGTCTGGACGATCACCAACTGATTCCCTCATCCTGGGTGTACAGCCCAATCAAGATCATCAGTAATCACCCAAACGATGTGAAGACTTCCGGTCTTCAACCACCGTCTTCATCTTCGACATCTCGTCGAATCGGTTATTCAGAATGGGTATAACCCGGCCTTTCTGAATAACCCACGTATATAATAAACAAATGTTACACAAACACAACAAACGCCCCATTCCAATACAGAATATTCTTTTATTCACAAAATCACATTCTTAGGGAAAGGTTCCCATTAATTTTATCCAAGATAAATTCTTCTAAATTTATTCTTTAATCTTCCTTTGGATATCATTTCAAACTAGTCGGGATTAACGAACCACACCGAAGTAATTATTTGTTTTATTTCCCAATCCCAACCTATATATCCCATGGAGCAAAACTGGTGATACTCCATATCTAACACCACGGTGTTATCGGTAAAATTAATTACCATTTCACGTTCAAATCTAATTAAAGATTTAACTATCGCTTTGGAGCAAAACTGGTGATACTCCATTCTCGATCACCTTTCAGATTTGATAATTTAAATTATCAATTCACATTTTTAATCTAATTGAAGATTCATTAAAACTCCACTTAGTTTTAATCTTCTCAAAAATCAACATTCTGCCTTTAACTGGGTTAAAGAACCAATGTCATCAAAAACACGATTCACGACAAACCAAATCACATTTGATATTAAATACAAGGCTCTGAATAGAAAATATATTGGCTTATATTCAATATCAAATTCTGAAACCAACAAATATCGTATTGGAAATAACGATATATAACATATCTTTCAAATTCCCATAACAATATCTGTATAGTCACGAAATCCAACATCAAAATATCCCGAAGATAATTTCGATTCAGCTCCAGTCCAATCCACGTATTGGAAATTATCGATTATTTTCAAAATCACTTTCAAATTCAATTTATTTATTTCAAAAATAAATTGATTTTAATTCTAGTTCAAAACTAGTTCATTTCGATAAAAATCTATTTTTACCTTCTAATGTGGAATTTTCCAGCCCAATTCTTTCCAATTCACATATTATAATTTTACACAAATTATAGATATTTTTAATAATTTTATCAAGGCCCGTACAGTCGATTTCCGTCAACGGCCATCGAACTGCACTTACAGCGACCTTTTCTGAATTTGATTTGGACATAATTCCAAATCCAACCGTTAGATTTCAAATTTCTAATATTCAATGGAAAGCTCTTTTCGATACGAACCCAACGGTTCCGGTTTTAGGAGAATCCGACGGTCGGATCTCCCGCAATGTCCGTTTGAAATAAATGGTCGAAATTCACGAACTGCCGCGGCGCGGCGCGTTCTATTCAGGCCATTAAATATATAATATATATATATATTATATATTTCGTCGATTTCCTTTTAAAACGTATTTTATAAATCGTTTTAAATTCGTTTTCAAAACCCTTTCAACACTACATTCAATTTCAAATCGATTTGATTTCAATTCAATTCGAGTTCATTTCAATCCAATTCAAATTCAAATTCGTTTCAATTCAATTCAAATTCGTTTCAATTCAATTCAATTCGAATTTACCTTCTATTTGATCTAATTCGAATTCGTTTCAAATTGATTTCAATTCAATTTCAGTTTGTTTTAAATTTCAATTTCAATCTAATTCAATTTGAATTCATTTCTATTCAATTCGAATCGAATTCATTTCAAATTGATTCAATAAAATTTCAATTTTTAATCTAATTCAATTTGAATTTCCTTTCAAAATATTAAATTTTGAAATCACTTTTCAACATTCATTATACAACGAATAAAATCGATATAAATATCGTTCGCGTCAAAATAACGCATCTCTAATCAACACGGCTTTATATATTTCAATAAATTCGTTATTCTATTCAACAAATGAATATTTATTTCATTCAACACATGAATCTATATTTCTTTCAACACACGACTAATCTCAACACATGAGTACTGTCAACACATCACTATTTTTGTTATGTAAAATATTTTATAAAACTAAGGTATCTATCATTTGATTTTCAATTAGACTTCTACTGGGAAGTAGTTCTAATTTTAAATATGATAAAGATGTAATTTTTATTATTTAAAATATTTCACTCAACACATGAATAGTTTCAACACATGAATTTTCCTTTATAATATTCATTATTTTCCCGATTGGAATGAGGCCCAATCAATCACCATATAATGTCAATTATATGGATTTCCATACAACACATGTATATAATAGCATTGAAAAATAATCAACCTTCAACCAAAGTGCACTACACTGTATAAGCATCAAATATAGATATCTAACGCTTATAACAGCCTGTCAATCAATCGATCGACATATTTAATCAATCAGGATGAGTGAACTTCAAATTTCATCCCAACACCCGTGTGGGGTTTCAAACAATCAAACACAGATTTTATTTGTGCAGTTGGGCGACGTGTAAAATTTATCGACCCAATCAATATCAGTCAAATTAGTGTATATAAACAAATCGGCCGATTTGTTTATAAATATTCATTTATTCACTTTCACGTTAAAAATTATATTTTTAACGATAAACATTTTATTTCAACACATGAATTCCTATTCAGTTCATTTACACAATAAAAATGATATTTTCATTTTTCTAACATATTTTAGAAAATTTTGGCGGCATAACGGCACGATACTAGAAACGGGACAAGGCCTAGCCTTATCCCCGGTCTAGTGAAGGCCCACGCCATTCACACATCAATCAAATCAATTTCAATTCACCAAACAATTCAATTTAAACCAAATAGACTAACCAACTACACAACCAAACAATTTAACAAACAAGCCATCCATGGTCTGTGGATGACGGGTGCCGGGTGGTACTAAGCACCGTCTGCATCCTAGTATATATATATATATCTAGAAAAAGAGATTTTGAGTGAGAAGTTCTCACCAATAGCTATCCAACTTCACGACACTTCTAATGCAGGAAATCTTCGTCGTTATCCTATCTTCGTCATCTTCGTGGCCCGTTGTCACTATATATAGAAAAATCACACATTTTTATATTTCGATGTCTTTAAAATAAAAATCACATTTTTATTTATTCACTTTCAATTTAAAAGTCATATTTTTATAATTACTTCATATATTTAAAAATCGAATTTTCACTTCGCTATTCAATATATAAAAATAAGCATATTTTCACAACGCTACTATATAGATAAAAATTATATTTTTATAACGCTATTCTCTATATAAAGATTTCGCCTTTTCAAAAATATAGATTTCATCATTATAAAAATCATCACTTTACTTCAACGTATATAAAATAAAAATCAGATTTTTATTTCGCTACATATACAAAGATGATATTTTTATATTCTCTATCCTATAAAGATTATATTTTTAATACTTTAAAAATATAAAAATCATATTTTTAATATTTCTATATAGTAAAGATTATATTTTTATATTCTCTATCCTATAAAGATTATATTTTTAATACTTTAAAAATATAAAAATCATATTTTTAATATTCACATATAATAAAGATAATATTTTTACATCGTTCACATTCATATAAAGATCGTATTTTTATTATCTGTATAATATAAAAATCATATTTTTAATATTCACATATAATAAAGATAATATTTTTACATCGTTCACATTCATATAAAGATCGTATTTTTATTATCTGTATAATATAAAAATCATATTTTTAATATTTCTATATAGTAAAGATTATATTTCTAATTTACCACTCGAATAAAAATTATATTTTGAACCTTCCTATCGTATAAAAATTATATTTTTAACTTTCTTTATATATGAGAAAGATTATATCTTTATCACCCTACTTTAAATAAAAAGGTTATATTTTTACAACGCGATATACACTAAAACGATTACATTTTTAACACATTAAAAATCTCGTCTTTTCTATTTTTAAAATCTAATCTTTTCTATTTTAAAAATATCGTCTTTTCGTCGATAAAGATTTTACCTTTTCAATTTCATCACTATAAAAATCACATTTTGATTTTGCTACATATAAAAAGATGATATTTTTATTATCTATAAAATATAAAAATTACATTTTTATATTTTTACAATGTAAAAGATTATATTTTTAACCATTGTATATTATATAAAAAAAATCGCCTTTCTCCTAATAAAAATTTCATCTTTCTCCTTATAAAGATATATTTTTTTCCTATAAACTATAGTATAAAAAACTATATCCTAACCCTATGTTATTTTATATAAAAACAAATTAAAAGAAAATAAATGCTTTTTAATTAAATTAAACTAAAACTATATATAAAAAAACTCACTTGTTTTCTTTCAGTCGAAGGAGGGGACTGCGGTCGGGTTTTCAATCGGAGAAAGAAGCGAGAGGCGGAGGGGTGTTTGGAGGAGGGCGCTGCGCAGGGCTGAGGAGGGGTTTGGGTTCGAGGAGGGAGACTGGAGGGGGTCTGCGATTTGGGAGGGGGGAGGCGGCGGTGGTGCGGTGGGTGTCTGTGCGGCGCGTGGCTAGGGTTTGTGCGTGGATCGAAGGGGAAAAGGGGGAGAAGAGGTCGGAGGCACGAGAGGAAGGTGAGGAGGGTGCGGTGTCGACGAGGGGCGCTGGCGATGGCCAGCGGTGGTGGGCGCTCCTCCAGGAGCGGCGACTCCCTTTTTTTTTTCTTTCCTGAAATGAACTAACGGGGGGGGGGGGGGGGGGTATATGAAAAAGGTTTTATATATTTAATTTAATTTTAATTTATTTTATCCCAAGGAGTTGACTTTTTATTCGACTTCGAAACGAGGCCCACCGGCTGTCGTCCCTAGCGTTTTACCCCCATTCCGAACACAATAGGATATGTATCGCAAGCTGATTCGAACGTTACGATCAGTTTCCATTAAATTTACATTTAAATCATTATATTAAATTTCAAACGTACATTTCAATTTACCGGGGTCACATACTAACTCTAAAAATTGCAGAAAAATATTTTCTAGCTTCGTATTAAAGATACGGTCCTAACAAAACTAGTTTCGTCAAATTCTGAGACCGTTGGAAAAATGGCCAATTTCCAGTCGATTAAAATCAACTGAAACCGTTCAAACGCGTTTTCTTTTGCCACGCTCACATATTGATTCGAAAAATTATGAAATTTGAAACCTAGCAATAACTTGACATCACGGACCCAACAAAAGTGGTTTCGTCGAAATCCGAGGTCATTTGCAAAATGTCCATTTTTAAGGGCCTGAATTCCATAGCGACTATTCAGAATTTTCAATTGGACATATCTTTTGATTCCCGCTATGAAATTTTGATCTTTCGGATTCGTTGGAAAGATATTATCAATTAGATCATAATGTTTTTGGTTTCACTAAAATCCGGATTGTTTTGCACCCGGTACATTCAATTGAAGTTTGAAATCGAATTATCGAACTACCGCACCATTTTCAATTCTATTTTATAATTATATATAATTATTTATATTCTAACGACGACGTATATAATATATACGTTCTAATTATATTCAAAATAAATTTCCTCGGTGATATTATTTAAAATAATTCATTTTAAATGTTCGAAATTCGCTAAAATTGCAAAAATAAAAATTTTAAACTGGCCCAGATTTTCGGGTTATTACATATGGGGTATAAGAACAGTGTTATTTAAGACACCATCCACGACAACCCAAAATCTAATTCTTTTATTTAATTCTGTTAAATATCAGTTAATTGGACAACTTCATTAAATCTTAGTCTAAAAGATCTATTCTAGTTGATAACTAGTTCATTTCAATAAAAATACATTTTATCTTTTGTCCATCCAAAAACGGGCATAGAAATCATCATTTTATTCTTCGTTGAATATTATTTTAAAATATTCGTTATTTAAAATTATTCTTTATATAGAAAGATTCTTTATGTAGAAATATTCTTTATATTACAATGTCTTTTAAAAATATTCTTTATTTGAAAGAAATTCTTATGTAAAAAGATTCTTTATGTAGAAATATTCCTTATATTACAATGTCTTTTTGAAAATATTCTTTATTTAAAAGAAATTCTTTATTTTAAAATATTCTTTATATGTAAAAGAAATTCTGAATTGAAATACGACTCAATCATTTGCCATATAATTTCAGTTATATGGATTTCATACATTGCATGTATATGACAATAATATTAAATAATCATTAAACCATCCATTTACATCCAGAGTGGAATTTATAACTGTGCGAGCATTAAAATGAATGAATAACGCTCATCGCAGCCTGTCAATCCATCGATTGACATACAACTAAATATTGGGACTAGTGTATATCAAATATCATCCTAATACCCGTGTGGGGTTTTCAGCCAACAACAATTTATCAAAATAAATAATTGGTTAGTGAATTTAAACAATTTTAATTCTGCTAACATGTTAATGATAATGAACAAAACATGTTATTATATTTCTAATGCCAAAATAAAATGTATTTACTCGTATAATTTCCCTATACATTTCAAATGTCTGATAAAATGTAATTTATTTATATGACATTATTGCTGATGACAAATGAAAAGATAATTTTCATTTTTCTTTATTCGTATGCAAATTTCTATTTTAAACATTAACAAATAAAAAGAAATGTTTTATTTGTAAATGGTTTCAAATCACAACATATGAAATGCCTCTTTATTCTGTACACAAGTTCTAATGTAAAATTTAACAATACAAAAGTCACTTGGATTTGCGTACAAATTCTATTGTATAATTTAACAATAATATGTCACTTTAAATTTACATACAATTCAAATGTATGTTTTGACCAATAATATGATTCTTATATTTTCATATAAATTCTAATGTATGTTATGCAAATAAAAGCGATTCTTATATTTACATATAAATTATAATGTATGTTATGCAAATAAAAATGATTCTTATATTTGCATATAAATTATATTTCAACAAAATGCATCGAAGGTGATACATTCATTTTGTTGACAATTCTATTTTTACAAAATGAATATTTTTGTTGCAACACAAACCTATTTAACCAAAATGCTATTTGTGTTTAACTCTTTTATTTAACAAAAATGTGATTTTTATTTCATTTCAAATCTAATTAACAAAAATTTAATTGTTGTTTTCAACCATCATATTTAACAAAATGTAATTTTTGTTTCAACTATTATATTTTGACAAAAAATACTATTTTAAATCAACTAATCTATTTGGCCAAAAATGTTCATTTTGACAAAAATGTGTATTTTGATTCAACTAATCTATCTTGGCCAAAGCGTATATTTTGACAAAAATATATGGTTTGATTCAACTGATCTATGTTGAAAAAATGTATATTCTTATTCAACTGACCTATTTCAACAAATCAATAAAGATAGTGACTTTGTTTTTTCGGCAATTCTAATTCAACCAAACAAATAAAAGCGACGTATTTGTTTTGTCGACAATTCTAATTCAAACAAACAAATGAAAGTGATGTGTTTGTTTACATTTTTCTATTCAACATAACAAATTAAAATTATAATTTTATTTGTTTACAATTTCTATTTTACAAAAACGATATTATTGTTTTAACACAAATCTATTTGACAAAATGACAATTTGGTTTCAACTTTTATAATTTGACAAAAATAACAAATTTGGTTTTAATTTCTATAATTTGACAAAAGTGACAAATTTGGTTTTTAACTTTTACATTTGACAAAAGTGGCAAATTTGGTTTCAGCTTTTATACCTCAAATTTGTTTGACAAAAATGTAATTTTGTTTAACTCTAACCTTATTTAAAAAAAATGAAATTTTTGTTAAGTTCAATCTTTTTATTGAAAATATGAGCAATATAATCTTTCATATTAATTCTTTTTATTTAAACAAAGTGAAAGTAAAAACATGATCTTTAATACTTACCTTTTCATTGCAACAAAATTGACAATAAAAATATATCCTTCTATTTTACTTTTTTTATTGTAACTAAAATAACAATACAAATATATATTTCATTCTATTCTTTTATTATAATCTAAAATGACAATAAAAAAAACATATTTTCAATTCTACTCTTTTTATTGTATTTAACAAAGTAACAACAAAGATGGAATCTTTTTATCATAATCTTTTTTATGATAACAAATTGACATTTAAAAATATAAACTTTAATAACTATACTTTTTGATTGTACCGAAATAACAATAAAAAAAATAGACTTCAATAACCATACTTTTTATTGTAACAAATCGACAATAAAATTTAAATCTCCTATTTCAATTCTTTTTATTTTAAACAATGTTACATAAAATGTAATCTTTTAATTATATTCTTTCTAATGAAAACAATATTACATAAAAATGTAATCTTTTAAATTTCAATCTTTTGATTGAAACAAATTATATATAAAAATGTAATCTTTTTATTCAAAGAATTTGACATCCAAAATATGTTCTTTTTAGTTGAAACAAAATAACGCTAAAAATATGCTTTTTTAGTTGAAACAAAATTACACTAAAAATATGTTCTTTTCAGTTGTAACAAAATGACGCTAAAAATATGCTTCTTTTTAGTTGAAACAAAATTTAAGTGAAAACTAAATTTTACGTAACCAAATCAAAATGATATTTTCTTTTGTTGACACTTCAACTTCAACAAAAGTGATACTTTTGTTTTGGCACAAATCTATATTTCATGTTTCAATAAAAGTAAATATTTTTATTATTGGACAAAATCTAAATCCAACCCATGTTCATGTTTCAATAAAAGTGATTTTTTTTTGTTATTGAACAAAATCTAGACAAATTCCGTGTTCTTGTATTAAACAAAGATAATGTCTTTATTATAAAAACAAATCAATACTCATGGATTTAAATAAAGATGCAATCTTTATTATGAAACAAATCTATATTCTTGAATCTAAATTAAAAGTAAAGTTTTTTTTTATTTCAAATCCAATCCATATTCATGGATCTAACATGAAAATAGGATTTTTATTTCAAATCTAAGACTAACAGTAAACTACAGATTTAAGAGGAAGAATTTTCATTGAAAATGTAAATCTAACCAAACATGAACATCACAATCGTCATAATCAACAAACAACAATTCCAACATCATACATCAAAGATCTGAATTAATTACATACATACATGGAATTTAAATAGCGAGAAATAATTGATATTTTAATTATTAAAAAAAAAGAAATCTCACATCAATTTGTCTGAATTTTCAAAGTGCTCGGTTTTAGCTCTAGTCAGCTTTATGGCATAGATATGGATTTCATGATTCCAACGCAATCGAGATCGTTCGATTCCGATCCTGTTTGAAAAAGTTACGGATGTTTAAACTTTTAAAACCAATTAATTATTTAATTAATAATTTAATTACATTATTTACCCTTCTTCATTTAAAACCCAGGCCGCACCTTTTCCCTTTCGGTTCAATCGTAGGTCACCAGTTTTCGTCGAATCCTTGAGGCTAGAAAGCAATCAGGTAGTGCCACGCCGAAGGAGGAAGAGTGGCGCACAGCGGGTCCACGCGGTGGAGTTCGATCTCTCCCTGGTGGTGCGGCAGCGCTCGAAACCATGGGGGTTTGGGGGGCTGAAACACGGCGGTTACTCAGTGATAAGGGATGAACTTGGTACAGATGCGTAGAGGAAGAAATCCTTTGCAATAAACTCTAGAGGATTGCTAAATTTCGTTGAGGGGTTTATGAGATATTTGAGGACGAAGTTTCGAATAGTGTAAGCCATTAACGTGTACCGATGACGGCGACTTAGTTTTGGTTTCTAGGGTTTTGATTTAATTAATATTTATAATAAAATAATATTAAATCCCTAGTTTTGTAAATAAACCCGTTAATCTATTTCAGATCCAATTTCAGCTCAATGAAAGTTATCCCTAAGCAAATACGCACGTTACGGACGCAATAGGCTAGGTCCCGTCAGCCCATTTGATCATCTCAGCCCACTTTTCTTTAAATTAAAATATAAATCATTTAATTATTAAATTTTATTGTATATTTTAATTTACCGGGGCCACCTACGGACTCTAAAAATTCTAGAAAAATTATTTATAGTTATGTTTTGATGATACAGTCCTAACAAAACTAATTTCATCGAATTCCGAGACCGTTTGAAAAATGGCTATTTTTTGGTTGATCTGATTTGAATGAAATGGACAAAACACGTTTTCTTTGCCACGCTCACATATTAATTCTAAAAATTATGAAAATTTAAACCTAGCAATAATTTGACATTCCTTGTTCCAACAAAAGTGGTTTCGTCAAAAACGGAGGTCGTTTGCAAAATGGCTATTTTTAAGGGCCATACATTATATTAAAATATATATAAATTCTATAGCGACTTTTCTGAATTCTAAATTGGGGATAACGTTTGATTCCCGCTATGAAATTTTGATTTTTCAGATTCATCGGAAAGATATTTTTAAATAGATTTAAATATTTTTGGTTTCACTAAAATCCGATTTATTTTGCATCCTGTACAGCCACTCAAAGTTCAAATTTCAATTTTCAAACTATCGCGCTATTTCTAACTCCTTTTATAATTAAATTAAAAATTTTCATTCTAACTTCAATATAAATAAATTTTTAGTCATTTTTAATTAAAATAAATTATTTTAACTGTTCCAAATCCATTAAAATTTCTAAAATAAAAATTTTAAATTGGTTTCATAATTCCGGGTTGTTACAATGATCCTACCGCTGCACAGGCTCTTTCAGGAATCGTGAGGGACGTCACCGACTTCTGGGAAACCAGTACGAGACGTAAGCCATTCACCCTAGCTGTCCTTAATGTTGAATGGCCTAGGCACTTTGATATGCCATGACTCTCGGTTTAGTTGAGGAACTCCAATCCTCAAAACTTTATAAACTGCTACGAATGGCATATGGATTCATCATGAGCCAATGACGACGTGAAGTGCAAGTACTTCCCCATTTTCCACAATGGCATAGCTTGACCATCTTGACTTTCGATCAACTCGTAAGGGGTTTGGTCATGCAATTCAAGATGCACGTCGCAATAGCCAAAGACATCCTCTTGGTCTTAAACATCGTCCAAGGCACCGATGAGACTCACAGAAGCTATCTTGAAAGATTTAACATCGCCTTGGCAAAAATCGAGGACCTTGGTCCTCGAACCGTGCTCATCCAACTTGCTAAGGGTGCACTTCCCAATTTTGAATTTGGAGCGTGGATCGTCTAAAGGAAGACGAAGACTATGGAAGCCTTCTGTGAGAAAGCTAACCAATTTCTAAGCTAAAAAGGTTGGGTAAGGATCGAGCTACTCTTGCAGATCATCTCCACAATCCACATTAAAACAAAGCCAAAGCTCGGATGACTCTGATTCTGATCCTCTAAATGAACATTCTTAAGATGACAAGGGCACATATATCCTCGACAATCCTTCGCTTGTAAACTACTCTTTGCTTGAAGACCTCGTCTACCATTAGAGTCTTGAGCAGTGCAACCAGGATCCTCCAAGTTAAGTTGCCAAGCCACCGAACAGTAACACCCCATATTTTTATATAAATATTAAACAAAAATATTGATAATTTATGATTTTAGAATCTAGCCTAGAAATATATACCATTGTGTTCATGGCAATTTTCTGATTCACTTTCATATATGACTTGCCCCAAATAGAGTCTGTGTGGGGAAGTTATTAACGAATAAAAATTTAAAAGGTTGTATGTGTATATATACTCATAAATTGAAATTTGAAATTAGATAAATGTCATAAACGGAAGAAAATAATTTACATAAAAGTTGTTTGGAAATAAGATGAACGTTAACAACAATGAAGTAAAGAATTAAAAATTAGCAAAATTAATGTCGAAGATCCAGGTCGTGGGTCGACCCAGGCCTTACGTGGGTTGACACACCTTGAAGGTGGGTCAACACATGGGTTGAACTACCAGGGGCCAAATACGGATTGTTCTAATATGTGTTTCTTGGATTGTACAGTTCAAATTTTATATTATTAAACCTGATAGACTAGAATCTCCTATACACCTATAAATAGACTAACAGAGCCTAACCTCCAACTCATATTTTCTGAGATGATGCCAAGGCTCTGCCATTCTCTTTCTTCTCTAAATCTTCTAGAAATTAGAATATTAGCTTTAGGGAACTCTGATTGAAGATTTAAAGATAAAGAATGTTGATCTACAATATAGGTATTCAGATTTCTTGTCAACTTGAGGTGAATCCTATGAATCTGAATAATTTAGTTTTCTTTGTTTCCTTCCTTCTTCTTTTAGCGTCAAATTTGTAAATCATGGTTAGGAATAGAAGATCTGAATCAAATTCAAGGACTGGAAGCAGTCGGGTGTGTGCATTTAAAACTATACCTTTTGGGTAACAGTACATTTATCGTTTACATTCCTGTAATTCTTAACGTAATAAATAATTGGAATTTGTAGTAATTACGATATAATCTATTTTTAAGTATTTTAAGAATATTGCTATTGTACAAATCTATTTCATAAATCTCCTGTTTGGATTAAGAATAATTGTAATACTGAAATTGTGGAATTTACAATAAACATGAATATGTTCTTAAGATTGTTATTTGATGACAAATTGGATATGTTGTAAACAGAATTACAGTGAAATTGGGAATAATGAAAAAAGAATTGGTATTGGAAAATCTACAGTAATTGAAATAGGTACATGAAAACTAGAATTTATGATCATCCAAGAAAAAAAAATGTGAAATTTATAGTAGACTGAGTTAGTTGGATTTGGTGAAAAATGGATACATTTACATAACGACAAAATTATAGAGAACATAGTTGCAAGAAAAGAAAGAAAAAAGGGATCAGTGTGAAGTAGGGATTCTATTATTGTATTGCACACTAATCAAATAAACTATGTATGTTAGTCCACATTGAAAATAAATGGAATAGGTTGCAACTACGGATCTTAACTAATGATGTTATGGAAACAATTCATTACATCTTTCTGCTAACGAATCTAATAAGGTGCGTGAAATATTTTCCTGAGATAATAAAAAGGTACATAGCGGTAATTAAAGGAAGACTACAACAGTAAAAGTTGGTTCATATTAAGAAACCTAAGAAGGCTGTGATGAACGGGGAATGTAACCTATTATAATAAATTATATGAATGAAAATGAAATATAATAGCTAGTCTTGTCTTAGGGATAAGAGAAATCATAACATAGGTTATAATTTAGAAAAGAGGATTTATTAATAAACCATAGTTAAGAGAACTAAGTTAATAACTAAACTCACAACAACAGTTCTGATAAAAATGTATGGCAAGGTTGTGATTAATTAAGAAAGAATAAAGCAGGCTTATTATTAGTAGACTTATAATAGAAAGTATTAAGTATAATAAATTTAATAAATATTAAGCGGAAGTCTGCTCTGGTGGCATAGGGATGAATAAAGAAAGTAAGTAGCCAATTGAGAGCTAATGAACCAAGTAACTTGAATAAGAAGCGAGTATGTGGATAATCAAGTTAATTAGTAACGTAATGAGATAAAGAAAACACATGATTAAAACATTAGACATAGGATCTACTAACATGTTGGCATGATGCACTTGGACTAGTTTGTACGTATGAAGGTAAAGAACCCAATGTGGTAGATCATTATAGTGTCTGGAGACACGAGAGGAGAACGTCCAACTAATTATTCTACGGGATTAGAGGAAAGTACGTAGCTTTTATAGGATGTGGTAGGGTACTCTGTGGTGGTCCTCTATGCGGTTCGTGCTCAGGCCATCCCGCAGGAGTTTGACCTGTACAGTACCATCCGGTGAGTATACCTTGATTACAACTGTGGCATGACAGTCATAAGGCTATGGCAGATGACGTTAGGTGATTTGGCGGTTTTCCTCGAGAGAGGTTGATCAGGACCAAATTAAGGATAATAATTGTCGGATACCAGTCATCGGTAGTCAGTGTGATTCAGAAAGACTAAAGCTAAACCTACAGACCTTTGATCTTTCACTATCGAGACGTTGGTTGCGGGACACGCTAAATTGGATGTTATATTGGTTGATAGGGTCAAGTCACTTAGCTCTTAAGGAAGTCTTTCATTAGCCGAGGGAGGGGATAAGGCAGGGCCCTACCCACTGTGAAAAGACAGACCATATGTGAACATATGCATTGTAGGCCTAATGAGGCGGTCCTTTACCGATATTGAAAGTTCCTGATCGAGTTTCATGCACTAGGTGGTGTATTTTAGACAGTAGGGCATTATTTTGTGTTGAGATGTGATTTTACCGAGGAGTTTTGATATGACGATCCGTACGCTTATGTGGCATAGTTGGTAGTTCTGTACGATTACGTGGTGTAGTGATATAGATTTTCTTACGTGATTTGGCATAGGATGGATGTTGTTTACGCTTCCGTGGCGGGTAATATAGAGAGAATCTTGAGATGTTGGGTTTAGCTACATATATACTATATTAGGTTTAATCTACTGGGGAGTAGATGGGTATGACGTGAGTAAAAAGCCTTGAGTGTTGTTAACCAAAATAACCTAATAATTAAGAAAATATAACTGAACGGTATATGTAGGGATATTGCAAAATGTATAATTTGTCCATTCACCTAAACTTTGTGTTTTGGCCCTCTCTCCATAACATGCTCACACGTTAGGTTTATGGCAGAGATTTGGTAGCCTTTGAACGCTTATTAGATAGTGTTATTATTTCGGTAAGGCTATATTTGATTATTATATTTTACCCATTCCGTTGTGAGATGGTTTATCGATCATTGATATATTTATTGTCTTTGTCTTTTCTACAGGATACCAGATTAGCCAATTCGAGCTTTGATAGATTGGGGGTTTTGAAAAAAAGTTGGTATGTCGAAATTAGGGTTGTTACATCTGGTATCAGAGCTTTGGTTTAGGATTCCTGTATAGATAGTGAGTGCACGTATTTGTATATTCTTAATTAAAAGGATATTATATATATTTATATACATAGAAGAAGTTGAGATACCGAAACATGTACACTAGAGTAATGATCATCGAAATATGAGAAAGATAAACCATTAAGTGGTCTGTGAGAATAGTGTACAATGTAGTTGGGGAATATCAAAGAAGCAAAAATGGTAAGTTGGTTTAAGAAACTCTTTAGGATTTTAATTAGGTTCAAGGAATTAATGGAAACGTCGTTATAACTTCGGAAGAACGTATGAAAAGTAAAACAGTCCATCGACCAACCTAATGGAATATTTTCAGATTTCGTTGTAGCAAATAATCGGTAGGAAACTCGAAAAGGGGTAGCCCAAAAAAGAAAAAAAAAAGAGTTGGCACGAGGTTAACCACTGTGTGGATCCGCCCTGAATGCGGGTCGACACAGGGGTCGACACTCCCTGAAGGTGGGTCGAACCACCCACGTCGTTTTCGACCATATAAAAATGACAAAGCCAAAGCTTCGGCATTTTCATTTTCCCCAACCCAAGAGCAGCCGAATCCATTCCCTTCCCCACTTCCAACACCCGCCACCGGTCCAAAACTCCATTGTTTTTTGTGAAATTGGTATCAAATCGAAGCTTGTAACCTTATATTTCCAGATCTATACCCTTATTTCACGAAATTGAATAAATTTCGCCATGACTCAGAAACCCTCTTTAGCTTCCTCTTTCCCTCAATTAAACACCCAGGAAATTGCTTGGTGCTGAAAACTCAGGCGCATAGTGCAGGCTAATGTGGATTCTTTAAGATACCGGATTTTACCTGGGAGACCAGTTAGATTTCCAAACTTTCTGGGCAGCCCTTGGAGCAGTTTTTTCGTGGTATGGGGTTGCATCCGATACTTGACGATGTAACTCTAGAGCGGACTACTTACCCCAGGTTAATTCGCCTTTTTGTTGCTAATTTAAATTATTTAGAGGAGAATAATGAGGAAGTGTTTGATGATGAGGTGAAAGGGATATCGATTGATTTTATTAAGAAGTAGTTTGGGGCTATGCTTGGTATTAGATGTGAGGGTTTGACATTAGAGCAGGTTGAGATGACTAATGAGGTTGTGTTTTTTATTGATGTTGGACATCGAGCTTGAGATGTGAGGATATTTGCGCCCATATGCTAGAGTAGTTATACGCATTTTGCAATATAACTTGGTTTCTCCGAAAAATAGTTTTGACAGGGTTACTGGCACTGTTAGGCATGCCACTTATGCCAGTTTTGTAAGGCTCAAGTTTAATTGGGCAAGGGAGATTATGTCCCATTTTTCAACCGCAACTAGCACTAGATTGTCTATGATCTCCTTCGAACATCTTTGGACAATTGTGTTTAGATAGTTTCAGGTTCCCTTAAGGAATGAGAGTTCTATTGTGGAGACTCACTGTAACACCTTACACTTTTTAATTTCCAAACTTCAACAAAAATCAAAACCTGAACACATCCAAAACACATAACGTGTAAATCTGGTACCTGAAATAAATGAGCACGAGCATAATCAGAGTACGATAAGATAACTCATAGCGAAAACAAAATAGGATAGATTGGTATTAACTCAAGTAACTACCTTTCTAAAGTAAGTCACTTTGCCAATACAGAGCATGAGAGAGAACAAGAACCGCAATCCAAACTTAAATACCTATGAGAACCCGACCTTCTCTTGAGAATCTAGGTGGTTGTAAGGAGGAGGGGGTTCAGAACAACAAGATTCTGGTGAAGAGGAAATGCACAACACATATTATAATACACAGATGTATCCCATTTGGTTCAACCCAAGATGTATGCCCACCATGGTTAGTGATTCTAGCTTACCCTTGTAAATGTGATTACACATGACTTTAACTACCCTTCCCATGGCAATATACCCAAAATATATTACCAAGGTAGAACGTTTACGCACGTATTTTTGAAGCCTTTATAGTAGAACATGGCTAGTTATTTAATCGAGAGTTGATCCCTAATTACGAAGCTTCTATATATATATATATATTCATTCGCTCGTCCTTTTTTATTTAACGCCTCACTATTAATAATAGATAGGGTGGATTCTCCCTGATCACATAAAACCTTAAGCGGACATGTTTGTAATGTCCCATATTTTTACAGTATAATAATTTATTTATTTAATTATTTAAAAAGTGATTTAGAGATTTTAATAGTCGTTTAATTAAATAATATTGAATATTTAATTAATATAAATAATAGAATAATATATTTATTTTCTGAAATAGTCAGAAATAGTAGAATTCACAATATTTTGTGAATTGGGAAATTCAAAATATATAATTCAGTTTAAAATTGAATTATGATAACAGATATATTTAAATAATGTCAGCTGTATGTAGAAATTATATCATAATTATAATCGAGCTCGAAATGGCGCGGCATTTCGCTATTTGGCGATTCGAACTTTAAACGAATATATAGAACCCGTTTTAAGTCGGATTTCTATGAAACAAGAAACGTTCGGAGCTGGTGAAGTATATTTTTCTAATGGAAGAGAAACATGAAGATTTCTTTGTGTAGATTTTGATTTATGTCCAAATCAAATTTTCGAAAAGTAGCTATGGAATTCCTTTATAATTTATAATGATTTATTTATATTATAAATGAATTTTCCAATATAAATTGAATATCAATTCAACCGAGATTTGAATATCGAGTTATAAATCCAATTGGAGCTGTATGATATTCTATTGTAAATATATACGATAATATTTATTTTTAAATACTTAATTTAATTATTTTTAAATATATTTTAAAAGGGTTCATTTAGAGCTTTAAAAATAGCCAGTTTTGCAAACGACCTCCGTTTTCAACAAAACTAATTTTGTTGGATCCGTAATATTAAATTAATATTAGATTCCAACATTCGTGATTTTTGGAATCAGTGTGTAGTCGTACGGATTTTTAATGTGAAAAACAGTTAGTTATTTGACTTAAAAAATACGCTGTGTGAGCAAATGAAGTCGGAATTCGACGAAACCAATTTCGTTGGGTCCGTAATGTCGAACTCTAGCTGCATGTCTATTTTCAGCGAGAACGGGATTCATTTGTGGCCACATGATTTTTAAATAATGAATACTAGCAGTAGTTGATTAAAATTGGATAAAATAATCGAATAAAAAATATATTATAATTATCCTATAAATTTCTGAAACCATTCTAACCCTAATTAAATCCTCCCACAGTCAAACAATGCGTCTCCACTGCTGAAAAATCAAAATGCAAGAAATCCAAATACAGAAATCCATAGAAAATCAAAATAAAATCTATAAATCGCAAATTAAGTATATTCGCGATCCTGGAGGGATTCTCTTTCTTCTGCTATGCTTCGTTATGGGTTCGACGTCAGTATAATAGTAGATCTAGGGTTCCGACATTTGTGATTTTAAGGCAGTGGGTGGTGTTTTAATAGTTAGTTTGAGGTTAAGGAGGTCGAGTGGCTCATGTTGGCAAGATTTTGGAGTCTTCGGTGCAAAAAGTGTTTGCACCTGGGCTGACGTCGCATCGACGGAAAGAAGTGCGAGTTTGACGGTGTGGGTATGAGGAGATGCAGAATTGGAAGCGGAGGCTAGTGGTGGTGGTTTCATTGGATGCAGTGGAGTATTTAAGGAGAGGAAGCGGTATAAAATATCATGAATGGCCGTTGTTTAAAATTGGAGAGCGGACGTCGGCTTGGGAAGAAGACTTGGAAGCGGGTTGAGTTTTAACTTGTTGGGTGAGCTGATGTTATTAGAGTAAGGCCCGTTTAGGAATATAAAATCCAAGTTTTTATTTTTAATTAAAGTGTATAACTTGTAAACCTTATAACTTGATCATACGTTAATGGAATTCAGCGAAACAAGATCTGTTGGGATCGTATGGACGGTGGCTCTACAATGGAACTGACTGGGTGCGAATCGGAGCTCGTTATAATTTATAGCAAAATAAATTGTCCGTCTGAATCAAGCGATGGTTATCGTTATTAACAATGATCGTCCAATGTGAGTTAAACTCACCAACTCTACCAGTTATATTTTTATAACGTATTTTTAGAACTGATAGATGATGGTTGATTCTGTGTGTTGACTATTTATATGTACTACTAATTAATTGGTTGGAAATATCGATATAATTATATATATATATATCGTTAATCGAATATTGATTTTTTTTAGTAGAATATTTCATATTGAAATGAAATCGATGTTAATTATATTTTTTAACATCTGTGATGGAGGGGAACAGGTTGGAGGGATCCAACTGGATTCCTCAAATATTATTTCTGTTTGTTTTCATATATATTGTGATATATAACGCGATATATAATCTGTGTTGATTATGTGTATTTGGATGAGATTGATCATGGTTATTTGGAATTTTAAATACCATAAGAAATACTGGAATGTGATAAGGGAATTTTCAAAATGGATATTGAAAGAAAATATATTTATAAAATCAAAGGATTTTATAAAAGAAATTATTTATAAAGTCAAAGGAAGTTATATAAAGGAAATATTTATTTAGAGGAAATATTTATTTAGAAAATAAATAAAGTAATAAAAAGGAAATATTTATTTAGAAAATAAATACAGTTATATAAAGGAAATATTTATTTAGAAAATAAATATAGTTATAAAAGGAAATATTTATATGAAATAAATATAAACAAATAGAAAAGGAGATATTTGTAAAACAAATAGAAAAGGAAATATTTGTAAAACAAATAGAAAAGGAAATATTTGTAATCGAATAGAGTTATCAAATATAATTTATTCGAATAAGAGTTAGTTGATTAGAGTTAATCGATTAGAGTAAATCGATTAGAGTTAATCAGTTAGAGTTAATCAATTAGATTTAATCGATTAGAGTAAATCGATTAGAGTTAATCAATTAGAGTTAATTGATTAGAGTAAATCGATTAGAGTTAATCAGTTAGAGTTAATCGATTAGATTTAATCAAATAGAGTTAATCGATTGGCGTAAATCGATTAGAGTTAATCAGTTAGAGTTAATCGAGTTAGAATTAATCGATTAGAGTTAATCGAATTAGAGTTAATCGATTAGAGTTAATCGAGTTAGAATTAATCGATTAGAGTTAATCTAGTTATAGTTTATTCGAAAGGAGTTATCGAATATAGTTTATTCGAAAGGAGTTATCGAATATAGTTTATTCGAAAGGAGTTATCGGATATAGTTTATTCGAAAGAAAGGTTATCGAATATAGTTTATTCGAAGATAGGTTATCGAATATTAGTTATTCGAAGAAAGGTTATCGAATATTAGTTATTCGAAGTTAGGTTATAGAATATTAGTTATTCGAAGTGAGGTTATCGAATATTAATTATTCCAAGTGAGGTAATCGAATATGATTTTTTCAAAGGAGTTAATCGAATATTGTTTATTCGAAGGAGTTAATCAAATATAGTTTATTCGAAAGGAGCTAATCGAATATAGTTTATTAGAAAAGGAGTTATCGAATAGAGATTATTCGAAAGAGAGTTATACGTTGAAATTCGATCATATCGATTTCGAGAAAGTACTATTTACTTTCTGGTTTTTAAATCAAGATTTATTTATTTAGTAATTAATTGTCTGTTTAGTTATTTAGTTAAATTAAGGAATAAAAGTTATATTTTGAAGTTAGATATTTCAGAAGTAGGGATTATAACACTATTGTTATAAACAATATGTTTTCAATAAAGAAGTGGATTCGTAAATAATATCCGAGAGTTACGGAAGGAAGTTTGTTAAAGATTTAAAGGTGAATTTTGTCTATTTTAAGGTTAGAAATGTTGTTCAGTTAATGTCTGAGAGGTAGTTATACCCCAACTTGATTGGCTTCGTTTTTAACTAAGGGACGATTAAGGTTCGATAGTGAAGGTTTGTTAAGAGAGTTTAGTTGATGAAGGTAATGGTTTGAGTGGCATAGCGATGTTTTATTTAAACATCTGTTTAAATATGATGAATGAGTTTTTGAAACATTCTTCAAATATAATCAGAGATATTTTCTAATCATAGAAAATGAAATGTTTGATGACAAAGAATACTGAAATGATAGTGGTATGTGAAAAAGAGATAGAGATGTTTTCCAATGATTAATAACGTATATTTTCTAAATTTAGAAAATAAGAAATGTTGAATAAGTGGAAACGGGAGATGAAAAATGAATAAATTAATGATTTGGAGAGACAAATGTTAAATGATGACTGATCGATATAATTTCCATCTGGAAATAATATCATTGTTTGCACACGTGTTTTCTGTGATAGTTAACTCACCGACTATCGAAGTTTTTGACCATTTCCGTTGTCAATACGGAGTGATCGGGATCAGATTCATTATCTGAAAACCACTCTGCATGGGCGTTAGTGTTGCGATTCAAATATGATGAAGATAATTAAAGATAGAGTTATGCAAGGGCTGTTCTGTTTACAAAATAGTGCCTTCGGTCTGTCTAGTCCCAGGTCGACCTGTATGAAAGAAAGTCTGACATAGTATATTTAATAGATCACGTAAGTTGATCTCTTCAAACGTATTTACATTTGGTAGCGGAGGAATTCGTTTCTCTTAGCTGTATACCCGTGGTATTTTTAGGGAAATCAATTTGTGATTTGGTGGTATGATGATGTGACATTCAAAGTAAATAAATGTGTGATCTGTCAGAGATAAGCGTGGCCTCTTGCCTCACAACCGGGAAATGACAAAAATTGGGCAGACAGCATGACTAAGTGTTTTGCTTCCAATTAGGGTGTATTGTCACCTGATCTAGAGTTTCATTTACTTATTTAATCTATTCGATGTTGTCCCTTTCAGGAAACGGTTGCTGATCCCAATCATTGGTGATATACATTCGATACACTCAAGCGAAATGAGTGGTCGGTCATGTGTGGTCGGGTTGCAAGACGTTCTTGTTGAACCCAGTGTATTCCTCTCTAGAGGTACACTATCGAAAGGCGGTTCCATACCTTGTCATAGTTGGTAATCCATTATCCAATAACTGCTCGTAGTTTTGATTGTGTACTATATATGTAGAACGTGAGATGATAGCGTTTCTGCTAGATGATTATCATATTGTGGTTGATAGACACTATCATAATATCAAAAGAATTTTGATACTAAGACTATTTTGGATTCTCATAAGGGAAAAATCCATTCCGTTTTTATGACGTGGTCTTATGAGATATCGTTTATTTCGTCAAACTATTTTAAATGGTTTACTCACACCAGTCCCATGACTGACCCAGAGTTTATTTCGTTTTGTTTTCCCTAAACTCTTGGGTGCCCAATTTTGTACGGGCGGTCAAATAGTCAGGATTTTACAGATATACTTGGAGAGCTTGGAGCAGGAGGCTTCAGGATTGTATAGCTATTATTTATTTCCACTGTGTTGTAAGTGTTATACTCTGATAATGTTACTGTATACATGTAATAATTTTATTTCAAAGTTATGTATCTATTATATATTGTTCATTCCACTATGAGGTTCATGTTTACTCTGATATTGTATGTTCTTCTTCTTCTTCTTCTTCTTCTATACTAGGTTTCTATCTTATCTATTCTCACACTCCAATTTCTTTCATGGACTATCCGGTGTTTCCAATGCTTGAATAGTCGACATTGAGTTTATGTCGATTACTCAGGATCGCGAAAACCCGGGTCATTACAGTGGTATCAGAGCTGAAGGTTAACTTATTACCTTGGGTCTGTGGCATGACTTAGTAGAGATAGGGTTAGCAATACCCTAGATTGAGTTAAGTGTATATATATGAGCGCGTATTTGTTATTAAATATAAAATTGTTTTATATTGTGGAGATTTATTGATTTGGTTGTTTATGAGTTCTGGTCGATCAGTTTGATCCACTGTATCGGTAGGAGTTTCTAAACACTTGAATACAATGAACCGACACAGTATGTTTTGAAAAGAGGGTAAATGAAATAATTTTACCCAAAGTATACTTTGATATAAAATGAATATATATTGAAATTAAGTTATGTGTTGGTCACTATTATAATCGAAAGAGATTATAATTGGAATGGTTAGATAAATAGCCAATCAGGTTTCATGTAAGTGTAATATATGAAATCAGGTGAATTAAAAATGAATTTAAAATCATAATTGAAATTACAACTCTGGAAATTTGAAAAAGAGTTTGTAAATGGAGTTGAATTTAATATATGGCAATTTTAAAATCCTAAGAGATTTTATATGTTTTCCAAGCATTGGGAATAGTATTTTGAAATAGATTTCAAAATGGAAGTATTTAGAAGTGGTTTTAAAAGTGATATAGTATTGAACTCACTTCGATAGCAGGGAAATAAACCTGATGATGAATCGCGACATCATTAGTGTTCATTTTTGAGCTGCTAAGTGACAGATTACTACCAAATTTTTTTGTTTTGAATTGTTTTGAGAGAAACAAGTTGTTTTGATACTCCGAAATGAATACTTCGATTTTTGGAAAGGGTAAACTGTTTAAAACTCCCAGGAAGAGACTGATTGAATTAAAAACAAATTTAAATGGAAATTTGTGAAACCGAGCTGGAATTAAATATAAACCAATTAACTGGAAATTTAATTGGAAAATAATATATCAAGTGGAATCAGATTTTGAATTGTGAGATAAGAATCTGAAATGGTAATGGATTGGTGAGTTAGAGTTTGAAATCGAGAATGGAACTCGAATTTGAAATGGAATTCGACTTGGGTATAAGCAAATTATTCGGTTTGAATATAAAAACTGATTTGGAGTTTGATTAGGATAACATGGATATATGCTGAGTTTATAGCATATGGAAGTGATAGAGTTGATATGCCCGACAAAAATGTACACGTTTGTATTCTAATTGGATATGAGATTTTGGGCCGAATTGGCAAGCCGCTTGGCTGTTTGATTTTCTTTTGGGTTGGAGAAGGCCTAGAGAGGCGAGTTGTATCGACTGACTAGTAAAAAGGAGGTGCTGGCGAAAGTTTTCAAAAATTTCGGGTGTTAGAAAATTTTCAGGATTTATGAAAATTTTCGTTGATAAGAATTAATTAATATTTTAATTGAAGTTTATTTGTTCAGTTGAAATTGAAATTTAAGAAGTAAACAATTAATTTTTAACCCAGTTAATAGGGTTAGTTTTCTACCTTAGCAATTTCGAGGACGAAATTATTTTAAGGGGGGAGAATGTAATGTCCCGTATTTTTACGGTATAATAATTAATTTGTTTAATTATTTAAAAAGTTATTTAGAGATTTTAATAGTCGTTTAATTAAATAATATTGAATATTTAATTAATATAAATAATAGAATAATATATTTATTTTCTGAAATAGTTAGAAATAGTAGAATTCACAATATTGTGTGAATTGGGCAATTCAAAATATATAATTCAGTTTAAAATTGAATTACGATAACGAATATATTTAAATAACGTCAATTGAACGTAGAAATTATATAATAATTATAATCGAGCTCGAAATGGCACGGCAGTTCGCTATTTGGCAATTCGAACTATAAATGAATATACAGAATCCGTTTTAAGTCGGATTTCTATGAAACAAGAAACGTTCAGAGCCGGTGAAGTATATTTTTCTAATGGAAGAGAAAAATCGGGATTTCATCATGTAGATTTTGATTTATGTCCAAACCAAAATTTCGTAAAGTCGCTATGGAATTCCTTTATAATTTATAACAATTTATTTATATTATAAATGAATTTTCCAATATAAATTGAATATCAATTCAACCGGGATTTGAATATCGAGATATAAATCCAATTGGAGCTGTATGATATTCTATTATGAATATATACGATAATATTTATTTTTAAATATTTTATTTAATTATTTTTAAATATATTTATATTTAGAAGGGTTTGTTTAGAGCTTTAAAAATAGCCAGTTTTTCAGACGACCTCCGTTTTCGACGAAACTAATTTTGTTGGACCGTAATATTAAATTATTGTTAGATTCTAACTTTTGTGATTTTTTGAATCAGTGTGTGGCCGTACGGATTTTTAATGTGAAAAACAATCAATTATTTGACTTTAAAAATACACTGTGTGAGCAAACGAAGTCGGAATTCGACGAAACCAGTTTCATTGGGTCCGTAATGTCGAACTCTAGCTGCATGTTCATTTTCAGCGAGAACGGGATTCATATGTGGCCACATGATTTTTAAATAATAAATACTAGCAGTAGTTGATTAAAATTGGATAAAATAATTGAATAAAAAAATATTATAACTATCCTATAAATACCTGAAACTATTCTAACCCTAATTAAATACTCCCATAGTCAAACAATGCGCCTCCACTACTGAAAAATCAAAACGCAAGAAACCCAAATACAGAAATCCACATAAAATCAAAATAAAATCTATAAATTGAAAATTAAGTATATTCGCGATGCTGGAGGGATTCTCTCCATTCTGTTATGCGTCATTATGGGTTCGACGTTAGTCTGATGCGTGGGTTTTTATAACAGTAGATCTAGGGTTCCGGCATTTGTGAATTTAAGGCATCGGCTGGTGTTTTAATGGTTAGTTTGAGGTCAAGGAGGTAGAATGGCTCATGCCAGCAAAATTTTGGAGTCTTCGGTGCTAAAAGTGTTCGCACCTGCTGTTAGTAGGGCTGACGTTGCATCGACGGAAAGAGGTGCGAGTTCGACGGTGTGGGTATGGGGAGATGCGGAATTGGAAGAGGAGGCTAGTGGTGGTGGTTTCATGGATGCGGTGGAGTATTTAAGGAGAGGAAGCGGACTAAAATTTCACGAATGGCCATTGTTTAAAACTGGAGAGCGAACGTCGGTTTGGGAAGAAGACTTGGAAGCGGGTCAGGTTTTAACATGTTGGGTGGGCTGATGTTGTTAGGTTAAGTCCCATTTAGGAATATAAAATCCAAGTTTTTTTTTAATTAAAGCGTATAACTTGTAAACCTTATTACTTGATCATATGTTAACGGAATTCAGCGAAACTAGATCCGTTGGGATCGTATGGACGGTGGCTCTACAGTGGAACTGACTGGGAGCGAATCGGAGCTCATTACAATTTGTAGCAAAATAAATTGTCCGTCTGAATCAAGCGATGGTATCGTTATTAACGATGGTCGTCCAATGTGAGTAAAGCTCACCAACTCTACCGGTTATATTTTTATAACATATTTTTTTACTGATAGATGATGGTTGATTCTGTGTGTTGACTGTTTGGATGTACTGCTAATTGATTGGTTGGAAATATTTATATATATGTATATATATATCGTTAATCAAATATTGATTCTGTTTAGCAGAATATTTCATATTGGAATGAAATCGATGTTAATTATATTGTTTAACATCTGTGATGCAGGGGAACGGGTTGGAGGGATCCAACTGGATTCCTCAAATATTATTACTGTTTGTTTTCATATATATTGTGATATATGACGTGATATATAATCTGTGTTGCTTATGTGTGTTTGGTTGAGATTGATCATGGTTATTGGGTATTTTAAATACCATAAGAAATACTGGAATGTGATATGGGAATTTTCAAAATGGATATTGAAATAAAATATATTTATAAAATCAAAGGATTTTATAAAAGAAATTATTTATAAAATCAAAGGAAGTTATATAAAGGAAATATTTATTTAGAAAATAAATAAAGTTATAAAAGGAAATATTTATATGAAATAAATATAAACAAATAGAAAAGGAGATATTTGTAAAACTAATAAAAAAGGAAATATTTGTAAAACAAATAGAAAAGGAAATATTTGTAATCGAATAGGGTTAGTCGAATAGAGTTATCAAATATAATTTATTCGAATACGAGTTAGTTGATTAGAGTTAATCGATTAGAGTAACTCGATTAGAGTTAATCAGTTAGAGTTAATCAATTAGATTTAATCGATTAGAGTAAATCGATTAGAGTTAATCAATTAGAGTTAATCGATTAGAGTAAATCGATTAGAGTTAATCGATTAGAGTTAATCAATTAGAGTTAATCGATTAGAGTAAATCGATTAGAGTTAATCAGTTAGAGTTATTCACTTAGAGTTAATTGATTAGAGTTAATCATTTAGAATTAATCGATTAGAGTTAATCGATTAGAGTTAATCGAGTTAGAATTAATCGATTAGAGTTTATCGAGTTATAGTTTGTTCGAAAGGAGTTATCGAATATAGTTTATTTGAAAGGAGTTATCGAATATAGTTTATTCGAAAGGAGTTATCGGATATAGTTTATTCGAAAGAAAGGTTATCGAATATAGTTTATTTGAAGAGAGGTTATCGAATATTAGTTATTCGAAGAAAGGTTATCGAATATTAGTTATTCGAAGAAAGGTTATCGAATATTAGTTATTCGAAGTGAGGTTATCGAATATTAGTTATTCGAAGTGAGGTTATCGAATATTAGTTATTCGAAGTGAGGTAATCGAATATAGTTAATTCGAAGGAGTTAATCGAATATAGTTTATTCGAAGGAGTTAGTCGAATATAGTTTATTCGAAAGGAGCTAATTGAATATAGTTTATTCGAAAAGGAGTTATCGAATAGAGATTATTTGAAAGAGAGTTATACGTTGAAATTCGATTATATCGATTTCGAGAAAGTACTATTTACTTTCTGGTTTTTAAATCAAGATTTATTTATTCAGTTATAAATTGTCTATTTAGTTATTTAGATAAATTAAGGAATAAAAGTTATATTTTGAAGTTAGATATTTTAGAAGTAGGGATTATAACACTATTATTATAAACAAAATGTTTTCAACAAAGAAGTGGATTCGTAAATAGAATCCGTGAGTTACGTAAGGAAGTTTGTTAAAGATTTAAATGTTGTTCAGTTAAGGTCTGAGAGAGAGCTACACCCCAACTTTATTGGCTTCGTTTTTAACTAATGGACGGTTAAGGTTCGATAGTGAAGGTTGGTTAAGTGAGTTAAGTTGATGAAGGTAATGGTTTGAGTGGCATAGCGATGTTTTATTTAAACATCTGCTTAATCCGATGAATGAGTTTTGGAAACGTTCTCCAAATATAATCAAAAATATTTTCTAATCATGGAAAACAAATTTTTGGTGATAAAGAATACTGAAATGACAGTGATACGTGAAAAAAAAGATGGAGATGTTTTCCAATGATTAATAACGTATATTTTCTAAATTTAGAAAATAAGAAATTTGGAATATATGGAAACAGGAGATGAAAAATGAATAAATTAATGAACTAGAGAGATAAATTTTAAATGATGCTGATCGATATAATTTCCATCTGGAAATAATATCGTTGATTGCACACATGTTTTTTTTATAGTTAACTCACCGACTATCGACGTTTTTGACCATTTCCGTTGTCAATACAGAGAGACCGGGATCAGATTCATTATCTGAAAACCACTCAAATATAAAGAAGATAATTAAAGATGGAGTTATGCAAGGGCTGTTCTGCTTACAGAATAGTGCCTTCGGTCTGTCCAGTCCCAGGACGACCTGTATGAAGAATATCTGACAGAGTATATTTAATAGATCGCGTAAGTTGATCTCTTCAAACGTATTTATGTTTGGTGGCGGAGGAATTCGTTTCTCTTAGCTATGTACCCGTGGTATTTTTTGGGGTAATCAATTTGTGATTTGGCGGTATGACGATGTGACATTCAAAGTAAATATATGTGTGATCTGTCAGAGATAAGCGTGGCCTCTAGCCTCACAACTGGGAAATGACAAAAATCGGGCAAGCAGCAAGACTAAGTGGGTTGCTTCCAAATAGGGTGTATTGTCACCTGATCTAGAGTTTCATTTACTTCTTTAATCTGTTCGATGTTGTCCCTTTCAGGAAACGGTTGCTGATCCCAACCATTGGTGATATACATTCAATACACTCAAGCAAAATGAGTGGTCGGTCATGTGTGGCTGGGATGCAAGACGTTCTTGTTGAACCCAGTGTATTCCCCTCTAGAGGTACACTATCGGAAGGTGGATCCATACCTTGTCATAGTTGGTAATCCATTATCCAATAAGTGTTCGCTGTTTCGATTGTATACTATATATGTAGAACGTGCGATGAAAGCGTTTCTGCTAGATGATTATTGTATTGTGGTTGATAGACACTATCATAATATCAAAAGAATTTTGATATAAAGACTATTTTGGATTCTCATAAGGGAATAACCCATTCTGTTTTTACGGCGTTTTAACGACCCAGTTTTTAGCGACTTTGGTTATCGATATAACTCAATGACGATGAACCAAACATTGAAAAATACCAGTAGTTAATGAAAGAAGTTAGAGGGTGAGAATATATAAGATAGAAACTTAGAATAGAAGAAGAAGAAGATACAACATCAGAGTAACACGAATATCACAGCGGAACGAACAACATATAATAGATAACATATCCTTGAAATAAAATCAGTTTATGTATACAGTAACATTTATCAGAGTACAACACTTACAACACAGCGGAAATAACTACAGTTATATAATACTGAAGCCTCCTGCTCCAAGCTCTCCAAGTATATCTGTAAAATCCTGACTACTTGACTTCCCGTATAAAATTGGGCACCTAAGAGTTTAGGGAAAACAAAACAAAATAAACTCCAGGTTAGTCATGGGACTGGTATGAGTAAAACAGTTTAAAACATTTTGAGCCATTAAACGATATCTCATAAGAACACGCCGAATAACGGAACGGGTTTTTCCCTTATGAGAATCCAAAATAATCTTTATATCAAAACTCATTGATATTATAATAGTGTCTATCAACCACAATATAATAATCATCTAGTAGAAACGCTTTCATCTCACGTTCTACATATATAGTATACAATCAAAACCGCAGGCACGTATTGGGTAATGGATTTCCAACTATGACAAGGTATGGAACCACCTTTCACTAGTGTACCTCTAGAGAGGAATACACTGGGTTCAACAAGAACATCATGCAACCCGGCCACGCATGACCGACCACTCATTTTGCTTAAGTGTATCGAATGTATATCACCAATGGTTGGGATCAGCAACCGTTTCCCGAATGGGACAACATCGACAATAGATTTTTAGAAGTAAATGAAAATCTAGATCAGGTGATTATACACCCTAATAGGTGCAACCTACATAGCCATGTTATTTGCCCTATTTTTGACATTTCCCGCTTGTGAGGCTAGAGGCTACGCTTATCTTTGACAGATTACACATTTATTCACTTTGAATATCACATCGCCATACCCGCCAAATCACAAATTGATTTCCCCAAAAATACCGCGGGTATACAGCTAAGAGAAACGAATTCTTCTGCCACCAAACGTAAATACGTTTGAAGAGATCAACTTACGCGATCTATTAAATATACTCTGTCAGTCATTCTTCCATACAGGTCGTCCTGGGACTGGACAAACCGAAGGCACTATTCAGTATAACCATCTTAGGCAATCTTTACCTCAAAATAATACAATAGCCCTTGTACTTTACACTGTCTTCAATAATCTTTGGCATATATGATTCGCAACGCTTATGCCAATACGGAGTGGTTCTTCGGATAATAATCCAACCGGTCTCTCCATATTAACAACGTTAAAATGGTCCAAAATTTAATAGTCGGTGACTTAACTATCAAAGAAAAACACGTGTGCAAACAACGATATTATTTCCAAATGGAAATTATATCGATCAATCATCATTTAACATTTATCTCCTTAGTTCATTAATTTACTTATCTTCTGTTTCCATATATTCTAAACTCTTATTTTTCTATTATCAGAAAACATTTCTGATTCATATTTGGAAAACATTTCCAAAACTCCTTCACTATCAAACCTTACTATTCCTTAGTTAAGAAGGAAGTCAATCAAGTTAGGGTATAATTACCTCTCAAACCTTAACTGAACAACGTTTTAACTTTGAAATGGTAAAAGGTTATCTTTTAAATCTTTAACAAACTTCCTTACGAAACTCTCGGATTCTATTTACGATTCCACTTCTTTATTGAAAACATTGGTTATAATGATAACGTTATAATCCCTATTTTCGAAATATCTAACTTCAATTATAACTTTCATTCTTTAATGTGAATAAATAAACACCGATTTATAAATAAATAAATCTTGATTTAAACACCGGAAAGTATAAGTACTTTCCCAAATTCGATATAATCGAATTCGACGATTAACTCCCTTCGAATAACTAATATTCGATTAACTCACTTCGAATAACTAATATTCGATTACTCTTTCTTTCTAATAAACGATATTCGATAATCTCTCTTCTCGAATACTATATTCGATTAACTCCTTTTCGAATAACTAAATTCGATTAACTCCTTTCGATTAAACTAATCGATAACTCCTTTCGAATAACTAAATTCGATTAACTCCTTTCGATTAAACTAATCGATAACTCCTTTCGAATAACTAAATTCGATTAACTCCTTTCGATTAAACTAATCGATAACTCCTTTCGAATAACTAAATTCGATTAACTCCTTTTAACTCTATTCGAATAACTAATATTCGATAACTCCTTTCGAATAACTAATATTCGATAACTCCTATTAACCTTATTCCAATACTAATATTCGATAACTCCTAATCCGACTAACTCTAATCGATTTATTCTAATTCGATTAACTCTATTCAATTAGTCTATTGGTCAACTCTAACTCTAACTAGTTAACTTTAACTCTAACTGGTTAACTGTAACTGATCAACTCTAACTGATTAACTCTAACTGATTAATTGTAATTAGTTAACTCTAACTGATCAACTCTAACTGATTAACTCTAACTGGTTAACTTTAACTGATCAACTCTAAATGATTAACTCTAATTGATTAACTCTAACTGGTTAACTCTAACTGATCAAATCTAACTGGTTAACTCTAACTGGTTAACTCTAACTGATCAACTCTAACTGATCAACTCTAACTGGTCAACCCTAATTGATCAACCCTAACTAGTTAACTCTAACTCATTTACTCTATTCGATTAACTCTAATCGAATAACTAATATTCGATTAACTCTTTTCGATTAACTCCTTTGATTAATTCCTTTTCTATTTGTTTATACAAATAATTACTTTTCTATTTGTTTACTTAACAAATAACTATTCCCTTTCAATTCTATTAATTTAACCAATAAATATTCCCTTTATCTTTTCTATTTATTTCCCAAATGAATATTCCTTTTATCCTTCTATTTATTTTCTAAATAAATATTTCCTTTATACTTCTATTTATTTCCAAAATAAATATCTCCTTCATACTTCTATTTATTTAACAAATAAATAATTCTTTTCAATTCTATTTGTTAATAAATATTTCTTTTCTATCTTTCTATTTTATTTGTAAATGGTTTACAAATATTTCTCTTTCTATTTGTCTGACAAATATTTTCCTTTATACTTGTTTTACAAATATTTTTCCTTTATATTTGTTTTCACAAATAATTTCCTTTATGTTTGTTTTACAAATATTTTTCCTTTATATTTGTTTTCACAAATAATTTCCTTTATGTTTGCTTTACAAATATTTGTAACTGGTTTCGTCGAATTCCGACTCCGTTTGCTCGCACAACATATTTTTAACTATCAAAATACTGATTGTATTTCACATTAAAATCCCGTACGGCCACATACAAACTTCAAAATCGCGGTAATTGAAATCTAATAATAATTTAACATTGTGGATCCAACAAAATTAGTTTCGTCGAATTATGAGGTAGTTTGCTAAACTGGCTATTTTTCAAGCTCTAAATAACCCTTTTAAATATATAAATATATTTAAAAACAATTAAATTTAATATTTAAAAATAAATATTATCATATATATTCACAACAGAATATCATACAGCTTCAGAATATTCCTAGATGAATTTCTAACTTGATATTTCAAATTCCGATTAAATCGATATTCGATTTGTAACGAAATTCCTTTTATATATCGTTATAGATTATAAAGGAATTCCACAGCGACTTTTCTAAAATTTGATTTGGACATAAATCAAAATCTACACAACAAAATATCGAATTTTATCTTCCACAAGAAAAATATACTTCACCAACTCTGAACGTTTCTTGTTTCACAGAAATCCGGCTTAAAACGAATCCTGTACATTCAGTTGAAGTTCGAATCGCCAAATCGTGAACTGCCACGTCATTTCGAGCTCGATTTTAATTATAATATATATTATACATTCAGACTTCGTTTAAATAATATATTCATCAATATAATTCAATATAAACTGGATTATATATTTTATATCGTCCAATTCACACCATATCATGAATGTTGTTATTCCCGATTATTCCGAAAATATTTTTTTCAATTATTTATATTAATTAAGTATAAATTTTATTCAATTCCAGTTATCGATATCATTAAATCGATAATTAATAATTAAATTAATTAATTATTCGAGAGCTAAAAGTGCGGGTCATTACAATCTTTCTCCCTTAAAATAATGTCGTCCTCGACATTGCTAAGCTAGAAGACGATATCTACTGGGTAAATATTTATCGGTTTACCCCTTAACTTCAGTTTCAACTGAACCAATCAATATCAACTAAAATTTTCATAAATTCTGAAAATTTTCAAATGCCTAAATTTTTCGGAAAATTTCGCCATAACCTCCTTTGTACAGCCCTATCGGTAAAACCACAATTCGCCTATCTAGGCCTTCTCTAACCCAAAAGAAAATCAAACAGCCAAGCAGCTTGCCAATTCGGCTCATAAATCTCTTTTCCATATAAAATACAAACTGGTACCTTTTTGTCGGGCATATCGTTATATCCTTTACACCTGCTACCAATTTAGCATATACCAAAGTCCTTCCGGTCAAACTCCAATTACTTTTATCTCAATACAACCATTCGCTTTTAACTAAGCCAAATTCCATTTTCAATTCAATCGTTTGGTTTTATCCGAGCCAAACTTCATTTCAAATTCAAATATTATCCTTGATTCCAAATTCCTATCAATCCAACTTACTTGATATCATTCTAATCAAATTCAGTTACCACTTAACTGGCTTTATTTTTAATTCCAATTTGCTTACACAAATTCTATTTAATTTGGTTTTATTTCGAACAATCTTTGCTTGGGAGTTTTAAACAGCTTTGATTTTCAAAAATCAAATATTCCCTTTCGAAATTCAAATAACTTGTTTTCGCAAAACATTTCCAAAAACAAACTCTTTGGTAGTAATCTGTCACTTACAACTTGAAAAAAAAACACTAATGATGTCGCGATTCATCATCAGGGTTATTTCCCAGCTATCGAAGTGAGTTCAATAGTATATCACTTTTCAAAATTCATTCTTTAAAAACTTTCGTTTTGAAATACGTTTCAAAATACCATTTACAGTCTTGTAAAACAATTTAAAATCTCCTAGGATTTTAAAATTCTCATATACTTAATCCAAGTCCATTACAAATACTTATTCAAATTTACAGGGTTTTCATTTCAATTCTGATTTAAATTCAGATTTAATTCAATTCGATTTCATACATTTTACTTATATGAATTCTGATTGGTTACTTACATAACCATTAAATTTATAATCTTACTCGATTATAATAACATCCAATATATCCAATATATTATAATCATTTCAATATAAATCCTTTATATCAAAAATATAATTTGGGTAAAATCATATCATTTACCCTCTTTTCAAAACATACCATGACGGTTCATCGTATTCGACTGTTTATAAACTCCTACTGATACAGTGGATCAAACTGATCGACCAGAACACATAAACAACTCAACCAATAAATCTCCACAATATAAAACAATTTTATATTGAATAACAGATACGCTCTCATATATATACACTCAAACTCAATCTAGGGCATTACTAACCCTATCTCTACCGTGTCATGCCACAGAGCCAAGGTAATTACTTAACCATAAGCTCTGATACCAACTGTAACGACCCGGTTTTAGCGACTTTAGTTATCGACATAACTCGATGACGATGAACCAAACATCGAAAAATACCGGTAGTTAATGAAAGAAGTTAGAGGGTGAGAATAGATAAGATAGAAATTAAAATAGAAGAAGAAGAAGAAGATACAACATCACAATAACACGAATATCACAGCGGAACGAACAACACATAGTAGATAACATATCCCTGAAATAAAATCAGTATATGTATACAGTAACATTTATCAGAGTACAACACTTACAACACATCAGAAATAACTATAGCTATATAATCTTGAAGCCTCCTGCTCCAAGCTCTCTAAGTATATCTGTAAAACCCTGAATACTTGACTGCCCATATAAAATTGGACACCCAAGAGTTTAGGGAAAACAAAACAAAATAAACTACGGGTTAGTCATGGGACTGGTACGAGTAAAACAGTTTAAAACAGTTTGAGTCATTAAACGATATCTCATAAGACCATGCCGTATAACGGAATGGGTTTTTCCCTTATGAGAATCCAAAATAATCTTTATATCAAAACTCATTAATATTATAATAGTGTCTATCAACCACAATATAATAATCATCTAGCAGAAACGCTTTCATCTCACGTTCTACATATACAGTATACAATCCAAACAGCAAGCACGTATTGGGTAATGGATTTCCAATTATGACAAGGTATGGAACCACCTTTCACTAGTGTACCTCTAGAGAGGAATACACTGGGTTCAATAAGAACATCTTGCAACCCTGCCGCACATGACCAACCACTCATTTTGCTTGAGTGTATCGAATGTATATCACCAACGGTTGGGATAAGCAACCGTTTCCCGAATGGGACAACATCGACAACAGATTTCTAAAAGTAAATGAAACTCTAGATCAGGTGATTATGCACCCTAATAGGTGCGACCTACATAGCCATGCCGCCTGCCCGATTTTTGTCATTTCCCGGTTGTGAGGCTAGAGGCTACGCTTATTTCTGACAGATTACACATTTATTCACTTTGAATGTCACATCGCCATACCCGCCAAATTACAAATTGATTTCCCCAAAAATACCATAGGTATACAGCTAAGAGAAACGAATTCCTCCGCCACCAAACGTAAATATGTTTGTTGAAATCAACTTACGCGATCTATTAAATACACTCTGTCAGACATTCTTCCATACAGGTCGTACTAGGACTGGACAAACCGAAGGCACTATTCAGTACAACCATCTTAGGCAATCTTTACCTAAGATTTATACAACAGCCCTTGCACTTTACTTCGTCTTCAAATCTCTTTGGCATATATGATTCGCAATGCTTATGCCAATACGAAGTGGTTCTTCGGATAATAATCCAATCGGTCTCTCCATATTAACAACATTAAAATTGTCAAAACTTTAATAGTCGGTGACTTAACTGTCAAAGAAAAACACGTGTGCAAACAACGATATTATTTCCAAATGGAAATTATATCGATCAATCATTATTTAACATTTATCTCCTTAGTTCATTAATTTAATTATCTCATATTTCCATATATTCTAAATTCCTATTTTTCTATTATCAGAAAACATTTCTGATTCGTATTTGGAAAACATTTCCAAAACTCCTTCACTATCAAACCTTACCATTCCTTAGTTAAGAAGGAAGTCAATCAAGTTGGGGTATAATTACCTCTCAGACCTTAACTGAACAACGTTTTAACTTCGAAATGGCCAAAGTTTATCTTTTAAATCTTTAACAAACTTTCTTACGAAACTCTTCGATTCCACTTCTTTATTGAAAACATTGGTTATAATGATAACGTTATAATCCCTATTTTCGAAATATCAAACTTCAATTATAACTTTTATTCTTTAATGTGAATAAATAAATACTTGATTTATAAATAAATAAATCTTGATTTAAACACCGGAAAGTATAAGTACTTTCCTGAATTCGATATAATCGAATTCGATGATTAACTCCCTTCGAATAACTAATATTCGATTAACTCACTACGAATAACTAATATTCGATTACTCTTTATTTCGAATAAATGATATTCGATAATCTCTCTTCTCGAATACTATATTCGATTAACTCCTTTTCGAATAACTAAATTCGATTAACTCCTTTCGATTAAACTAATCGATAACTCCTTTCGAATAACTAAATTCGATTAACTCCTTTCGATTAAACTAATCGATAACTGCTTTTGAATAACTAAATTCAATTAACTCCTTTCGATTAAACTAATCGATTACTCCTTTAGAATAACTAAATTAGATTAGATTAACTCCTTTTAACTCGATTCGAATAAATAATTGTGACAACCCAAACTTCCCAGTAAAGTAAAGACTAGATTGCTTTGAGAACAACACACATCAGAGCACAAACTGAAGAACATTTTATTGCTGATTACAACAATTACATCAGAGTACAAGAAAATCATAGAGTATGGATACTTATTACACAATTGAAATACAATAATATCAGAGATTTAAATTACACTTAAATAGCAGTGGAAAAATATTACAAATAAACAACTGAAAGGAATACACGAATACAGAGCTTTCCGAATACCGCTTCAGCTGTAAACCAGGATCTTGTAAATATATCTGCAAAAAGCTACTCGACTGCCCATGTGGAAAATATGGGCACCCGAGTTTGCCAGTGAAACAAACTACAGGTCAGTCATGGGTCTGGTATGAGAAATCTTAACTTAACTTATCTAACAAATATGACTAATCACAGGACCACGCCGCTAACGCGGAACGGGTTTACTCCATTGGATTGCCAGTGCCTAAATTAAAGTAAGTCGTTAAATAACGCAATGCTTTTTAGAAAAAATGAAACCATTATAAGACCCAAGTCCCATCACACATTGCAATGCAAACTGGAGGATAAGGTTTTACCTTATAATGGTCAAAAGATGCTTGATACGATAAAAACGGATTTGATTTAGTGTGTATATGTTTTAAAAACAATTTCAATCATAATGTATCAATCATAGACGGTAGGGGTACCATATATCATGTTGCCATACTGGTTATACAATCAAAACCGCAAGGTCGTATTGGAAATTGGATTTCTATCATGAGTCGAGGCTAGGGGCAAGCTCCTCTCCGATTCGAGACGCTCTAGCAAATGCCTCAGGATCACACCTATGGGAAACCCTTGGATCTTCAGGGTCAGTCCCCGCCTATCGGCAGTGGATTGGTTATGCCTGTACACACGCTTCCCGGTCCCTTTGGACCTATAGTATGACCACTAATGGCCTATAAAAATCCGAGGTGCCTCAATATCCATCATCCACATAAGTAAAATGCCAGTCATTTAAAGCATGGGCACTACTCCTAGCTAGAAAGAAACGTGTGCACTCCCTGCAGTCCTACTCCTGTTTTTGACTCATACCGGGCTGTGAGGCTCGCGAAGTTACGCTATACACAAAGCTATGCCGTAATAGGCTATACTTTGATCATCCCACAAGGCCCTGCTTTTCAACAAAAGCCTTGATCAATTGCATCTTGGCGTGCCACATTGACAATTCATGCCATGCGTTCAATCACTTTTAATATATACCAGGGTGTTAAGCAGAGAATAAATTCCCCACCACCAATCAGATATACATTAATAAAAATCAATTTAATTCACATGGAACGAAATTCAATGTCAGACGCGCATCCATATACTAGCTTATGCTCTGGGTCTGAGCAAAAACCAAATCTGAACAATCAACAATAGTCCGGACGGCCACCACTGAAGCCCCTTCAAGGTAGCTACTCCCATCAAGGGTCTCTGTAGAAACACATCCATTCGATGTGAAGATCGCCGGTCCTCAACCACCGTCTTCATCTTCGACTCTTCATCGTCGTAATAATTATTCGAAATGGTTAAACCCGGTCTTTCCGAATAACTAGCGTATTTTATAATTAAAAATCAAGTGCTATACATCCAACACCTCATTCCAATTCAGAATATTCTTTTAATAGAATATTCATATTATAGGGAAAGATTCCCATAAATTATAACAAAGATAAACTCTAACAAATTTATTCTTTTAAATAGTCATCAAAACTCCAATTTGATTTTAATATCAAAAATCATTATTAAATGATTATTCCAATTTAAGAAATAAATCTTATCTTTAATTGGGTTAAAGAATCAATGTCATTTAAAAACATTGTTCACGATAAACCCAAAATCATACTCCAAAATATGGAATTTCCACTGATATCAAGTCAATATATAATCGATATAAATTCCTGTATCAGACCGATAATATAAATGGAATAACGGCAAAGCCTTTTAAATTCCATATATAGTAACAGCCTTCTTTTACAGAAGCCTATCTCGATTATTATTAAATCGAATTCCCACTCAATCCCAAATTTAATAAATTTGAAAACTTGTCTTTGGAAAATTTCTCTTTAAATCTTAATAAAAGATTTATAAATTCTAAAACCTATTTTCACTGTTAATTGGGTTAAAGAACAAATGCCATTTAAAACATAGTTCACGATGAACCCAATTCACATATCAATTTATTCTAATTACTAAATGTAATTGAAACTCTAAGAATCTTAATTAAAAGATATTCTTTATTTAAAACATTCTTTTTTTTAAAAGAAATTCTGAATCGGAATATGACTCAATCAGTTACCATATAATTTCCATTATATGGATTTCATACAATGCATGTATTCAACAATAATGATAAAATAATCATTAAACATCCAATAACAACTAGAGTATACTTTACACTAAATATTAGGATTAGTGTGTGTCACTTATCATCCCAATACCCGTGTGGGGTTTCCTCCAATCAAACAAATAATAAATTATTTCTGCACTTGGGCGATGTGTAAAAATTATCGTCCCAATCACATAAGCAAGTCGGATAACTTGTAAATGGAAGTGTAACATTTCAGCATCATAAACACATATACTGATGAATCATTTCATATATAATAAAAATGTAAGTTCTCATGTTGACCTAATTTATCAAAAACAATGAATCTTTTCTACTAATTCATTTACATTAAGAATGGGAATTCTAATGTCGACTCACTTACAATGAAATGAAATCTTTTTATATTACATAAAAATGATATTCTTTTTTTTCGTTGTATAAAATGTAATCTTTATATTACATTAAAAATGATATTATTTTCCTAAGTTTCTAAGATTGACATTAAAAATGTGTTTTTAATGTGAAACATATTTCATAATGAAATATGTATATCTTTCTACTCTTTCTAATATTGACATTAAAAATGAGTTTTTAATGCAAATCATATTTCAAAATGAAATATGTATCTTTTCTCTATGTTTCTAACATTAACATTAAAAATGAGATTTTAATGGAAATAATATTTCAAAATGAAATATGTATCTTTTTCTACGTTTCTAACATTATCATTAAAAATGAGATTTTAATGCAAATAATATTTCAAAATGAAATATGTATCTTTTTCTATGTTTCTGACATTAACATTAAAAATGAGATTTTAATGCAAATAATATTTCAAAATGAAATATGCATCTTTTTCTATGTTTCTGACATTAACATTAAAAATGAGATTTTAATGCAAATAATATTTCAAAATGAATATGTATCTTTTTCTATGTTTCTAACATTAACATTAAAATGAGATTTTAATGCAAATCATATTTCAAAATGAAATATGTATCTTTTTCTATGTTTCTAACATTATCATTAAAAATGAGATTTTAATGCAAATCATATTTCAAAATGAAATATGTATCTTTTTCTATGTTTCTAACATTAACGTTAAAAATGAGATTTTAATGCAAATCATATTTCAAAATGAAATATGTATCTTTTTCTATGTTTCTATTTACTTACACTTAGAATATGAACAAAACTATAACTTTTATTCTATTCTTTATTTACCAGTAAATTGTGAACAAAGAATATAACCTCTTAATCTACATTTTATTTTATTTACACCTAAAATGTAAATAAAAATATAACTTCTTAATTTACTCCTTTTGTTTTCAACTAACATAGAAATGTAATTTTTTTGTATTACATGTTTTATTTTCAACAAGGAATACAAATAAAAATATAACTTTTTATTTCTAGTTTTATTTGCAACACGGAATGCAAATAAAAGAAAAATGTAACTTTTAATTTTAATGTATATTTGAGTGAATGTAAAAGGGAACAAACTTATTTTCAATGTATATTTACATTAGTGAATACAAATAAAAGAGCAAACTTTATTTTCAATGAATATTTGCATTTGTGAATGCTAATAAAAGAACAAATTTTACTTTCAATGTATATTTGCATTTGTGAATGCAAATAAAAGAACAAATTTTATTTTCATGTTTTATTTGCAATAGAGAATAAAAATACACTTTTTAATTTCATGTTTTATTTGCAACAAGGAATGCAAATAAAAGAACAATTTAACTTTTTATACTCAACTTTGTTTCATTGTAACTAATTGGTGATAAAAATGAAATCTCTTATTTCGATTCAAATCTTTGTAATTAATTGAAAATAAAAATGGAATCCCTTATTATAATCTTTATTTTAATCTTTTATTAAAATAAAGATAGATCTTTTGTTTCTACCAACATTTTTAAATACCAATGTTAATCTTATTACAACTAACCTGTTCTAAAACAAATGTGATTTTTATTTCACTAGACATGTTTAACCAAAATTGTGATTTTTATTTCACAAATCATATTTGAGAAAAATGTGATATTCTATATCTCTAATCAAGTTTGACCAAAAATATATATTTATTACTATGTTACATTTTATAAATAAAATGTTATTGTACTTATGCTACCATGAAAAAAATGTTATTTTCATTTTAATAATCTTATTTTGATAAAAGAGTTATTTCATTTCAATAATCTTGTTTTGATAAAAGAGTTATTTCATTTGTACTGACCATTACATTTAATCCAATAAAAATGATTAAAATAATGTTTCATATTGAATTGACAAATCTATTTCAATCAAATAGAATGACCAAAATAATATGTGATATTGAATTGTCAATATAATTAAATTCAAAAATAATGACCAAAATCATATTTTTATATTGAATTGACAATATAATTCAATTCAACAAAATGATCAAAATAATATTTTTATATTGAATTGACAATATAATTCAACAAAATGATCAAAATAATATTTTCATATTGAATTGAAAATATAATTCAATTCAACAAAATGATCAAAATAATATTTTTATATTGAATTGACAATATAATTCAATTCTACAAAATGATCAAAATAATATTTTTATATTGAATTGACAATATAATTCAATTCAACAAAATGATAATCCCTTTTTGTTTAATATATATTATCGAACAAAATATTAACAAACATGATTTATCTTAACCAATGCATACAGATCTATATTTTGACGAACAAATCTATGTTTATACATCGCAAACAAACAGATCAACCACCCAAAATTTCATCACATAGCATATCATACACATACAATCGTTACATAGCGAGGAAGATAATTAAATTAAATAATTATTTTAAAAAAATCAGATATCTCACCTCCCTTTAACTGAATTCCTATTCGCGTTCAAATTTGGCTGAATTTCCAAAGTGTTTGTTTTCAGATCCGGTCAGTTTCATTGTGTAGATCTTGGAAAGACGAGTTCAACGCAATTCGTTTCATGTAATTCTGATTTCGTATGTGGAAGTTATCAGTGTTTAAAAATTGGAAAATTAAATTATATAAATAATAACAAAACAATTCACACCACTCTTCTGATGCCACGTCAACCTCCTTCTTGCGCCCTTCTTCTTCTTGTGTTCTGTAAAAAAAACGAACCCAACACTGCAAATATGAATCACCAAACGCACCTCCCCCGAGACCACCAACACCCGATCTGAGTTGACCCCCTCGAGCGCCATCGAACAAGCCACCCACGCCGGTCCCACCTTGAAGCTCGCACCACCCCTCAGCCCGGGAATCCGCCGCAAACATACCCTCTTCGAGCTCGAAATCCCACCAATCGGTGAACCCATTCATGATCTTAACCGTATAGAATCGAAGAGCTTAAAGAGCTCTATAATTCTCGTCTTGTATTTGGATTTTAATTTGATTCGGATTGGGAATTATTAAAGGAGGAAAACCGAATAGTATCGGCCATTCATAGTGGAAGGTGGCGGCTGAACATTAGTATTAGGGTTTGGAAAAGGACAAAGCACTTTTATAATATTTTAATGCTTATTTTTTACAAATAAATCCACACATCTTAAACTAATCCGATTTCAGTCCAGCTGAAGTCTACCCCACCCAATAGCCCCCGTTCCGGATCCAACGGGCTAGGTCCGGTCAGCCCAAATGGCTGTCTGTAGCCTGAATTATTTAAATTAATATTTAAATCATTAATTAAATTAATTCTATCGTATATTTAAATTAACCGAGGTCACATACGGACTCAGAAAAATCCAAAAAAATTATTTCTGGCTTTGTTTTAACGATACAGTCCCAACAAAACAAATTTCGTCGAATTCCGAGACTGTTTGAAAAATGGCCTTTTTTTGGTCGATCCGATTTGACTAAAACAGACAAAAACACATTTTCTTTTGCCATGCTCACATATTAATTCGAAAAATTAGGAAAATTGAGAACTAGCAATAATTTGACATTCCGGTTCCAACAAAAGTGGTTTCGTCGAAAGCCGAGGTCGTTTGTGAAATGGCTATTTCCAAGGCCAATATATTTAATTAAAATATATATAAATTATACAGCGACTTTTCTAAATTTTAATCTGGACATAACTTTCAAATTATAAATTGAAATTTCAGTTTTTCAGATTCGTTAGAAAGATATGATTAAACAGATTTAATTATTTCTTGTTTCGCTCAATTCTGATTTATAATGAATTCTGTACAGTCGGTCAAAGTTCAAATTCAAATTTTCAAACTGCAACACTATTTTAAACTCCTTTTATAATTAAATTAAATTTATTCGTTTTATCTTCGATTAAAATAAATTTTTTAGTCATTATTATTTAAGATAGATTATTTTAAATATTGAAATCCATTAAAATTTCTAAAATAAAAATTTTAAATTGGCCCCAAAATTCCGGGTTGTTACAATAATATTCGATAACTCCTTTCGAATAACTAATATTCGATAACTCCTTTTAACTTTATTTGAATACTAATATTCGATAACTCATAATCCGAATAACTCTAATCGATTTATTCTAATTCGATTAACTCTATTTAATTACTCTATTGGTCAACTCTAACTCTAACTGGTTAACTTTAACTCTAACTGGTTAACTCTAACTCTAACTGGTTAACTCTAACTGATCAACTCTAACTGATTAACTCTAATTGGTTAACTCTAACTAATCAACTCTAACTGATTAACTCTAACTGGTTAACTTTAACTGATCAACTCTAAATGATTAACTCTAACTGGTTAACTCTATCTGATCAACTCTAATTGATTAACTATAACTGGTTAACTCTAACTGATCTACTCTAACTGATTAACTCTAACGGGTTAACTCTAACTGATCAACTCTAACTGATCAACTCTAACTGGTCAACCCTAATTGATTAACCCTAACTAGTTAACTCTAACTCATTTACTCTATTCGATTAACTCTAATCGAATAACTAATATTCGATTAACTCTTTTCGATTAACTCCTTTGATTAATTCCTTTTCTATTTGTTTATACAAATAATTACTTTTCTATTTGTTTACTTAACAAATAACTATTCCCTTTCAATTCTATTTATTTAACCAATAAATATTCCCTTTATCTTTTCTATTTATTTCCCAAATGAATATTCCTTTTATCCTTCTATTTATTTTCTAAATAAATATTTCTTTTATACTTTTATTTATTTCCTAAATAAATATCTCCTTCATACTTTTATTTATTTAACAAATAAATAATTCTTTTCAATTCTATTTGTTTAACAAATAAATATTACTTTTCTATCTTTCTATTTTATTTGTAAATGGTTTACAAATATTTCTCTTTCTATTTGTCTGACAAATATTTTCCTTTATATTTGTTTTACAAATATTTTTCCCTTATATTTGTTTTCACAAATAATTTCCTTTATGTTTGTTTTACAAATATTTTTCCTTATATTTGTTTTCACAAATAATTTCCTTTATATTTGTTTTACAAATATTTTTCCTTTAACTCTTTGATTTTATACATATTTCCTTTTATAAAATCCTTTTCCTTTTATATAGAAAATCCATTGATTTTCTATAAGTTGTTTATTTTCACAATAAACTTTGAAAATCCCTATTTTACATCCCAGTATTTCTTACGGTATTTAAAATACCGAATAACAGTGATCGATATCATTCAAACACATATAATCCACAACGGATTATATATCACATCATATATTACAATATATGAACAGAACAGTATTATAAATATTGAGGAATCCAGTTGGATCCCTCCAACCTATTTCCCTGCATCACAGATGTTAAACAATATACTTAACATCCATTACATTTCCATATGAAATATTCTGCTAAACAGAATCAATATATATTTAACGATTTATATATATTTATATATATAATTTAAACCAACTGACTAGCAGTTCATCCAAACAGTTAACACACAGCAATCAATAGATACTTATAGTTCTAAGAATACGTTATAAAATATAACCGTTCAGAGTTGGTGAGTTTTACTCACATTGGACGATCATCGTTATTAACAATAACCATCGCTTGATTCAGACAGACAATTTATTTTGCTATAAACTGCAACGAGCTCCGGTGGACATCCAATCAGTTCCATCGTGTAGTGTCCGTCCATACGATCCCAACGGATCCGACCGTTTGAAATTCTGGTCATTTTAAAGCAATATACAACAATTATAAGTTCCTATACTTTTCAATTTAAATAAAACTTGATCTAAATAAATTTCTTTGGCCTCACCAAATTTAAGCCCATCTCCCTCAAACCCGGTCCACCCTCAAACTATTTCTTCCCGAAGTAAACATGTCGTGGCCTTTCCTTCATCACAGACATTACCGCACCTTTGGATAGCTCAAACCCCCTCTCTACTCCATGAATCCACAAATTTGTTTCACCATTCTACTCCTCGTCGGAAACCGCTCCTCCCCATAATCATTTCCTCGAACTCGCCTCCCCTCCGTCGAATGCGATAGGCTCAACTCCACTACAGGATGCGACGCCAGTCCTCACCGTACTCCACAAAATCAAGACCACAAGTTCGGTTTTGCTTCCTCATTCCGAATCTGGGATCCAAACAAACCCAAGCTCGCTCAATCTCAAGCAATTCCCAACCCTAGGCGACGCTTGGAAAAATGAAGGCACCCAAAACAAAACCGAGCCACACGAAACTCATACAAAAACGTAGAGAATTGGTCTACGAATGCGAATATATAAGTTTGCTAATTTATAGGATTCTATTTCTTTTTATTTTGAATTTCAAAAGAGGGATTTTGGTTTTTGCTGTAAAAATTTTGTGGCGGCTTAAGAGAATCATTATATAAAGGGGACGGGATTTTTGTGTGGCTCAAAAGATAGAGGGTTTGGCTTGTTTAGGTTCACAAATCACTTAAGATATTTTAGTTTTTATATTCATTTCGCCTTCTAAAAATCCGTGTGATAACACACAATATTCAAAAATCGCGAAAATGGTCATGTAGCTACAGTTCGACATTTCGAACCCAACGAAACTGGTTTCATCGAATTCCGACTCCGTTTGCTCACACAACATATTTTTAACCATCAAAATACTGACTGTATTTCACATTAAAATCTCGTACGACCAAATACTGACTTCAAAATCGCGGAAATTGAAATCTAATAATAATTTAACATTGCGGATCCAAAAAAATTGGTTTCGTCGAATTCTGAGGTCGTTTGCTAAACTGGCTATTTTTAAAGCTCTAAATAACCCTTTTAAATATATAAATATATTTAAAAACAATTAAATTTAGTATTTAAAAATAAATATTATCGTATATATTCACAATAGAATATCATAAAGCTTCAGAATATTCCTAGAAGAATTTCTAACTTGATATTTTAAATCCCAATTAAATTGATATTAGATTTATAATGAAATTACTTTTATATATCGTTATAAATTATAAAGGAATTCCACAGCAACTTTTCTAAAATTTGATTTGGACATAAATCAAAATCTACACGATGAAATCTCGAATTTTATCTTCCACTAGAAAAATATACTTCACCAGCTCTAAAGGTTTCTTGTTTCACAGAAATCCGGCTTAAAACGAATCCTATACATTCAGTTGAAGTTCAAATCGCCAAATCGTGAACTGCCGCGTCATTTCGAGCTCGATTTTAATTATAATATATATTATACGTTCAGACTTCGTTTAAATAATATATTCTCAATATAATTCAATATAAACTGGATTATATATTTTATATCGTCCAATTCACACCATATCATGAATTCTGTTATTCCCGATTATTCCGGAAATATTTTTTTTCTATTATTTATATTAATTAAATATAAATATTATTCAATTCCAGTTGTCGATATCGTTAAATCGATAATTAATAATTAAATTAATTAATTATTCGACAGCTAAAAATGCGGGTCATTACAATCTTTCCCCCTTAAAATAATTTCGTGCTCGAAATTGCTAAGCTAGAAGACGACCCTATCTACTGGGTAAATATTTATCGGTTTACCCCTTAACTTCAGTTTCAACTGAACCAATAAATATCAAATAAATATTAACTAAAATTTTCGAAAATTCAGAAAATTTTCTAATGCCTAAATTTTTCGGAAAATTTCGCCATAACCTCCTTTGTACAGCCCTATCGGTATAACCACAATTCGCCTCTCTAGGCCTTCTCTAACCCAAAAGAAAATCAAACAGCAAAGCAGCTTGCCAATTCGGCTCATAAATCTCTTTTCCATATAAAATACAAACTGGTTGAGACGACCCCAAACCCCGTACTGACGGTGGCAAGGGTAATCCATGGAATATAACACAGAAAAAGATAACAGCAAAACAGAATTAAATAAATAAACCAAATAATGAACAATAGAATATACTGGATAAAAGTAATCATCAGAGTTACACAATATACAGGATCTTACTTAGTACAATTACAGTTCAGCTATACATAAATGTCTACAGCGGAAAACAAACAAAATATGTACAATAGAAGCTGAACAACATAAAAAGAGATAAATGATAGAATCCATCTCCAGCTCCATCTATCCAGATAAAGCCTGCTAAACCTGAATACAAGGCTGCCCGTGTAGAAAAAGGGGCACCCGAGTTTGAAAGTGAAACAAACTACGAGTCGGTCATGGGACTGGTATGAGAAATCTACTCAACACATTTATAATATGGCTAATCACAGGACCACGCCACTTTTGTGGAACGGGTTTACTCCATTGGATTTCCAGTGCTTTAAAACCAATCATTCTTTTAAACATCGCGATGCTTTTTATAAAAATGAAGCCATTATAAGACTCAGTTCCCATCACACAATGCAACGCAAACCGGAGGATAGACCACACAGGTGAAAAGTATATAAATGTCAGGGCTGGTAGGTCACTGACACCACCCTAGCTAGAATGAAACGCATGCCCTCCCTGAGGTCCTTCTCCCGTTTCTGGTTCATACCGGGGTGTGAGGCTCGCGAATTCACATTATACACAAAGCTACGCCACATAGGCGGTGCTTTGATCATCACCACAAGACTTTGCTTTTCAACAGAAGCCCTGATCATTTGCCACTTAGGCATGTCACACTAGCAATTCATGCCATGCGACTGATGTCCCTCGATATACAACCTCTGAGCTCGTGCATTTTAGAGAAGGGCGTTAAGAAAAAGAATAAATTCTCCGCCGCCAAACAGATGTATATTTAATAGAGATCAATCAACACAGAATAAAATCCAATGTCAGACACACAGTCCATTTACAAGTCCGTTCTGGGCCTGAACGAAACCGGAGGCACTAAATACCTCGCAAACCCATCGATCACCACGTACGTCGGGACGATCACCACTCATTATCCATATTTCGGGATGCCTCCCAATCAGGACCTCGGTTACCATCCAAACGAGGTGAAGATCTCCGGTCTTCGACCACCGTCTTCATCTTCGATTTCTTATCGCCGATTCAGTTATTCAGAATGGGAAAAACCCGGTCTTTCTGAGCAACTCGCATATATAATAAACAAGTGCAACACTAACATATACACGCATCATTTCAATTCATTAGTCACTAACCGTCAATCAGTAAGAGAACGATTTCCCAAATATTAACCCCGAAGGCCGAAACCAACATCAGATCAACACCCAGGAAACCATTCGACTTAGCCAACCTTCAGTTAATTTCTAAATCACATCCATATTATTTATAATAGTTTATAATGATTTATCGCTATTTTTATTTATTCTAAAATAGCCAATATATTAAAAACGACGCTTCGGGCCATAACGCGACCGTGGCGCTGTTTTTCTTCAGATTTGATTTACACATATCTGAAAATCTAACCATTACATCTTCACAAAATTTACATCATTAGAAAGATCTTTTCAAAACGAATCCAACGGTTCCAGTTTCGGGAAAATCCGACGGTCGGATCTCTCGATATAATCGTTTGAGGTTTCGATTTCGAAATACGAACTGCAGCGTCGTTATTCGATTAAATATAATTATATATATATAATCGTTTCTGACGCTGTTTTTCTTCAGATTTGAATTAAACATTCCAGATAATCCAACCGTTGGATTTTTACAAAGTTGGTGCCGTTGGAAAGATTTTTCCAAAGCGAACTCAACGGTTGCGGTTTCAGGAAAATCCGATGGTCGGATCTCCCGTACTAATCGTTTGAAATCACGGTTTCAAAATACGAACAGCAGCATCGTTATTCGATATATTTTAATTCTATTTATTTATATATATCGATTCTTCGATTTCAAAGCTACATTCTTTTCATACATTTGATAAAAATGATATTTTTATCTAACTGTCTTCTATTTCAACACTTCACTATTTTTAACATTTCGTTTATATAATAAAAAATGTGATTTTTATTGTAAAACAATTCATTTCAAAACACTATTATTTCGTATAGTTAATATAGGGGATAAAAATAGGATTTTTATTGTAAAACAATTTATTTCAAAATAGGATTATTTTATACTTTTCATATTGATGTTAAAAATGGGATTTTTATTATAAAACAATTTCTTTCAAAATATGAATACCATTCAACACATGAATTTCAATTCAACGAATGAATATCGATTCAACACATGAAGGTTTTCTATACAACGAATAAATATAGTTTCAGCAAATGAAAATAATTCAAACACATGAATATTATTCAAAATTTCGGCAGCATAACGGCAGGGTAGTTAAAACCGGGACCGTCCCTAGTATGGCTCCTCGCTCTACCTTAAAACCTCGCGGTTTTTGACAATGGGGATCATGCATCTAGTTTGCACGCAGGCGGCTTGTATATATTTATTTCATTTCCACAAACTAATCCTATGTGGTTTCAACCAAATATTTCTCAACCACAAATGGGTATTTTTCAACCACAATCAATCAATATCAACCACAAACAATTTCAACCAACCATTCGCTATCAATCAATTTTCACACCAATCATAACCAATAAATATCGTCCATGGTTTGTGGACGAGGGACGTATATATATATATATATATATATATATATAGCAATCCACTTCTATTTCAACACATATATAATTTTTACAACGCATATATAACTTATACATCGAACGTACAACTTATACAACGCTTATACAAGAGGTGTACAATGCTTATATAACTCATACATCGACCATATAATTTATAAATCGTCGTTTTCCATATCGTTTATAAATTAGAAATCTCACATTGGGTTCCACTCCACCAAAAATAGCAGAAGGCTCAGAAAAATATGCGGTCTCTTCTAGAAGGTAGATGACGTCCACACGAGTCCACTGTCTCTTGTTTCACTGGATTTCGACAAGAAACGAAAAAGATATGATTTTTCAAAGTTTGCAACGGTTTTAAACTGTTGAAATCAGTTAAATAATTAATAGCCGTATACCTTCCTTTTTATTCAAAACTAGGTTTTTAATTTTCTTCCAATCGGGGCAACGATGTTCAGATCAGCCAGCACCACGTCGGAGAGGCTGGAGAGGGCTTCAGATCGACGATGGGGTGGTCCCCTGCGATTGTCGGAGGAGGGAGAAAAACGGATTGGCGCAGGAGAACTTCGGGGGCTCGATTCCGTCGCGACAGGCAACGTTAGGGGGTGGGGTCGGTTCTGATTTGAAGAGGAGGAGGTGGCGAGTCGAGTGGTGGCTGCAGGTGGCGGAGGCGGCCGGATTTGAGGAGAGAAGTTTGGAAGGGGGAGCCGTCGTATATCGAGGAGAGAGAAAAAGGGAATTTTTTTTATAAAAATTTTGATTGGTCCGGGAAGTTTTAAAGGGGTTTTCTGACACGACCACCAATCTAAACCCAACGACTGTCATCCCTAGCGTTTTACCCCTACTCCGAAACAATGAGATATGTTTCGAAGGCCCATTCGAATGTTTCAGTCAGTTTTCCTTCAAATTAAAATATAAAACATTCAATATTTAATTTGATCGTACATTTCAATTTGCCAGGGCCACAAACCGATTCGAAAAATTCCAGAAAAATAAATCTAGCTATGTTTTGATGATACGGTCCCAACAAAACTGGTTTCGTCGAATTCTGAGACCGTTTGCAAAAAGGCCCATTTCTGGTCGATCCAATTTAACTGTAATTGACCAAAACACATTTTCCTTTGCCACGCTCACATACTAGCTTCAAAAATTATGAAATTTGAATCCTAGCAATAGCTTCACATCCCGGATCCAACAAAAGTGGTTTCGTCGAATTCCGAGGTCGTATACAAAATGGCCAATTTCACGGGCTATATAAATTCCATAGCGCCCTTTCTGAAAATTCATTTGGCCATAACTTTTGCTTTCCATTATGAAAATTCGATTTTTCAGATTCGTTAGAAAGGTATTCACTAACAGATTTAAATATTTTTGGTTTCACTCAAATCCGTTTTGTTTTGCACCCGGTATAGTTCGACAAAGTTTGAATTCAATGTTTGAAACTGCAACGCCATTTCAGGCCTTGTTTAGAATTATAATTAACTATATTCGTTTTCAATTGTCGATTCAAACTCACTTTTCATTGCCATTATTTAAAATATTTATTTAAAATATTTAAAATCCATTATTTTAGCCAATTTAAAAAATTTAAATTGGTTCAAATTTTCTAGGTCGTTACAATGGTACCTTTTTGTCGGGCATATCATTATATCCTTTACACCTGCTACCAATTTAGCATATACCAAAGTCCTTCCGGTCAAACTCCAATCACTTTTATCCCAATACAACCATTCGCTTTTAACTAAGCCAAATTCCATTTTCAATTCAATAGTTTGGTTTTATCCGAGCCAAACTTCATTTCAAATTCAAGTATTATCCTTGATTCCAAATTCCTATCAATCCAACTTACTTGATATCATTCTAATCAAATTCAGTTACCACTCAATTGGCTTTATTTTTAATTCCAATTTGCTTACACAAATTCTATTTAGTTTGGTTTTATTTCGAACAATCTTTTATTGGGAGTTTTAAACAGCTTTGCTTTTCAAAAATCAAATATTCCCTTTCAAAATTCAAATAACTTGTTTTCGCAAAACATTTCCAAAAACAAACTCTTTTGTAGTAATCTGTCAGTTACAACTCGAAAAAAAACACTAATGATGTCGCGATTCATCATCAGGGTTATTTCCCAGCTATCGAAGTGAGTTCAATACTATACCACTTTTCAAAACTCATTCTTTAAACACTTTCATTTTGAAATACGTTTCAAAATACCATTCACAGTGCTTGTAAAACAATTTAAAATCTCCCAGGATTTTAAAATTCTCATATACTTAATCCAAGTCCATTATAAACACTTATTCAAATTTACAGGGTTTTCATCTCAATTCTGATTTAAATTCAGATTTAATTCAATTCGATTTCATACATTTTACTTATTTGAATTCTGATTGGTTATTTACATAACCATTAAATTTATAATCTTACTCGATTATAATAACAACCAATATATCCAATATATTATAATCATTTCAATATAAATCCTTTATGTCAAAAATATAATTTAGGTAAAATCATATCATTTACCCTCTTTTCAAAACATACCATGACGGTTCATCGTATTCGAGTGTTTATAAACTCTTACCGATACAGTGGATCAAACTGATCAAACAGGACACAAAAACAAGTCAACCAATAAATCACCGCAATATAAAACAATTTTATATTGAATAACAAATACGCTCTCATATATATACACTCAAACTCAATCTAGGGCATTACTAACTCTATCTCTACCGGGTCACGCCACAGAGCCAAGGTAATTACTTAACATTAAGCTCTGATACCAACTGTAACGACCCGGTTTTTAGCGACTTTAGTTATCGATATAACTCAATGATGACGAACCAACTATCGAAAAATACCGGTAGTTAATGAAAGAAGTTAGAGGCTGAGAATAGATAAGATAGATACTTAGAATAGAAGTAGAAGAAGATACAACATTAGAGTAACACAAATATCACAGTGGAACGAACAACATATAATAGATAACATATCCTTGAAATAAAATCAGCATATGTATACAGTAACATTTATCAGAGTACAACACTTACAACACAGCGGAAATAACTATAGCTATATAATACTGAAGCCTCCTGCTTCAAGCTCTCCAAGTATATCTGTAAAATCCTGACTACTTAACTGCCTGTATAAAATTGGGCACCCAAGAGTTTAGGGAAAACAAAATAAACTCCGGGTTAGACATGGGACTGGTATGAGTAAAACAGTTTAAAACAGTTTGAGCCATTAAACGATATCTCATAAGACCACGCCGTATAACGGAACGGGTTTTTCCCTTATGAGAATCCAAAATTATCTTTATATCAAAAGTCATTGATATTATAATAGTGTCTATCAACCACAATATAATAATCATCTAGCAGAAACTCTTTCATCTCATGTTCTACATATATAGTATACAATCAAAACTGCAGGAACGTACTGGGTAATGGATTTCCAACTATGACAAGGTATGGAACCACCTTTCACTAGTGTACCTCTAGAGAGGAATACACTGGGTTCAACCAGAACATCATGCAACCCAGCCACACATGACTGACCACTCATTTTGCTTGAGTGTATCGAATGTATATCACCAACGGTTGGGATCAGCAACCGTTTCCTGAATGGGACAGCATCGACAATAGATTTTTAGAAGTAAATGAAAATCTAGATCATGTGATTATACACCCTAATAGCAACCTACATAGCCATGTTGCCTGCCCGATTTTTGTCATTTCCCGGTTGTGAGGCTAGAGGCTACGCTTATCTCTGACAGATTACACATTTATTCACTTTGAATGTCACACCGCCATACACGCTAAATCACAAATTGATTTCCCCAAAAATACCACGGGTATACAGCTAAGAGAAACGAATTCCTCCGCCACCAAACGGAAATACGTTTGAAGATATCAACTTATGCAATCTATTAAATATACTCTATCAGACATTCAATAAAATTTCGATTTTTATATATTGAATAGCATAATAAATATTCATTTACAAACCGGACGGTTTGTAAATGAATATTTATTATGCTATTCAATATATAAAAATCGAATTTTTATTATGCTATTCAATATATAAAAATTCGATTTTTATATATTGAATAGTATAATAAAAATTCGATTTTTATATATTGAATAGCATAATAAAAATTCAATTTTTATATATTGAATAGCATAATAAATATTCATTTACATAGCAAATGAAGCGACCCGAACTTCCCCGGTCTCCGAAGAGATGAGAAAGAACGAATTACTGTGAGGACAAGACAAATCAGAACGCGGACGGAAGAACATTTCATTGTTCTTACAACAATTCCATCAGAATACAAGAATATACAGAGTATAAATGAATAAATTACATTCGATAAATATCAGAGATTACAATAAATTACATAGCAGCGGAAAACAATATACAACTGAAGGTGATACACGAATACAGAGCTTTCCGAGCATCATTCCAGCTGTAAATCCGGATCCTGTGAATTTAAATCTGCAAAACCAAAACTACTAGCTGCCCGTGCGGAAAATAGGGGCACCCAGAGTTTAGGTTAAAACAATAAACTCCAGGTCAGTCATGTGACTAGTGTGAGAACTAAAACAGTTATTTAAAACTTTACTTTGAAAGAGAGTAATTCAAGGGACCACGCCGTATAACAAGGAACGGGTTTCCTCCCAAGAATACCAGTGCATAGAATAAACAACGCAATGCTTTTTCAAAAAATGAAGCTATTATAAAACCCATGTCCCATCACACAATGCAACGCAAGCCGGAGGATAGGGTTTTACCTTATAACAGCCAAACATGCTTGGTACGTTTAAAACAAATCATTTGATACTATAATAAGTGTATAGTGTCAAAACAATTTCAATCATAAAAATAAATCATAGACGGCATAGCATCCCATGCTACTATGTCGCCATACTAGGCTCTACAAATAAAGCCGCAATACACGTATTGGAAATTGGATTTCCGTCATGAGTCGAGGCAAGGGGCAAGCTCCTCTCCGCTTCGAGACACTCTAGCAAATGCCTTGGGACTACACACTCTGGGCAACCCCGGATGCGGCTGGGCCGGTCCTCACTTACGTTAGAGGATTGGCAATTCCTGAACACACGTTTCCCGGTCCTTACAGACCTATAATCGAGGCGCCTCATTCCAACAACCACAAAGGTGAAAAGTATATAAATGTCAGGGCTGGTAAGTCACTGACACCACCAAAGCTAGAAAGAAACGTCGTGCTCTCCCAGCGGTCCGTATCCCGTTTTTAATTCATACCGAGGTGTGAGGCTCGCGAATTCACGTTATAAACAAAGCTGCCACGTAGGTCGTACTTTGATCATCAACCACAAGACTTTGCTTTTCAACAGAAGTCTTGATCATTGCATCTCAGCATGCCACACAGGCAATTCATGCCATGCGATTGATATCTATCGATATATAACCTCTAAGCTCGTACGTCTCAGAGAAGGGCGTTAAGCAAGAGAATAAATTCTCCGCCGCCAAACAGATATATATTTAACAGAAATCAATCAATCACAGAATAAAATCCAATGTCAGACACACAATCCATTTACAAGTTCGCTCTGGGTCTGAACGAAACCGGAGGCACTTTCCTCGCTTATCCATCCATCTCCAAGTACGTCTAGACGACCACCAACTATTTCCATCCTCTTGGGTGTACAGCCCAATCAGGATCGTCAGTAATTATCCAAACGATGTGAAGACTTCCGGTCTTCAACCACCGTCTTCATCTTCGACATATCGTCGAATCGGTTATTCAGAATGGGTATAAACCCGGACTTTCCGAACAACCCGCGTATATTAAAAACAAATGTTACACAAACACAACATACGCCTCATTCCAATGCAGAATATCCTTTTTATTCACGAAATCACATTCTTAGGGAAAGGTTCCCATTAATTTTATCCAAGATAAATTCTTTAAAATTTATCCTTTAATCTTCCTTTGGATGTCATTTCAAACCAAATTATGGTTTTCCAAACTAGTCGGGATTAACGAACCACATCGAAGTAATTATTTATTTTATTTCCCAATCCCAACCTATTCATCCCATGAAGCAAAACTGGTAATACTCCATATCTAATACTATGGTGTTATCGGTAAAATTAATTACCATTTCACGTTCAAATCTAATTAAAGATTTAACTATCGCTTTGGAGCAAAACTGGTGATACTCCATTCTCGCTCAATTTCTAAATTTGATAATTTAAATTATCAATTCCCCATTTCAATCTAATTGCGGATTCATTAAAACTCCTTTTTCTGGGTTAAAGAACTAATGTTATTTAAAGCACAGTTCACGACAAACCCAAATCACATTCTATTTACTATCGGGTTAAAGAACAAATGTTATTTAAAACACTGTTCACGATAAACCCATAAATCAATTTTATTTAAAACCCATTTCAAATCTAATTTATTTGTTTAAAAATAAATGGGTTGTTACTTTAGTTCTAAACTAGTCCATTTCGATAAAAATCTATTTTTATCTTTTCAAATATGGAGTTTTTCATCCCAATTTTTCCCAAATCATTTCTTATGATTCTACACAAATTATTACTATTTTTAATAATTTTATCAAGGCCCGTACAGTCGATTTCCAACAACGGCCATCGAACTGCACCTATAGCGACCTTTTTCGAATTTGATTTGGACGTATCTCCAAATCCAACCGTTAGATTTCAAATTGCTAATATTCGTTAGAAAGATCTTTTTGATACGAATCCAAAGGTTCCGGTATTAGGAGAATCCGACAGTCGGATCTCCCGTAATGTCCGTTTGAAATAAATGGTCGAAATTCACGAACTACCGCGGCGCGGCGCGTTCTATTCAGGCCATTATATTATATATATATAATATATATAATATATGTTTCGTTGATTTCTATTTAAAATGAATTTTATAAATAGTTTTGAATTCGTTTCTAAAACAATTTCATCTTCCATTTCAAATTCAAACCAAAAATTGAATTTTCTATTACAAATCCCCTTTTTTAAGGGCCTGAATTCCATAGCGACTATTCAGAATTTTCATTTGGACATATCTTTTGATCCCCGCTATGAAATTTTGATTTTTCGGATTCGTTGGAAAGATATCATCAATTAGATTCCATTATTTTTGGTTTCACTAAAATCCGGATTGTTTTGCACCCGGTACATTCAATTGAAGTTTGAAATCGAATTATCGAACTACCGCGCCATTTTCAATTCTATTTATAACTATATATAAATTTTTATATTCTAACGACAACGTATATAATATATACGTTCTAATTACATTCAAAATAAATTTCTCATTGATATTATTTAAAATAATTCATTTTAAATATTCAAACTTCGCTAGAATTGCCAAAATAAAAATTTTAAACTGGTTCAGAATTTCCGGGTTATTACACATTCTTCCATACAGGTCGTCCTGGGACTGGACAAACTGAAGGCACTATTCAGTACAACCATCTTAGGCAATCTTTACCTAAGATTTATACAATAGCCCTTGCACTTTACACCGTCTTCCATTATCTTTGGCATATATGATTCGCAACGCTTATGCCAATACGGAGTGGTTCTTCGGATAATAATCCAACCGGTCTCTCCATATTAACAACGTTAAAATGGTCAAAACTTTAATAGTCAGTGACTTAACTATCAAAGAAAAACACGTGTGCAAACAACGATATTATTTCCAAATGGAAATTATATCGATCAATCATCATTTAACATTTATCTCCTTAGTTCATTAATTTAATTATCTCCTATTTCCATATATTCTAAATTCTTATTTTTCTATTATCAGAAAACATTTCTGATTTGTATTTGGAAAACATTTCCAAAACTCCTTCACTATCAAACCTTACCATTCCTTAGTTAAGAAGGAAGTCAATCAAGTTGGGGTATAATTACCTCTCAGACCTTAACTGAACAACGTTTTAACTTTGAAATGGTCAAAGTTTATCTTTTAAATCTTTAACAAACTTCCTTACGAAACTCTCGGATTCTATTTACGATTCCACTTCTTTATTGAAAACATTGGTTATAATGATAACGTTATAATCCCTATTTTCGAAATAGCTAACTTCAATTATAACTTTTATTCTTTAATGTGAATAAATAAACACCTGATTTATAAATAAATAAATCTTGATTTAAACACCGAAAGTATAAGTACTTTCCCGAATTCGATATAATCGAATTCGACAATTAACTCCCTTCGAATAACTAATATTCGATTAACTCACTTCGAATAACTAATATTTGATTACTCTTTATTTCGAATAAACGATATTCGATAATCTCTCTTCTCGAATACTATATTCGATTAACTCCTTTTCGAATAACTAAATTCGATTAACTCCTTTCGATTAAACTAATCGATAACTCCTTTCGAATAACTAAATTTGATTAACTCCTTTTGATTAAACTAATCGATAACTCATTTCGAATAACTAAATTCGATTAACTCCTTTCGATTAAACTAATTGTTAACTCCTTTCGAATAACTAAATTAGATTAACTCCTTTTAACTCGATTCGAATAACTAATATTCGATAACTTCTTTCGAATAACAAATATTTGATAACTCCTTTTAACTTTATACGAATACTAATATTCGATAACTCCTAATCCGACTAAATCTAATCGATTTATTCTAATACAATTAACTCTATTTAATTACTCTATTAGTTAACTCTAACTCTAACTGGTTAACTTTAACTCTAACTGGTTAACTCTAACTGGTTAACTCTAATTCTAACTGGTTAAATCTAAGTGATCAACTCTAACTGATTAACTCTAATTGGTTAATTCTAACTGATCAACTCTAACTGATTAACTCTTGCTGGTTAACTCTAACTGATCAACTCTAACTGATTAACTCTAACTGATTAACTCTAACTGGTTAACTCTAACTGATCAACTCTAACTGGTTAACCCTAACTGGTTAACTCTAACTGATCAACTCTAACTGGCCAACCCTAATTGATTAACCCTAACTTGTTAACTCTAACTCATTTACTTTATTCGATTAACTCTAATCGAATAACTAATATTCGATTAACTCATTTCGATTAATTCTTTTCGATTAACTCCTTTTATGTTTGTTTATACAAATAATTACTTTTCTATTTGTTTACTTAACAAATAACTATTCCCTTTCAATTCTATTTACTTAACCAATAAATATTCCCTTTATCTTTTCTATTTATTTCCCAAATGAATATTCCTTTTATCCTTCTATTTATTTTCTAAGTAAATATTTCTTTTATACTTCTATTTATTTCCTTAAATAAATATCTCCTTCATACTTCTATTTATTTAACAAATAAATAATTCTTTTCAATTCTATTTGTTTAACAAATAAATATTCCTTTTCTATCTTTCTATTTTATTTGTAAATGGTTTACAAATATTTTTCTTTCTATTTGTCTGACAAATGTTTTCCTTTATATTTGTTTTACAAATATTTTTCCCTTATATTTGTTTTCACAAATAATTTCCTTTATGTTTGTTTTACAAATATTTTTCCTTATATTTGTTTTCACAAATAATTTCCTTTATATTTGTTTTACAAATATTTTTCTTTAACTCTTTGATTTTATACTTATTTCCTTTTATAAAATCCTTTTCCTTTTATATAGAAAATCCATTGATTTTCTATAAATTATTTATTTTCACAATAAACTTTGAAAATCCCCTTTTTACATCCCAGTATTCCTTACGGTATTTAAAATACCGAATAACAGTGATCGATATCATTCAAACACACATAATCTACAACGGATTATATATCACATCATATATTACAATATATGAACAGAACAGTATTATAAATATTGAGGAATCCAGTTGGATCCCTCCAACCTGTTTCCCTGCATCACAGATGTTAAACAATATACTTAACATCGATTTCATTTCCATATGAAATATTATGCTAAACAGAATCAATATATATTTAACAAATTATATATATATATATATATTTATATATATATATATATACAAATTTCAACCAACTGACTAACAGTTCATCCAAACAGTTAACACACAGCAATCAACAGATACTTATCAGTTCAAAGAATACATTATAAAATATAACTGTTTAGAGTTGGTGAGTTTTACTCACATTGGACGATCATCGTTATTAACGTAACCATCGCTTGATTCAGACAGTTAATTTATTTTGCTATAAATTGTAATGAGCTCCGATGGACTTCCAGTCAGTTCCATCGTGTAGTGTCCGTCCATACAGTCCCAACGGATCCGAGCGTTCGAAATTCTGATCATTTATGAGCGAGACACAACAATTATAAGTTCCTATACTTTTCAATTTAAATAAAACTTGATTTAAATAAATTTCTTTGGGCCTCACCCACATTTAAGCCCATCTCCCTCAAACCCGGTAATCCCTCAAACTATTTCTTCCCGAAGTAAACATGTCGTGGCCTCTCCTTCATCATAGACATTACCGCACCTTTGGATAGCTCAAACCCCCTCTCTACTCCATGAATCCACAAATTGGTTTCACCATTCTACTCCTCATCGGAAACCGCTCCTCCCCATAACCATTTCCTCGAACTCGCCTCCCCTCCATCGAATGCGATAGGCTCAACTCCACTACTGGATGCGACGCCAATCCTCACCGTACTCCACAAAATCAAGCCCACAAGTTCGGTTTTGCTTCCTCATTCCGAATCTGGGATCGAAATAAACCCAAGCTCGCTCAATCTCGAGCAATTCCCAACCCTAGGCGACGCTTGGAAAAATGAAGGCACCTAAAACAAAACCGAGCCACTCAAAACTCATACCAAAACGTAGAGAATTTGTCTACGAATGCGAATATATAAGTTTGCTAATTTATAGGACTTTATTTCTTTTGTTTTTGAATTTCGAAAGAGGGCTTTTGGTTTTTGCTGTAAAAATTTGGTGGTGGCTTAAGAGAATCATTATATAAGGGGGACGAGATTTTTGTGTGGCTCAAAAGATAGAAGATGTGGCTTGTTTAGGTTCACAAATCACTTAAAATATTTTAGTTTTTATATTCATTTCGCCTTATAAAAATCCGTGTGATCACACGCGATATTCAAAAAATTGTGAAAATGGTCATGTAGCTACAGTTCGACATTTCTAACCCAATGAAACAGGTTTCGTCGAATTCCGACTTCGTTTGCTAACATAGCATATTTTTAACCGTCCAAATACTGACTGTATTTCACATTAAAATCCCGTACGGCCACATATTGACTTTAAAAATCACGGAAATTGAAATCTAACAATAATTTAACATTGTGGATCCAACAAAATTAGTTTCATCGAATTCTGAGGTCGTTTGCAAAACTGGCTATTTTTAAAGCTCTAAATAACCCTTTTAAATATATAAATATATTTAAAAACAATTAAATTTAATATTTAAAAATAATAATTATTGTATATATTCACAATAGAATATCATACAGCTTCAGAATATTCCTAGATGAATTTCTAACTTGATATTTCAAATCCCGATTAGATCGATATTCGATTTATAATGAAATTCCTTTTATATATCGTTATAAATTATAAAGGAATTCCACAGCGACTTTTCTAAAATTTGATTTGGACATAAACCAAAGTCTACACGATGAAATCTCGATTTTCCTCTTCCACTAGAAAATTATACTTCACCAGCTCTGAGTGTTTCTTGTTTCACAGAAATCCGGCTTAAAACGAATCCTGTACATTCAGTTGAAGTTCAAATCGCCAAATGGCACACTGCCGCGCCATTTCGGGCTCGATTTTAATTATAATATATATTATACGTTCAGACTTCGTTTAAATAATATATTCGTCAATATAATTCAATATAAAATGGATTATATATTTTATATCGTCCAATTCACACCATATCATGAATTCTGTTATTTCCGATTATTCCGAAAATATTTTTTTCTATTATTTATATTAATTAAATATAAATATTATTCAATTCCATTTATCGATATCGTTAAATCGATAATTAATAACTAAATTAATTAATTATTCGACAGCTAAAAATGCGGGTCATTACAGGCGTGGTCTTATGAGATATCGTTTATTTTCTCAAACTGTTTTAAATTGTTTACTCACACCAGTTCCATGACTGACCCAGAGTTTATTTCGTTTTGTTTTCCCTAAACTCTTGGGTGCCCAATTTTGTATGGGAAGTCAAGTAGTCAGGATTTTACTGATATACTTGGAGAGCTTGGAGCAGGAGGCTTCAGGATTATATAGCTATTATTTATTTCCGCTGTGTTGTAAGTGTTATAGTGTTATACTCTAATAATGTTACTGTATACATATACTGATTTTATTTCAAAGTTGTGTATCTACTATATATTGTCCGTTCCATTGTGAGATTCGTGTTTACTAATATTGTATGTTCTTCTTCTTCTTCTTCTTCTATTCTAAGTATCTATCTTATCTATTCTTGCCCTCTAATTTCTTTCATGGACAATCTGGTGTTTCCGATGCTTGAATAGTCGACATTGAGTTTATGTCGGTTACTCAGGATCGCGAAAACCCGGGTCGTTACAATGTTGGTCACTAATTGTTCCTCGATGATTTATTCAACGTTAACATAAACTAGAGGGCACTAGCTACGGGTCCTACTAGTTAAGGATTTTGTCATTCACGCATTAAACCATGCCGCATGTAAGGTGAGAGGTGGTACTTTATTGCTTGCTATACCATCTAGATGACGTTATTGGATAATATCCTTAGTCTCTTACTACTTCCTGTAGGATAAGTTGCCATAACTGATGTTTTTTGTTTCCAGGGTTGGGTAGGCCCCCCACACACACTCCATTTAAGACCATTAAACTGAAATACCTACTCCCAGGTGGACTCCTCGAGCCAGGCCACTGAAGAACAAAGGAAGTAGACTATACACGAAGATTATTAAGTTCGTTCCCCATTAGCCTTTGAAACCTCTTCTTATGAGAATGAAGTGGGCTATGTTACCGAGTCATTCCCATTTATTTTCACTTTACGGAAATACTATATGTACACGATTAATTATCGTCACGGGTACCTATGTTAATAATGTTTCACATCATTAACCTACTGATCCCAATTCTAATTTTTAATTATAAGTTCAATATTAACTAGTATAAATAAGGAAAGTTATACCCCCCTTACCCTAGGATATTTATTTGATTATTTCCGTAATTGGACTTAGTATTTAAACAACAATCAGTATCCATTTATCCCCCTTTTTATTTCTTCCTCTATTCATATGTTTATTTCCTTTTGTAACCATAACGGTCATATTTTCCTAAGGCAACAATTAATCTTTAATTTCCTTTCATTGCCATTAGTTACAATTAACATCATTAGCCTAAAGGCCATAATTTTCCTAAGACGTTAATTTATAATGGACATTCTTGTCTTGTTATGTGTTGTACCCCAACAAACACTATTATTCTTATTTATTTATTTATTTATTTATTATTTCTTGTTATATATATATATATATATATATATATGTACATATACTTGTGCACCAGACCCCTCATATTAAGTTGACCACTTATGGATGCTGGTTATAATTCAAATTTCCTAATTAGGGTTTACAATATTAATCCTAGTTAATTTAGAAATTGTAACCATTAGGCCTAATTACCTAATTCAATTCATTTTCCCCTAATCAGCGTCGGTTACAGTTGTTATTTATTTATTTGCGGTCCAATTTATAGCAACCAATCAAATTAATTACAACAATGATCACCACAAATATTCTAATTTATTATGGATTACATTTACATGTACGTTTCCATAAATGAATACCGTTCAAACATTCAAACATTCGAACATTTAATATAATGTATATTTTGTCGTTTTACGCAGATTTGGACGGATGGTACACATATTTATATTTATATTTTTGCGTGGTCAACGTAGATGTCTTTCTTTATTATTATTATTATTATTATTATTTATTGTTAGATTTAAAATTTTGGTTTCATTAATAACCAAACCTTCCTTTTTGCATTCAATCTTGTCTAAAGTTCCAAATCTTACAGAAAAGCTGTAAGTTATAATTACTGTAAATTATGCCTGATAAATGGAATAGACATATTTTAGAATCACAAGAAATATATATATATATATATATATATATATAAACACACACACACATATACATACATATATATGCATATATATATATATATATATATATATATGTTATGTATATTTTGGAATAGTTGATGCAAACTATGCACAAACATGTACATTCATATTTATAAGTACATTTGCACAAATTTTACCTTTTTGATCTTTTTGTCATAATCTTTATGAATCGAAAATAATGGCTCTTTTGTCCAAAAAGTGGAAAACGACATATTTACTACAATTAAACCAAAACCTCAACAATATTGAACACAAATAGGCATGTGTTTTTTTTTATTAAAATCACATAATTCAAGATTGCATATTTTAATCAAAATAACATAATTTATCTTATTAAAATTGAAACTAGAGATTTGGAAGAAAACTACATCAAAACAATGTTATTAGGACTGATTTCCAAATCTTCAGTGTTTTACAACAACCTCAATATAGTTTTAACATAATTATAGACAATATGTATAAATAATTGAAGTAAACCTACAATTTATATTATTCCTAACCACAATTCACAATTTCCAAGTTTTGACAATATTTATTAACGGATCTGATCGGTGCTAATTCAAAGTCAACAATATTATAAGTAGATCTGATGATAATAGGCACATATTTTGAGATCTATTTCAAACGAGATAAATAGGATATTATAACTTTGTATGCAAATCCCACTCACCTGAAAGCATCCAAATCTAAAATCCGAGTAACCTTTTAGGCCTACAATTTATAAATCTACAATTAATCTGAAAAGGGGATACTTTCAGATATGTAGATATGCAAGAAAATAGGAAAAGAGAGTAGAATTTGATGTAGAATAGCTTAGCAGTTAGCTCATGTTCTTTTCCATTTAGATCTAATAATCACTTTCAATTCTATATGATTTATATTTGATTGATTGTAAATGAATATAATTTTGATTAAAAAATTTGATTGGAAGATAAAGGGAAATGGCAGAGCTTCTCTATTGCCTACAAATTTGTGTGGAAAAGAATGAGGCCTTACCCCTTTATTTGTAGGAGTGGAATTGGCCATAAACCTATATATTTATTTAAATAAACATCTGTTCATTTATATTATATAATGTAATGAAATTGCCCCTCAAAACCAAACCGTCACTGGGCTGGTCAAAGAGGGAAAGATGTATATTAATTATTGTATTTATTTATTTCCATCCGTTTTTCGTATATTGTCCGCAACTTTTCATACGGACTCCGTTCGCAAAACTCCAAACATGAAATTTGACTAGAATTCCTAGATGAACGCATCAATCAAAATTTCATGGTCAAATTCCATTGTTTGTAGAAATTTTTATTTTTGAGAATCTAATTAAATAACTAATCTATTGTCCAAATTTTGGGTTGTAACGTTCTTCCTCCCTTAAAAAGAATTTTGGCCCGAAATTCTGACACCTAGTTATCCTAGCGTACACAACCAATTTGTGTGCATCCACTTTGCAACCATGTGTATATGTGCCCGGTGTTCACAATGTATTTCAACCATAAAATATGTATGCAAAATGATTCTAAATTGGGCCCTCTATATGTATGCATAGAATTTTTAAAACATTTTTGAAAAAATGATGCAAAACATCTTAAATATACTGGTAGTTCTATATGAATGCAAAATTTTAAAATTCTTTTTCATCCGTAACCCTCACACAACTATAAATAGAAGTATGAAGTAACCAATTTTGCATCCAAATCCTAATATCCAAAGCACCATAAAATCTAATCGTTTCCTATTTAATTTCTCATAAACCGAAAAAAGGAAATCAAAGTGAAGAATTTCAACATTTCCTCTACTTATAAATATTCTATTTCCTGCCCTATAGTGGAATTTTCACCCTAGTTACTCAAATACTCTGAAAATTTCCATCTATAGACTGTAAATGAGGCATAAAAGAAGCTCTAAAACGTAGAACATGTTAATTAATAACTCGCTCGCATCGTTGACAAGATAAATGATGTTTCCAAGTCTAAAACGTCCTTTTCCTTATTGTTGTTGATGTTTTTATCGTATCATCATTCCTAATGCACCGCTAAATGCACACATAAACCTTTCAAACATCTTCCTTATGCTATTCATGGGACAAAAAATCGAATTTTTTCATAAAAATAAATTTCTAATTAAAATCTTCTTATGATAAATTTGTAAAATTTCATTCGATTATCATTTCTCTTTCTTTAAGTGATTCGTATGAAAAATCAAAATTTCGGTAATGTGTACTTTGCGCCATTCAAACCGTCCATTCTAATGTAAAATAGATGTTTTAATATGCATAAATTGCTATTTCAAAATTTTATGTTTTTGCGCGAACCGAAATAAAAGAAAGTGATTCGGTAAAAAATTATAAATGATAAAAGTTTTTTTCAATCAACGATTTCCAAAGGTTACAAAAATGTATTTTACGGAAATTTAAATGATTCAAGTCGCACATTGGCAAAAAAGAAAGTCAGTTATGCAAAAACTGAAATCACACGAAAAAGACCAAAATAAATTTTATCTAAACAAGGAACGATGATTTATTTATTTTATGCCCATGACAAAAACAACGCAAAAACGGTTCTTTGCTAAAATTCATCCAACATATAATTCTATTCTTTCCAGCTCTAAAACAACTGTTAGTTTAGATAAGAAAAATGAGATTTCATTCAAACAGGCATGCGTGAATGACATAAACATTCCAAACGTAGAAATCTCATTAACATAAGTCATGTGATTTAAACAACACTAACAGTTACAAGCACAAATCACTACAAAGCCAAGAATCCAATGCCCGAAAGGGAAAACAACAAAGACGACGACAAAACAATAACATCGAAACTCCCAAAACAATGGCTATAAACAACGAAATGCCTTGCTTTGTGGCTGAAGCTCAAACCATTTTTTAATCTTTAATTAACCATATCATGGTGGCAAAATGCTCAATCTCGTGTTACATACACTACTTGTTGGATCTAGATTAACCCTAGAGGGGAGGTGAATAGGGTTTGTCACAGTTTTTAAACTGAATTGAAAAATTGATAGGATATTAAAATAATAAACAGATCACAGAATGCAGCAGAAATAAAAGTGCAGAAAATAAATCACACACAGATATACCCAGCTTTGGCAAAACCCTGCCTACTGCTGCATTCCTAAGGTTTCTACTAGGTGTTATAAACAGATCCCGCATACAAGACCATGTACACTCGCAGCGCCTGCTCCTGTCCTAACCCTACGCTCAAAACCCTAGACTGATTGATATTCACTCGATCAGATTTCCCGAATTACAAACCCTGTAACTCGTAACCCAGATTTTACAGACTCCAGTGGACTGCCAGTCAACACCCTGACTGGAACTCTAGAATTTTACAGAATTCTAGAAAAACTGTTCAGAATTGTTTTCAGAAGAAAAATTAAAAACAAAACAAAATTAAACAAACAAAGAAAAACCCTAGGGAGATTAATTAAAGGGGTTATCCCCTTTTAAAAGGCTTTTGATTAGGCTTAGCCAAATAAGTAGGCCGGCCCTTTCTGAAACTCTTTTTGCCCGATCTCTTTATTCTTTTCTCTGAAAAAATGGCGGCTTCAAAACTGAGAAACTAGGGTTTCTCTGGAATCCCCAAATCGTTTCATTGTTTGATGGAATTGGGTAATCTCTGAAGCTCGAGTCTGATGTCTTCCTCTTCGTTGTTGATTGGAAATTGTTCCTCTGAGAATAAAAATGGCGGCTGGAAATTTGGCTAGGGTTTCTCCAATAAATCCCCAAATCGAATCGATCTCTTGATGAAATGAAGTTCTCTGATCCTCGAATTCTCTGTTGCTTTCTACTACTTCGATTTGGAATTTGTTTGGTCGAAAACGATTGGAAAATTGTGAGTTTTCTCTGATTTAAAATTTTGCTCTCGAGTTGATTGTAGTTTTCCAATTCGGCCTATGATGAATTGGTGTAGTTTATATAGGGTAGAAAAAAAACCCTAAACAGACTCTGATTTCACTATGTGACTTGGCTGATTTGTTGCAGAGCTTTCCTCTTTTGGTTGCCTGTATTGATTTTGAATTTTGCGTGGCCTTTAAAACAGATTTCCCCCTTTTGAATTTAAAAGCTATGGCTTTGATTTGAAAAGAAAATGAATTGTTGCTTTCCCCTTTTGGCATGACGGTTTTAAAAACCTCTTGAATGAATTGGTGATGTTTCCTCTTTTTGTTTCCTTGCTGAAAATCGATTCTGATGCATCTTGAATAAGTCGAGTTGCCCGTTTACTTGCATGGTTCGATTTGATTTCCATTACTTGTTTCCTGATTTGTGGCTTGATATAAAACGCTGAATTGTTTTGTCATAATGCTTAAAACTGGAAATATAAATTTGTAGCTCCTTGAATTAATGAATATCCAGAAAAGATTTTGCCCCTTGTATTTGCATTACCATTTATGTCGTGCTTGGATCATGTTGTTTCATTTGCACTGGAAAATAAACTTTCTATTTCCATTTGTAATGAATTCAGTTTTGAAAAAAAATATCTTACCAAAAAATTTCTGATCATTAAAAAAACGACATTGGCATTTTCTGGACACTTTAGAAAAACTGAAAGATTTGTTTCCAGAATCACATCATTGAATTTTTAGAATTAAAAACCATTCTTAAATCTTGTCAAACATAGATCACTGAGATTTCTGGAACCATTAACAGACTTGAATTTTGGTTGTTGATCCTCTGGACTACTATGATTTTGGTACCTGCCAGCACTTAAAAAAACTCTGCTGTATATTGTTTGATCACTCTTGATACTTTGTACAATTTGCCACTTCTCCTTTTTATTCTTGAGTCTGAGTCGCACCATTTGATTGAGCACAAAACTGACTTGTGTTGATTTTTCTTGAGCCATTCATTTGCTGTGTAATACTCTCATGTGCACGCTACTTGTTCTAGTTTGCATCAATGTTTAACCAAGCCATTTGCTTTGTGAAAAATGTTGCCTTGATGACTGTTTGAATGAGATTTGAACTTGCTGCTACTTTGATTTAGCATTTCTGCTTGACCATCCTAGCTGCACCAGTTTTATTCCATAACTTATATATATATTTGAGACTTGCACTCACATATGCATGCTCAACTTAAAAAAAAACTGAACTGGACCATGTGAGTTGCTTCACTATTTCATGCTGTGTTTTTGAAATGTTTCTCTGAATTTTGTTGTTCTACTGTTGAGTACACTTGTCCATTGTTGCTGCTTGTATATGAACATGTGTTCTTTGAACTTGTCGAGCCACTTCATGTCATGTATACACTGCCTATACTCTCACTTGCATTTTCTTGTTTGAAGCATGTTGACTATTGCTGTTTCTTGAAAACACTTGCTCATTTTGTTGCATCTAGACTTTGCACTGACTCGACCATTCTATGCTGCATCCATTTGGTTGACCATGTTTATATTGATGCTTCATTTATGTTGTTGTTTTGGCATTTCATGAGCACACACTTGTGCTTGCTGACTTGTTAAACATATGTGCTCGGCCATGCTTTCACTATGTTGTACCATATATATATTTACATGTGCTTGACAGCATTTTGGCCTATTTTGTTGAGCTGTCTCGACTTTGATTTACTTGTTGTTGCACTGAGTTGAGAAGGTCCATGTGGATACTCCTCAGTTGCGCGCTGATTGGCGAGGCAGTGCACACGTGTATATTTATGCACGTGTGTATATGCAGCCATCAGTCAAGTTTTTCTGTCCCTGCATTGTATATACATACTGTCTACCTTGTGGTATTTACAGTGTATCACTGTGAATATCACAAGCTGTCTAGACACAGATTGATGGTTTTTATAAATCAGACCAGGTCATGAAAAATGATGAGAAACACACCAGAAATCTGAGGCAAATAAAATTTATATTCGCATATATTTAGTATTGTTTCTATTGCAGTGTACTGTGTGTTTTCTGTTTCATGTGACAGGTAAGCAGACGGTGACTGGACTGACAATGAAGATGCTGTGAAGACAGAAGGTAGAAGACAAGAACAATGTGAAAAAGTGTATATGTATACGAGTCTATGAAAAAGAATGAATGAGTGAAACTGTGACTGAAAGATAGAGTGTTGTAGTGGAGAACACTGTATATGAAATTGTATTTGATATGTAATACAGTGATGTAAAAATAGTGGAGTTAAAAAATTTGTACTATTTGAATATTGAAATAAAATATTATATTTAAATAAAACACTGTGAATATTTGAATTTTTGACCAGTCGTACTTTATTTAAATATAAATATTATATTCTTGTCTGTAATGTGATATAACAGTACAATAACAAACACATTCAAAATAATATATACTTGTTTGTTATCATCAAACAAAAATCATATAATTGTGTATACAACACTGTTATATACAACACTACTGGTATTGTTGGAGGTTCCCATATCACCATCTTTACTAAGAGAGAATTTGTGATGAGAAAAAAACCTAACACAAAACTGCTTCTCATAGAAATCCACCTAATATTGTCAAGACAAAAATAGATAGGTGAAAATTATAGAAAGTAACTCCACGAGACAACATACAAGAATAATAAGCTGAATAAAATATGATGTAGCACAAAATGATGATTATGCCACCAATTAGAGAAACGATTAATTTCTGCATCATGAGACAAATTTGGTCTTAACTCCCTATTTATAAAATGACGTGTTAAATAGGTCGTCATCATAGGCATTTTTACGTAGATTCCCGAACACAAAAACTAACATTAAGAAAAAGAGATTTGTTGCAAAAATCTCCAAAGCCAGTCAACAAAAGACCATATAAGTCCGTGTAAAACACGAATGCCACTAAAACTCTCATCGAGAATATTCTCAGAAAAACCATCCAAAGATAGCATAATCTTCATCTCTGAGGTCGCCTTCATCAAATTCTATTCCAACAAGACATAACAAAGGTGGATGCAACACAAACAAAAATCCTACTTCAAGATCTCAAGCAATGGATCAATGCAAGTCCAACTGCCACGACAAATTTTCTTAGCGCTTGAACGGTGGATCTTTTTTGTAACACCCCGTAATTCTATAACACTAAGATTCACAAATCAAGGCAGAATTAATTTTCAAAATCAAAATCAAGGGGAACAGGCTACGCCATTGCATTCGTCTCGGAATTCTTCATAAGATAGAGTTCTAGTTTGCGTTAATCGGACTCCGTATGAAGGAGTTATGGTCTTCAGAAGTTTCAGAATTCGATTTAAAATTCGAACAGGTCAGAAAACGAGTTCAAAATTCAAAATCGGACCCAGATTGGGCTGGGCGGGAATTTTCCTGCCCAAGACCCAGGTCGACTGGGAAGTCGACCTGGGGCACCCAGGTCGACGGGGTAGTTGACCTAGGGGTCGACCCCCCTGCTTTTTCCAGATCTGCAGTCTGGTTCGTTCTTCTGTATCCGGACGCCATTCTGACCAGATTCGTCCGCCTAATCCTATATAAACAGCCTTAGTCTCCTTCTCTATTCACAATTCTTTTCTATCCTTATGCTGCCTCTGAGAAAATATATAAATAAAAATATATAAAATAAATCAAGACGAGGAGATGCTGCTCAAGACTTTCTAGAAGAGGTTCAAGTCAAGCTAGGATTGCAAGTGAAGATTCAAACGACTGCAACGACTGTTTTTCTACGAATCTAATATAATCTCTGTAAGTCGGTTACTTTTTAGATTTGAACGCTTTCTCTATTCGTGACATGAAATTAAAGGAATAAAAGAATATGCCAAATCTTTCTATTCGAATCTGCGCCTTTATCTTTGGACCTAATTAAGAACTGTTATGATTCGATGACCAATTAGGCCTTGCCTATGACTATGAACATTGCCTATGACTATGAACATTGCCTATGCCTATGAACATTGCCTATGATTGTGACTCATGACTGTGAGAACTATTTTCCTTTGACTATGAACATCACCTATGACTGTGATTCATTAACTGTGAGGATTTATTGCCTATGACTATGGATATAGGATTATTATTTATGCGCATGACACTATAGTTACAAAACCATGTTGTACCCCAAACTGGCATTATATTGGACCTAGGCTTGACTTTCTATTTCAGTTTATTCTTAGATCTTGATCATGGGAATTTACCTATTGAGTTAGGTCAACCCATGTTCTTGAATCTATACTATTCAACCCTTTTCATGTCGTAATCTATATTCCTGTGAATTACCATCTTTTGCCAGTTGTTATGTCTGTTCTTTCATGGCATTTTGGTTCATTCCCTTTTATCGATGAATCTAGCTTTATTTATGATCTAGGTTGAATCACGATTATACGAACGATGGGAATACGTTTTGGGGAAAAACATGAAATTGACTAAACCTGGAAATTGGCATAATTTGGGAACATGCATTATAGCATGACTATTAAGATGAAAATTAGAATAACAAGTCTAGTTTTGACATGAACTGAAATTAGAATATTAAATCAGAATTGGGTGGCTAGATTAAGCATGATAAGTATATTAGCATAATTTACATACATTGGGCGTAAATGGTAAATGGTTAAATGGGCCACAAAATAGGTAGTTGGTATGCAAATTAAGTTTTGGGCATAAACGGTGAACTAGAATATGAAATCTAGTTTTGGCATGAACGGTAAATGGGGGTGTTGGATCTAAACTTGCTATAAACTGTAAGATAGGCAAATCAAGATTTGGGCCTAGAATACAAGTCCATTAATAGGCATGGCAAATGTATAGGGTATAGGCCAAATTTATTTTAAAAAGGGAAAATGGACTTTGTGGATAAGTGGCTAAACTTTGAGGATAAATTGTTAACAGTTTATTTATATACAAAAGAAAGGTTTATTAATGACATCTCTTTTAATAACACGCCAGAAAGTTCTAGGGTGACAGAGAGGATAGTGTCTAGGCTTGGGTTTGGAAAATACAAGTTTTCTGCTCTCCCTGGCTATCCCTAACTGATCCAACAGACGGGATGGTTACTTTCAAAACCTGATTTGAAAATTAATCAAAAACCTTTGAACTTAGAAAACACGAATATGCCTAACCCGAGGTTAGACTGAGTTGCGATGTAAACCTTCCTGGAACCAACCGACACATCCAGTAATCACAACAATATCTGTCTAATGTGAGTGGTCGCGGCTTTAATTTATTTAGTTAAAGCTAGAACAAGAATGGTAGGGTTAAGTTAACTAAGACACTTAACCAAATCAACATGATAACCAGACCGGTGGGTGGGGTTAGGTTCATACAGACACTTAACACAGTTAAGCTAGAATGGGAGGGTTAAGTCCATAGGAACACTTAACCAACTTAACACGGTTAAGATAGAATGGGAAGGGTAAGTCCATAGGGACACTTAACCAACTTAACATGGTAACAAGACGAGATTTGTAGGGGTTAAGTAACTAAGAAAACACTTAGCCGAATTAACATGTTAACTAGACTAGAAGGTGGGGTTAAGTAAAGTTAATATACTTAGCCAAATTAACATGTTAACCAGACTAGAGGTTGGGGTTAAGTAAAATTTAATACACCTAGCCAATTTGATATGTTAGCTAGGCTAGACCGTAGGGTTAAGTAAACTTGAACACTTAACCATCAGATTGTGATAAAGGAATAGGGTTAAGTCTAAAACATGAAGGGATAATACTTAACCATTAATAACATGTTAGTTAAAACAGACGGGCAAGGTTAAGTAAAAAGGGAACACTTAACCAATATAGGATGAATGGGTAGGGTTAAGTAATAAGAAATACTTAACCAATGTAACTTGGTTTGTGGTAGGGTTAATTCAACATGAATTACTGATAACACTTAACCAGTTTAACAAGATAAATGAAGAGGGTTAAGTTAGCTTGAACTGACTAATGACACTTAACCAATCCAAATTAACGGGAAAGAGAACTAAGTAGTAAACCTTAGTTAAAAGGAGCTAAGTAATAAACCTCAGTTAAGAAAATAACGATCCTGGAAACTAAGTGGTAAACCTTAGTTAACAGAACTAAGTAGTAATTCTTAGTATAACACGGGAAGGAGCGAACGTCCGTCTGATTAAAACGAAGGATCCAACGAATTGGGGTACGAAGCCCGAGGCTTCGAGGGGACGTGAGGGTACTCTTGGTATCCCTCTGTGAGGCTGCAGATGATCCTCCTGGGCTCACATAGGTTAAGGTCTGCGGTAGAAGAACCAAGGGTATGCCTTGGTTGCAAAATATGGCAACCTAAAGACTAGGATGGACCAGCGTGATTCGGCGTGAAACTGGTAGCCCTGTGATAGCAACTCGTCGTCTATCATCCATCTTCAGTCAATCAAGATACATGAAGCGGAAAGGCGAAGAACTCCAAAAGACCATATACTTGCTATCTAGTTATGGGTGAGGATGGCCATAGGTTAGTGGGGGCATAGGGGGCCTGCGTATAGTTCTCATTTTTCAAGGTGTGCCTTTCATTAGTTGAGGGAGGGGTCAAGTGTGACCATAGCCACTGGAATAAAAACAGACCTTAGCTTCTGCATCAGCAGATATCTGAAAGCTCCCGACCGAGTTCTGTGTTTCTTGATTTTCCCTGCCACAGGACTCGGGCCACACATTACAGGACATGTGCATCTAGACAAGCGATAACGGTTCGCAATACATGCATGGGGAAGTATAGGAACATATACCACTCTAGGTAGTGTGTCCTAGACTTGGGGGCATCGTTCGTCAGGTAGCATAATCCCTAGTTGGACTAGGTGGCATAAACCCTGAATCCGAGAAGCGTTCAGCAGATAGCGTAAACTCTAGTTGAATCTAGAAAGCACTTGATAGAAAACCCTAGATTGGATCTAGGTAATAAATAATAAATGTATGCCTGAAGGTAATGGAAACTACAGGGATTGGGATCACGTTATCGTTACTTGTTGGGGCACCAATTAGGTGGTGCAGAGATATAGAAACCATTATAACAAGGAAATAGCGAAGCGGCGAAAGTATTAGAGCATATCCAGTTTATCTTATCTTAGCATACCTTGTGATTATCTTGTCTAATCTTGCTGACCCTATCATCATGGTGTTATCTTGTATTCAGTTAATTCATGTCATTCTGTTTTCCATGTTCACATGCTAGAAGTTACTGAACTTACTCAGGCTTTATATCTGACTCTGTTTTTCTTTTGTCTTCTTTTCTTCCATTCCCCCCCCCCCCAGGTAGTAAAGGAGGGAATAGCATAGCTCAGGTTAAGTTGGACTGTCACTCTTTCCCAGCTTGAAGATTTGTCGAAGTTTTTCTTGGATTCTCTTTTCAGATGCTATGGCTGGCTCTTGCTAAAAAATCGGGGAATATAAATGTTGTTTAATGCTTCTTTATTTTTTAAGACAGATGATACTCTGATATTGTAAAGAAATCATTGTACAAACTATTTTATCAATAAAGCAAAGATTTATTTTCCGCTGTTTAATTTCTGTCTGTCTTGTAATTTATCTGCATCTTTTACCCTAAATGCTCCACAGAACTTAGTGCATTCCCTTTGTGAGTGACACTAACGGACGTGGGTTGTTACACGTGGTATCCGAGCGAGGTTACCAGATCAGATAAAGGATTTGAAAAATTATTTTCAAAATGGTTTTAAAAGAAGCATTTTTAAAAGAAAAGATTTGTTTTAAAGGCATATTCCCCAAAGCCATACGCACTATCTTCTCTTCCTCTGTTTGAATTCTTGTCTCCTTCTTTCTTGAGTCTTTGGGGCTCCTGGCTTTCTGGGAGGTAACCTCATCGATGGGCGAAGTAGTGCCCCGGCTTCCATCCATAGCCGTAGTTGTTTCACCTACGGCCAGATTTCTTTCAAGCCTATAGGTTTTTCTGTACGATGGAAGCAGCTTTCGAGATATTTGTCAACCTGGTCACACACGGAAGGGGATGAGGAGTTTGGCTAAGGAGAACAACCCTAGGATGAGGAATTCATGGATGTAGATTTAGCTCACGAAGGAGGAAGAAATTGTAAAACCTAAGACAAGAGGAAGTATCTTTACTAGGGAATGATAGGGCATATAATTAAGGACAAGGGCAAGAACGAGGAACAAGATTTTCAGAAGGGCAAGTACATACTTTCACCACTAAGCGTACCTAGGAGAAAGGTAGTAAAGTTCTATTGGAAGAGTATAGTTTTGCTGTTAGTACTCTTTCCTTTGGTTTTAGCGCTTCGCATTTGTTCATATCCACTTCCATAGTTGAGTCTCTGCACCATAGTACTTGTATAATAGAAAGATCCCACTAGAGTCTCAAATCCAATTGGTGGTCCGACTAGTTTATTTTTGGTTAGTAGGGATTTGAGAATAGCTATCGAGTTTGCTTATATCATCTCACCTAGATCGTCTAAATTCGGAGGAGATATTCCTTGGGTGCTTGTCTGATATTGGTTTAGGACATTGTGGCTTGTACTTGAGGAATGTCGAGTTCGACTAGGATGGTTTGCGTGAGAGATGAATAGTGGTGGCAGGCACTCTAAAAAGCATGTAGTAACCTTTCGACCCTTATAGTTATGGCATGGCGGATAAGAGGGAGACCTCTAATCATCTTAGTACATATACTTGGTACCGTGATTGACATCTGTTTATTTTGAAAATGGAGATCAGGGACATCACAATCGTGAAGTTAAATTAGTTAAGATACAGTTGAGTAAAGCTCAAGAAGACTAGATACTAGCATCATACCCTTTTCCTTAAGGGTGCATCCTAGATTTCTTTGGTAGGAGCTTTACGTATAATTGTTTCTCTCTTTCCAAAGTATATCCTCTAGGTCGTATCTTCGATCCTTAGGTAGAAGCTAATGGATGTAAACATGTGTTTGAAAGATGTTATGGTTGGTGGTTGCAAATGGTTGCTAATGGTTGCTCGTGAATGCATATGCATACGTATTAGACACTAGATCAGTTCGGACGCTTTCATATTGCATTTACATATATGTATTTGTTTGTAAGTTGAAATTGATATGTTATCATATGGATGTTGCATATGGATGAATGGCTGTGCACGCATGTAGTATTTACATAACTAGGGATGCTTGCATACATGATTGGACGCATGGCACTGACATGATTCGCATTAAGGAGGTCAACTGAATCAGTAGACCGCCTGATTTTGCATTAGATAAAGACATATACACACACTATGCATATGAACATGAAAGCATTAGAAATATTTTAAGGAGAATGAATGCCTGTGATTGAATGGTTGAGTAGATGGGTGATTGGATGGTAGGACACATTCTTCCTAACTTGAAGATTTCGGGGACGAAATCCATTTAAGTGGGGGAGAATGTAACACCCCGTAATTCTGTAACACTAAGATTCACAAATCAAGGCATAATTAAATTTTAAATCAAAATCAAGGGAAACGGGCTGTGCCATTGCGTTCGACTCGGAATTCTGCATAAGATAGAGTCCGAGTTTGCGTTAATCGGACTTCGTATGAAGGAGTTATGGTCTTCAGAGGTTTCAGAATTCGATTTAAAATTCGAACAGGTCAGAAAACGAGTTCAAAAATCAAAATCGGACCCAGATTGGGCTGGGCGGGAATTTTCCCACCCAAGACTGAAGTCGACTGGGTAGTCGACCTGGGGGTCTACCCTTCCTGCTTTTTCCAGATCTGCAGTCTGGTTCGTTCTTCTGTATCCGGACGCCATTCTGACCAAATTCGTCCGCCTAATCCTATATAAACAGCCTTAGTCTCCTTCTCTATTCACAATTCTTTTCTATCCTTGTGTTGCCTCTGAGAAAATATATAAATAAATAATATATAAAATAAATCAAGACGAGGAGATACTGCTCAAGACTTTCCAGAAGAGGTTCAAGTCAAGCTAGGATTGCAAGTGAAGATTCAAACGAATGCAACGACTGTTTTTCTACGAATCTAATATAATCTCTGTAAGTCGGTTACTTTTTAAATTTGAACACTTTCTCTATTCGTGACATGAAATTAAAGGAATAAAAGAATATGCCAAATCTTTCTATTCGAATCGCGCCTATATATTTGGACCTAATTTGGAACTGTTATGATTCGATGACCAATTAGGCCTTGCCTATGACTATGAACATTGCCTATGCCTATGAACATTGCCTATGACTGTGACTCATGACTGTGAGAACTATTTTCCTTTGACTATGAACATCACCTATGACTGTGATTCATTAACTGTGAGGATTTATTGCCTATGACTATGGATATAGGATTATTATTTATGCCCATGACACTGTAGTTACAAAACCATGTTGTACCCCAAACTGGCATTATATTGGACCTAGGCTTGACTTTCTATTTCAGTTTATTCTTAGATCTTGATCATGGGAATTTACCTATTGAGTTAGGTCTACCCATGTTCTTGAATCTATACTATTCAACCCTTTACATGTCGTAATCTATATGCCTGTGAATTACCATCTTATGCCAGTTGTTATGTCCGTTCTTTCATGGCATTTTGGTTCATTCCCTTTTATCGACGAATCTAGCTTTATTTATGATCTAGGTTGAATCACGATTATACGAACGATGGGAATACGTTTTGGGGAAAAACATGAAATTGACTAAACCTGGAAATTGGCATAATTTGGGAACATGCATTATAGCATGACTATTAAGATGAAAATTAGAATAACAAGTCTAGTTTTGACATGAACTGAAATTAGAATATTAAATCAGAATTAGGTGGCTAGATTAAGCATGATAAGTATATTAGCATAATTTACATACATTGGGCGTAAATGGTAAATGGTTAAATGGGCCACAAAATAGGTAGTTGGTATGCAAATTAAGTTTTGGGCATAAACGGTGAACTAGAATATGAAATCTAGTTTTGGCATGAACGATAAATGGGGGTGTTGGATCTAAACTTGCTATAAACTGTAAGATAGGCAAATCAAGATTTGGGCCTAGAATACAAGTCCAATAGTATGCATGGCAAATGTATAGGGTATAGGCCAAATTTATTTTAAAAAGGGGAAATGGACTTTGAGGATAAGTGGTTAAACTTTGAGGATAAATTGTTAACAATTTATTTATATACAAAAGAAAGGTTTATTAATGACATCTCTTTTAATAACACACCAGAAAGTTCTAGGGTGACAGAGAGGATAGTGTATAGGCTTGGGTTTGGAAAATACAAGTTTCCTGCTCTCCCTGACTATCCCTAACTAATACAACGGACGGGATGGTTACTTTCAAAACGTGATTTGAAAATTAATCAAAACCCTTTGAACTTAGAAAACTCGAATATGCCTAACCCGAGGTTAGACTGAGTTGCGATGTAAACCTGCCCGGAACCAACCGGCACATCCAGTAATCGCAACAATATCTGTCTAATGTGAGTGGTCGCAGCTTTAATTTATTTAGTTAAAGCTAGAACAAGAATGGTAGGGTTAAGTAACCTAAGACACTTAACCAATTCAACATGATAACCAGACCGGTGGGTGGGGTTAGGTTCATACAGACACTTAACACAGTTAAGCTAGAATGGGAGGGTTAAGTCTATAGGAACACTTAACCAACTTAACACAGTTAAGCTAGAATGGGAGGGCTAAGTCCATAGGGACACTTAACCAACTTAACATGGTAATAAGACGAGATTTGTAGGGGTTAAGTAACTAAGAAAACACTTAGCCGAATTAACATGTTAACTAGACTAGAAGGTGGGGTTAAGTAAAGTTAATACACTTAGCCAAATTAACATGTTAACCAGACTAGAGGTTGGGGTTAAGTAAAATTTAATACACCTAGCCAATTTGATATGTTAGCTGGGCTAGACCATAGGGTTAAGTAAACTTGAACACTTAACCATCAGATTGTGATAAAGGAATAGGGTTAAGTCTAAAACATGAAGGGATAATACTTAACCATTAATATCATGTTATTTAAAATAGACGGGCAAGGTTAAGTAAAAAGGGAATACTTAACCAATACATGATGAATGGGTAGGGTTAAGTAATAAGAAATACTTAACCAATATAACTTGGTTTGTGGTAGGGTTAAGTCAACATTAATTACTGATAACACTTAACCAGTTTAACAGGATAAATGAAGAGGGTTAAGTTAGCTTGAACTGACTAATGACACTTAACCAATCCAAATTGACGGGAAAGAGAACTAAGTAGTAAACCTTAGTTAAAAGGAGCTAAGTAGTAAACCTTAGTTAAGAAAACAACAATCCTGGAAACTAAGTGGTAAACCTTAGTTAACAGAACTAAGTAGTAATTCTTAGTATAACACGGGAAGGAGCGAACGTCCGTCTGATTAAAACGAAGGCTCCAACGAATTGGGGTACGAAGCCCGAGGCTTCGAGGGGACGTGAGGGTACTCTTGGTATCCCTCTGTGAGGCTGTAAAAGATCCTCCTAGGCTCACAGAGGTTAAGGTCTGCGGTAGAAGAACCAAGGGTATGCCTTGGTTGCAAAATATGGCAACCTAAAGACTAGGATGGACCAGCGTGATTCGGCGAGAAACTGGTAGCCCTGTGATAGCAACTCGTCGTCTACCATCCATCTTCAGTCAATCGAGATACGTGAAGCGGAAAGGTGGAGAACTCCAAAAGACCATATACTTGCTATCTAGTTATCGGTGAGGATGGCCATAGGTTAGTGGGGCATAGGGGGCCTGCGTATAGTTCTCATTTTTCAAGGTGTGCCTTTCATTAGTTGAGGGAGGGGTCAAGTGGGACCATAGCCACTGGAATAAAAACAGACCTTAGCATCTGCATCGGCAGATATCTGAAAGCTCCCGACCAAGTTCTGTGTTTCTTGATTTGCCCTGCCACAGGACTCGGGCCACACATTATAGGACATGTCCATCCAGATAAGCGATAACGGTTCGCGATACATGCGTGGGGAAGTATAGGAACATATACCACTCTAGGTAGTGTGTCCTAGACTTGGGGGCATAGTTCGTCAGGTAGCATAATCCCTAGTTGGACTAGGTGGCATAAACTCTGAATCCGAGAAGCGTTCAGCAGATAGCGTAAACTCTAGTTGAATCTAGATAGCACTTGATAGAAAACCCTAGATTGGATCTAGGTACTAAATAATAAATGTATGCCTGAAGGTAATGGAAACTACAGGGATTGGGATCACGTTATCGTTACTAGTTGGGACACCAATTAGGTGGTGCAGAGATATAGAAACCAGTATAACAAGGAAATATCGAAGCTGCGAAAGTATTAGAGCATATCCAGTTTATCTTATCTTAGCATACCTTGTGATTATCTTGTCTAATCTTGATGACCCTATCATCATGGTGTTATCTTGTATTCAGTTAATTCATGTCATTCTGTTTTCCATGTTCACATGCTAGAAGTTACTGAACTTACTCAAGCTTTATGTCTGACTCTGTTTTTCTTTCGTCTTCTTTTCTTCCGTCCCCCCCCCCCCCAGGTAGTAAAGGAGGGAATAGTATAGCTTAGGTTAAGTTGGACTGTCACTCTTTCCCAGCTTGAAGATTTGTCGAAGTTTTGCTTGGATTCTCTTTTCAGATGCTATGGCTGGCTCTTGCTAAAAAATTGGGGAATATAAATGTTGTTTTATGCTTCTTTATTTTGTAAGACAGATGATACTCTGATATTGTAAAGACATCATTGTACAAACTATTTTATCAATAAAGTAAAGTTTTTTTTCCGCTGTTTAATTTCTGTCTGTCTTGTAATTTATCTGCATCTTTTACCCTAAATGCTCCATAGAACTTAGTGCATTCCCTTTGTGAGTGACACTAACGGATGTGGGGTGTTACATTTTTGCTTATTCCAATCCAACCAAATGATCTTTCCCTAAGGACGAGACTTAAATAGTATGAGTAAGATCAGATAGCGCAATTAGGTATTATGAAGTAAGAAATGATCGAAGAGAAGAAATTAGATCATGAGTACTAGTGTGGTAAGATCTAATGTGCAAACAAGCATGGAAAAGGAGGAGGCGAGGCATCGACAAAGAAAGAGAAGATAGATAAGGATATGGTTAGGCTAGACGAGGAAGGAAGGAGAAAAGAAAGAAATTAAGGGGGTGACTTGGATGTAACTTTTCCGGTTGAATCCTAGGCCCAAATTGTGCCAAAACCCATCAACTAATTGACCATCCTAGTATAGCACTGAACGGTCAACTATAAGATGGGCTTTGGACAAAGGTTGAACCTTGACCTTATTAGGCCCGACTAAAATGTTAATCGTCCCACGTCATCTTTTAAGATCTAACGCGACCTAAAAACAATTATCCTCATCACGGCAGTACCAAAGACCACAGTCAAACTTCGAACCGTCTCCAAAGATTTATAGTCTCAACAACGATGTTGCGACTACACAACGAACAAACTTAAAACAAGAAATCAGCTAGAAATCCGACATAAACTAAATGATTCGAAATAAAATACCCCAAAGAACAGTACGAAAGATTTTTCCTTAGCCTTTTCAAAGAATTTTTTTTTTTCGAAAATGGAATTTATTATAAACTAATAGTTTCATATTTATAAATCCAATTTACCATAACTATTATTATTTATATTCCAGTTTATATTGCAAACTGAAAAACCTTTTCTTGTTCAAAAATGCTGGAGCTTTAAAATCTTAAGGATTAATTGTGATAATTTCAACAAAATTATCCAATATATATAGGGAAAGGGATATTAAAAATCACAACGAATGGATATTAATTATTCTTAAGTTTAGTGGTATATTCTTGTCATTTCTAATTCCTTCTTCCCTACCAATCGGATTATATTTATTAAAATTACACGAAAGCCCCAATAATTCTGAAACACAAATAGATTAAAATCTAAAAACCATATCTTTATAAGACTAGGCCTTCGTAATTATATTTCCGATGGATATGACATATTAACATGAACCTTTCCCATTTTGGATCGAGCAATGGTCTTAACCGGAACTACTAACGAAACCAAAAACGAGAAATCGCGACTATCTCGGTTGTAGCTAGATTTTTGTCCAACCCCCAAACTCGAATCACTGGACCTCACCATATGTCGTCCTCATGCTCTTTGCGATGAGATCATCAATATACTGTGGGGTAAGACAGAGTTGGCTAGAAACTCGAACTCAACATATTTCAACTCTTACTCGCTTAAAGCCCATTTTATATAATTAAGTCGACAATTAATTTATCATCGAAATAAATTAAAGTTATGTAAGAAAGACGAAGGAAAAAAGAAAAGAAAATCAAGTTACGTTCTGTAATGACCAGTATTTTACGGTATTATAAATAATTTATTTAATTATTTAAAATATGGTTTGGTAATTTAAAATGAACAGAATTAAATAATAGTGAATATTTAATTAAATTAAATTAAATAATATAATAATATACTTAATTTCTGAAATAGTCGGAAATAGTAGAATTCACAATAATGTGTGAAGTGTATTATATATAATATTTAACTCAGTTTAGAATTGAATTATAATAACGAATATATTATTGGGTCTGTTTGGCACAGGTCCCTATTAAGTTTCAAAAGTAGGCACAGGTCCGGTCATAAACTTATTGTAAATTAGGTCCGTATTTTTCTATTTAAAAAAATTGCATATATTTATGCAACAATTCATCAATGTTAGTTCAACTTTATTTGCATACATTTATGCAACAATTCAGAATATTTGCATACATGTATGCAACAATTCAGAATATTTGCATACATGTATGCAAATATTCGTTCAGAATAGTTGCATACATGTATGCAAAAATTCAGAATATTTGCATATATGGATGCAAATATTCATTCAGAATAGTTGCATACATGTATGCAAAAATTTATAATATTTGCATACATGTATTCAAATATTCGTTCAGAAAATTTTCATACATGTATGCAAATATTCATCAGAATAGTTGCATACATGTGTGCAAAAATTCAAAATATTTGCATACATGTATGCAAATATTCGTTCAGAATAGTTGCATACATGTATGCAAAATTTTTGAATATTTGCATACATGTATTCAAATATTCGTTCAGAATAGTTGCATACATGTATGCAACTATTTTGAATATTTGCATACATGTATGCAACTATTCGTTCAGAATATTTGCATACATGTATGCAACTATTCATCAAAATAGTTGCATACATGTATGCAAAAATTCAAAATATTTGCATACATGTATGCAAATATTCATTCAGAATATTTGCATACTTGTATGCAAATATTATGAATAACACGTAAAAATGAAAACAGGGACAAAATTTATAATAAGTTTATGACCGGATGTGAGCCTAATTTTGAAACTTAATAGGGATGTGACACTAATTTTCACTATATTATTTAAACGAAGTTTGAATATATAATTATATTATAATTATAATCGAGCTCGAAATGGTGCGGTAATTCGTAATTTGGCGATTTGAACTTCAAATGAATATAAAAAATTTGTTTTAAGTCGGATTTCTGTGAAAGAAGAAACGTTCGGATCTGTTGAACGATATTTTTCTAATGGAAGAGAAAAATCGAGATTTCATCGCATAGATTTTGATTTATGTCCAAATCAAATTACCGAAAAGTCGCTATGGAATTCCTTTATAATTTATAACGATCTATTTATATTATAAAAGGATTTTGAATATAAATTAGATATCGATATAATTGGGAATTTTGAATATCGAGTTATAAATCCAGATAGGAATATTTTGTAACTGTATCATATTCTATTGTGAATATATACGAAAATATTAATTTATTAATATTTTATCGAATTATTTTTAAATATATTTATATTTAAATGTATTTATTTAAAGCTTTAAAAATAACTAGTTCTGCAAATGTAACGGCCTGCAAATCCGTACTATCTGAGTTGACTAAATACAACACACGTCCAACCCAAATTGCACAGGCATACGATTCATTATTGAAAGAAGATAGAGGGTGAGAATAGATTAGATAGAAACTTAGAATAGAAGAAGAAGAAGAAGAACATAAACAACAACACAAATTCTCACATCGCAGCGGAATAAAATATAATATATAACAGCTTTTGAAATTCAAATTTTAACTATACATACGTACATCAAATCAGAGTACAACACTTACAATACGGCGGAAATAACACTAGATAGCTAACGCTGAAGCCTCCTGCTCCAAGCTCCTCCAAGTATCTAAGAATACCTGAACTACTTGACTGCCCGTACAAATTTGGGCACCAAGAGTTTTAGGGAAACATAGAAAATAAACCCCGGGTCAGTCATGGGACTGGTATGAGTAAACAGTTTTTAACAGCTTTAGGAAAGTAGCGATATCTCATAAGAACACGTCGTATAACATGGAACAGGTTTTTCCCCCATAAGTATCCAAAACGATCTTTATATCAAAATTCTTTTGATATTATAATGGTGTCTAAATCAAATAAATAGAATCTTAGTGGAACACATGCATCTCACATTCCACATACATAAATACAATCAAAACAGCGGGCGCATATTAGGTAATGAATTTTCAACTATGACAAGGTATGGAACCACCTTCTGCTAGTGTATCTCTAGAGGAGAATACACCGAGTTCAACAAGAACATCTTATAACCCGGCCACACATGACTGACCACTCATTTCGCTTGAGTATATCGAATGTATATCACCAACGGTTGGGATCAGCAACTGTTTCCCGAATAGGACAGCATCGAATAGAATAAGGAATTAAATGAATCTCTAGATAGGTGATAATACACACTGATTGGAGCTAACCACATAGCCATGTTGCCTGCCCGATTTTTGTCATTTCCCGGTTGTTGAGGCCTGAGGCTATGCTTACTTGACATTCATTAATAACACAGTCACTTTGAATGCCACATTGTCAAATCCATTAATCATTTATTGATTTGCACAAATATAGTTTGGATATTATGCTAAGGGAATAAATCCGTTGCCACCATATATATTCATACAGACGAACATATTCGATTATTGGAAATACTTTGTCAGACGTTCGTCCATATAAGCTCGTTCTGGGATTGAACGAAACCGAAGGCACAATTTCTATTAGAAAAAGCCCTTGCACTCTACTCCGTCTTCAATATATTCAGCATACATGCTTTGCAATGCTTATGACAACATGGAGTGGTTCTTCTAATAATAATCCAACCGGTCTCTCCATATTAACAATGTTAAAATGGTCAAAAACTTTGATAGTCGGTGATTTAACTATCAAATGAAAATGTCTGTGTACACACAACGATCTTATTTCCAAATGGAATTATCGATCAAATCCTCAAACAAATATATATATATATATATATATATATATATATTCATATTTCCTATTTTTTATATTAAGAAATATATGTTATTAACTCTGGAAAACATTCCCATTGCATATTTACATATCACTATTCTTCCACATCTATCAGACTCTAACTATAAACTAGTAAGAGAACAACTTCCTAAGTATAAACCCCGAAGGCCGAAACCAACATCAAATCGATACTCAAAATGTCGTTCAACTCAACTAATTTCTAGTCAGTTTCTAATTCATCCTAACTCTATTTCTTTAACTCCATTTGATTAACTTCCTATCAACACGATCATTTTAAATCTGCAAATCGTTTGCTTTTAAATCATCGTTCACTTTACAATGTGTAACACCCCGTGTATTCTATAATAGTGAAATTCACAAATTAAAGTATAATTAATTTCAAATCAAAGAATTAAGGGAAATGGGATACGCCTTTGCGTTCGTCTCGGAATTCTGCTTGGGATAGAGTCCGAGTTTGCGTAAAACGGACTCCGTATGAAGAAGATATGGCCTCCGGAAGTTTCAGAATTCAGTTTAAAATTCAAACAGCTCAGAAAACCAATTCAAAAATCGGGCCAGATTGGCCAGGGCGGGAATTTTCCCTCCCAAGGCACCCAGGTCGACTGGGTAGTCGACCTTGGGCACCCAGGTCGACTACCAAGTCGACACGGGGGTTGACTGGGGAGTCGACCTGGCCCCTGAGCCAGGTCGAACCCAGCCCCCTCGGCTGGCCTGGTCTGTGCTTGGTCGAATTTCTGAGCCTTGCCTTGTCACTAGGGCTAGGTGTCAGCTCCTGATTGGTCTCTCCTTCAAACGAATGGCTAATATTAATCCAAGCTCCATCGACGGTCCTAATCAATCCACAAACTCTATAGAAAGGACCTAAGACTCCACCTAATTCATACAAATAAAAATAAGAATGAGACCGTCATGCTGCTGAGGAAGGACTAGGAGTAGCCGTCAAAATTGAGAGACGATTAGGAGACAATTCAAAAGATTAAAGCAACGACAATTAAATCAAAACAACGCCTACAACAAAGGATAGCATCTCCAAATTCAGAATTCAGATTCCTGAATTGAAGATTCGTCATACGTTGTAAGTAGAGTGCTATTCCGATGTGAATGAATAATTGTGTTTTGATTTGTGTAAAATGAGAAATAGAATTGTACTTAATTTGTGGTGATAATAATTCATAATTGTATGTTGCTATGATTCTAATCGATTTGGGATGTTGTGGTATAACGATTGGATACTTGCAAGTATGTGATTCATGTTAAAAGTTAACAACTACATGTTTATGGTAGTTTATTACAACACCTATTGGATAATTGCAATTATATGATTCATGTTGAAAGTTAACGACTATATGTTTGTGGTAGTTTATTTGAGATTCATGCGAGTATATGGTTCACTATTATGCCAACATGATGTATATTTTTATGATCATTTTTAGTGTAATTGGATCCATTTGAGTATTATGATTCATATGAATTTATGTTGGAATTGGCATCATGATTCAAGTGTAAAACCATACTTTTGTATTAGAGACAAAAGTAAGCATCTTTGTGAACTTGTGTTGACTCTATGAACATGACTAAACTATGTTTGGTGTTATGCCTAATTGAAAAACATGTTTTAGGCCTATGTTGTTATCAAAATCATATGATAATATATGTGACACATAATTAAGTTAGATTTACATTCCAATTGCAAGTTTACATGAATAGATCAAAAACCATGATTTCATGTTTAGGTATGTTTATGCCATGATTATATGAATAGATCAAAAACCATGATTCATGTTTAGGTATGTTTATGCCATGATTATATGCTATTACAATGCAAGTTCACAAGTGCCTAATTCATGTTAATTAGATCGTTATGTTGCAAGTTCATGCGTTCACACTCCCCTTTTGATGTTACTTAGAATATATATATATATATAAACACCATGTTCTAAGCCTCCCCTTTTTCATGTGGCTAAGGTCGGTTTAAATGTTAAACCCAACATATGTTATATTATAGCAAACGTAAGGACGGGGGTAATGAAGTTGGGTTAAAAATATAAACATATGTGTTGGCATGTTTGACGCATGCCAACGACCTTGAAAACAATTAAGTGGTATAAATTAATTTTACCCAATAAAGATGAATTTGAATAATGGGCCGCAAATATTTATATATAAAAAGAAAAGAGACAAAATATGTAAATTTAGAAAATACGATGTGTTTAACCTGAGGTTGGATTGAGTTGTGATGTAAACCTGCCCGGAACCGCCCGGCTGTCCAGTAGTCACAACAATACCTATCCAATGTGGGTGGTTAAACATTGAGCCCAATAAAGACCCGAGGTTAGACTGAGTTGTGACGTAAGACTGCCCGGAACCAACCGGCAACAGGCACTCACAATAATACCTGTCTAATGTGAGAGGTCGAGGCTTTAATAAGACAATTAAGGTTGAGTCAGGATTGATAGGATTAAGTAAATTGAATTAATACTTAATCAAAATGGAACATGCTAAACTATACAGACTGATTGGGGGTTAGGTTTACAAAACACTTAACCAACTTAGCATGTTGGCTAGAAAGAGAAAACCTAGTAGCGGGGGACCCTTTTCAGCAGTAACCCTACAAGGTGTATCAGGATACCCTGAACTAGGCAGGGTGGGGCACGATTACTGGGCTGACTGTAAGAGGTCAAATCGAAGGCGGTGGTGCAGCAGTGTAGGTTCTAACGGGGTGCGGGCGTGCACACACTCCGGCGCAGAAAAATAAGGCACTGGGCACCAGTAGTATACATGTGCATTCTAGAACTGTGTCGGGCCGCCACCATGGGACTTGATACACCCCATGGCGGGACCAGCATAGGTAACTACAACAACGGGGGCCGTAAGACACATGTAACCATGCGAGTAGGAGCCGATCATCAGAAATGGATCACTTCCCCCTGATTATGGGGTGCCTGTTGGGAACTAGTTTATAGGGGTGCAGAGATTAATATGGGGTACGATAGTATATTCGACTCTAGACAACTTAACTTAGTTTATGGTGCTTTCCCATTTCCAGTTTATACTTATCATGCCCAATTCTTTATTCATAGACTGAATAGTCCTAGACTTACTCAGGCTTTATGTCTGACTCTACTTTTCTTTCGTCTTCTTTTCTTTCGTTCCCCCCCCCCCTAGGTCCACAGGGAGGGAATACCGCAGCTTGACCAGTTTTTACATCCAGCTTGAAGAGAAAGAATGTATTGCTTGGATCTCTTTCGTTTTGGACTATGGCTTTGGACAGCAATTATGGGACTTATGCAGTTTACTTATGTTTTTATGCTTCTTTAAATAATGAAATCAAGACAGTTATGAAAATGTAATTTTTTTGGAAGTATTGTAAGACAATTATGGCATGGTTTGTGTAACACGTATTTTGATGAAATAAAAAGTTGCTGTTGTTTTCCGCTGTTCAAAAATATGTGTTCTTATATCTGTCTTGTGTATCTGTGACTTATACTTATAAACCTCCACCAAAATTATGGCGTTCCCTTCGAGAGTTACCCTAACGGAGGTGGGGTGTTTCACTTGGTATCAGAGCATAGGTTTACCAGATAAGATAAAAAGTTTTGAAAATTCATTTCCAAAAAGAAAATTTAAAGAAGCATTTTTAAAGATAAAATATCATTTTATTTTGAAAAGGCATAGTCCCCCAATGCCATAGGTACTATCTTTTATCCTTCGTTTTGAATCTATCCTTTTTGTTTCAGCATGTCCGAAGAACTTAACTTGCCAGAGGGTATACCAATACCTGGTTGGTTTAGACGGTTCTTAGAAGCAAGGGCCAATCAGCCAGGTCCCACTGTTCCTCCTCCCCCAGCTGCGGGAAATCATCCAGCTGCAGCAACACCTCTTCCTCCACCTCCTCCGCGGGGTAATACTTTTGCTAAGATATGTAAAGATTTTAAAGCTATGGGAGGAAAGGACTTTCATGGAACCGAGTCCTTCGTGGCAGCCAGGAATTGGCTGAAGGAAACTGAGGACTTATTCGTCATCTTTGAGGTAGAAGATAGGCAGAAGGTACAACTGGCAGCATGGCTACTTAAAGGTGAGGCTTCCTACTGGTGGGAAGTTACCAATGCAAAAGACCAGTGGAAACATGGGAGGACTTTAGGGCAAGGTTTGAGGCTAAATTTCTCTTAGAAGCTGAAAGGAGTCTTCAGTTGGAAAAATTCTTATTTCTTAAGCAAAGGAATATGACAGTCAAAGAGTATGTTAATCAGTTCGATCAGCTGGCTAGGTTCGGACTGGACCTAGTCGACACTCCGCACAAGAAGGCTCTCCGCTTTGTCAAGGGATTGAATGAGCCATTACACAGTTTGGCCATGACCCATATACCCATGGGAGCTACGTATGAAAGGTTGGTGCAGATGGCATTGCTGAACGAAGAGGATAAGGGCAAGAAGGAGACAAAGGCAGAAAGCTCTCAAGGGAAGAAAGAGGGTTTACAGCCTAAGAAGACAGACTTTAAGAAGGGCGGGAAAGACAAGAAAGAGAAGAGGAAGTGTAATTTCTGTGGCAAAGTGGGGCACTTAATGAAAGATTGTCGGAAAAAGAAGGCCAAGATGAATGGTGGGTGCTTTTCTTGTGGTGAGACAGGCCACATGGCTAAGGATTGCCCAAAGAAACGAGGGCAGGGGCAGAGGGCTGGATCCACCTCAGGGGCACAAGTTCATGTGCTAGAAGCGCCACCTCTGCAACAACGAGGTATAAATACTTCTTTAGAAAGTGTAGTTTATCTTTATGATCACCCAGTTCACACTTTATTTGATTCTGGCGCATCACACTCCTTTATCTCATCTGCTTTAGTAGAATCTCTGAACCTAGAAACTAGTATGGTAAAGGACCCCTTAATTGTTTCAAATCCAATCGGGGGCCCGGCTCATTTGTCTATGATCTGTGTGGGATTGAAAATTTCTATTCTAAGCGTAGAATTTAGATGTAGTGCCTTTGTTTTTGGCTTCTCGGGATATGGTTTTATTTTGGGCATGGATTGGCTATCCAGTAATGGTGCCATCCTTGATTGTGAGAAAAGGGTGGTTAGGCTTCTGACCCAACTCGGTAACACTCTGGAAATTTCTTGTAATCCCTCGTATGCTGTTATGCTTAGTTATCTTGAATCGCTAGATGCTTCTGTTGAAAGTTTGCAATCGGTTAGAGTGGTCCGGGAATATCCGGATGTCTTCAAAGAGGTGAAGGGCTTACCTCCGAAGCGGGAGATAGACTTCCGCATATATCTTGTAGATAATGCAAAGCCTGTTGCATTGCCCATTAGACACATGGCTCCACGGGAAAGGAAAGAGCTCAGTAAACAGATTAAAGAGCTTCTAGACAAGGAGTTCATTAGAAGGAGCATTTCAGAATGGGACGCTCCAGTGGTGTTCGCCACAAAGGCGGATGGTTCACTCCGTCTATGTGTTGACTATAGGGAGCTCAACAAGCTAACGAAAAAGAATAGGCACCCTCTCCCCAGAATTGACGATCTGTTTGATCAGCTTGTAGGAGCGTCTATTTTCTCCCAACTCGATTTAGCGACCGGATTTCATCAGCTAAGGGTGGCTGAAGATAGTATCGATAAGACAACATTCAGAACCCTAGACGGCTTCTTTGAATGGCTTGTCATGCCTTTTGGCTTGACAAACGCACCCGCTTACTTCGTGGACCTAATGAGTAGGGTGTTCAGAGAATTCCTCAACAAGTTCGTAGTGGTCTTCGTAGACGATATCCTTATCTTCTCAAAGAGTGAAGAGGAACATGCTCAGCACCTAAGGGCAATCATGGAAACTCTGCGAGTCCATCAGCTAAAAGCCAAATTCTCCAAGTGCCACTTTTGGAGAGAGGAAGTGAGGTTCCTTGGGCACATAGTATCCAAAGAAGGGTTAGATGTGGATCCTGCTAAGGTAGTAGTGGTACAGGATTGGAAGACACCAAGGAATGCAACAGAAGTCCGAAGCTTTCTCGGGCTAGCAGGCTTCTATCGGAAATTCATCAGAGACTTTGCAAAAATACCAGCTCCACTCACAAGGCTGACAAAGAAGAATCTAGTGTTCAATTGGGACTTGGATTGCGAGTTTGCTTTCCAACGACTAAAAAGGGCCCTTACAACAACCCCAGTTTTAACGCTGCCAGATGGAAGCAAGATGTTCACAGTTTATACAGATGCATGTGGGACAGGGCTAGGTGCTGTCTTAATGCAATAAGGGAGGGTAGTAGCTTATGGTGGAAGGCAGTTGAAAGTGCATGAAAAGAACTACCCGACCCACGATCTTGAGTTAGCTGCCATCGTCTTTGTACTCAAGTCTTGGCGACACTATCTCCTAGGTGAGAAGTTCGAACTTTACACTGACCATAAATCGTTGAAATATCTTTTCTCGCAGAAAGATCTTAACTTGAGGCAACAGAGATGGATGGAGTTACTTGCCTCGTACGATTTCGAGATCTCCTACACTCCGGGCAAAGGCAACGTAGTGGTAGACGCGTTGAGCCGAAAGAAACTGACCCTAAGCCCGCTGTTTGTTGAAAGACAAAGCCTAGAGTTTATAGCCAGCTTTGACTTTTGTCCCTCCTCCGATTTTGTACCGGGCTTCCTAGCATCTCTCGAAGTACGCCAGACTTTAGTGGACTCAATAGGGATAGCACAACGCGAAGACCCTCAGCTTGTGGAAACGATTGATAGGCTAATTAGGGGTGATACTTCAAGTGACCTCAGCAGATACTCCATTGACGATAAGGGTTGGCTAAGGCGAGACAGAAGACTATGCGTCCCACAGACAAGGGATTTAGTAAAGAAGGTTCTCGAGGAAGCACATCACTCCAAGATGACGATACACCCAGGCGGAGATAAAATGTACAAGGGCATAAAGAGAACTTTCTTTTGGAGCGGCATGAAGAAGGACGTGGCAGATTTCGTTTCTAAGTGTGTGATTTGCCAACAGGTTAAGGCGGAGCAGAAGAAGCCTGGCGGTTTGCTCCATCCTCTAGAGGTCCCACAGTGGAAGTGGGATAGCATCTCAATGGACTTCATTGATGGGCTGCCTAGGTCTAGAAGAGGCAACACTAGCATTTGGGTAATAGTGGATAGGCTTACTAAAAGCGCCCACTTTTTACCTGTCAAGAGTAAAAGAACTGCCTCATCCTTAGCATCTCTTTACCTCAAGGAAATTGTTCGACTCCATGGAATACCATCCAGCATTGTTAGCGACCGAGACCATATCTTCACAAGTGAGTTTTGGCGGAGTCTGCAAGAAGTGGTAGGCACACAGTTATGCTTGAGTACTGCTTATCATCCCCAAACCGATGGCCAGACAGAAAGAGTGAACCGAGTTTTGGAGGACCTTTTAAGACTGTGCGTCCTTTACTTCGGAGGGACGTGGGAAGACCATCTTCCTTTGGTGGAATTTGCCTACAACAACAGCTACCAAGCCACCATCGGAATGGCGCCCTTCGAAGCTTTATATGGAAGACCGTTCCGATCGCCCACTTGTTGGTGGGAGTCTACTGACAAGCTCATACTTGGACCAGATATGATCCGAGAGACTTCAGAGAAAGTAAACTTAATATGGAGAAGAATGAAGACAGCCCAAGACAGACAAAAATCCTACGCCGACAAGAGGAGGACCGACCTTGAATTTGGGGTTGGAGACAGTGTTTTTCTTAAGGTATCCCATCTAAGGAAATTATGTTCGTTTTAGAACAACAGGGAAGCTAGCACCAAGATTTGTAGGACCATTTCCTATCATCGAGAAAATTGGGAAAATGGCCTATAGATTAGACCTACCCGAAAAAATAGCTGGAGTTCACAACGTCTTTCACGTTTCGCACCTCCGAAAATGTCTACATGAATCTGCTGAAGTGGTAGAGCCAAATATCCTAGAGGAAGCTGAAGTGGAACGCGAAGCAACCGTGAGGAAAGTTCCAACCCGCATATTAGGAACGGAAGTGAAAAAGCTACGCAACCGTGAAGTCAAGCTCGTCAAAGTTCAGTGGAGCGACGCCGAGGAAGACGCGACTTGGGAAACTGAGGCTAGAATATGCGCAGCATACCCTTTTCTTTTCGAGGGTACATCTTTGATCTTTCTTTTTCCTTAAGTTGTGCTTTTATCTATCTTTTTAGGTATATCTCCTCGACCTTATCTTTTAGGTAGAAACCCTTTGGATGAAAACATGTAATTGAAACATGTTATGGATGATGGTTGCAAGTGGTTGCAAGTGATTGCTAGTGGTTGCTCGTTGTTGCATATACACACACAATCTAGGTTTTTGATCGGCTCAGTCACTTCATATTGCATATGCATATATATGTCTGCGTTTGTATATGTTTGAAGTTTAATGTGTTGTCATATGGATGTTGCATTTACATGAATGATTGTGCACTCATGTAGAATCATGAATAGGAAAATTTGCATACATAATGGATTCATGACACTTAAATAATTTGCATTTAGGAGGTCAACTGAATCAGTAGACCGACTGATTTTGCATTAGATAAGTACATGTACACACACTTCGCATATGATCATGAAGCATTAGAAGTATTTTAAGGACAATGGATGCTCATGTTTGATGGATGAGTAGATGGACGTTTGGATGTTAGGATATACATTCTTCCTGAACTTGAAGATTTCGGGGAAGAAATCCTTTTAAGTGGGGGAGAATGTAACACCCCGTGTATTCTATAACAGTGAAATTCACAAATTAAAGTATAATTAATTTCAAATCAAAGAATTAAGGGAAACGGGATATGCCATTGCGTTCGTCTCGGAATTCTGCTTGGGATAGAGTCCGAGTTTGCGTAAAACGGACTACGTATGAAGAAGATTTGGCCTCCGAAAGTTTCAGAATTCAGTTTAAAATTCAAACAGCTCAGAAAACCAATTCAAAATTTCAAAAATCGGGCCAGATTGGCCAGGGCGGGAATTTTCCCGCCCAAGGCACCCAGGTCGACTGGGTAGTCGACCTGGGCTACCCAGGTCGATAGGGTAGTCGACCTGGGGCACCCAGTTCGACTACCAAGTCGACACGGGGGTCGACTGGGGAGTCGACCTGGCCCCTGAGCCAGGTCGAACCCAGCCCCCCGGCTGGCCTAGTCTGTGCTTGGTCGAATTTCTGAGCCTTGCCTTGTCACTAGGGCTAGGTGTCAGCTCCTGATTGGTCTCTCCTTCAAACGAATGGCTAATATTAATCCAAGCTCCATCGACGGTCCTAATCAATTCACAAACTCTATAAAAAGGACCTAAGACTCCACCTAATTCATACAAATAAAAATAAAAATGAGACCGTCATGCTGTTGAGGAAGGACTAGGAGTAGCCGTCAAAATTGAGAGACGATTAGGAGACAATTCAAAAGCTTAAAGCAACGAAAATTAAATCAAAACAACGCCTACAACAAAGGATAACATCTCCAAATTCAGAATTCAGATTCCTGAATTGAAGATTCGTCATACGTTGTAAGTAGAGTGCTATTCCGATGTGAATGAATAATTGTGTTTTTATTTGTGTAAAATGAAAAATAGAATTGTACTTAATTTGTGGTGATAATAATTCATAATTGTATATTGCTATGATTCTAATCGATTTGGGATGTTGTGGTATAACGATTGGATATTTGCAAGTATGTGATTCATGTTAAAAGTTAACAACTACATGTCTATGGTAGTTTATTACAACACCTATTGGACAATTGCAAGTATACGATTCATGTTGAAAGTTAACGACTATATGTTTGTGGTAGTTTATTTGAGATTCATGCGAGTATATGGTTCACTATTATGCCAACATGATGTATATTTTTATGATCATATTTAGTGTAATTGGATCCATTCGAGTATTATGATTCATATGAATTTATGTTGGAATTGGCATCATGATTCAAGTGTAAAACCATACTTTTGTATTAGAGACAAAAGTAAGCATCTTTGTGAACTTGTGTTGACTCTATGAACATGACTAAACTATGTTTGGTGTTATGCCTAATTGAAAAACATGTTTTAGGCCTATGTTGTTATCAAAATCATATGATAATATATGTGACACATAATTAAGTTAGATTTACATTCCAATTGCAAGTTTACATGAATAGACTAAAAACCATGATTTCATGTTTAGGTATGTTTATGCCATGATTATATGAATAGATCAAAAACCATGATTTCATGTTTAGGTATGTTTATGCCATGATTATATGAATAGATCAAAAACCATGATTCATGTTTAGGTATGTTTATGCCATGATTATATGCTATTACAATGCAAATTCACAAGTGCCTAATTCATGTTAATTAGATCGTTATGTTGCAAGTTCATGCGTTCACACTCCCCTTTTGATGTTACTTAGAATATATATATAAACACCATGTTCTAAGCCTCCCCTTTTTCATGTGGCTAAGTTGGGTTTAAATGTTAAACCGAACATATGTTATATTATAGCAAACGTAAGGACGGGGGTAATGACGTTGGGTTAAAAATATAAACATATGTGTTGGCATGTTTGACGAATGCCAACGACCTTGAAAACAATTAAGTGGTATAAATTAATTTTACCAAATAAAGATGAATTTGAATAATGGGCCGCAAATATTTACATAAAAAAAGAAAAGAGACAAAATATGTAAATATAGAAAATACGATGTGTTTAACCCGAGGTTGGATTGAGTTGTGATGTAAACCTGCCCGGAACCGCCCGGTTGTCCAGTAGTCACAACAATACCTATCCAATGTGGGTGGTTAAACATTGAGCCCAATAAAGACCCGAGGTTAGACTGAGTCGTGACGTAAGACTGCCCAGAACCAACCGGCAACAGGCAGTCACAACAATACCTGTCTAATGTGAGAGGTCGAGGCTTTAATAAGACAATTAAGGATGAGTCAGGATTGATAGGATTAAGTAAATTGAATTAATACTTAATCAAAATGGAACATGCTAAACTATACAGACTGATTGGGGGTTAGGTTTACAAAACACTTAACCAACTTAGCATGTTGGCTAGAAATATAAAACCTAGTAGCGGGGGACCCTTTTCAGCAGTAACCCTACAAGGTGTATTAGGATACCCTGAACAAGGCAGGGTGGGGCACGATTACTGGGCTGACTGTAAGAGGTCAAATCGAAGGCGGTGGTGCAGCAGTGTAGGTTCTAACGGGGTGCGGGCGTGCACACACTCCGGCGCAGAAAAATAAGGCACTGGGCACCAGTAGTATACATGTGCATTCTAGAACTGTGTCGGGCCGCCACCATGGGACTTGATACACCCCATGGCGGGACCAGCATAGGTAACTACAACAACGGGGGCCGTAAGACACATGTAACCATGCGAGTAGGAGCCGATCATCAGAAATGGATCACTTCCCCCTGATTATGGGGTGCCTGTTGGGAACTAGTTTATAGGGGTGCAGAGATTAATATGGGGTACGATAGTATATTCGACTCTAGACAACTTAACTTAGTTTATGGTGCTTTCCCATTTCCAGTTTATACTTATCATGCCCAATTCTTTATTCATAGACTGAATAGTCCTAGACTTACTCAGGCTTTATGTCTGACTCTACTTTTCTTTCGTCTTCTTTTCTTTTGTTCCCCCCCCCCCTAGGTCCACAGGGAGGGAATACCGCAGCTTGACCAGTTTTTACATCCAGCTTGAAGAGAAAGAATGTATTGCTTGGATCTCTTTCGTTTTGGACTATGGCTTTGGACAGCAATTATGGGACTTATGCAGTTTACTTATGTTTTTATGCTTCTTTAAATAATGAAATCAAGACAGTTATGAAAATGTAATTTTTTTTGGAAGTATTGTAAGACAATTATGGCATGGTTTGTGTAACACGTATTTTGATGAAATAAAAAGTTGCTGTTGTTTTCCGCTGTTCAAAAATATGTGTTCTTATATCTGTCTTGTGTATCTGTGACTTATACTTATAAACCTCCACCAAAATTAGGGCATTCCCTTCGAGAGTGACCCTAACAGAGGTGGGGTGTTTCACAATGTATATCTCCCATGATTTTAATTATAAAATTCCTTTTTGTTTATAATATTCTATTTTAAGTTCGTTTCATTATCGAATTCTATATATATCGATATATCGATTTCAGGTTTATCAAATCTTCTTAAAAATATTCTAACTCCTTAAATTTCTGGAAAAATTTGCCATAACCTCCTTTGTATGGAGTTACCGGAAAATTTCAAACCTTGCCACACAGGCCCTCTCCAATCAAAAAGAAAAAGGAAAAGCCAAGCGGCTAGCCGATACGGCGCATAAAATCTCATATTCAATTTAAATACGTACCTTTTTGTCGAGCAGTATATTTATACTCTTCCATTACTTCATTCTATACCTGCTTAATATATACCTAAACATTCTAATTCATTCCAACTCAATCTAATTGTTTTAACTCAATTTGTTAATTCATTTGCTAATTCACACCTTTGCCTATTTCACTTTCATATTTGAAATAAATATTTTTACTTTGAAAAAAATAAATTTCCCTTTTCAAATTCACGTTCGTATTTATATTTCCTGAATTTATCCAATGATAATTCATTTCACTTCACTTATAAACTACGTTTATAAATGAACTACTTGTTTTAATTATTAAAACAAGTTAATATTTCTATTCTATTCGAATTTCAAATTCTATTTTAGAAAAATAGAATTCCCTTTTTAAATTTGGAAATTTCCTTTTCATGACATTTTTAAATATCAATATCTAGGAGTCAGTGACATTCAACAATTCAAAACACCCAATTTATCAACCATAGGTTTTCAAACACATCATATACAACAATATATGTGATAACAAACAAACAATAGTATTTTTGAGGAATCCAGTTGGATTCCTCCAACCTGTTTCCCTGCATCCACAGACGCTAGCCAGCATATATAATACCCATCCTGCTTCATTGCAGGATATTGTGGTATAGGAGTTCATCCACTATCATAGCTTGGGGCGTATAGGGTCATCCGCTAATGATACTGCGGTCATCCGCTAATGATACTACGGGAATCCAACCACTAATATATATAATAACCACAACAACCAATCCTAAATAACTAATATATTTTTATAATAGCCACAAAAATATTTCAGTGCATGCAAACAACCAATGAACAATTATTTTAATGAATAAAATAATTCTAAATAAAAATATTCATGAAATTTACTCACCGGTATTTTCCATTGCTGAATATCCTGTTTTAAATTCCGTATCCTCGGCTACGAACACACTCAAATGAAATTTATCGTGTACCTACGATTATTTATTTTAATTTTAACAATTAAACAATTTTTAATTAAATTAACTAAAATAAAATAAATAAATTAAACCAAGTATTTTAAATTTTGAAATAACATATACCTCGCTTCCTTGCGAATTACTTGATCAGTCCCTGAAACAAATCCCCGGACATCTCACAAACAACACACTTTGGCATTTCCCCAAACCTTTATACTTTAAATCTCCTTCTCTGTCCTATCACTCCATCACCTTAAATAATCAGTAAATCCTTTTTCTCCAAATCAAGAATCTGCTTCAGACCATATACCAAACCCATCATAAAAAACCAAATTGTACATCACCACAACTAAAGACCTACAACTCGCCTACCACCCCCTTTGAACAACTTGTGAACTTCAATTCAATCCTATTGCTTCTTCAAATTGTATTCACGGTTTCACCGCCTTCTACAGGATAGCAACAGCAATATTCACTAACCACTCTTACATTTCCTCATCGCATCCCGACATTCAAGCATAATACTTTACAGCTCGTGAATACTAATAGATCTAACTCCTTCCATCACCACAGTTAAACTCCATCGTATTCACCCCATTCCACACAGCAGCGATGCAAACCCAAATCGACATTATTATTGCACTCGATAGCTGATGAGACTCGTCGGGCATTGGCCAACGCCACAGCTATCCAGACCTCATCGCGATCCTGAATTCGAACATCCCTACAACGCCCTAACTCCAAAACTCCATCACGCCTCAGAATCTCCGATTTGCTATAACACAAAATCGAGACTTTCAAACTCGATTACAAGGACGATGACCATACGTTTTTGAACAAATTTACATTAAACGATGGTGATAAACGAGGGCTTCGTTGGCTTTAAAGGGGATGACCCTATTTTCTGGAGCTTTTGTTTTGATTCCAACAGAGAAAGGAACCTCAACTTATAGAAGAACAAAGATGGAATAGAAGGAGGGGAAGTGAACGCATTAGTTATAAACGTGGATACTTCAACACTAAAGAATTAAAGGTGGGTGTTTACTAGGTAGGTTTTATCTGATACGGTGTTTATTCAATTTTAAACTACCTCATGACCCCGAACTCCTTTCTGAACCCAACAACTGACATTCCTAGGGTAAAACCGCTATTCTAAACGCACTGGGACAGGTATTAAAACCCCATTTGATCATATGGAGAAGATATTAATTTAAACTGATTTAAATTAATTTTAAAATAATTAATTCTTCGATAATCAATTAATATTATTATTATTCAAACAGGAGTTTGAATTGATTATCTGAACTGTTTCCAATTCAGTGTTGACTTTGAATTCAAATAAATTCAATTTTGTATTTCGATAATTATATATATTTGAAATAAATCATATTTCGATTTTTAAATCGATAACTAAATATAAAAATTCATTTATATTCTCAAATCAATATTTAAAATAAATATTAAATATTCAAAATTAATCGACCAGAAATCCGAGTCGTTACATTCTTCCTCTCTTAAAAGAATTTCGTCCCCGAAATTAGTAAGGTAGGAAAAATGCTTCAGAACCATTATCTTTCCATAACTCATTTATGTTGAACTCAACTCTTCATATTTCTACAACTTTTAGTTCGACCAAAACTTTTGGTTTCCATTTACATTGAACATCATATATGCTCACATTCAATTAATCTGAATGACTTACACTCAATTCATATTTAATTCATATTGGTTTAACACCAGTTTATGCAAATTGATTCTTATCAGTTTACTTACTTCAATTCATTTAACTTGCTTAAGTTAAATTTAAATTCCAAAATTCAAATTCCAAGGTTTTTATTTCAGTGCATTTGAAATCATATATGTCTATACATATATATCCATAACCAATTTTCAAATTCAAAACATTTGAATTTTCCAAAACAACTTGTTTTCTTTTTGACAAATTTCCATCAAAAACTTTTCTAAGGTAGCAATCCATCACTTAGAAACTCGGAAATGAACACTGATGATGTCGCGATCATCATCAGAATTATTTCTCAGCCACTAAAGTGAGTTCAGTGCTTTATCACTTTGAAAATCCACTCAAATATGATTTTGATTTAAAACCCTTGCAAAACAAAGCTATATTATTTTAATATACTTTAGAAAATAATTTCAAACTTCCCAGGATTTAAAATTCCAAATTCCAATTTGAATTAAATTTTAATTCATCTCATTTGTATATTTAATTCATATAAAAATTCTATTTGGTTATAAATAACGAATCCAATTTTATAATCTTATTTGATTATAATAATATCAATCAACTCATCCATATATTATAATAATTTAAGAAAATTATTCCTTTTCTATCAAAGTAGAATTTTAGGTAAAATTATTTCATTTACCCACCTAAGAACAATATTGTGTTCAATCTTCTGTTCAAGTATTTACAAACTCTTATCGATGTCATGGCGTCCCACGATTCGATCAAAATTCATAAACTACTCCACAGACAAGTCAACACAATGTAAAACATTTGTTTTAATCAATTAACAAATACGCTCTCTCGTACATATACACCCAACTCATTCTAGGGTACTGCTGACCCTATCTCTAATGAGCACAGTCCCACCAAAGCCTAGGTATTCGCTCAACCTAAGCTCTGATACCAACTGTAATGGCCCACAAATCTGTACTATCTGAGTTGACTAAATACAACACACGTCCAACCCAAATTGCACAGAAACACGAGTCATTATTGAAAGAAGATAGAGGGTGAGAATAGATAAGTTAGAAACTTAGAATAGAAGAAGAAGAAGAACATAAACCAACACAGAATCTCACATCGCAGCGGAATAAAATATAATATATAACAGCTTTTGAAATACAAAGTTTAACTGTACATACATACATCATATCAGAGCACAACACTTACAATATAGCGGAAATAACACTAGATAGCTAACGCTGAAGCCTCCTACTCCAAGCTCCTCCAAGTATCAGAGAATACCTGAACTACTTGACTGCCCGTACAAATTTGGGCACCAAGAGTTTTAGGGAAACATAGAAAATAAACCCCGGGTCAGTCATGGGACTGGTATGAGTAAACAGTTTTTAACATCTTTAGGAAATAAACGATATCTCATAAGACCACGTCGTATAACATGGAACAGGTTTTTCCCCCATAAGTATCCAAAACGATCTTTATATCAAAACTCTTTTGATATTATAATAGTGTCTAAATCAAATAAATAGAATCTTAGTGGAACACTCGCATCTCACGTTCCACATACATAAATAAATCAAAACCGCGGGCGCTTATTGGGTAATGAATTTCCAACTATGATAAGGTATGGAACCACCTTCAGCTAGTGTATCTCTAGAGGAGAATACACCGAGTTCAACAAGAACATCTTGTAACCCAGCCACATATGACCGACCACTCATTTCGCTTGAGTATATCGAATGTATATCACCAAAGGTTGGGATCAGCAACCGTTTCCCGAAAGGGACAACATCGAATATAGTAAGGATTAAATGATTCTCTATATAGGTGATAATACACCATAATGGGAGCTACCACATAGGCAGGCTGCATGCCCGATTTTTTTCATTTCCCAGTTGTTAAGGCCTAAGACTACACTTACTTGCCATTCATTGATAACACAATCACTTTGAATGCCACATTGTCAGATCCGTTAATCATTTATTGATTTGCACAAATATATTCTGGATATTATGCTAAGGGAATAAATCCGTTGCCACCATATATATTCATACAGACCAACATATTCGATTATTGGAAATAATTTGTCAGGCATTGTCCATATAAGTTCGTTCTGGGATTGAACGAAACCGAAGGCACAATTTCTGTTAATAGAAAAAGCCGTTGCACTCTAGTCCATCTTCAATATATTCAACATGTTTGGTTTGCAACGCTTATGACAATACGGAGTGGTTCTTTGGATAATAATACAACCGGTCTCTCCATATTAACAATGTTAAAATGGTCAAAAACTTTGATAGTCGGTGATTTAACTATCAAATAAAAAATGTCCGTGTACACACAACGTTTTTATTTCCAAATGGGATTATCGATCAAATCCTCAAACATATATATATATATATATTCATATTTCCTATTTTTTATATTAAGAAAATATATGTTATTAACTTTGGAAAACATTCCCATTGCATATTTACATATCACTATTCTTCCACATCTATCAGACTCTAACTGTAAACTAGTAACAGAACAACTTCCTAAGTATAAACCCCGAAGGCCAAAACCAACATCAGATCGATACTCAAAAAGTCGTTCAACTCAACTAATTTCCAGTCAGTTTCTAATTATTCTTAACTATGTTTCTTTAACTCCATTTGATTAACTTCTTATCAACACGATCATTTTAAATCTGCAAATCATTTTCTTTTAAATCATCGTTCACTTTAAAACGTATATCTCCCAAGATTTTATTTATAAAATTCCTTTTCGTTTATAATATTCTATTTTAAGTTTGTTTCATTATCGAATTCTATATATATATATATATCGATATATCGATTTCTAGTTTATCAAATCTTCTTAAAAAATTCTAACTCCTTAAATTTTCAGAAAAATTCGCCATAACCTCCTTTGTGCGGGGTTATCGGAAAAATTCAAACCTTGCTACACAGGCCCTCTCCAATCAAAAAGAAAAAGGAAAAACCAAGCGGCTAGCCGATATGACGCATAAAATCTCATATTCAATTTAAATACGTACGTTTTTGTCGAGCATTATATTTATACTCTTCCATTACTTCATTCTATACCTGCTTAATATATATCTAAACATTATAATTCATTCCAACTCAATCTAATTGTTTTAACTCAATTTGTTAATTCATTTGCTAATTCACACCTTTGCCTATTTCACTTTCATATTTGAAATAAATATTTTTACTTTGAAAAAAAATAAATTTCCCATTTCAAATTCACGTTCGTATTTATATTTCCTGAATTTATCCAATGATAATTCATTTCACTTCATTTATAAATGAACTACTTGTTTTAATTATTAAAACAAGTTAATATTTCTATTCTATTCGAATTTCAAATTCTATTTTAGAAAAATAGAATTCCCTTTTTAAATCTGAAAATTTCCTTTTCATGATATTTTTAAATATCAATATTTAGGAGCCAGTGACATTCAACAATTCAAAACACCCAATTTACCAACCATAGGTTTTCAAACACATCATATATAACAATATATGTGATAACAAACAAATAATAGTATTTTTGAGGAATCCAGTTAGATTCCTCCAACCTGTTTCCCTGCATCCACAGACATTAGCCAACATAAATAATACCCATCCTGCTTCATGGTAGGATGTCGTGATATAAAATTTCATCCACTATCATAGCGTGGGGTGTATAGGGTCATCCACTAATGATACTGCGGGCATCCGCTAATGATACTGCGGGAATCCAACCACTAATATATATATAATAACCACAACAACTAATCCTAAATAACTAATATATTTTTATAATAGCCAAAAAATATTTTAGTGCATGCAAACAACCAACGAACAATTATTTTAAAGAATAAAATAACTAAATAAAAATATTAGTGAGATTTACTCACCGGAATTTTCCATTGTTGAATATCCTGTTTTAAATTCCATATCCTCGGATACGAACCCACTCAAATGAAATTTATCGTGTACCTACGATTATTTATTTTAATTTTAACGATTAAACAATTTTTAACTAAATTAACTAAAATAAATAAATAAAAAAATAAATTATACTAAGTATTTTAAATTTTGAAATAACATATACCTCGCTTCCTTGCGAATTACTTGATCAGTCCCTGAAACAATTCCTCGGACATCTCCACAAACAGCACACTTTGGCATTTCCCCAAACCTTTACACTTTAAATCTCCTTCTCTTTGTCCTATCACTCCATCACCTTAAATAATCAGTAAATCCTTTTTCTCCAAATCAGGAATCTGCTTCAGACCATATACCAAACCCATCATAAAAATCCAAATTATACATCACCACAACTAAAGACCTTCAACTCGCCTACCACTCCCTTTGAAAAACTTGTGAACTTCAATTCAATCCTACCTGCTATTGCTTCTTCAAATTGCATTCATGGTTTCACTGCCTTCTACAGGATAGCGACAACAATATTCACTAACCACTCTTACATTTTCTCATCGCTTCCCGACATTCATGCCTAATACTTTACAACTTGGGAATATTAATAGATCGAACTCCATCCATCACCATAGTTAAACTCCGTCGTATTCACCCCACTCCATACAGCAGCGATGTAAATTAACTTCTAATCCCACCAAAAATTCACATTAGAAGCTACTCAACTCACTCCACCCCAGTCTAAACCCTGATTTTTGAAATCCGTGACCATTTTCCCAAAAGAAAAACCAAATCGACATTATTGTCGCACTCAATAGCTGATGAGACTCGTCGGGCATTGACCAACACCGTAACCATCTAGACCTCGTCGTGATCCTGAATTCGAACATCCCAACAACGTCCTAACTCCAAAACTCCATCACGCCTCAGAATCTCCGATTTGCTATAACCCAAAATCGAGCCTTTCACACTCGATTGCAAGGACGATGACCATACGGGTCTGAACAAATTTACATTAAATGATAGTGATAAATGAGGGCTTCGATGGCTTTAAAAGGGACAACCCTTTTTTCTGGAGCTTTTGTTTTGATTCCAATAGAGAAAGGAATCGGGATTTATAGAAGAACAAAGATGGAATAGAAGGACGGGAAGTGAGCGCGTTAGTTATAAACGTGGATACTTCAGCACTAAAGAATTAAAGGTGGGTGTTTACTAGGTAGGTTTTATCTGATACGGTGTTCATTCAATTTTAAACTACCCCGTGACCCTGAACTCCTTTCTGAACCCAACAACTGACATTCCTAGGGTAAAACCGATATTCTGAACACACTGGGACAGGTATCGAAACCCCATTTGATTATATGGAGAAGATATTAATTTAAATTGATTTAAATTAATTTTGAAACAATTAATTCTTTGATAATCAATTAATATTATTATTCTTATTCAAACAGGAGTTTGAATTGATTATCTAAACTGTTTCCAATTCAGTGTTGACTTTGAATTCAAATAAATTCAATTTCATATTTCGATAATTATATATATTCGAAATAAATCATATTTCGATTTTTAAATTGATGACTAAATATAAAAATTCATTTATATTCTCAAATCAATATTTAAAATAAATATTAAATATTCAAAATTAATCGACCAGAAATCCGGGTCGTTACAACAAATGAACTCTGTTTTCGACAAAACTAATTTTGTTGGATCCGGAATATTAAATTATTATTAGATTTCAATTTTCATGATTTTTGGAGTCAGTGTGTGGCCGTACGATTTTTAATGTGAAAAACAACCGATAATTTAAGCTTTAAAAATACGTTGTGTGAGCAAATGGATTCGGAATTCAACGAACCAAGTTTTGTTAGGTCCGTAATGTCGGACTGTAGTTGTATGTTTGTTTTCAACAAATTTGGATATCGTATGTGTTTATAGGAAAGTTTAATTGACAAGAACAAATAATGATAGACTAAAATGGAATATAATTCGAATATAAAAATATTAAAATCCTCCTATAAGTACCACTACCATCCTCTAACCCTAAACCATTTTCTCTGAAACCAGAAACCGGCCTCAATCCTCCTCTTGAAATCATGAACTTCTAAATCCATTTTAAATCGTAGAAAAATCTTAAAAATCAGAAGATGATATTTTTGAGTTTTATAAGCATTGATCTTCATCTGTATGTATTTCGAAGGGTGCGACTTCATGTTTGGGAGCTCATCATTTTACAGTATGAGCTATGGTTGGTAAATGCGAGAATTCGGGGCTTTAATTCAGGAAGTTGAGGTTGTATTGGTTATTGTGGAGGCGTCTTGCATCTGGTGACAAGATTTTGGGGGAGTTGGTAGAAATTGTTATCGCAGGTTGTACTGTAGGCGAGGTTTCAAGCTGGAGATCGGATCAGGGAAGGAGGATTCGAGTTTTACCAAAATGGTATGGGTAGATAGAGATTGTCATGAGGACTTAAACGGTGTTATTGGTTTTGATTTTTGGTGTGAATCCATGATAAATGGACCTGTACTTTTGCTGTAGCGAGAAGCTGGAGGCTTAAGGACTCAGGTTGTTCGAGTTCGATCATTTTAACGTGAGTAGATGGAGGAGTTGAAGAGGAAATCAGTAGTGGTGGTCATGTGTGTTTTTGATGAAGAACGATGGTGGGAAGCAAAGTTTAATTGAAGGAATGACCATGAGAAACTAGTTCGAAGTATTAAGGACGGGGAAGAAGGGTGAGTGTGTAAATGGTGGGTTAGAATGTTGGCTTGGGTCGAGGGTTTGTGGGTAAGCCCAATTGTTGTTGAAATGGTTTTAGCTTGGGAACTAATGATCAAATTTTGCTGATGGTTTTCAAAATAACAAGGAAGGGATTTATAGGAGCACGACATTTTGAGAGATGAGGAAGACTGGGTTATAACAGGAAGTGGGTTTGGGCTTTAACAACAGTGAATGGGTCGGGAAAAGAAAAGAAAGGTTAAAGCCCATTATAATAATATAAATCCATGTTTTATTTTAATTTAAATTTGTACAAACTTATTTATATCATATCTAATTCATACGAAATCGAACAAAACAGGATCCGTTGGGATCGATTGAATGAGGGCTACAACATGGAACTCACTGGGAGTGAATTGGAGCTCATGACAATTTATAGCTAAATAAATTATCTGTCTGAATCAACCGACAATTATCGTTATTTAACGATGATGTCCAATGTGAGTAAAATTCACTAACTCTACCAGTTTATATTTTTATAAACATAATCTAGTGTTGATAAATGATGATCGATTGCTATGTGATGATTGTTTGGTTGAATTGCTGATTTAGTGATTGAAATTACAGATAACGATATATATATATATATATATATAAATCGTTAATCAAATATTGATTTTTGTTTATCAGAATATTTCATAGTGAAATGAAATTGATGTTATTTATATTATTTAACATCTGTGGATGCAGGGAAACAGGTTGGAGGGATCCAACTGGATTCCTCAATATTTATAATACTGTTTGTTTTCATATATTGTGATATATAATATGTGATTGATTATAGGTGTGTAGATGATGTTGATCATGTTATTTGGTATTTTAAAAATTATATAAATTATTAGAATGTATAAAAGGAAAATTTCAAAGTGAATATTGAAAATAAAGGATTTATATAAAATGAATAGAATTATATAAAAGGATTTATATAAATGAATAGAATTATATAAAAGGATTTATATAAAATGAGTAGAATTATATAAAAGGATTTATATAAAATGAATAGGATTATATAAAAGGATTTATATAAAATGAATAGGATTATATAAAAGGATTTATATAAAATAAATTGAATTACTGAAATTAGAAACTGACTAGAAATTAGTTGAGTTGAATGGCTTTCTGGGTATCGATCTGATGTTGGTTTCGGCCTTCGGGGTTTATACTTGGGAAGTTGTTCTCTTACTAGTTTACAGTTAGAGACTGATAGAGGTGGGAAGATATTGATGCATGAATCAGAAATGAAAACGTTTTCCAAAGTTAATAACGTATATTTTCTAATTTTAGAAAATAAGGAATTTATGAATATATAGAAACAATAAATGAGAAATTGGGAAATGAAATGATGATTGATTGGTAAGATTTCCATTTGGGAATACGACTATTGCTTGTACACATGTTTTCCTTTAATAGTTAAATCACCGACTATTAAAGATTTTGACCATTTTCGTTGTTAATACAGAGAGACCAGGATCAGATATATTATCTGAAAACCACTCTGTATGGCACTAGCGTTGTGAATCAAATATGATGAAGATAATTGAAGACGGAGTTATGTAAGGACTATTTAGTAAATCGTAGGAAGAAATTTCCAAAGATGGATTTACATAATAGTACCTTAGTTCTGTCTAGTCCTAAGACGACCTTTATGGAAGAATGTCTGACAGAGTATATTTTATAGATCGCGTAAGTTGATATCTTCAAACGTATTTACGTTTAGTGGCGGAGGAATTCGTTTCTCTTAGCTTATACCCGTGGTATTTTTGGGGAAATCAATTTGTGATTTGGCGGGTATGACGATGTGACATTTAAAGTAAATAAAGGTGTGATATATATGTTATGACCTCTAGCCTCACAACCAGGAAATGGTATAAAATCGGGTAGGTCGCGTGGCTAAGTGGTTAGCTGCCAATTAGGGTGTATTTTGACCTAATCTGAGACGGCCCCATACCCCGTACGGACGGCGGCAAGGGTAATCTTTGGAATATAACACATAAACAGATAATAGCAGAACAGAAATAAATAAATACGCCAAATAATGAACAATAGAATATACTGGATAAACGTAATCATCAGAGTTACACAGTATACAGGATCATACTTAGTACAAATACAGTTCAGCTATACATAAATGTCTACAGCGGAAAACAAACATAATATGTACAATAGGAGCTGAACAGCATAAAATAGATAAATGATAGAATCCATCTTCAGCTCCAGCTATCCAGAAAAAGCTTGCTAAAAACCTGAACACAAGGCTGGCCGTGTAGAAAGAGGGGCACCCGAGTTTGAATGTGAAACAAACTACGAGTCAGTCATGGGACTGGTATGAGAAATCTACTTAACACATTTACAATATGGCTAATCACAGGACCACGCCACTTTCGTGGAACGGGTTTACTCCATCGGATTGCCAGTGCTTTAAAACAAATAATTCTTTTAAACATCACAATGCTTTTTATAAAAATGAAACCAGTATAAGACTCAGTTCCCATCACACAATGCAACGCAAACCAGAGGATAGAGTTTTTACCTTATAACGGCCAAAATATGCTTGATACGAATAAAACAAAAGCATTTGATATTATTACTAGTGTTTATATGTTTCAAAAACAATTTCAAATCATAACTATCAATCATAGATGGCATTAATGCCTCATACCACTATGTCGCCATATATAGGTATACAATCAAAACTGCAAGTCACGTATTTGGAAATTGGATTTCTGTCATGAACCAAGGCAAAAGATAGTCCTTACCGAATTCGAGACGCTCTAGCCCGTGTCTCAGGCACAGCCGCAACCGTACCTTGGATCGTCAGGGCCGGTCCACACGGAGTGGATTATAATGCCTGAACAATGCGTTTCCCTGCCCTATGGGGCGTCAATGAGCCAACGAATGACTCCATTGGACCCGGATCGTCCGATCTAACCGAGGCGCCTCGCAACAGTAACAACCACATAAGTCAAAATCGTCAGGGCGCGTAAAACCACTGACGCCACTTCTAGCTAGAAAGAAACGCATGTCCCTCCCCTTGAGGTCCTCTCCCATTTCTGGTTCATACCGGGGTGAGAGGCTCGCGAATTCACGTTATACACAAAGCTATGCCACACAGGCGGTGCTTTGATCATCACCACAAGACTTTGCTTTTCACTAGAAGCCCTGATCACTGCATCTTAGCATGCCACACAGGCAATTCACACCATGCAACTGATGGCTATCAATCGCACAGAATAGATTCCAATTTTCGACCCACAATCCATTTACAAGTCCGTTCTGGGTCTGAACGAAACCAGAGGCACTATATACCTCGCAAACCCATCGATCTCCACGTACATCTGGATGATCACCACTCATTATCCATATTTCGGGATGCTTCCCAAACAGGACATCAGTTACCACCCAAACGAGGTGAAGATCTCCGGTCTTCGACCACCGTCTTCATCTTCAATTTCTTATCGTCGATTCAGTTATTCAGAATGGGATAGACCCGGCCTTTTTGAGCAACTCGCGTATATGATAAACAAGTGCAACACAAACATACACACGCCATATTCCAGTTCATTAGTCACTAACCGTAAATCAGTAAGAGAACGATTTCCCAAATATTAACCCCGAAGGCCGAAACCAACATCAGATCAAAATCCAGGAAACCGTTCGACTTAGCCAACCTTCAGTTAGTTTCTAAATTTCACTTCCATATCGTTTATAATATTTTATAACGATTTATCGCTATTTTTATTTATTTTAAAATAGCCAATTTATTCAAACGACGCTTCGGCCATAACGCGGCTGTGGCGCTGTTTTTCTTCAGATTTGATTTACACATATCTGAAAATCTAACCATTGGATCTTCAGAAAATTTACATCATTAGATAGATCTTTTCAAAACGAATCCAACGGTTCCAGTTTCGGGAAAATCCGACGGTCGGATCTCCCGGTATAATCGTTTAAAGTTTCGATTTCAAAATACGAACTACAGCGTCGTTATTCGATTTAATATAATTATATTTATATATTATATATAAATATAATCGATTCTGGCACTGTTTTTCTTCAGATTTGAATTAAACATTCCAGACAATCCAACCGTTGGATTTTCACAAAGTGGGTATCGTTGGGAAGATATTTCCAAAGAGAACCCAATGGTTTCGATTTCGGGAAAATCCGATGGTCGGATCTCCCGCACTAATCATTTGAAATCACGGTTTCAAAACACGAATTCCATATATTTTAATTCTATTTATATATATATATATATCGATTCTTCGCTTTCAAAGCTGTAATCTTTTCAAAGATTTGATAAAAAATGATATTTTTATCGAACAAACATTCACTTCGACACTTCACTATTTTTAACAACTCATGTGTACAGTAAAAATGTGATTTTTATTGTAAAACAATTCCTTTCAAAACACGATTATTTTATATAGTTCATATAGGTGATAAAAATATGATTTTTATGATAAAACATTTTATTTCAAACCAAGATTATTTTATATAGTTCATATTGATGATAAAAATTGGATTTTTATTATAAAACAATTTCTTTCAAAATACGAATACCATTCAACACATGAATTTCAATTCAACGAATGAATTTCAATTCAACACATGAAGGTTTTCTATAGTTTGTATATATAGAGTAAAGATGTGATTTTTATTGTTAAAACAATTTATTCAAAACACGAATACCATTCAACACATGAATTTCAATTCAACGAATGAATTTCGATTCAACACATGAAGGTTTTCTATAGTTTGTATATATAGAGTAAAAATGTGATTTTTATTGTTAAAACAATTTATTCAAAACACGAATACCATTCAACAAATGAATTTCAATTCAACGAATGAATTTCGATCCAACACATGAAGGTTTTCTATAGTTTGTATATATTGTTAGATCAAAATTTGGACATAACACCCAAATTGTTCTGAATCTTGTAGAATTTTAACTGAAGAACGAAGAAAAAGAAAATAACACTCAGAATTTATAGTGGTTCAGCGTTAATGAGCCTACGTCAACTTTATATGTTATTGATTATATCTCGAATGCTGGTACAATCAATGATTTCTCTCTAGCTCACTTTTACAATTGTGATTTCTCTCAGTAATCTAGTAATAAAACTGATAAGAAATGGTAGTATGACAATAATGGCGGAATCAGTCCTCAATATTGCCAAAAAGATCCCAAAAAATGCCAAGCTCCGGGCTATTTATAGCTGATTTTGTCAGGCGGGCCGTGATAACACGTGGCACGAATCCCGAGAACATCGGATCGCATCGCTACCGTTGAAGAATTAGTCAAATTAGCCGTTGTAGACAGGTGTCGCGATCCCCTTGAAAATCGGATCGTACAAATGGGGAGAATCGGTCAAAATGACGGTTTGGGACACGTGTCGCTGGATCCATACGTCTAGGATCGCTGAAGACTTGCTCGTGTTTGAACGGGTCAGAGGCTCCGCCATGCATCAGGGGATCGGATCTGTCTATTCTGGGCAATAATACATGTACGGATCGAATCGCATAGAGGTCTCGTTTCGCTGATGAAGTAGGGGCGATCCGATGGTGTGATCCAATGAGGGGCGATCCGATCGCGCGATCCAATGAGGGGCGATCCGATCGTGCGATCCAATGAGGGGCGATCCGATCCTTCATGCTCTTAGGGAACGCAGTTTCATACTTTCTTCTTATGAATGAACCTGGATGGCTTGGTCAAAAAGCTAGCCAACATTTTGCCCCCTCGAAGTATGTTTTATCGATGATGGAACATGCTTCGAAGCTATAGAATCATCTTTTCACAACGAGTCGCAAATCTGTGAACGATTCCTTTTCTGGGACTTTTCAGAGTCTTCATCACTGGACCTGTCGGTCATTTATCGATTCGTATCGCGTAGTCGAGTCGCGGTCCGTTAGCAAGCCATTCGTCTCGTTCTTTGGTGAGCACTTGGGCTTCTTCACGGAACGGAACGAAATGGTCTTCTCTCCGAGACGTGGTGGGCTTTTGGTTCGCGGCCCGTCTACTTTGGCGGATCGAATAAGACAAAAAAGGGGAGACAAACGGTCGCCCTTTTGCCTATATAAGTCGACCCTCCTCTTCACTTTCTTCCTTCTTCCTTCTTTCGTATCGTATCGCCTGCATCATTGAGGAAAAACCCTTGTTTTTCAAACCTCCAAAAATCTGATTGTTTTCCCTATTTTTAGAAAGGTAATTCTACCGAAAGCACCCTTATTCGATATCGCTCTTGTTTTTATAAATTTTTCGACTGGTTTGAGGGAAGAAACGATGAAATGTTGTGATTTTTGGGGGAACCAGCGAGGCGCCATGGCTAATAGGTTCAGAGGTTAGAGTTTGAAAATGAGAAGGAGAGGAGGAAAATGGAGGAGGAAGGAGAAGAAAGAAGACCGGTTCGGATCGTGGGCAAGGAGAGGAGAGGAATAAGATGAAGGCGAGTGGCGAGACGGAGGGTCGTGGTGACGGCAGAGACGTGTATTGTGGGGGGCCGCAGCGATTCGGCAAAGACCCCGATCACTCAATTTCACGATACGTGAGGGGGCGATCCCTCCGCCCTACGATTCGAAGGAGGGCGATCCCTCTACCCTGCGATCCGAAGGAGGGCGATCCCTCTATCCTGCGATCCAAAGGAGGGCGAACTGTCATACACATCGCGGTCCAACTCGTAGTTCACGATCCAAACAAACTTTGAACCTTAGACGATGCCTTGTCACCATAAAATTCTGAACAGTTAGGCTAGGGCCTTGATTTGGACTTTTTGGACTAAACGACCACATAATTTAACTGCATATGACGACTAATATTTTGATGATCTTGATAGATTTTACGCTTTATCTTTAATGCATGCACAAGCACGTACACCGACACTTGCACACACGGGGGACGGGTAGTTTTAATCTTATTTTTCATGTTTTCTCGCCTAGCAGTAATGTTGGATAATCAATCTTCTTCAAGATCCGCTACAGAAACGGAGTCCGAGGTTCTTGAGCAATACAACCCTGAGGTCCCTCCAATTAACCCAGGAGGTGAAGATTCTGGCTCTGAATACGAGGCAACGGAATCAAATCCGTCTGAAAGTACTTCATCTGGTGAAGAATCTGAGATAGACAGGCGAGCTCCCGACGAGATTCCAGGTGCGCTCGGAATAGATAAATTTTTTGATTCTTTAGCATCTAAACTCGATGATATAAAGCTTAAAAGAATCTGCCTGAGACACGAGATCCCTTGGGATGATGTCATGACACCCGGTAGCGAAGATAGACCCGACTTAGCTCCGGAAGGGTATATGGCAATCAGTCGGACCATGTGCTTGGTAGGAGCTATTCCTCCGTTTCCTTCAATCGTCATCGAGACTTTAAAACGACTGGGTATCGCTCCGATGCAACTTCATCCTAATGCCTACGCATCTCTATACACCTTATATATTGCATATGCGTAGATCCTACACACCGGACTCACATTCAGAGATTTGACTTTCTTCTTTCTCTTCAAGCATCGTTCCTCGGCAACCCCAAACTTCTCTTTCTTTGAATCGGTGGTGAATTGGAAAGTCTTGTATGATGGATATAGCAATATAGGGGATCCTAAGTCTGATTGGTTCTATATAAAGAAACAGGCCGGATGCTCAAGAAGATGGCTTAAATCAAGTAAACTTCAAGCTTTTAACTGAATATCTTGTTCAAGAAGTCGAAGTATTAACATTCTTCCTCCTTTTTCTTTGTCTTAAACAGATCACGTCTTCCCAAAAACGAAGGGTCCGTTATACAACAATCGATTGTCTATTCTTCTTCAAAGCAGGTCTGACTTTCTAAGGATCAAAAAATGCATTACTGATGAGAATCTTCATAAGCATCATCTTCTGGATGTAAGATTTGGACTTGGCGCTGGCGGCAAACCCTATAAGTACGTGCCCCCAACGGAGGGAGAGGGAACATCGCAAGCAATAGAAACAACTAAGTTCCGCAAGAGTCCTTCCCCGATAGTCATCCAAGACGATGAGGATCTGAATATATACAAAGGGGATGAGGCCCGTGGTTACAAGTCCAAGGAAATTCCAGTTTCTACTCCAATCGAATCCACTGCTCCCGATGACTTGACAGACGAGCTGCTATTCAAAGAACTGAGCAAGATTCCTCTGCCCGATGATGTTTATACAGAGAGGGACTTTGAAGGGGAGCCATTCTTCCCTGGTTCTGAGGAGGCCATCGCTCCAACTAGAGAACAAGAAACTAGTCAGATGAGCCTGTCTTCAGGCCCGGGTCTGTTAGGGGGAATTATATGGGATGCACAAATCACACACACTATCTGACCCCGCACTCTTATAGCGTCAGTATTCAAGGTTTTAATATGCTCTTTTCTTTTTTGCAGGAAAGATGTCCCACAGGCGATCATATCCTTATCGTTCCCTGCGTGAGGGCACACCCAGTCTTCATCCGGGTACTGAACGTTCTTGCGGCCCTTCTCACAAGCCGACTTCCTCGCAACCCCGGTCTCCACCAAAATCGACCTCTGCCAAGCCTTCCAGTTATCCGGTAGTTCCTGCAGGGGGGAAGAAACTTCATAAAGAGTTAACTCCTCCAAAGAGTGCACATTCCCACAGCAGGTCATCAAAAAGGCATAACGAATCTAAAGATAGAAGCAAAGATCCAATCAAAGAGTCTGAAAAGGAGAGGAGTGACGTCGTCCCTTCCAACCAGCTAGAGTTGGCTGCCCCCGGGTCACGGGACTACATCCATGGTCCCGAGATTCAAGGTAGGCTGGAAAAGCCGAGGGAACAATTCCCAGACATATTCTTTGACAGGATGACGTTTGTTCCAGCCTTGGAACCGGTCCCTAAGAACTGGGATTATGAAGTCGTCGGGCACATCCGTCACGTTGCCAGGCAGTATGAGATGATGAAAAAACATGCAGTTAACCTTTCAGAAGTCATCCGATCGCTTGAAATAGAAGCACACAGATCAAAGGCGAAACTTGAAAACAACGAAAGGGCCAGGACAAAGATGGAGAAGGACCTGGAAGATGCTCAATCCCAGCTTGCTTTAGCGCGGAGAGACGTCGAGAATTATAAAACCGAATTGGAGAATGCTAAAAAACGCTTTCATTCGGAACTTGACTCCAATAGCCAAGAGAAAATGGCCTTAAAGAAGGAGGTTGAAGATCTCAAAATGGCCAACATTGAGTTGAAAACAGCACAAGGCCATTTCGAATCTGAGAGAGCTGCTTGGGAAGCAGAAAGAGCAAGTTTGAAAGAAAGTTTGGCTTTGGCTAAAGCGGAAACGCTGACTTTGAATGATCAAGTCGCAGACGTAGAGAGACGGGCAGCTCTCGCCGAACAGAATGTTGATAGTGCCATCGAGATGGCTACTGCCTCAAACAACAAGCTCCTCGAGAGAGAGAAGGATATCGAGGGGTTTGAAAAGATGATTTTTGACTTCCTTGGCCAAGTCCTCAGAACCCGCAACATTTCGTGGATCCTGGATTACCATGTTACTTTAGCCAATTTATGGGATGCGAATGTTGAGGGTGAAAAGCAGAGGTTGGGAGTTGAAGAAATTGATGAAGATGAGTTGATGAAGAGCATCTTGAGGGATAACGAGCCTGAGGACCTGGCAGAGGGTCGTCGTCTGATTCTAGTGAAGATGGAAAAGGAGAGGGCCCTGGCTAAGGGTAAAGGCAAAGCTGATGAAGGTTCGAGTTCAGCCGTGGGGCCCAAAACCTCCGGAGTTTAGGAGTACCATCCTGATGATCCACTAATCCCTTTGGGCCTAACTCCCGTGGTTGTTGGAGCTCCTGCAGCTACTCAAGAAGGAGGATCTGCAGAAGGTATCTCCCTTTTTTCTCCACAATTCGTCAAAGCAATTGTGAATTGTCGTCGTCTGGTAGAACAACCAATTGAATTAGTAACGTGTGTTCCTCATAATACAGGTGGCGAGCCCGTCGACAAGGGTGCTGAAAAAGAAAAAGAGGCGGAGAAGGAAGCTGTCTCGCCAGGTGCCGGTACTAATATATTAAAGCAGGCTGAGGTCATAACAGCAGAGAAAAGCATCCTGGCACATAGTACTGATGCTCCCAAGGATGTTGAAACCATCGAAGCCTTAAGAGACATGGATGGGCGCCATGTAGAGGATGAGGAAGATACTACTGGCGCCAAAGAGACCGACAACGATGACAACGAAACCTTGGCCAATAGAAAAGCCAGGCAGGAAAAAGAGATAGCTTCGACGAAGGTGGGAGAAGAGCCTTTGGACGTAGTCCCTATCGCAGAATTTGATCCCAAAACTGGGATGATTTTGAAAGTCCAACCCAAATCCATCAGCAGACAACTTCATTTTGTGAATCCTGATGACTTCCCGGCTTCCCTTTCTGATAGGAGGAAGAGAAAGGAGGTGGAAGAGGAATCTTCTGAAGAGTCGGATGTTCCTCTCATAGACAAAAGGAAGAGGAGGAAAGGGGATCAATCCGATGTCGACAAGGCGAAGCTGGAGAGACAGAAGCAGGAGAAGAGGTCGAAGCGTAAATAGGATACTGTTGCGGGTTTATATCTTTTCTTTAGGTTTTCCACTGGCCAGGAAGTGTAATTGTGAGACTGGCCCTCACTTTTGTTTTCTAGGTTATTTTTCACTTTGTTGGCTTACAGTATATAAAGGAAGTTTATCTCTTTTTGCATCATTGTGTACCTGTATTCAAATAAACTTTCCATGTTTAGTCATAGATCATTTAATTATAACTACAAATTAGTCAAACAACAGAAAGAAAACTTTTGTGCGGCATTGCTGTATTAAAGTTCAGTATATGTATATGAGTATATGTGCCCCCAATCAGTTGTTATCATAGCGCCTGACTGGGGTTTACTAAGGATTGGTTAGTACTGTCGGCAGGTTGCCCCCTATTTCTGAATATGGGGGACTTAGAAGATTTCATAGGATAACTGTTCTTGTGGTACCGAATTTCTGGCACCTTTCTCAGTGCTTAATCATAGACTTTCTTATACTCTCCTGACGGTCGCCGAGGTTAGAGTTTGAATTCAGTAGTTCAGTCGGCCCCTGTTCCTTCAGCAGGGAAGAAGTTCTTTCTCAGCGCTCAATCGGAGACGCTTTTATACTCTATCTCTCTCCAGAGAGTTAGAGCTCGAGCTCAGCAATTCATTCGCTCCCCGATCCTTCAGCGGGGAAGGAGCTCTTTCTCAACGCTCAATCGGAGACGCTTTTATACTCTCTCTCTCTCTCTGGAGAGTTAGAGTTGGGACTCAGCCGTTCCATCTCTCCCCGATCCTTCAGCGGGGTAAGAGTCCTTTCTCAGCGCCAAATCATGGACGCTTTTATACTCTCTCTCTCTCTCTCTCTGGAGAGTTAGAGTTGGGACTCAGCCGTTCCATCGCTCCCCGATCCTTCAGCGGGGTAAGAGTCCTTTCTCAGCGCCAAATCATGGATGCTTTTATATTCTCCTGGCGGTCGCCAAGGTTAGACTTTTGCTCAGGCGGCTCCGATCATGGTACACCGCCATGCCTTGTGGACGTCATCTTCGCGTCCTTTATACTCTCTCTCAACTCTGGAGAGTTAGAGTCACGGATCAAGCAGTCTGCAATCGTGCACGCTCATCAAACTCGTCCTAGGTTTACATTTTAATCCAAGCTCTGAGGATTAAAACCAGTCGGACAAGCAATTGGAGCATTTGCCAAGGCTTTGAGTTCCTCCGAACAGTCCACGGGAGGAATGGTTGGCACCAGACTTCGGGTACCTTTTGTTGTAATATCGAGCGACCTGTTGTTTGCATCTCAAAGCACGCAGGTCTACTTCATCCCTCTTTTCTTCGATCATATCCAGGGACTCAAGGAGCAATTCATTATTGGTCATCGGATCATAATAAGTCACCCGGTGAGAAGGTACCTTTATCTCAACCAGGATGACCGCTTCCGTTCCAAAAGCAAGGGAAAAGGGGGTATGTCCCATTGCAGATTTATATGTTGTCCTGTAGGCCCATAGTGCCAAGGGAAATTCATCAGCCCACATGGCTCTGGCTCGCTTCAGTCTCCTTTTCAGAATGGACTTAATCACTTTATTCGCCGCTTCGACTTGTCCGTTCGATAGCGGGTGGGCCACAGAGGTATACCGATTCTCAATGTGGTATTTTTGGCAGAAATTTCTGAATTTAGCGCTATTGAACTGAGTTCCGTTATCCGTTATCACAATCTTTGGAATCCCAAATCGACAGATGATGTTTCTCACGATAAAGTTGATCACTCGTTTGGTTGTGATTGTAGTTAGTGGTTCAGCCTCGAACCACTTAGTGAAATAATCCACGGCCACAATAGCGAACTTTGCTCCGCCCCTTGCTATTGGGAAACTTCCAATGATATCAATTCCCCACATAGCGAAAGGCCATGGGCTCATCATTGTTTTTAACTGATTAGGAGGTGCTCTAGGTATTTTCGAAAATCTCTGGCACGCATCACACCGTCGTGCGTATCTTGCCGCATCCTTGTTTATGGTAGGCCAGAAATAACCATGCCGCAACACCTTTTTTGCCAAAGTTTGCCCTCCAGTGTGGTCGCCGCATTCGCCTTCGTGAACCTCTTGCAGCACACGCTTGATGTCATCGTGGGCTATACACCGGAGGAGGGGCATTGAAAACCCTTGTCTGTAAAGAACTCCGCCTTGCAGAACGTATCGGGCGGCTTTACGAATTACTTTGCGCCTCTCGCTTTTCTTGGTCGGAAGCGCTCCATTCATCAGGAAATTCTTTAGAGGGGTCATCCAGGACTCCCTTTCTGGTTCCGTCTCTAGTATTAGGTCGATTTCCATTTGATCTATGCTAGGGGACCGAAGTACTTCAACGGGGGCTAGCCCGGTCACTTCAGGATCGTCGGAACTAGCCATCTTTGCCAACTTATCCGCCTGCTGATTCTCTTACCGCGGAATATGAGATATGCTGTAGTGATCAAAATCGTTTAGCAACTCTTTCACTTTCTTTAAGTATAAAATCAATCTTGCACTTTTAGTTTGGAATTTTCCAGTAACTTGGTTCATAACTAACTTGGAGTCGCAGAAGATGTTCAGCTTTGTGACCTCTAATTCATTTGCGATCCTTAATCCGGCTATCAGGGCTTCATATTCGGAATCGTTGTTAGTGGCGTGAAACTCCATCCGGATAGCATAGGATATCAATCGTTTCTCTGGAGTTTCAAGCACTACTCCAGCGCCGGACCTTTCGTCATTCCTAGCGCCATCAGTATACAATCCCCAGGCATTGGGATCGAGAAGTAACTTTGAAGGATCAACTTCTTCATTTGCTATATCTTCCTCAGGGACGGTGAACTCTGCTATGAAGTCGGCTATCACTTGCCCCCGAATTGACCGTCTGGGCTGAAAGTTCAAATCAAATTGACTTAACTCAATATTCCATTTGAGTAATCTTCCAGATGCCTCTGGTCTCTGTAGGACTTGCTTGGCGGATGATCGGTGTATACGGTAATAGGATGCGCCTGAAAATAATGTCGAAGCTTTCTAGAGGCGATCAGTAAACTATACGCCAACTTTTCTATCCTTGGATAATTACGCTCTGCTGCCGTCAATTTTTTGCTCACGTAATACACAGGTCTTTGGACCTTATCTTCTTCTCTTACCAACGCTGAGCTGATCGCATGGGATGACACTGCCAGATACACGAATAAGTCCTCGTGATCCATTGGCTTAGATAATATCGGAGGTTTCTCCAGGTGCCTTAGTAAGTTCTGAAACGCTTCTATGCAGTCGGGCGACCATTTGAAGTGGCGTTTTCCCCGCTTTATTAATTCAAAGAATGGGATGCACTTATCAGTAGCCCTGGAGATAAATCTGCTTAGTGCTGCTACTTTTCCTGCAAGGCTTTGCACGTCCTTAATTTGCCTGGGTTCCTGAATGTCTCTGATTGCCGTGATCTAGTCTGGATTAATCTCAATCCCACAGGAACTGACGATGAACCCCAAGAATTTTCCGGAGGCAACACCGAATGAACATTTGGTTGGGTTGAGTTTCATTCTGTACTTTCGAAGGATGCTGAACATCTCCGCCAAGTCCGTAGTGTGATGGGAGGATTGCTTGGACTTAACCAACATATCATCAACATATACTTCCATTGTTTTCCCGATCTGGTTATAAAACGTTCTGTTAACTAAACGTTGATATGTAGCGCCCGCATTCTTCAAGCAAAGGGCATCACTACATAACAATATAATCCCAGATCCGTGATAAAACTAGTGTGTTCTTGATCTGGAACATGCATCGGAATCTGGTTATATCCTGAGTAAGCATCCATGAATGAGAGAAGTTCATGACCCGCCGTCGAGTCCACCAACTGGTCAATCCGGGGCAACGGGAAACTATCTTTTGGGCAGGCTTTGTTCAAATCCGAGAAGTCGATACACGTTCGCCACTTCCCGTTGGCCTTCTTTACCAGGACTGGATTTGAAATCCAGTCTGGGTAGGTCGAGTCTCTGATAAATCCATTACTCTTTAGCTTTCCAACCTCTTCTTTCAAGGCAGCGGACCTCTCTGGGCCCAACATTCGCCTTTTTTGCTTTACCGGAGGATGTTTAGGGTTAATGCTTAATGAATGGCTCATGATTGATGGGGATATCCCGCACATGTCTGCGTGGGTCCAAGCAAATACATCCAAGTTGTTTCTTAAGAAATCCGTCAATTCTTTAGCGAGATTTGGATTTAACTGGGATCCAATCTTAAGGACCTTCTCCGGGTCACTATCATCGGTCGGTACATCCACAGTTGTCTCGTTGGGAGTCGCCATTCTGCCCCCAGGTTCTTGATCCTCTCTGGGATCTATATCCTCGGGAAGCTCTCTGGGCGACTCTCCAACGGCTATCCTCTTTAGTTGCTATAAGGTCTCCGCCCCTGTAGGGGGAGAAGCGCCTTTGGTTTCTATGTCCCCTCCATTGCGAAGTAACTTTAGCTCGGCAACATAACATGCTCGCGCAGCAACCTGATCTCCTTTGACGATACCAATGCCAGCTTCTGTGGGGAATTTCAATAACAAGCACCAGGGGGCTATACAGGCTCTAAACTTTGCGAGGGCCGGTCGGCCCAAGAAGGCATTGTAGGGCGATTCAACGTCCAAAACCACGAAGGGAAGGATTCTCACTCTCTGGCGTTCTCCTTCCCCAAGCGTAACCGGTAACTCTACATAACCCATTGGAGAAGTGGATGCTCCGTTAAATCCACGGATCCATCCTTGACAGGGCTTCAAGTCTTTTATTTCGAGGTTCATCTGGTCAAATGTCCTTTTGAAAAGAATGTTGACGGAACTCCCGTTGTCCATTAAAACCTTATGAACAGTGGCTGGTCCAATAGGTACTGTAATTACAAATGGATCTTCAGTCGGAGCATGGACTCCAATGCTTTCTCGTTCTCGGAAAACGACATCATCGGTCATCATCTTTTGTTGCTTCACTGGGATATTGTCCTCGGGGTTGCTACACTCCCCTACCTCGAGGTGTTGCTTGGCTGCATTGACATATTGATCCAATGCCTTGGAACTATGCCCGGCGAGATAAAGTCCTCCGATTACGGTATTGATAACGATATTCTTTCCCTTTTGCTGGGCAGTTGGCCTGGCAGCAAGTTGAATCTGGTTCTGATTTGGGGCCTGTACTGCTTGCCCCCTATCTCTGGGCGTTACTCTGTATTCATCTAATTTTCCTTCTCGAAGAAGCCTCTCGACTACATCTCTTAGGTGACGGCATTCATTTGTCGAATGGCCATGAATCTGATGAAAGAGACAAAACTTCCCCGTTTCACGTTCTTTTTCTGTCGACTCTCTGGGAGGTTGCCTCTTATTCTGGGGAACGTTGTAAGAATCCATGAAGATGTTTTCGATAGTATCATTTAGTGGCATATAACTCTCAAAGGCCCTGGGACGAGTCCTTCTCTGGGAGTCGTTCCATCGGTTCCTCTTCCGGTTATTGCCATTACAATTATTATCATTGTTCCCCGACTGATGACCACCCTGATTCTGATTTCCGACATTAACTTCGACTTTCCCCGAGCTGTCTCCTGTCTGCTTAATGGCGACATTGCTCTGGATTTCCTCCTTTTCGGTCGTTTTTGCCTTTCGGTTAGCATATACTTCTTCCCGGCGTAAGTGTACATTAGCCTTCTCGTAGAATAATTCTCTAGTATGGGGTGGCTTGCCTGCCAGGTATCTCCCGAATTCAGTGTCTTTATCTACTCCATCAGTCAGTGCTGCGACAACGGTTGGTTCATGGGGATCTTTAACTTCAGTGGCGGCCAAGTTGAAACGGTCTAGGTACGCCCTCAAACTCTCGCCTGGTCGCTGCTTGACAAGGTACAAGTCAATCACACTCTTTGTTTTTTGTGCATAGATACAGAATTGTTCTACGAACTTCTCACTCAACTCCCTGAAGCTAGAAATCGATCTTGCTGGCAAGCGAGTAAACCATAACAATGCTACATCCTCCAAGAATATGGGAAATGCTTTACACTTGACAGCGTCAGAAGCTGCAGCAGCGGTCATTGACCAAGAATATCTCATCAGATGCTGGACGGGATCAGACCTACCCGCGTATCGGTTCATCTGTGGCATGTTGAAACGCCTTGGGAAAGTCGCATCCAAAATATCATCAGTGAAAAGGGTGTGACTGCGGTCAATTCCCCAATCTTCATTCCGTTGTCCATGGCTATCTACCAGAATTTGATGGAACATGGCTGCAACATTTGCACTGGTCAGCGGAGGTTCAGGGTCAGTGCTTCTGGCTCGGTGGGGTTCTCTAATCTCTCTTCCGGGAGCAGTCACAAAATCCGGGGCTCGGATAGGGCTTCGTTGCCCCCTGTTACCATGAGCATGTGCGCGGCGACGGGGCTAAGGTAGTCTGTTATGTACGGGACTGTCCACATCTCGAGCCCTGGGAGTTGCGGTGTGATCGCTCACATTACGGTTTGAGGGCCCCGCCTCCAGCGCTTCTTCTTCCCGTAATGGCAGGGTTCCGAACCGAAGCTGCTCTATATTTTTGGCTCTCTCATATGGTCGCCGCGGAGGTCTCGGCGATTCTTCTGACGAAGAAGAATATCCTGGAGTGAGTGGACGAACCGGCGGCGTCCTTTGCCTTGCGAGCTCATCAAGCCTTCTATCCATAGCAGTCAAATTTTGTCGTAGGACGGAGCTTTCCTGCCTTTGGGAAGCCAATTCATCAAACAGTCTCTCCCACATTTCGGAAAAGCGAGAGAGATCCCCCTCAGTAACGGGAGCAGCAGGATCATATTGGTCATCATCACTTTCTCTTATACGCAAAGAGCTTGAGCCAGGTCGAGCGGAGGGGCCAGGACGGTAGGAGCGAGCCATAGGCTCCTTTCCAGGTCGAGTTGTAGTCTGATCATCAATTCGAATCGCTGTGGTTCGAGGATGGAGGCTCGCAACGCCCCCCTGAGATCGATTCGCGGTCGCGGTGCGCGGAGGATTCAAGGTGTTACCTCGAGATCGAGTAACAACCCCTTCAGCAGTCTGGATCGCCTCGTTCTCGTCGACTCGGAGCGTGGCGTCTTCATCGGATCAGTTCGCCCTCTGCGCTCCGCGATCCAAAATTTCCTCATTGCCTAGCTCGTACACACTTTCTTCAATTGTTTCATTGGTTTGTGAAGCTCGTGCTTCCTTAGATCTTTTTCCAGCCATGATATCTGAATCGCTGGAATCTTCAAAGAACTGAATAGTGAAACTTTAGGACTGTTTTCTCAGTGAAAGCACCAAAATGTTAGATCAAAATTTGGACCTAACACCCAAATTGTTCTGAATCTTGTAGAATTTTAACTGAAGAACGAAGAAAAAGAAAATAACACACAGAATTTATAGTGGTTCGGCGTTAATGAGCCTACGTCCACTTTATATGTTATTGATTATATCTCGAATGCTGGTACAATCAATGATTTCTCTCTAGCTCACTTTTACAATTGTGATTTCTCTCAGTAATCTAGTAATAAAACTGATAAGAAATGTTAGTATGACAATAATGGCGGAATCAGTACTCAATATTGCCAAAAAGATCCCAAAAAATGCCAAGCTCCGGGCTATTTATAGCTGATTTTGTTAGGCGGGTCGTGATAACACGTGGCACGAATCCCGAGAACATCGGATCGCATCGCTACCGTTGAAGAAATAGTCAAACTAGTCGTTGTAGACAGGTGTCGCGATCCCCTTGAAAATCGGATCGTACAAATGGGGAGAATCGGTCAAAATGACGGTTTTGGACACGTGTCGCTGGATCCGTACGTCTCGGATCGCTGAAGACTAGCTCGTGTTTGAACGGGTCAGAGGCTCCGCCATGCATCAGGGGATCGGATCGGTCTATTCTGGGCAATAATACATGTACGGATCGAATCGCATAGAGGTGTCGTTTCGCTGATGAAGTGGGGGCGATCCGATGGTGCGATCCAATGAGGGGCGATCCGATCGCGCGATCCAATGAGGGGCGATCCGATCGTGCGATTCAATAAGGGGCGATCCGATCCTTCATGCTCTTAGGGAACGCAGTTTCATACTTTCTTCTTATGAATGAACCTGGATGGCTTGGTCAAAAAGCTAGCCAACATATATAGAGTAAAAATGTGATTTTTATTGTTAAAACAATTTATTCAAAACACGAATACCATTCAACACATGAATTTCAATTCAACACATGAAGGTTATTCAATATATGAAAGTAATTTCAACAAATAAAAATTATTCAAACACATGAATATTGCAGAAAATTTCGGCAGCATAACGGCAAGGTAGTTAAAACCGGGACCGTCCCTAGTACGGTTCCTCGCTCTACCTTAAAGCCTCGCAGATTTGACAATGGAGATTCATGCATCTAGTTCGCACGCAGGCGGCATGTATATTTTTTTCATTTCCACAAACTAATCCTATATGGTTTCAACCAAATATTTCTCAACCACAAACGGGTATTTTTCAACCACAATCAATCAATTTCAACCACAAACAATTCTAGTCAACCAATTTTCACACCAATCACAACCAATAAATATCGTCCATGGTTTGTGGACGAGGGGCATATATATTTATATAAGCATTTCACTTCTATTTCAAAACATATATAAGTTTTTTTACAACGCATATACAACTTATAAATCGAACGTACAACTTATACAACGCTTATACAAAAGGTGTACAACGCTTATATAACACGCTTATATAACTCATACATCGATTTTATAATTTATACATCGTCATTTTCCATATCGTTTATAAATTAGAAATCTCACATTGGGTTCCACTCCAGCAAAAGTAGCAGAAGGCTCAGAAAAATATGCGGTCTCGTCTAAAATGTAGATGACGTCCTCATGGTCCTGGTGTCTCTTGTTTCACTGAATTTCGACCACATAGCAAAAAGATATGATTTTTCTAAGTTAGTGGAATTACACGACACTTCTAAAGAGTTGAAAACAGTTTTAAATATATCAGCCGTTACCTCTCAATATGGGTTCGAAACTAGGTTTCAAGAATTCGCGAAATCCGGAGCATGATAGGGGAATCAGCTTGCACCTCAGCCTGGAGCTTGGCGAGGCACGCCTGCGCATGGGGAAGTGGGCCCACTCGACGGCCGGAACAGGGCAGGGTGGCGGTGGGAAGGTCCTGACTTTGGAGGAGGAGATCTTTGCGACGGAGCAACGATAGGGAGAGTTATTTATATAGATTTGAAGAGGAGAGAAGGATCTTCGAAAAACATAACTGTGGTGGTGGGTTTTGGTGCGTGGTTTCGCCGGAAAGTGGATGGGAAGAAAAGAGGTTGTTTCCGCCTTTGATTTGCTCACGTCAGGGAGGGAGAAAGGTTTTTTGTTGACCAACGAAATTTTTTCTTTAATTTATATATTTTTTAAATTTCGAAAATACCCCCTTTCACACATGAACCTCAATCCAGACCCAACGACTGTCGTCCCTAGCGTTTTACCCCCATTCCGAACACAATGGGATATGTTTCGTAGGCCCATTCGACTGTTTTAGTCAGTTTTCCTTCAAATTAAAATATAAAACATTCAATATTCGATTTGAACGTACATTTCAATTTGCCAGGGCCACAAATTGATTCAAAAAATTCTAGAAAAATAAATCTGGCTATGTTTTGACGATACGGTCCCAACAAAACTAGTTTCATCAAATTTTGAGACCGTTTGAAAAATGGCCCAATTCTGGTCGATCCAATTTAACTATAATTGACCAAAACACGTTTTCCTAGGCCACGCTCACATACTAGCTTCAAAAATTATGAAATTTGAAATTTAGCAATAGTTTGACATCCCGGATCCAACAAAAGTGGTTTCGTCGAATTCCGAGGTCGTTTGCAAAATGGCCATTTTCACGAGATATATAAACTCCATAACACCATTCAGAAAATTCATTTGGCCATAAATTTTGCTTCCCGCTATGAAATTTCGATTTTTCAGACTCGTTAGAAAGGTATTCACTAACAGATTTAAATTTTTTTGGTTTCACTCAAATCCGTTTTGTTTTGCACCCGGTACAGTCAGTCAAAGTTTGAATTCAAATTTTGAAACTACCGCGCCATTTCAGGCCTTGTTTATAATTCAAAGTAATTATATTTATTTTCAACTTCGATTCAAACTTACTTTTCATCATTATTATTTAAAATATTTAAAATCCACTAAAATAGCCAATTTAAAATTTTTAAATTGGTTTAGATTTTCCGGGTCGTTACAATCTCCCCCACTTAAGACTTTTCGTCCACAAAAAGGAACAAAGTCGAAAGTGGTTTGATTAATCAACTCTACGTTCAATCTGGCTTCCATTCTCCAACTTTTCAGTTTCTGATAATTTTCAAATTCTTCAAAAAATTTGGCTAACACCCAGAATTTTCGAAAAATTTCGCCATAACCTCCTTTGTACGGGGAAGGGTTTGGAAATTTATTGGGTCGTATTAGGTACCCAAAAAATCCTATAAAGCATACACATATTTATAGTGATATATTCTGGTGTTTACAGGGGAGCGTGTATAGATAATAACTCCAGAGAATAAATTCTCGTCACCCTGTCAAAGCCTAAGGGAGTGTGTATTTTAATTGCTCCAGAGGATAAATCCTCGTCACCTCGTCCCGTGTGGGAAATAAATAACCCATGTGCTGTATCTAATAACTAGAGAGACGTGATTATTGTCAACTCCAGACCCGTGTGAGGTTTTTATTAATCTGGCAATTTATCGTTACATTTTTATATGGTCATATCAGTCATCAGTTCAACCTGTAAAATAAAGTCATCGCCATACAAGCCTCTCGCTCGTACGGTAAATCTTCAACCTCGTCACACAAGCTCCAAATGCTTATGTGGTATATGATGAAGTATGCCTATCTTCAAGAAGTATGCCATGTAGTGTAGTTCAAAATTAATTGTTACTATCCTATGGCGACGTTTATTATTACACACAGAATAACCAGCACTCCGCATCCAATGGCATTCACAGGAGTTGATATAATAATATTTCGCATCCAACTCATTAAGGTTTACCTATTTGTCGGGCACGCAAATAAAATCTTTACTCAATAGCTATCCATTTACCTGTTCAAACATATATACGCACATGTATATATTTCTATCTATTTTTAAATCAGTTCAATGTGTGATTTAATCGAATAAATTCTATCATTCATTCTATTACTGATTAAATTAACTATCGTTTTAATAATTTAATTAGTCAAATCTACTATCACACAACACAAACAACAATCAAATTATTTTTAACTTTTCAAAAATATACTAATCAATTTCTATACTCTTTTAAAATCATTCAGAATATAGAATTAAAAGTGCACATCCATGGAAAGAAAATAACAACAGAGTAGAGAACTAATTGGTAATGCAAAGTATGGTAAATGTACCTTGCACCGGAGTCAATCAGAGATGTCTACTCGACACTTAGGATAGGCTTTCTGAATGCTCTCCTCAGTTTCCCAAGTACAATCTCGCAGATCTCCAATCCATTGCACTTTGACTAAGTGAACTTTCTTGTTCCTCAGCTCTTTGGTTTCTTTGCCAATGATCTTTAGTGGCTCTCTTCTAACAGCTAATTCTGGAGTAATTTCAATATCCTGTTGAGCTACTTCTTCCACGATCAAGTCTGGATCATGTACATGCTTTCGAAGTTGAGATATGTGAAATACATCATGCACTCTAGGCAACCAATCAGGCAATTTAACCCTATAAGCGCGAGTTCCAATTCGTTCAAGAATAGGAAAAGGACCAATGAATTTAGGCGCCAATTTCCCTGTTTTACTGAACCGGATAACTCCTCTCATCGGCGATACTTTCAAATATACATAGTCGCCAACAGCAAATAATATATCTCTTCTTCTCTTATCAACATAGCTCTTTTGTCGGCTCTGAGTGGCGAGTAATCGTTTCTTAACGAAATCGACTTTGTCGGCAGCTTCTCGGATCATATCTGGTCCCAATACAAGTCTATTACCAGGTTCGACCCAACAAGCAGGAGATCGGCACGGTCTACCATACAATGCTTCGAATGGTGACATTGTTAGGCTTGCTTGGTAGCTGTTGTTATATGAGAATTCAGCCAAATGTAAATGGTCTTCCCATGATCCACCGAAATCTAGAACACAAGCCCACAATAGATCTTCTAATATACGATTCATCCTCTCAGTCTGACCATCTGTCTGATGATGATAAGCGGTGCTCAAGTTCAGCTTCGTTCCCAGCTCTACTTGAAATGCCTCCCAGAATTTGCTAGTGAATATTGCATCTCTATCACTAACTATACTGATCGGCACTCCGTGTAGTCTAACAATTTCCTTGAAGTATATCTACGCCAGACTCTGACCAGTTCTGTTTGATCTGACAGGTATGAAATAGGTGGTCTTCGTGAAGCGATCTACGATCACCCAAATACTGTCATTTCCTTTTCTGGTTTTGGGCAAACCATCAATGAAGTCCATGGAGATATGTTCCCAATTCCAACCTGGAACGTCTAGCGGTTGTAACAATCCAGCCAGTTTCTGTTGGTGGCTTTTGACTAGCTGGCAAGTAGGGCATCGGCTAACATATATCGAAACGTCTCTTTTCATAGCCTTCCACCAGAATGTTCGCTTGAGATCGTTATACATTTTGGCCACACCAGGATGGATACTCAGCTTGGACTTGTGACACTCATTTAACACTTCCCTTTTTAACTCTGGGATATCGGGAACACAAATACTTCCTTTCAATCTCAGGGTCCCATCGTTATCTATTTGAAAACACGAGGGTTCGCCTTTCTGAATCCTTTTGATCATATCCTTAATATAGTTATCATCCTTATGAAGAATAGATATTTTGTCAATCAAGGAAGTCATAATAATAAAGCTGGCGAACATTACATTCTTTCGGCTTAACGGATCGGCCATGACATTGGCTTTCCCTGGAGTGTATAGAATCTCAAAATCGTATGCTGCAAGGAATTCTTGTAGGATCTAAATTAACCCTAGAGGGGGGGGGGTGAATAGGGTTTATCGCAGATTTTCACAGAATAATTAAATAATCACAGCACAGATAATAATCAGAAGAAATGCAGAAAATAAATAACACACAAATATACCCAGCTTCGGCAAAACCCTGCCTACTGCTGCATTCCCCAAGGTTTCTACTAGGAGTTAAAACAATCTCTACGCTTACAATCCCCTGTAAACTCGCGACACTCGCTCCCAACTGTTCTTAACCCTACGCTCAAAACCCTGCACTGGTTTTTATCCCCAAAACCAGATTTCCCCGAATTACAATTCCCGTAATTCGTCTTCCCTAGATTTTACAGATCTAGAAACTGTTTGTTTGTTTTTTACGAATTAAACAAAAAACAATTGTAGAATAAAATAGAAATCCTTAGGAGTTAAATAAATGGGTTATCTCTTTTTACTCAAAGCTTGGCCGGCCTCTTCTATTTGCCCTAGCTCCTTTATTCTTTGACCCGATCTCCTTTTTCTTAAAAATGGCGGCGGCTCTTGAGAAATTCCTAGGGTTTCTTCAATCTTCCCCAAATCTCTGCGCTTGAGTGATGGAGATGTGATTCTTTGATGCGCGACTTTGATGTTGCTTTCGATTGCTTCGATTTGGGTCCAAGTTGCTTACTTGTTCTCTGGTATGATTTTTAATTCGGGTTTTTCTTTGATTGTGCTTGAACTTGGATGATAATTGCCGATGAGGATTGTGTGATATATATAGGATTAAAATCCCTAAAGTTCTGCTCTGATTTCGACTTAGACTTGATTTGATATATTCGAAAATTTTGGAGCTTGAAATCTTCTGGAATTCTGATGATTTCTTTGATTCAAATTTTGTGGAGTAATTTGCGTTTATCCTATATACTTTATACTTCAATTTCCTGCTTTTAAATCAATCCCTTGATTTTTTGAAACTTGAAATCTTCAAACTTGTATGTGAATTCCTGAATACTCGCATTTGATCTACGTTTTGAACTTGAGTTTTCTGCCTCTGATTTCTGAACCTTTTGAACTGTACTTAGAATTATTCAAACAACCTTATTAAAAAAAGTTCATTTAATTCGCCAGTACATAATGCATGTTTTTGTGGTGGAGATGTTTAACTTGATAAGAACAGATACTTGAATTCTTTGGTGTTGCGTCTGCCTCCCCATTGTAATTGAAACTGTTTAGTACTTTGAATATTTTTGCTTGAGCAATTTGCTCTTGTTCACTTCTGTTGATCAAAATGGGTACTGTACTTTAATCTTGCATGTTGTCGCTTTGGGCTTCTATGTCCTTGTTTGTATTTCTGGCATATGCTAAACTGTTGCCATCTAAACTTTAAACTTTGAACTGATTAAAGAAAATGCTATGGTTGATCTTGCATGACTCTGTATGTTGCTTTACCCCTGAGTGTTTGTGCATGTGTGTTCTTTAGCTACTCCACTGTTTTGAGTTCCTTTCCAAGATAACTTTTGCTCATAATTATTGGTACTTTGAGTTGTAAGAACAGATACACACTTGAACTTGCCATGATATTTTACTTGAAAATTTTTTGCCTTATCATTAAACAGATATTGAACCTGATTTTCCAAAACACACTTGACTTTGAAATCGGTTTCTTTGATTTCTGGTTTGCTAAAACTGTCAGTTCATTTGAATGGATTCTTTTCTGATGATTTAAAAAAACAGAACAGAAATTTCTCTTGATTTTGTTGAGAGCAGTCTTCATTGATTATCCTTTTAACTGATACCGTACTTTGATACAAAAACTTGATCATTGAAATTGATTTAATACTTGATCTTGCCATACACTTGAACAGATTTAGTATTTTTGAACTGTTACTTCATTTATTCTTTTGACTTCCTACTTGAGTGATACTTGTATGTATCTATGTCATGCAGTTTGCACCATTCTGTCTTGCTGTTTGAACATGACTTTGTTCTGATGCCTTTGTATACACCATCATTGCTTGTTATATATATTATTCGACATTTTAGACCACTGTTGACTTCCCTTTTGTGCTCATGCAAGTCCATGCTTGGCCAGTTGCTACTTACATATGATCTTGTCCATGCTGGCTGTGTATCCAGTCTCATACTTGTAACAGCCTTGACTAGGCCATGATTTTGTACTCTTGACTGATACATGCTTCACCTGTTGCTGACTTGAAAATATTGTGAATTCTGAACTTGTACATATGTGTTGCCATTTTGAGATGCATTCATGTACCCTTGCTTGCCATGTTCATTGTAACTTGGCTATTGATGCTGAACTTGATTATTTGACCATGATATACTGCACCATGCTGGTTTGACCCTGTTGTCATTCATGCCTTGTCTTCATTATCTTTGTTACTTCCTGTAGTTTTGTTAACACTGCCGTACTATGCTTTATTCATGTTTTGACTTGCTTATGACTTTCTTGTGTGTTGACTTGTCGACCATTTTACTTTTGCTTTTGACTTTGTTCATGTTCATGAGTATATTGCGCTGAGTCGAGATGGTCCAAGTGGCTACTCCTCAGTCGCGACACTGGATTGGCGTGGTAGTGCACACGTGTGTACACGTGTGTACATGCAGCCATCTAGACGAGTTTTTCTGTCCCTGCATATCAGACAAAGTCTAGAAAAATGATGAGAAACACACCGCAAATCTGAGGCAAATAAAAATTAAAAATAAATTTTTTATTTGCTTTTATTTAATTTTTATTTTTGTGGCAGTCTACTGTGTGTGTTCTTCTGTATGTGTCAGGTATGAAGATAACTGGTTTGACTGTGGAATGCTGTGAAGTCAAGAAGACTGAAGATGATGATATTAATATGTGTCAGTATATACGAGTGAACTGTATAGAAATGTAGTGTGTATGAAATTGTAAGTGTTGTTGAGAGGAGCTGAGTATGAATATTGAAAATTTTGAAATGTATATCAGTGATGTATATACAAATAGTGAAGTTGTAAATCTGTACTGTTTAAATATTGAAATAAAATATTCTTGTTCAAATAAAATACTGTGTAAATATTTAAATTTTTGTATAGTTGTATTTTATTCAAATAGAAATATTATATTGCTATCTGTTGTGTAGTATACCGGTACAGTTACAAACACATTCAATAATAAAATATGTTTGGTTGTTATCATCAAACAAAAATCATATAATTGTGTATACAACACTGTTATATACAACAATCTCCCCCTTTTGATGATGACAAACAAATAAAAGATTTTGAATGTGTTTGAACGTGAAATATATTACTCCCCCTATTTGTATGCTCCCCCTACAACTGAACTCCCCCTATATTTGTGAAAAAATATGAATGATGAAATCCAATTGACCAATCTTTCGTTAGATATTTAATTTCCAATATTAAAATATTTTTGAATTAAATACTCATCAATCAAAATCTTGACCATTCTCCCCCTTTTGTTATCATCAAAAGGATAATAGAAATTGAAATAGTGATGAATATTGACTATAAATATAAATTCAAATTAAGAGAGAGAATATATATCGCAAATCCCAATCAAACAAAAATCATAATAATCTTTAAATCAGAAGCAAATTTCACTTTCAGAATGAATGGATTTACGATGGATTTTATCGAATGAGGAGAGTTCAATAAAAATTGAATATTTGAATATAAATTTTAAAGATTTTAAATATGCAAAAAGAATGTGTTAAGCACTTTCTAACCACGCATAGCCCAAAGGTCTTTTAAATGGGGTTAGTAGTAACTTAACTTTATCCTCTCTAATGAGTTCCATCCATGCACAGCCCGAAGGTCTTTTAAGTGAGAATGGAAGCACATAGAAATTAAGGTAATTCACCCACGCATAACCGCGAGGATTTTTAAATGGGAGTGAATACCAAGGATAAATTATTTATTTATTTTTTTTTATTTTTTTTTAATTTTAAGAATAATTAGAACTCCCCAAATTAAATAAAACCATGATGAATGACAGAAATATGATAGATATAGAAGATGGTCGTGAAATAAGCTCTAATTCAAAGATATTATAAAATTTGTTTAATCATCATGAGATTTAAAATAATATCTCTTCTAATTATGAATTATACCATAGTCGCAACTCATCACAGTTTCATAAATCTATCAATGATTTTGATGAGTCCCAAAACGGTTCAAATTAATCAATAATTTCAATTTTTGAATAAATAATCAAAAATAATTTTAAAATTGAAAATATCAATTTTAAGAGGAGTTTTTTGAAAAAATGCAAGTTGAAAATCAGCTTAAAAAAATCAATCAGTTAGAAAATGAAATTTTCTAATATTTTTAAGACTGATTGCTCCTAGACAATTTTTAAAACCATTTATATATTAATTCAAATTGTTTATGAATTTTAACTAAATTCAGTTACTGATTTTCCAACTTATCATTTAAACACCAATAAATTAATTTCCTTATCAGAGCAGCACAAGATCATTTTCAAAGCAAGAATCACAAGTGACATCCTCAGAGAATTTTTAGACAAACTCAAGAAACAGTCAACATATCAAATTTGAAGATAATTGTTTGAAATCACCAAAAAAAAAATCAATTTTTTATAGTCCAAGATTTTCAACAATTCATAACGAATGATTTCAAAAAATAACCAAGTAAAAATAACCTAAAAGAAATAAAAGTACGAGTTTAGAGATCATACCTGACTTATCATAATCAACGTGATACAATGAATCTCCAACTCTGAATCTATGGCTAAGGAACTCCAAATAATTTGATATATGAATCAACTTGAATTTTATCTAACTTAAGCACAGTTGTTCCTCAGCCTCCCATAGTACCTAAATGTTTATATGATCGAGTGGTCTAACAAAAGTTGTTTTACCACTCTTATCTTCGTTTACACGTTTTGGTACCCAAACCCGTTTATATAACAATCCATTACTATTCACTAGCGTACCCTTTGGAACCCAAATTTGTTTAGATTTGCTTAAATTTATTTTGTTAATTTTTGGAATCCAAACAGATTTAAATGAATTGTTTTTAAACGAGTTATCAATTTGTTTATGATTTAAAAACCCTTTGAAATTATTAAATTTCAAAAATTCAATTTGATTGTTTTCAAAGCCAATTAAAGGATTTTTAAAATCATTAAAATTTGGTCTTTTAACTTGATCAGATTCAAATCCAAGTCCCTTTTTATTCTGAACAAAAAATTGATTTTTTAACAACATATTCAACGATTTCTCTCCTTTAGAAAATTTAGTCAAAGCTGACTCAAGTCGTTGAATTTTAAATTTAAGATTGCTATTTTCTTTTATTAAATTTGAACAACGATTAATAGCAATTTTCCTCTTTTCAGCGTCAGTTTGTTTTAAAATCAAATTTTCGTTTTCAAGTGCTTTGATTCTAGCATCGGACTTGGAAATTTCAATTTCAAATTGTTTTTGCTTTCCAAAATCAAGTTTTTCATATTCTCTAAACTTTTCAATTACCTTTTCAAAATCAAGATTTTCATTTTTCAAATTCATGTTTTCACTTTTAAGTAACTCAAGATCAGTTTTTAATTTCAAAAAATCGTTACTCAAGAATTGACATTTTTCACATTCTGAAAGCAGTGAATTCTTAACTTTTTCAAGTTTTGTTTCTAAACAGTTATTTTCTTGAACTAGTTTTGACCTATCAGATTTTAATTTCTTAACTTTTAGTTCAAGAGAATCAACGGTTTTTGTGAGATCGTGACACATTAGAATTAAATCTTTATAAGTAAAACTCGATACCTCACTTGAATCCTCTTCACTACTTTCTGAAACAGAATGAGCCATAAGACACAAATTAGCTTCCTCTTCTTCACTTTCAGAAACTTCTTCTCCTTCTTCGTCATCCCATGTAGCAGCAAAGGCTTTCTTCTTTCTTCTGAACTTCTTCTTCTTTTCATTTTTAAGATGTGGGCAATTTGGTTTGATATGTCCGGGTTTCTTGCAATTGTAGCAAAACACTTCATCGTTTGAACTTTCTGAACTTTCAGACTTGTCGGTTTTTGAATTCTTCTTTCGTGGTTTGTATTTTCCTTTGGCCCACTTTTTCAAAACCATGGCTAGCTCTTCAGCGGGATCATCATCATTACTTTCAACAGAATTATTTAGAGCGATCGTCTTTCTCTTTGATTCAGAATCCTTTCGTTCTTCTCTTGCTTTTAACTCCATCTCGTAAGTAATCAGGTTTCCGATCAATTCTTCTATGCTTACTTTATTCAGATCTTTTGATTCTTGAATCGCCGTCACTTTTGCTTCAAAATTCATCGGTAGCACTCTCAGTATTTTTCTGATCAATTCCACTTCGGTATAGGTTTTGCCAAGAGCTTTTGCATTGTAGACCAGTGATGAGAAGCGTCCATACATCTCTTTTATATCTTCGTCTTTTTGCATAGAGAAATTTTCATATTCGTTGCTGAGTAGAGCGAGACGAGATTCCTTTACTTGAGATGTACCTTCGTGTGTGACCTCCAACGTATGCCATATTTCCTGTGCTGTCTCACAATGAGAAATTCGATTAAATTCAGTTTTATCAAGAGCACAAATTAAAGCATTCATTGCTTTGGCATTTGTTGAAAATAATTTTTTATCATTAGCATCCCACCTATCTTTTGGTTTAGGAATTTCAACACCACTAACAATAACAGTAGGAGATCTATAACCCGTTTCAATAATATCCCACACATCATAATCGACTGAACTCAAATAAATTTTCATCCTAGCTTTCCAATATGCATAATCAGTTCCATTAAACATTGGTGGCCTAGCTATGGACTGACCCTCAGAAAACGCGTTATTAGACAGATTCATGACTCTAGAGTTAAAATAAAAAATACCTGCTCTGATACCACTTGTAGGATCTAAATTAACCCTAGAGGGGGGGTGAATAGGGTTTATCGCAGATTTTCACAGAATAATTAAATAATCACAGCACAGATAATAATCAGAAGAAATGCAGAAAATAAATAACACACAAATATACCCAGCTTCGGCAAAACCCTGCCTACTGCTGCATTCCCCAAGGTTTCTACTAGGAGTTAAAACAATCTCTACGCTTACAATCCCCTGTAAACTCGCGACACTCGCTCCCAACTGTTCTTAACCCTACGCTCAAAACCCTGCACTGGTTTTTATCCCCAAAACCAGATTTCCCCGAATTACAATTCCCGTAATTCGTCTTCCCTAGATTTTACAGATCTAGAAACTGTTTGTTTGTTTTTTACGAATTAAACAAAAAACAATTGTAGAATAAAATAGAAATCCTTAGGAGTTAAATAAATGGGTTATCTCTTTTTACTCAAAGCTTGGCCGGCCTCTTCTATTTGCCCTAGCTCCTTTATTCTTTGACCCGATCTCCTTTTTCTTAAAAATGGCGGCGGCTCTTGAGAAATTCCTAGGGTTTCTTCAATCTTCCCCAAATCTCTGCGCTTGAGTGATGGAGATGTGATTCTTTGATGCGCGACTTTGATGTTGCTTTCGATTGCTTCGATTTGGGTCCAAGTTGCTTACTTGTTCTCTGGTATGATTTTTAATTCGGGTTTTTCTTTGATTGTGCTTGAACTTGGATGATAATTGCCGATGTGGATTGTGTGATATATATAGGATTAAAATCCCTAAAGTTCTGCTCTGATTTCGACTTAGACTTGATTTGATATATTCGAAAATTTTGGAGCTTGAAATCTTCTGGAATTCTGATGATTTCTTTGATTCAAATTTTGTGGAGTAATTTGCGTTTATCCTATATACTTTATACTTCAATTTCCTGCTTTTAAATCAATCCCTTGATTTTTTGAAACTTGAAATCTTCAAACTTGTATGTGAATTCCTGAATACTCGCATTTGATCTACGTTTTGAACTTGAGTTTTCTGCCTCTGATTTCTGAACCTTTTGAACTGTACTTAGAATTATTCAAACAACCTTATTAAAAAAACTTCATTTAATTCGCCAGTACATAATGCATGTTTTTGTGGTGGAGATGTTTAACTTGATAAGAACAGATACTTGAATTCTTTGGTGTTGCGTCTGCCTCCCCATTGTAATTGAAACTGTTTAGTACTTTGAATATTTTTGCTTGAGCAATTTGCTCTTGTTCACTTCTGTTGATCAAAATGGGTACTGTACTTTAATCTTGCATGTTGTCGCTTTGGGCTTCTATGTCCTTGTTTGTATTTCTGGCATATGCTAAACTGTTGCCATCTAAACTTTAAACTTTGAACTGATTAAAGAAAATGCTATGGTTGATCTTGCATGACTCTGTATGTTGCTTTACCCCTGAGTGTTTGTGCATGTGTGTTCTTTAGCTGCTCCACTGTTTTGAGTTCCTTTCCAAGATAACTTTTGCTCATAATTATTGGTACTTTGAGTTGTAAGAACAGATACACACTTGAACTTGCCATGATATTTTACTTGAAAATTTTTTGCCTTATCATTAAACAGATATTGAACCTGATTTTCCAAAACACACTTGACTTTGAAATCGGTTTCTTTGATTTCTGGTTTGCTAAAACTGTCAGTTCATTTGAATGGATTCTTTTCTGATGATTTAAAAAAAACAGAACAGAAATTTCTCTTGATTTTGTTGAGAGCAGTCTTCATTGATTATCCTTTTAACTGATACCGTACTTTGATACAAAAACTTGATCATTGAAATTGATTTAATACTTGATCTTGCCATACACTTGAACAGATTTAGTATTTTTGAACTGTTACTTCATTTATTCTTTTGACTTCCTACTTGAGTGATACTTGTATGTATCTATGTCATGCAGTTTGCACCATTCTGTCTTGCTGTTTGAACATGACTTTGTTCTGATGCCTTTGTATACACCATCATTGCTTGTTATATATATTATTCGACATTTTAGACCACTGTTGACTTCCCTTTTGTGCTCATGCAAGTCCATGCTTGGCCAGTTGCTACTTACATATGATCTTGTCCATGCTGGCTGTGTATCCAGTCTCATATTTGTAACAGCCTTGACTAGGCCATGATTTTGTACTCTTGACTGATACATGCTTCACCTGTTGCTGACTTGAAAATATTGTGAATTCTGAACTTGTATATATGTGTTGCCATTTTGAGATGCATTCATGTACCCTTGCTTGCCATGTTCATTGTAACTTGGCTATTGATGCTGAACTTGATTATTTGACCATGATATACTGCACCATGCTGGTTTGACCCTGTTGTCATTCATGCCATGTCTTCATTATCTTTGTTACTTCCTGTAGTTTTGTTAACACTGCCGTACTATGCTTTATTCATGTTTTGACTTGCTTATGACTTTCTTGTGTGTTGACTTGTCGACCATTTTACTTTTGCTTTTGACTTTGTTCATGTTCATGAGTATATTGCGCTGAGTCGAGATGGTCCAAGAGGCTACTCCTCAGTCGCGACACTGGATTGGCGTGGTAGTGCACACGTGTGTACACGTGTGTACATGCAGCCATCTAGACGAGTTTTTCTGTCCCTGCATATCAGACAAAGTCTAGAAAAATGATGAGAAACACACCGCAAATCTGAGGCAAATAAAAATTAAAAATAAATTTTTTATTTGCTTTTATTTAATTTTTATTTTTGTGGCAGTCTACTGTGTGTGTTCTTCTGTATGTGTCAGGTATGAAGATAACTGGTTTGACTGTGGAATGCTGTGAAGTCAAGAAGACTGAAGATGATGATATTAATATGTGTCAGTATATACGAGTGAACTGTATAGAAATGTAGTGTGTATGAAATTGTAAGTGTTGTTGAGAGGAGCTGAGTATGAATATTGAAAATTTTGAAATGTATATCAGTGATGTATATACAAATAGTGAAGTTGTAAATCTGTACTGTTTAAATATTGAAATAAAATATTCTTGTTCAAATAAAATACTGTGTAAATATTTAAATTTTTGTATAGTTGTATTTTATTCAAATAGAAATATTATATTGCTATCTGTTGTGTAGTATACCGGTACAGTTACAAACACATTCAATAATAAAATATGTTTGGTTGTTATCATCAAACAAAAATCATATAATTGTGTATACAACACTGTTATATACAACAATTCTAGCCACCGTTGCTGCCTCAGATTCAAGTCTTTCTGGGTGAACAGATACTTTAGCGACTGGTGATCTGTAAACAGTTCAAATCTCTCACCCAGAAGATAATGTCTCCAGATTTTCAAAGCGAATACTATAGCCAATAACTCAAGATCATGAGTGACGTAGTTTTTCTCGTGCGGCTTCAGCTGACGGCTAGCATAAGCGATCACTTGACCTCTTTGCATTAGTACTGCACCCAGGCCTTCTCTAGAGGCATCTGTCCAGACCTTTAAATCTAGATTGCTGTCGATAATGGTTAACACTGGAGCAGTCGTTAATCTTAACTTTAGCTCTTCAAAAGCCTCCTCACATTCTGGAGTCCATTTGAATTTTGAGTGCTTCTTTGTAAGCTTCGTTAAGTGACCAGATATCTTCGGAAAAAAATTAATGATCTTCCGGTAATAACTAGCCAATCCGAGAAAACTGCGGACTTCTGTAGGAGTACTAGGCTGTTTCCAGTTTTGAATAGCTGTGATTTTACTTGGATCCACAGCAATTCCTTCCTTCGATACGACATGGCCTAGAAATTTCACTTCATCTTGCCAGAATATACATTTTGATAGTTTAGCTTTCAATACATTCTTTCTCAGAATTTCTAGAACCTGTTCCAAGTGCTTTTCATGTTCGGCTTTTGATTTAGAGAAGATTAGAATATCGTCAATAAAAACTAGAACAAACTTATTCAAAACTCCCCTGAACACCCGATTCATCAGATCGACGAAGTAAGATGGAGTGTTACATAAGCCGAACGGTATTACTAACCACTCGTAGAATAAGTCTGGACCTCTGAATGCTGTCATAGGAACACACTCTTCGGCAATTCGAAGTTGATGGAAGCCTGTAGCTAGGTCCATCCTTGAAAATACTTGTGCCCCATTAGATGATCCAATAAATCATCGATTTGCGGCAATGGATATTTATTCTTTATTGTCTGCTTATTCAAATCACGATAATCCACACATAGTCGCACAGTACCGTCAGATTTTGGGACAAACACCACTACTGCTCCCCAATTAGAGAAACTAGGCCTGATCAGACCCTTCCATGCAAGCTGTCTTGTTTGATTGTCTAATTCCTCTTTCTCTTTCAAGGACATTCTTCGAATAGCGTGAACTACCGGCCTTGCATTGGGAATCAAAGCGATCTTGAAATCTATTTCTCTCTACAGAGGTAAGCGAACAACTTCTTCAAACACATCCGCATAATTCTTGACGACAGGAATATCTTTTACGAGGTCGGGAATATTCTATGTAACTACAGGGATATTTTCTATTTGAGCAGGAGAAACATCCAAAGCTGCCCAGAAGTCTTTTCTATTAAAATTCTGACCTTCACAGGGAATGGTTATATAATCACCTGATTTAATCTTCGTCTTAACGACTCTGTCGGCACATTTAACCTCAGCTTAATATTTGGTCAGCCAGTCTAACCCCAAGATAAGATCAAATTCTGTAAAATTCATGACAACCGCGATGGTAGGGAACCGATAACGAGAAAAAGAAACCGGCACTCCACAAACCCAACTGAGATTGAGGGAACCCCCAACTAGATTTTGGACCGTCGTTGGTTCTTTGAGCTTCTTCAAATTCAAATCCAGTTTCTTAACCGGATTCTTTGCAACAAAGCTTCGTGACGCGCCAGTGTCAAACAATACTCTAACTGGAATATCTTTGACAGTTAGGGTGCCTTCTAAAACATCCGGCCTTTCCTGACTAGCTGAGGGCTCAGAAGTTTCTGCCAGTTCATTTACCTGAGCTTCTTTGGTCGTTTTTAACAGCCGGCAATCTTGCTTTACATGACCAAACCGAAGGCATTGATTGCACCTTTTCTTCCCTTGAAAATTCTTCTTGGATTTAGATCCAATCTTTATTTGTTTCTTTAAGGGTCCGCAGTTTATCGACAAATGCCCTTTCTGATTGCAGCTATTGCATACGGCGGTTGTTACTGGTTCTTTCCCAGATCTGGCCCTATTCCGATTGACTTTAGGCTTCTTACTGACGTCAGACATCGTACTGACCTTAGGACGATCAGTTCCAGACTCAACTTTATTGCTAGAGCTGACCTCCTCTTTGTAGCGCAACATACCTTTCTTGTCGAGATCCTCGTACTGGTAAGCCATGTATATCATTTCAGAAAAAGGAAGCTTCACATTCCTCATCACACTATTCTGATATTTTCTTTGCAGGCCATGAATAAATCTCAGATTCTTCCTCTTGGGATCTTGAACTAAATGAGGAGCAAAGTGGGAAAGTTCATTGAATTTCTTATGATATTCTGGAATGGCCATATCTCCTTGTATCAGATAAGAGAATTCATCACATAACCGCTCTGTCGCTTCTGGAGGAGTAAATCTTCCCAGGAAAATCACTTTGAATCTATCCCAGGTGATATCACCTTCTGGGTTATCTTTAACAAAAAAATCCCACCAGAACAAGGCTTCGTCTTTGAGTGCCCAGGAGGCCAGTAATCTTTTCTAGTCATCTCTAAGCTTTAAACCATCAAAGATTTTCTCAGCAGAACGAATCCAAGACTGTGTTTTCATAATAGATTCTTCGCCAGAGAACGGTATTCCACCCATATTTCGATACTTGATTAATAGGGCCTCAATATCCGGTTCTTCATTCCTTCTGTTTCTGACACTTATTTTCTAGAACTTCTGCAAATAGCAGATCAAGTGTCCGGTCACAGAAAAGATATTTTAAAACATAGAAACGTATACTTGAATGTAAATGTATCTACCGAGGTGTTATTTCATTCTGCTACTCATACTAGGATATTACTGATCCTATCTGTAATGAGTTACCCGTCCTAGAACACTACTGGTTCTATTTCTGACGAGTTCGTTGATAGGTTATATTCCAGAACTAACTTAACCAAAGCTCTGGTACCAAATGAGACGGCCCCATACCCCGTACGGACGGCGGCAAGGGTAATCTTTGGAATATAACACATAAACAGATAATAGCAAAACAGAAATAAATAAATACACCAGATAATGAACGATAGAATATACTGGATAAACGTAATCATCAGAGTTACACAGTATACAGGATCACACTTAGTACAAATACAGTTCAGCTATACATAAATGTCTACAGCGGAAAACAAACATATTATGTACAATAAGAGCTGAACAACCTAAAATAGATAAATGATAGAATCCATCTTCAGCTCCAGCTATCCAGAAAAAGCCTGCTAAAAACCTGAACACAAGGCTACCCGTGTAGAAAGAGGGGCACCCGAGTTTGAAAGTGAAACAAACTACGAGTCAGTCATGGGACTGGTATGAGAAATCTACTTAACACATTTACAATATGGCTAATCAAAGGACCACGCCACTTTCGTGGAATGGGTTTACTCCATCGGATTGCCAGTGCTTTAAAACAAATAATTCTTTTAAACGTCGCAATGCTTTTTATAAAAATGAAGCCAGTATAAGACTCAGTTCCCATCACACAATGCAACGCAAACCGGAGGATAGAGTTTTTACCTTATAACGGCCAAAATATGCTTGATACGAATAAAACAAAAGCATTTGATATTATTACTAGTGTTTATATGTTTCAAAAACAATTTCAAATCATAACTATCGATTATAGATGGCATTAATGCCCCATACCACTATGTCGCCATATATAGGTATACAATCAAAACTGCAAGTCACGTATTTGGAAATTGGATTTCCATCATGAACCAAGGCAAAAGATAGTCCTTACCGAATTCGAGACGCTCTAGCCCATGTCTCAGGCACAGCCACAACCGTACCTTGGATCGTCACGGTCGGTCCACACGGAGTGGATTATAATGCCTGAACAATGTGTTTCCCCGCCCTATGGGGCGTCAATGAGCCAACGAATGACTCCATCGGACCCGGATCGTCCGATCTAACCGTGGCGCCTCGCAACAGTAACAACCACAAAAGTCAAACTCGTCAGGGCGTGTAAAACCACTAACGCCACTTCTAGCTAGAAAGAAATGCATGTCCCCCCGGGAGGTCCTCTCCCGTTTCTGGTTCATACCGGGGTGTGAGGCTCGCGAATTCACGTTATACAAAAAGCTACGCCACACAGGCGGTGCTTTGATCATCACCACAAGACTTTGCTTTTCAACAGAAGCCCTGATCACTGCATCTTAGCATGCCACACAGGCAATTCACACCATGCAACTGATGGCTATCAATCGCACAGAATAGATTCCAATTTCCGACACACAATCCATTTACAAGTCGTTCTGGGTCTGAACGAAACCGGAGGCACTATATAACTCGCAAACCCATCGATCTCCACGTACGTCTGGACGATCACCACTCATTATCCATATTTCGGGATGCCTCCCAATCAGGACATCAGCTACAATCCAAACGAGGTGAAGATCTCCGGTCTTCGACCACCGTCTTCATCTTCGATTTCTTATCGTCGATTCAGTTATTCAGAATGGGATAGACCCGGTCTTTCTGAGTAACTCGCGTATATGATAAACAAGTGCAACACAAACACACATACGCCATATTCCAGTTCATTAGTCACTAACCGTAAATCAGTAAGAGAACGATTTCCCAAATATTAACCCCGTAGGCCGAAACCAACATCAGATGAAAATCCAGGAAACCATTCGACTTAGCCACCCTTCAGTTAGTTTCTAAATTTCACTTCCATATTGTTTATAATATTTTATAACGATTTATCGCTATTTTTATTTATTTTAAAATAGCCAATTTATTCAAACGACGCTTCGGCCATAACGCGGCCATGGCGCTGTTTTTCTTCAGATTTGATTTACACATATCTGAAAATCTAACCGTTGGATCTTCACAAAATTTACATCATTAGAAAGATCTTTTCAAAACGAATCCAATGGTTCCAGTTTCGGGAAAATCCGACGGTAGGATCTCCCGGTATAATCGTTTGAAGTTTCGATTTCAAAATACGAGCTGCAGCGTCGTTTTTCGATTTAATATAATTATATTTATATATTATATATAAATATAATCGATTCCGGCGTTGTTTTTCTGCAGATTTGAATTAAACATTCCAGACAATCCAACCGTTGGATTTTCACAAAGTGGGTATCGTTGGGAAGATATTTCCAAAGCGAACCCAACGGTTTCGGTTTCGGGAAAATCCGATGGTCGGATCTCCCGCACTAATCATTTGAAGTCACGGTTTCAAAACACGAACTGCGGCTTCGTTATTCGATATATTTTAATTCTATTTATATATATATATATCGATTCTTCGCTTTCAAAGCTCTATTCTTTTCATACATTTGATAAAAATGATATTTTTATCCAACAAACATTCACTTCGACACTTCACTATTTTTAACAACTCATGTGTACAGTAAAAATGTGATTTTTATTGTAAAACAATTCCTTTCAAAACATGATTATTTTATATAGTTCATATAGGTGATAAAAATATGATTTTTATGATAAAACAATTTATTTCAAACCAAGATTATTTTATATAGTTCATATTGATGATAAAAATAGGATTTTTATTATAAAACAATTTCTTTCAAAATACGAATACCATTCAACACATGAATTTCAATTCAACGAATGAATTTCAATTCAACACATGAATGTTTTCTATAGTTTGTGTATATAGAGTAAAGATGTGATTTTTATTGTTAAAACAATTTATTCAAAACAGGAATACCATTCAACACATGAATTTCGATTTAACACATGAAGGTTTTCTATAGTTTGTATATATAGAGTAAAAATGTGATTTTTATTGTTAAAACAATTTATTCAAAACACGAATACCATTCAACACATAAATTTCAATTCAACGAATGAATTTCGATTCAACACATGAAGGTTTTCTATAGTTTGTATATATAGAGTAAAAATGTGATTTTTATTGTTAAAACAATTTATTCAAAACACGAATACCATTCAACACATGAATTTCAATTCAACACATGAAGGTTATTCAATATATGAAAATAATTTCAACAAATGAAAATTATTCAAACACATGAATATTACAGAAAATTTCGGCAGCATAACGGCAGGGTAGTTAAAACCGGGACCGTCCCTAGTACGGCTCCTCGCTCTAACTTAAAGCCTCGCAGCTTTTGACAATGGGGATTCATGCATCTAGTTCGCACACAGGCGGCATGTATATTTTTTTCATTTCCACAAACTAATCCTATGTGGTTTCAACCAAATTTTTCAAAACCACAAACGGGTATTTTTCAACCACAATCAATCAATTTCAACCACAAACAATTATAATCAACCATTCGTAATCAACCAATTTTCACACCAATCACAACCAATAAATATCGTCCATGGTTTGTGGACGAGGGGCGTGTGTGTGTGTGTGTATATATATATATATATATATATATATATATATATATATAAGCATTTCACTTCTATTTCAACACATATATAATTTTTTTTACAATGCATATACAACTTATACATCGAACATACAACTTATACAACGCTTATACAAGAGGTGTACAACGCTTGTATAACTCATACATCGACTATATAATTTATACATCATCGTTTTCCATATCGTTTATAAATTAGAAATCTCACATTGGGTTCCACTCCACCAAAAATAGCAGAAGGCCCAGAAAAATATGTGGTCTCTTCTAAAATGTAGATGACGTCCTCATGGTCCCGGTGTCTCTTGTTTCACTGAATTTCGACCACATAGCAGAAAGATATGATTTTCCTAAGTTAGTCGAATTTTGCGACAATTTTAAAGAGTTGAAAACAGTTTTAAATATATCAGCCGTTACCTCGCAATATGGGTTCGAAACTAGGTTTCAAGAATTCGCGAAATCTAGAGCACGATAGGGGAATCAGCTTGCACCTCATCCTGGAGATTGGCGAGGCGCGCCTGCGCGTGTTGAAGGGGGGCCTACTCGACGGCCGGAACAGGGCAGGGCGGCGGCAGGAAGGTCCTGACTTTGGAGGAGGAGATCTTCGCGACGGAGCAACGATAGGGAGAGTTATTTATATGGATTTGAAGAGGAGAGAAGGATCTTCGAAAAACATAACTGTGGTGGTAGATTTTGGTGCGTGGTTTCGCCGGAAAGTGGACGGGAAGAAAAGAGGTGGTTTCCGCCTTTGATTTGCTCACGTCGGGGAGAGAGAAATGTTTTTTGTTGACCAATGAATTTTTTTCTTTAATTTATATATTTTTAAATTTCGAAAATACCCCCTTTCACACACGAACCCCAATCCAGACCCAACGACTATCGTCCCTAGTGTTTTACCCTCATTCCGAACACAATAGGATATGTTTCGTAGGCCCATTCGACAGTTTTAGTCAGTTTTCCTTCAAATTAAAATATAAAACATTGAATATTCGATTTGAACGGACATTTCAATTTGCTAGGGCCACAAATTGATTCGAAAAATTCCAGAAAAATAAATCTGGCTATGTTTTGACGATACGGTCCCAACAAAACTAGTTTCGTTGAATTCTGAGACCGTTTGAAAAATGGCCCAATTCTGGTCGATCCAATTTAACTATAATTGACCAAAACACGTTTTCCTTTGCCACGCTCACATACTAGCTTCAAAAATTATGAAATTTGAAATCTAGCAATAGTTTGACATCTCGGATCCAACAAAAGTGGTTCCGTCGAATTCCGAGGTCGTTTGCAAAATGGCAATTTTCACGGGCTATATAAACTCCATAGCGACCTTTCAGAAAATTCATTTGGCCATAACTTTTGCTTCTCGCTATGAAACTTCGATTTTTCAGATTCATTAGAAAGGTATTCACTAACAGATTTAAATATTTTTGGTTTCACTCAAATCCGTTTTGTTTTGCACCCGGTACAGTCAGTCAAAGTATGAATTCAAATTTTGAAACTACCGCACCATTTCAGGCCTTGTTTATAATTCATGGTAATTATATTTATTTTCAACTTCGATTCAAACTTACTTTTCATCATTATTATTTAAAATATTTAAAATCCACTAAAATAGCCAATTTAAAAAATTTAAATTGGTTCAGATTTTTCGGGTCATTACATGATCTAGAGAAATTCCATTTACTTCTATAATCTATTTCGATGTTGTCCCTTCCAAGATATGGTTGCTAATCCCAACCGTTGGTGATAATACATTCTGTACACTCAAGCGAAATGAGTGGCCGGTCATGTTTAGCCTGGGTTACAAGATGTTCTTGTTGAACCTGGTGTATTCCTCTCTAGAGATACACTGTCGGAAGGTTGTCCCATACCTTGCCAATTGGAATTCATTACCCAATAAGCGCCCACGGTTTTCGATTATATATTATGTATGTGTAACGTGAGATGTAAGCGTTCTGCTAAATGATTATTATATTGTGGTTGATAGACTTTATTATAATATCATAAGAGTTTTGATATAAAGATTATAATTTCTTTCAAAACGATTTTGAAAGTTAAATTAAGTGTTTCGGATTCTCATAAGGGAAAAGACCCCTTCTATTATACGGCGTGGTCTTATGAGATATCGTTTGATTGCTCAAACTGTTTTAAATGGTTTTACTCATACCAGTCCCATGACGGACCCAGAGTTTATTTTGTTTTGTTTTCCTTAAACTCTTGGGTGCCCAAATTTGGACGGGCAGTCAAGTAGTCAGGATTTAACAGATACTGAGAGCTTAGAGCAGGAGGCTTTAGGATTTTATAGCAATTGTTATTTCCACTTCATTGTAAGTGTTGTACTCTGATAATAATATTGTATACATATACTGATTTTATTTGAAAGTTATGTATCTATTATATATTATTTGTTCCACTATGAGATTCGTGTTTACTCTGATGTTGTATGTTCTTCTTCTTCTATTCTAAGTTTCTATCTTATCTATTCTCACCCTCTAATTTCTTTCATTAACTATCCGGTATTTTCCGATGCTTGATAGTCGACATTGGGTTATAAGTCAATTACCCAGGATCGCGAAAACCCGGGTTATACATGTTCTCTCATGGTCCTAATGTAACTAATTCTTATGATCGTTTAACCTAAGCTCTGATACCAAATGTAACACCCCATACTTTTATGTGCCCAAATTTTGACAAAAATCGAAAATTGGACATTTCCAAACACAGAGCGTGTAAATATGGTACCTAAAAATAAATGAGCATGAGCATAATTAGAGTACAACAAGATAACTCACAACGGAAACAAAATAGGATAGAATAATATAAACTCAAGTAACTACCGTTTTAAAGTAAGTCACTTTGCTAATACCAAGCATGAGAGAGAACGATAACCGCAATCCAAACTTAAACACATGTGAGAACCCGACCTTCTCTAGATAACCTGGGTTGTTGTAATGTGACGACCCTAAACTTCCATGGTACGAAAGTAAGGATAATCATAGGAGCATAACATGATTAAAACAATAACAGGTCTCAGATAATAGCAAAACATATAAATCATTGCAGCGGAATGGAAATGTCATGACAACATAACATCACAGACATCAGAGTACGCAGTACAGGATACACTTAGCAAAATAGATGTATAAAACAAGGAAAGAAATAAAGTCTTAATCTCCAACAAAATACATCAATGCTCAATAATGTCTCAATGTCTCAAGAAGTAAATAAAAAGATAAAAAGAAAAGATTCTTCATTCTCTTCATTAGAAAGCTCCAGTCCAGAAAATATCCTTACCTAAAAACTGTCATTTGGCTGCCCAGGTGGAAAGAGGGCACCCGAGTTTGCATAGTGAAACAAATTACGAGTCAGTCATGGGACTGGTATGAGAAATCTTACTTAACTAACAGTATGACTAATCCTTAGACCACGCCGCTAACGCAGAACGGGTTTATTCCATTGGATTACCAGTGCATATGTTTAATAAATTTTATTTAAAAACAACGCAATGCTTTTTAGAGAATGAAATCATTATAAGACTCAAGTCCCATCACACAATGCAATGCAAACTGGAGGATAGAGTTTTACCTTATAATTATAAAAAATGCTTGATACATAGAAAATAATATTTTTGGTATTATTATTAGTGTCTAATCAGTATTAAAATATTTCAAAGTAAATGTATCAATCCTAGACAGAATAGTACCCTATCCTACTATGTTGCCATATATAGGTTTACAATCAAAACCATGATGTCGTATTGGAGAGTGAATTTCCATCACGAGTCAAGGCTAGGGACGATCTCCTAACCAATTCAAGACACTCTAGCAATGTCTTAGGATCATACCTACGGGAAACCCTTGAATACTGCAAGGCCGGTCCACAAATAACGTTAGTGATTAGTTATGCCTGAATACACGCTCCTCGATCCTATTGGACCTATAATTTGGCCATTGGCGATAAAAAATGCTTGATACATAGAAAATAATATTTTTGTTATTATTATTAGTGTCTAATCAGTATTAAAATATTTCAAAGTAAATGCATCAATCCTAGACAGCATAGTACCCTATCCTACTATGTTGCCATATATAGGTTTACAATCAAAACCATGATGTCGTATTGGAGAGTGAATTTCCATCATGAGTCAAGGCTAGGGACGATCTCCTAACCGATTCAAGACACTCTAGCAATGTCTTAGGATCACACCTATGGGAAACCCTTGGATACTGCAGGGCCGGTCCACAAATAACGTTAGTCGATTAGTTATGCCTGAACACACGCTACTCGATCCTATTGGACCTATAATTTGGCCATTGGCGACCAAATAAAACGGAGGCGCCTTATTCCATCAACCACAAAAGTAAAAATGTCGGGTCTTGTAAAAACCCAAACACCACTTCTAGCTAGAAGGAAACGTGTGCACTCTCTGCGTTCCCTTGTCATGCTTTTGACTCTACCGGAGTGTGAGGCTCGCGAGGTAATGTAATACACAAAGCTATGCCGAAATCGGCTATGCTTTGATCATCATCCACAAGGCTCTGCTTTTCAACAAAAACCTCGATCAATTGCATCTTCGTATGTCACATTGACAATTCACGCCATGCAATCGATAACTACTAATACATAACCTTTGAGCTAATGCGTCTCAAAGAAGGGTGTTATGCAAGAGAATAATTTCTCCGCCACCACAGATATATATTAATAGAAATCAATTTAATTACACAGAATGAAATTCAATGTCGGACACACATCCATTTACAAGTCCGTTCTAGGTCTGAACAAAACCGGAGTCACCTCTTTCCTCCTCCCGTATGTCCAATACGGAAGAGATGTGCTCGCATATCCGGACAATCAACAAGTACGTCTGTACAACTACCACTTTAACCCTTTATTGGCAGCTAGCTAATGCCAGGCATCGGTAGTTATCCTTTCAATGTAAACAACGCCGGTCTTCAATCGCCGTCTTTAAGCTCTTCAATTTAGATCGTCGTATAACCATTTGAAATAAGATTTAACTCGGTGTTTTCAAATGATTCTCTCATATATATATAGTTTAAAATCATTTCATATCATTAATAGTATTTAATAACGATTTATCGCTATTTTTATTTATATAAAAATTGCCAAATTTATTTAACGACGCTTCAGGTCGATGGGCGGCCCTGGCACTGTTTTTATCAAAATCCGATTTACACTTACCTCGAAATCTAACTGTTGGATTTTAACAAAATTTACATCGTTGGAAAGATCTTCCCAAAGCGGTCCTTTGGTTTCAGTTTTCGGAAATTCCGACGGTTGGATCTTTCGGTATAATCATTTAAATTACGATTTCGAAACGTGAACTACCGCACGCTATTCGTTTAATTTTAATTAATTAATATATATATAATATAAATCGTTTGGCGATTTCAACTACTTTCAATCAATCACATGCACACCAAGTACAGTCCATATTCATGTTATATATGATTTTCTTAATCCTAACTAACATTATAAAAGTGACGATTTGAGGCAAATCATATTTTAATGCCTAATTACTTTCAATGGAAACTAAGTTACATTGAAATTGTATTTTTTTTTTATGTTCGCTCTTTTTATTGAAACCAAACAACAATAAAAAACATGATTTTTAATTCTACTAATTTTATTTCATCTAAAATGACAATAAAAATGTGACATTTAAATCTATTCTTTTATTGCATATAAAATGACAAAAAAATACAACTTTAAAATCTATTCTTTTTGTTGTCTCTAAAATGACAATAAAAATGCAACTTTTAAAACCATTCTTTTTATTGTCTCTAAAATGACAATAAAAATGTAACATTTAAAACTATTCGTTTTGTTGTCTCTAAAATGACAATAAAAATGCGACTTTAAAACTATTCTTTTTGTTGTCTCTAAAATTACAATAAAAATGCAACTTTTAAAACTATTCTTTTTATTGTCTCTAAAATGACAATAACAATGCAACTTTTAAAACTATTCTTTTTATTGCATATAACATGGCAATGAAAATGTACTTTTAATTCTATGCTTTTTATTGTCTCTATTTTGACAATAAAAATATGACATTTAATTCCATTCTTTTTATTACTTTTAAAATGTCAACAAAAAATGTAAACGTTTGATTTTATTCTTTTTATTGTCTCCAAAATGACAATAAAAATGCAACTTTTAAAACCATTCTTTTTATTCTCTCTAAAATGACAATAAAAATGTAACTTTTAAAACTATTCTTCTTATTGTCTCTAAAATGACAATAAAAATGCAACATTTAAAACTGTTCTTTTTATTGTCTCTAAGATGACAATAAAAATGTAAATTTTAAAACTATTCTTTTTATTGTCTCTAAAATGACAATAAAAATGTAACTTTTGATTTTATTCTTTTTATTGTCTCTAAAATGACAATAAAAACATTACTTTTAATTCCATTCTTTTTATTACTTCTAAAATGTATGTAAAAATCTAACTTTAAATTTCTATTCTTTTTATTGTCTCTAATTTGACAATAAAAATGCAACCTTTAATTCTATCATTTTTTATTACAGCTAAAATATAAATAAAGATGTAACTTTTAAATTCTATCTTTTATTTACATCTAATTTGACAATAAAAATGCAACCTTTAATTCTATCATTTTATTACAACTAAAATGTATATAAAAATTTAACTTTTAAATTCTATCTTTTATTTACATCTAAAATGTAAATAAAAATGTAACTCTTTAATCTGTTCTTTTATTTGCATCTAAAATGTAAATAAAAAATGTAACCTTTTAACCTGTTCTTTTATTTGCATCTAAATGTAAATAAAAAATGTAACATTTTAATCTATTCTTTTATTTAGCATTAAAATTGTATATTTTAATGAATTCATGTTTTGATTAAAAACATGAACATTTTCTCTATTTACATAAATTTCATTTTTGGTGTCACAAGTTCAATAAACAAAAATAAGGATTTTTGTTTAACTAATTTTTTTCTATTTACCCAAATGTCCATTTTTGTTGCAAGTAATATTTTATTTGATTGAAAGCTCTAGTTCAATCAAACAATAGCAAAGCTGATGTTTTTATTTGATTGAAAATTCTAATTCAATCAACAAACAAAGTGATATATTTTATATTGAATTGAAAGTTCTAATTGAATTCAATAAAATAGACAAAGTGATTCAATAAAATAGACAGAGGTGAAATATTTATATTGAATTGAAAATTCTAATTCCATTCAATAAAATGGACAAATGTGAAATTTTTATATTGAATTGAAAATTCTAATTCAATTCAATAAAATGGACAAATGTGAAATTTTTATATTGAATTGAAAATTCTAATTCAATTCAATAAAATAGACAAAGGTGAAATTTTTATATTGAATTGAAAATTCTAATTCAATTCAATATAAAATACATGATGCTCCATTGTTGTTGAATATATATGATTCAACAAAATATCAACAAAAAAATGATTTATTCTAATTAACACATCACATATAGATCTATATTAACAAAATATCTAAACTAACAAATCTGTATTAACACATAACATACAAATCAAATCATGTAGCATAGCATGTCAAAATATTCAGCGAATAAATGAGAATACAATTACAATTTGTTATAATTATTTTAAAATAAGTAATAATAAAAATAAAATAGGATTTCTCGTAGTTCTTCTGAATTTGAATAGCTCAGATCTGCAAATTTGACCCAAAATTCAACTAGCACAGAATTGCTTCTTTTTAGTCTAGAATCGTAGATCTCGTCTCTACGATCACAACGCTTCCAAAATCGTGTTATTCTGAGTCAGTATAATGAGATATAATTAAATTTACATTGTTAATATTTAAAATAAATTTGAAACACCCCACCTCCGTTAGGGTCACTCTCAAAGGGAATGCCCTAATTTTGGTGGAGGTTTATAAGTACAAGTCACAGATATACAAGACAGATATAAGAACACATATTTGTAAACAGCGGAAGAACAACAAACTTTTATTTCATAAAGTCAAATACGTGTTACAACAACATCCTTCCCAAAAACATAACATAACACTTTCATAATCTGTCTTGAGTACATTATTTAAAGAAGCATAAATAAAACATAGATAAACTGCAAAAGCCCCATAGTGGATTGTCCAAAGCCATAGTTCAAAACAGGAAAGTCCAAGCAATACATTTCTCTTCTTCAAGCTGGATGTTGAGGTTGGTCAAGCTGCTGTGTTCCCTCCCTGAGGACCTGGGGGGGGGGGGAACGGAAGAAAGAAGATGAAAGAAAAGCAGAGTCAGACATAAAGCCTGAGTAAGTCTAGTACTATTTTGTCTATGAATAAAGAACTGGGTATGATAAGTATAAACAAGAAGTGGGCATGTACTATAAACTTGGTTAAGTTGTCTAGGGTCGAATATACTATCGTACCCCATGTTGATCTCTGAACCCATATACTAGTTTCCAATTTGCACCCCATAATCAGGGTGATGTGATCCATTCTATGATGATCGGCTCCTACTCGCATGGTTACATGTGTCTTACGACCCCCGATGTCTGTAGTTACCTATGCTGGTCCCACCATGGGGTGTATCAAGTCCCATAGTGGCAACCCGACACAACCTTAGAGTGCACAGGTATGCTACTGGTGTCCAGTGCCTTATTTTTCTGCGCCGGAGTGTGTGCACGCCCGCACCCCGTTAGAACCTACACTGCTACACCACCGCCGTCGATTTGACCTCTTACAATCAGCCCAGTAATCGTGCCCCACCCTGCCTAGTTTCAGGGTATCCTGATACACCTTTTAGGGTTACTGCTGAAAAGGGTCCCCCGTTACTAGGTTTTCTATCTCTAGCCAACATGCTAAGTTGGTTAAGTGTTTCCTAACCTAACCCCCACCAGTCCGTTTAGTTTAGCATGTTCCATTTTGATTAAGTCTTTAGTTCACTTAATCCTAACAATCCAGACTCAGCCTTAATCGTCTTATTAAGGCCCTGACCTCTCACATTAGACAGGTATTGTTGTGGCTGCCTGTTGCCGGTTGGTTCCGGGCAGTCTTACGCCACAACTCAGTCTAACCTCGGGTCCTTATTGGGCTCCATGTTTAACCTCCCACATTGGATAGGTATTGTTGTGACTACTGGACAGCCGGACGGTTCCGGGCAGGTTTACATCACAACTCAATCCAACCTCGGGTTAAACACATCGTATTTTCTACATTTACATATTTTGTCATTCTTCTTTATTTCTTATATGTAAATATTTGCGGCCCATTATTAAGTTAATGGTGTAAAGGTTACACCAATCATGGGCCCAACCCATACTTGAATTTGGGCCCTTCTATTTTATATTTTCATTCATTAATTAATTTTAACCCAACGTTATTTTCCCCCGTTTTACACGTCCGTTTATATATATTGGGCTTAGCCTTTTAAAGCCCAATTTAGCCATGTGAAAGGGGAGGCTTAAAGCGTGATTACATACACAAAGAGGGGAAGGTGAGCGTATGAACTTGCAATATGACGATGGGAATACAAAATAGAAACTGGTGTACTTGCATAGTAGTGACATATACTTTGGTCATAAAACATAGGTGACATGAATCAAAGCATGTGAACTTGTAATTGAGATATCATTATTGACACATGAACCTATATTTTTATTTAGGCATAATGTCAAACATAAGCATGGCATAAATACTTCTAGCATAAACATGGCATAATGTCAAACATAAGCATGGCATAAATACTTCTAGCATAAACATGGCATAATGTCAAACATAAGCATGGCATAAATACTTCTAGCATAAACATGGCATAATGTCAAACATAAGCATGGCATAAATACTTCTAGCATAAACATGGCATAATGTCAAACATAAGCATGGCATAAATACTTCTAATCATGGTGTTTGCTTTAAACTTGCAAAAAGGGATTTTTGAGTCTAACCTAGCCATGTCTCACATATGTCATCATATAATTCTTTTAAACAAGATAGACTTAATCATAGATTTCAATTATGCCAAATATCGTTCATAGCCTAGCCATATTCATAAGTTTTGCAAAAGCATGACTTAATACATGGATTATGGTGTCAAAATTCCAACATAGTTTCATATGAACTATAACAACCAAACTTGTTTCAATTACTTGCAAAATGATTTATGCACAAAAATATACATCATGATGGCATAATAACAAAGCCCCAAACTCGCATGAATTTCAATCAACTACATACATGTAGCTTCAACATAGATTACATAATTTGCGCAATATTCCAAACGTATACTTGCATAGAACTACCGCATGTAGTTCTTTATAATGAATAACATAATTTTGCACAAATATGAACTACTTTATTATCCCAATTCAAGCATACAAATCAATACAGTTGTTTATTCATACCAAAGCAATACTCTACTTACAATGGTTGCGGCGAATTCTCTAATTAAGAGATATGATTCCTTTGTTGAATTGATTGGCTTTAGGTTGCTTGAATTGCTTTAGGCTTTAGAACTTTCTTTCTAATTCTCTCTCTAGTCGGCGGCTACTCTTAGTCGTTCCTCAGCAACATGGCGGCTATGTTCTTAATTTGAATGAATAGATTAGGGTTTAGTCTAGGGTTGTTTATATAGAGGTTAGGAATTGATTAGGACCATTGATGTTGCTAGGTTAGATCGTAGCCATTCATTAGATAGAGAGACCAATTAGAACCCGCCACCTAGCCCTAATGACAAAGCAGACCACAGAAATTCGACCAAACACAGACCTGGCCAGCCAGGTTGACTGGGCTCGACCAGGTCGACACCCCTGTCGACAGGGCTGTCGACAGCCCTGTCGACATGGGTAGCCCAGGTCGACAGCCCAGTCGACCTGGGTGGCCTAGGCGGGTGTTTATCCGCCCTGGCCCACTGGGCCCGATTTTTAATTATTTTATTCTGTTTGAATTTTAAATTTAATTCAAAACTTCCGAAGGCCATATCTTCTTCATACGGACTCCGTTTTTCGAAAACTCGGACTCTATTTCGCGTATTTTTCCGAGACGAACGCAATGGCGTATCCCGTTTCCCTTAGTTCTTTGATTTGAATTTGATTATACTTTAATTCATGAATTTCACAGTTATAGAATTCTCGGGGTGTTACAAAATTAGTTTTAAATTATTAAACAATATTTCACCTTCTTCCCCAATTAACAAACCAAGGCCGACGCTTTTTCAAATTAGTTCAATTCTAGGGTTGGAATTTCCGATCAAACCAGACAGAGTTAGCATGATCTGATTAACACCATGACGGACAACACGGAAAGGCGCGTAGGGGGCCCACTGCGGTTGAACTCGCACGCGGGTAGGGGGTTGGGCAGAGCTTCGAACGCGGCGGGTTCTCAGGTCTGGAGCTCTCGAAATACCTCACTTTAGGTGCTAATGTACATATGGATGGAGAGAGGAGGAAAATCTTTACAAATAAGTCTAGAGGAGGAGGGAGTTTTGGTGAGTGGATCAGTGGAAATTAGTGGGGGTAGGTCGGAGGAATCAAGGCCATGGAATTCGAAGATGGCGGCACTGTACTATAGCTTTAGGGTTTGAAGAAGATGAATGTATTTTTATAATATTTTATTGTTAATTTTACAAAAAAATCCATAAGTTCTAAACAATTCCAATTTCAATCCAACTGGAGTTGACCCCACCCAATAGCCCCCGTTACGGATTCCATGGGCTAGTCCTGTCAACCCAAACGACCGTTTGTGGCCTGAATTCTTTATTTAAAATTTAAATCCTTTATTAAATTAATTTGATCATATATTAAAATTCACCGGAGCCACATACGGACTCTAAAAATTCCAAAAAAAAATATTTCTGGATTTTTTTGATGGTATGGTCCTAACAAAATTAATTTCATTGAATTTTGAGACCGTTTGAAAAATGGCCATTTTCAAGTCGATTAAATTTGACCAAAATTGACAAAACACATTTTCTTTTTCCACACTTACATATTAATTTCAAAACTTTTGGAAAATTTAATTAGCAATAATTTGAAATTCTGGATCCGACAAAAGTGGTTTTGTCGAAAACAGAGGTCACTTGAAAAATGGCCTTTTATATGGGCTATAAATTATACTACAGCGACTATTCTGAATATTCATCTGGCCATAACTTTTGATTCCCGCTATGAATTTTCGATTATGCCAAATATAGCCATTGATTACAATGCATGTCGCATATCAAAAAAAACTTTCTTAGGTGTATTCACACTTAATAGTCATCAAATCTTAATATAGGTTTCTACACCTAAGTCATATGCAAATTAATTCTCCAACTTCCAAATGACAAACTATCAGATTTAATATGCCCTGATCCAGATCTTAAATTATGAAATATGTTCTTTATGTTATAAGTCACTATAATCCTCTTCTTCCAAGTCATAGATCATCTTATGCAATATGTCTCAAATTTATGTCCAGAATTACAACATGTGTTGTGTCCTCAAATTAGTTACAAATCGATTTTGCCCATGTATGCCTCATTCAATATTGTTCCCAAATTTAGCGTTTATGTGTTCATCTCTTATGAGACTTGGCTCAGGCCCGTGGTAGCCTGGCTATCAAACAAAAGGAAAGAAAGGAGGAAGAAATACAAAACAAACAGAATAATAAAACAGAGGAATAGATATGATAAATAGAAAAAAGGCCTAGTCTCAGATTCAGTTTTATAATTATGTCAAGATCATGATTAAATTTCATATCGGAAAATAACTGCACTTGCCTTGGCTGGATTATAGAAAAAGAGTTGCAGCTATTCTATTTTAATCTTATTCAAATTTGGAAGAAGATGCACTAGTTCTAGTTTTGATCCCAACAGAGTAGAGACGCCATTATTTTATTATTTATTTAAATTTCTATTATTTCAAAGGCGGCATAAGGCGAGAAGAATGGTGTAAACAGAATAGGGCTAGGGGGCTGTTTATATGGGATTAGATGGGTTAATTTAGACTGAAAACGAGACCATATACATCAGAATGGACCCAGGCTCAAAACTGGGTTCTGGCACCAGGTCGACCATAGGGTCGACCTGGTTCCTGGGAGGTCGACCATAGTGTCGACCCCCAGGTCAACCCAGTCCTGGGCAGGAAAATTCCTGCCCAGTCCGCGCTGGGGTTTGAATTCGAATTTCGAATTTCGAGCTGTTTTCGATTCGGAAAATTCATGAAACTTCGGAGGGTCATATCTCCCTCATACGGACTCTGTTTCTCGAAAACTTGGATTCGTTTCCAAGCAGAATTTCAAGACAAACGCAGTGGCGCAACATGTTTCCCTTGATTCTTATTTTAAAATTTAATTTTGCCTTGATTTATGGTTTTAACATGTTATAAAAATATGGGTTGTTACATTCTCCCCTCCTTAAAGGATTTCATCCCCGAAATCTTCAAGTAAAGAAGAATGCATCCAATCATCCATCTACTCAACCATCATCCACAAGAAACCATTGCCCTTAAGAGATTTCTAATGTTGTATGAACTTTTACAAGAGTGTGTGTATATGTACTTATCCAATGCAAAGATCAGGCGGTCCACTGATTCAGTTGACCTCCTTAATGCGAATTATGTCAGTGCCATGAGTCCAACATGTATGCAATTTTCCTATTTGATACATATCATTTCTATATGAGTGCACAACCGTTCATTCATATGCAACATCCACGTGCTGAGTCAACCATTTTGCATCCATAAAATTTAAAAAAAAATGCACACACATCCATATGCAGTATGAGAGTGTTTTTGAGCCGATCTAGTTCCTAGTGTGTGTATATGCATCCGCGAGCAATCACTAGCAACCACTTGCATCCACTTGCAACCATCAAACATAACATGTCTAAAACACATGTTTACACCCATTAGTTTCTACCTAAAGGTCGAAGGATAAAGTCGAGTGATAGAAGCAAGTATAATTAAAACTAGAGCTAGGTTCCCATTAGACATTGGTTTAAGAGAATAACTCCCTAAATATCAACCCCGAAGACCAAAATCAACATCAAATTAATACTCAGAGAATCACTCCCATTAAACAAATGCCCAGCTGGAAATCTATTTCACACTTTGAGTAAAAAATCCTATCCTTTTTCAGAAGCCTACAGACTACTGATACAGATAAGATTACCAAATGATTCTTAGGAAACTAAGAATGATAAAAACTCAGAATGTATACATCATGGTCAACTTAACGCCCAACACAGATGCCCTCAAACCCCAACTTATCACAAATAGATGAGTCATAGCCCTCATGGGGTCTGAGACTATAACGGAAACAGAAACAAGATTAGTATTAAAGTGCAGAGTTTCAATTACAGAATCAAAATGCCAGAATCAGAAAGAGTTTTTAACTCCTCAATCAAATAAGGAAATTAAACCTTCTACATAAATTTTCTTATTTCTACCCTATCTACTAGTCACTTGAGCATTCGCCTGTCCTCCAAAAGTGGGTTTTGCCCTCTGCCCTTGCCCCCGTTTCTTTGGGCAGTCCCATGTGAAGTGCCCTATTTCTCCACAGTTGAAGTAAGTGCCCTTCCTTTTTCTGCAATCCTTGTTCATATGGGTCAAGCTTCCACAAGTAAATCACTTCTTCTCCTTCTTATCTTCAGTCTCCTCATCCTTCTTTTGTGTTTCCTTTTTGGCCCCTACCTTCTTGTTCTGTGGTTCTTCAAGCTTTTCCTCTTTCTTTTTTCTTTCGGCTTCCTCTTCATGCATTAACGCCATGTCCACCAATTTTTTGAAGGTTGCCCCCATAGGAATGCGGGACATCGCCAATCCGTGTAGCGGCTCATTCAAACCTTTAGCAAACCTTAGTGCCTCCTTATGCGGTGTATTTACCAATTCTAAGCCAAATCTTGCTAATTGATTAAACTTGTTGACGTACTCTCTCACTGATAAATTCCCTTGCTTCAATGCCAAGAACCTTTCTATGTATAGACTCTCTTCTGCTCGTTAGAGAAATTTCATCTCAAACCTATGCCTGAAATCCATCCATCTCTCTACCGGACGTTCTCCATTTGTGACCTCCCACCAAAAAGAAGTTTCGTCCTTAAGCAACCATACCGCCAACTGTATCTTCTGCCTATCGTACACCTCGAAGATAACGAACAAATCCTCAGTTTCTTTGAGCCAGTTCCTTGCTTCCACGAAGGATTCAGTTCCATTAAAGTTCTTCCCACCTATGGCTCGAAAGTCTCTACATATCTTCGGGAAAGTATTCACGCGCGGTGGAGGAGGAGGAACCGCTGCAGATGGGGGAAGAGGGACGTTTGTTGGGCCCGCATCATTAGCCCTAGCTTCTAGGTACCTCCTGAACCAGCCAGGTATAGGTACGCCCTCCGGAAGGTTAAGATCCCCAGACATGCTGAAACGAAAGAAAAAGGAAAGATTCAAAACAAAAGGATAGAAAGATAGGCTATGGATTGGGGATTATGTTTTTCAAAATAAACTCCACTTTTGAAAATACTTCATTTTTAAAAACCTTTTTGAAAATAGTTTTCCAAAACCTTTTTATCAAATCTGCTAACCTTCAGCTCTGATACCAAATTGTAACACCTAACCTCCATTAAGGTCACTCACAAAGGGAATGCCTTAACTTTGATGGAGCGTTTTAGTAGACAGAACAGAAATTTACAAGACAGACAAAACAGTACTTGAGAAATTTATAACTTTATTACAATAGAAACCGAAATAAGTTTGGTTACATCTTTTCAAATCACAATATCAAAATTCAAGTACAAAATATCGGTCTTGTACAAAAGCCTTCAGAATGCATAGTTTTTAAAGTCATAATCCCCAATATAAACTGCCATGGAAAGATAGAGCCAAGGCCAAGCGATACTTCAAGCAGAGAAAATCCGAATCAAGCTCCTATACTTCCACCCTAAAAACCTTTGGGGGGGGGGAATGAAAGAAAAGGGGCGAAAACAAGCAAGGTCAGACATAAAGTCTGGCAAGTCCAGTGACTTTCAGCATATGAACAGATAAAAATATCATGCATTGAAAATAATGCTGGATAAGAGACAACATCAACATGAGTAACTGACATACTTAAGCTAAACAGAAGAAACAAAATGATATAGCCCAAGTTATGCTTCTTACTTATATCTTACCTCTCTGCACTAATACTAGTATAACAGGATTAGGTGTTACCATAATGTCTAAACTGAAATAGAAATGGAACAGAATAATCTATACAGAAACAGAATGCCAGTAATTGGCCTTTACCACCCCAATAGACAGAAGGTACATAAATGGAATCAAAGACGGAAACAGAATAATCCCTACGGAAACAGAATGTTAGAATTAGGTGTACACTAGTAAATGGGCCTTTACCACCACAACAGACGGTACCATGCAGAAACAGACAGGTGTTACCACCCAACAGAAACAGATGGTACCCCAATGGAAACAGACAGAACTAAGTGTACCCTAAATCTACCCCCAAGCGATCGGCTCCCTAATACATAAATACCCTGTGCCAGCCCCACAGAAGGGTGTATCACTCCCTAAAGTGGCAACCTTTGAATAACATAGACCTATTTACAGATATCACGGCATCTTACATCCTCAGAGGCAGACCGGGATCCATGCACGCACATGACCCGGTTGGAACGCACCATCAACACCCCTCGCCATTATCAGAGTGAATTGCTTATAATTAGTTCAGTAAGCGTGCCCGGACCCTACCTACTGTTGGGTCATAGTTTTGATACCAGAAAGGGTTACTGACTAATATGGGTCCCAAACAACAGATGACACAAGTTTTTTTCCTCCTAACCTTGTGTTCCCAGACTAATGGATTTCAGATTAACTTGTTTACAAGTTTTCAGACCTACGGAGTTCAGATCAACTAGTTCACAGATCAGAAAATCAAATCAGTAGGTTTTCAGACTAACAGATCAGATGTACAGTTTTAACAGACTTACAGATTTTCTAACTTTGTATTGGGCCTACAGATTCACAAAACAGGTTTATTAATTCATCAATCCAGTTAGTTCAGCCCTATCCACCCAACACGTTTTAGACATCGTATTTATCTCAGATTTGCATTAATTAAATATTAATGCGCAGACCTCTCACATTAGGTCGGTAGCTTGTGGCCGCTGGATAAGCCGGGCGGTTCCAGGCAGACTTTTGCCACAAGCCAGACCTAACCTCCTGTCTAAGCATATTTTAGTTATGCCTACGACCTCTCACATTAGACTAGCAGTTTGCAGTTCCTGGTTAAGCCGGTTGGGTCCGGGCAGGCTTCTACCGCAAACATGAGTCTAACCTTGTGTCTCAGCATTTTTATTATAACCAGTTTATTCTATTACAAATTATACAAATATCAGACAATTTAACGGATTTGGCTTCTTTTCAAGTCGCAGCAGATTAATCAAATTAACATGTTTTACTCAATCTCAGATCGAGCCTACGGATTTTCATACACAAATTACAATCATTCAGCCTTTCAACAGATTTAACAGATTTAGCATCTTAGGCGGCTCAACAGATTTAGCAGATTAGGCAACTCAACAGATTTAGCAGATTAGGCATAATTAGCAGATTAGCCGATTCAACATATTTAACAGTTTAGGCAATTCAGCAGATTAAACAGGTAACAGATTTAGCAGATTAGGCAAATTTAACATATTAAGCAGATAACAGTTTCAGCCGATTTAAACATTCCTTAAAGTCCTATTCACATATCTTGCCTAATTCATAAAGTAGGCCTAAACTTATACGCCTAAATTATGGTCATAATCCACCATATAACATTTGTCCCAAATTTTAGTTAAACTTGCATAGTTCAGGATATTCTCCAAAAGCCCTAATCCTGATTCACATATAAATTATGCCAAATATAGCCATTGATTATAATGCATGTCACATATCCAAAAAAAAACCTTACTTAGGTGTATTCACACTTAATAGTCATCAAATCTTAATATAGGTTTCTACACCTAAGTCATATGCAAATTAATTCTCCTACTTCCAAATGACAAACTATCAGATTTAATATGCACAGATCCAGATCTTAAATTATGAAATATGTTCTTTATGTTCTAAGTCACTATAATACTCTTCTTCCAAGTCATAGATCATCTTATGCAATATGTCTCAAATTTATGTCCAGAATTACAACATGCGTTGTGTCCTCAAATTAGTTACAAATCGATTTTGCCTAAATATGCCTCATTCAATATTCTTCACAAATTTAGCGTTTATGCGTTCATCTCTTATGCGACTTGGCTCAGGCTCATGGTAGCCTGGCTATCAAACAAAAAGAAAGAAAGAAGGAAGAAATATAGAACAAACAGAATAATAAAACAGAGGAACAGATCTAATAAATAGAAAAAGGGCCTAGTCTCAGATTCAGTTTTATAATTATGTCAAGATCATGATTAAATTTAATATTGGAAAATAACTGCACTTTCCTTGGTTGGATAATAGAAGAAGAGTTGCAGTGGTTCTCTTTTAATCTTATTCAGATTTGGAAGAAGCTGCACTAGTTCTTGTTTTGATCCCAGCAGAGTAGCAACGCCATTATTTTATTTATTTATTTCTATTATTTCATAGGCAGCATAAGGAGAGAAGAATAGTGTAAAGAGAATGGGGCTAAGGGGATGTTTATATAGGATTAGGCGGGTGAATCTAGACTGAAAACGAGACTAGATACATCAGAATGAACCCAGGCTCAAAACTGGGTTCTAGCACCAGGTCGACCCTCAGGTCGACCATAGGGTCAACTTGGTCCCTGGGAGGTCGACCCTAGGTCGACCTGGTCCTGGGCAGGAAAATTCTCGCCTTGTCCGCGCTGGGGTTTGAATTCGAATTTCGAATTTCGAGCTGTTTTCGAATCTAAAAATTCTTGAAACTTCGGAGGGTCATATCTCCCTCATACGGACTCCGTTTCTCGAAAACTTAGACTCGTTTCCAAGCAGAATTTCGTGACAAACACAATGGCGCAACCCGTTTCTCTTGATTCTAATTTTAAAATTTAATTCTGCTTTGATTTATGGTTTTAACATGTTATAAAAATACGGGTTGTTGCGCTATGGTTAATGAATTTCGCTCAGAACTTTGTCCAGGTACAGAGCAGGAATCTACCCACATCTCCAGAGGGTCGACATGAGTGTCGACACCCCTGTTATGGGGTTGACCCATGGGCCGACACCCTTAGGAATGAGGTCGACCCCTGACGGGACGATTACCCCCTTATTTTCCTGCCTCAGATTTTGATTTTTCGGAATAGTTTTAAATATATGTAAATGGCATATATGTATATGAACTTCAAACTTTGATATCCTCTTCATACGATTTCTATTTTAGGCAAGTTGGTGTCTATCTTAAGCAGAATTACGAGACGAACGCAATGGCACATCCCGTTTTACTTAATTTAAAATATTTAATTAAGTATTCCTTAGTCCATCATTATAGTGTTGTTAGAATTACGAGGTGTTACAATGCGCCTTAACCGCTTTGCGTACTCCTTGGTATACAACTCAACAAAAAGTCACGACCAATTGCTAAGCACGACATAGAGATCTTTCCAGCCAAACCATACCCGTCTCATTTCAAAGCATGCCCTGTTAACACAAGACATACTTTAGGGGGCAAGTGTTAACCGGCCTTTTGGCCCAGTTACTAGAAGTAGTCGAAGCTTACCTTATTTTTCCCATTGCGTGGCTCAACGGCCCAGAAGTGTCGCCAGCACCTATAGAAATCAAGCTTGGCGGGGTCGCGCGAGAATGATCATCACGGCTGCTGTTGAGTTGTACTAGTCTTGGATCATGTGTGCTAACTCAAAACTTGGTGATCGAGTCGGGCAAGTCATGGTTTTAGCACTAGAAGACTTGGATCGAGTAACCAACTGAATTTTTCCCTAGATATGAAATTAACTAACATTGAAAATTCCTTGATGATCCCATGCCGATCGCCTCAAAAAGCCTACGCGACTCATGTTGATCACCTCCAGAAATCGAGCCTAGCAACTAAGAACTTCGTATCCCAAGTTTGGGATCGCATCAGCATCTCCCCTAAAAAACACTTGATTACCTCATGATGATACGCAAAAGGAGCTGCACACACCAAGCCTCGGACCCTCAAAACTTTGTGTCCCAATGCTGGGACCGGTCACTCCAAAACAGCTGCGCACACCGGTCGGATCACATGAAAACCTCGAATTGCCTTATGCTAATCTCCTCCGGAATTTAGGACAACCTCGTATCCCCCTAGGATACGAAGTATGATTTCGCATCCCTAGGGATGCGAAATCATATTTGGTATCCTATGAGATACAAAATACAGTTTTGTTTCCCTTGCGATACGAACCAAGCAATCTAGCCCTTAAACTGGCTGAGCGAGGAGAACAGATCACTAAAAAATGTTTATGCATCGTGTTTTGAGAGCCTCGATCCCCGGACCAGCCAAGCTAGACACGACATTTCCCAGTTGGTATGGCACTTCTCTGCATGAGAAAGTCAGGCAAAAAGCCCTGAGCAACACAGTCCGATCAATAAAAATCCAAGGAAAACCTTTAATATTAGTATTTCTCCATGAGATACGAATTTCATATCCCTCCATAAGACATGAAAAACATCCCAACCAAATTCTTACCATGGCAATCTCTTCCTCATTTTGATCACCAATTGTAGATTGCGCGCGCTAGTGTTTGTCCAGGATCAGCCAAGGCCAGCATTTAATGATCTGGCCTGAATTGATTACCCAAAAAAAGTTGATCACCACGTGTTGATCAGCTGTATTTGGCTGATCAACCCGAATACAAAATCTTCACCTTAGAGATACAAATTTGGCATGTAGGCCCCATTTCTCACCTACTCCACTTGCTTCTTCTCCTGGACTCCAAGGAGAAGAATTTATACTCCTTCACCCAAGAGTGGTAATTCCTCTCCTCTATCCTATAAACACTCCTTGACCTCACACATGAATGGGGTTGTCATTTGGATCATTTGACATCTTGAGATGGAAACTCTTGACCTTAGATGTCGTTAAAGCACCTTAGGGAAGAAGAAGCTCGGGATACCTAAAACTCCCTCCAACTCCAGACGACTCCAGGACACCTTCGATTCCCGACGACTATTGGACACCTCTAACTCTAGACAACTTCCGTACACATCCAATTCTTGACAACTCCGGGGCAACTCCGACCCCTAACGAATCAGGGACACATTCGACTCCCGATGACTCCAGGACACCCACTACTGCTGACGACTTCGAGACACCTCCAACTCCCGACGACTCTGGTATAATTCGGGCTCCCAATGACTCGGGGCACCTTTGACTCTCTATTACTCTAGGACACCTCAGACTCCCGATGACTGCGGAATGCCTTTTACTCCCGATGACTCCGGGAAAGCTCCAACTCCTGACGACTCTGGGACGCGTCCAACTCCCGACGACTCCAGGATACCTATAAATCCTTACAAGTCCTGGACAACGGAGAATCCCAACAGTAAGGATTATCTTAATTAATCACTATAACACTTGTAACGATGATGTCCATTGTTATACTTCATTAAAAGTGAATAAAATTAGCAAAGCATTCAAAGTGGACATAGACTCAATCCAAACCGAACCACTATAAATACTATGTCCTTTACTTCCCGCTCATTACTTTTTTGCACTGGAAAATTAGTTTAAAATCTTTGGAAAACCCGAGCATTGGTGACGAATTTTCGGCGTCGACACACATATATATATACACTTTGCATTAGTTTTTTATAAAAAAAATCACTTAACCCTTTACATATTAAGTATTTTGGAAATAATTTTATAAAATTTCAATGTTGTTGGACTATGTAAAAAATATGTTTAAATGATCATGCAAAGTTTTAAAATATTTTACATAACCAAATATCCTTAAAAGACAACGAGGTTGGGTTTGGGGATTTCCACCTGTTAATGGCGACAAAGCAAATCGTTTTTTCTGTTTTTCTCCATCTTCCACTTTGCTTTCACACTTCTTTCACTCCATTCATGCCCATCCTAATGTTCTTTTCTCCTCTTCTACTCTGCTTTGCCTTCGTCTGCATGGGCGAACCCCAAAACCCATTTTTAGATCTAAACTTGAGATTTGATCCCTACAACTCCTTCGCCCCTCCTTGCCTTATCATCCTTGCTCTCTTTGCTCCTTCCTCGTAACCTATGTTTCTCCAAAATCGCTTCTACAGATAGTTCGGGCTCTTGCCCGTACTAGTTCTAACGTCATTTATTGCCTGTGCGGGATCGTTTTCGCGTCTTCCCTACTTTCCTATAGCCCATAATGTCCATCACTAGGTTCCTAAGCGAGTTTGACCTTTTAAATTGCCTGATGGAGTTTTATCCAGCATTTCCTGAAAGCCGTCAGGAGGTATCGGGTAGATTTGGTGTAAGATGGGGATGTCCTATGCGAGTATCTACTTTGGGGGTTTCTAGCTCTATGTGGTGTGGTTCGACCTGTTGTGTTATTGAAGTCATGTCCCCTTCGTTGATCATCTTTGTTTGTAGTGTTTGACTTGGTACTTTGAGTGGTCTCGCGATTTTTTCGATCTACAAATTTGTTTTGCCTTGCTACTTTCTCTTTTATTTACCTAGATTGCTTTTGGGAGCAATACCATGTCTCTTGCTTTGTGAGTGAGTGGAGAGATTGCATTGTCATATTTGAGATGTTGTGTTAGCATGTGTTGGGGTTGTTTGTGGTACTGGTTATGACATTGTAAGCTGGATTTCATCTTGAAGGGATTGTGTTGATATTAGGGTGTCGTATGTGGGTTAATGGAAGTAGTGAGGTTTTGGGTAGTGATCTTTGAGGGGTAAGGAGTTAGAGATGAGACTTAGGAGTTCTAATTCCTCTCTAGGTGTTGATCAACTTAAGCCAGTTGTTGTTAGTAGTGTTTATGTTATGTTTGCAACATGTTATCTATTCCTATTCTTCATCAACGTGCCTTGTCCTCCTTCTGTGCTTTAGGTAGTGGTTGTTCCTATGTTGTTGTAGCTGTTGTCATTCTCTGGCTTTGAGTTTGGTGTCTTGGCCATGTTTTTTTGTGTGAACCGCAAGTCAATCTCTCCTATGGAATGCCATGTCTCTTTCTTAAACGTGGTAGTGGTTATTGAGCTCCCCTATAGTAGCTGCTATGATCCATGGTTTGTGTTTGCAGGTGTGGTCTATCAGATGCCCTTGCTTTGTCAAGGATGGAAATGCTTCTCTATCATTGTGAAAGGGAAGTTTTCTACTATATTATTTGGTATTAGCCAAGTTTGTTTTCATGTATAATGCAAGTCCCTATGTGGGTATGAAATAGTTGTTTGGTCGGTTTGACTAGCACCTGTACTATACGCTAGTTAATTAGCAGTGGATGATCCACTTTGAAAACATCATCGGTGGACGGTCCATCTAAAAAATCGAATATGTAGTAGGCTGATAATCTTTGAACCTCCTGTAATAATGTAATTATTATTTGTTATAATAATATTTGTTTGCGATTACTATAAAAACGGGTCGACTATGCCAAAAAAAATACATCCTTAAAACACTTTTAAATAAAATGTTAATATGAAACGATATATTGACATATAAACATCAATTATGTCAAAATACATGTTGATAATTTAAATTTTCAAAATTTGAATTGAAGTTTCTTTTCCTTGTATCTCTTTATGAATAGACATGTCCATTGTTTCTCTATAAATAGTTGTTGTTGTCAGCAAAAATTCATAACTAATTTCTCACTTCTTCTCTTCACTTTTCACTTTCTTGGTTTCTAAAAGAAAATATAACCAAGCACTCATCGGATTCAAAAATAGTTGATTTTATTCTTTATCGATTACTCTCAAATCTTTCTTCTCTCTCATTCAAATGATGATCAAAATGCTATTCAAAAGGCTATAGGATCAGTTGTAAAAAATGATTTGTAAAATCTATGAAATCGTATTAGGATGTCATGGATGCACTTAGTAGCTTATTTAATATGAGTGATTGTGCTTATTACCCTTGAAATCTAGCGGGTGTGCTTCTAACATGATAAACTAAGTGGGTTTACCCAAATTCGTAAGAATCTGGTGGGTGTAGTTTGTAGACCCGAAATTCAAATTATATTGAAACTTGATATTGGCAAGAAATTGTACAAGACTTGTAACACCCATAAAAATATACTCTAAATAGACATAGACAATTAAATTAGGTATAAACAATAATAAATTAATAAAATATTAATGGGTTGAAAATAAGAATTTTGAAAGAATTGAGAATTGGACAACGAAAGTAATATGATTGCAATGTTGGCGAGATTCTGATCTGTTTGCATATTTTAGTTGTTGAAAACGGAGTATATATGAAGAAGTTATGGTTAAAAAAAATATGAATTGTTTACACATAATATTTGAAATTAAAAATGGATAAATAAATACATGGAATATACTTATACATTAATTAGCATGAAAAGAATATTCCATGATAGTTTGAATTGTATGTATATATATACATGTAGGAGGGGACAAAAATAATCAACTCAAGGAAGGTAATCAAACTAATTTAATACTATAATTAATATAAAATAAATGATCAGAGAAACGAATTTTCTAGCTCGACCTCAGAAGGGGGTCAACCTCCCTTATAGAAGGGGTGTCGACCTGGGCGTCGGCTGCCTTCTATAGAAGCCGTCGGCTGCCCTTAAGGGAAATGGGCAGTGAAAGCTTATTTTTATTGTGACTTATATGTAAATTGCAAACAATGAACCATATTAAATCTAATTGATCTAATAGTTTGTATTACACATTTGCAACTATATATACCACCTACCTAGCTTCTCCTAAACCCTAATCTATTTTCTTCTTGCACCTTCATTCTTCCGTTATAATTCTAGAGAAAAGTTTAGGTTTTCTTCTAAATCCCAAATCTATATTTCTTTTCTTCACTATTCTCATTTAGGATTAGATTTAGATTTTATGTTGTGGAATTCAAAGATTTATATGTAAGACTCTAATCTCTTGATCCTTATACATAGATTAACAAGAATTATAAACGTTTTGTATGAAGGATTGGACCCAAAATCAAACAATATTCAAATTTCCATTATTTTATCCTTCTTAACACTATGAGTGGAAATGACATCAATTTGCTATTTTATTTTTTTATAGTGTAAATTTGAATCTATATGCCTAAGGGAATTTGGATTTATTTGAAAACAACATATTAACATCCTCCAAATTCCCTATATTTTAATTATTTGTAAAAACTTTCAATTTAGTTATATTCGGGTTTTGGGTTGTTGTAATAAAAAAGAAGAATATGATTCTTTTTGTATGATTTTCTGTATTGTTTGGATTCCTTGTTGCTCTATTTTCATGTAAATTCACATGTTTGACTTTTTGGCAAAAGATTAAGATTTGGATAATTTGTAAGCTTGACAGGTTCAAATCTTTATTTCTTAATATAAAGAATTCGAACGTATTATTTACTGTATATCTAAATATTAATGTTTTGCATATATAAACAACCATAAGAAAAATTCAAAATAGGAGTTATAAACATATATAATTGAAGTTATTTTCATCTTTATTGTTGCGATAATCAAATCAAAACATGGGTTGTAAGTTTTTATGTTGTGATTGTTTTCCCATTTTATTGTTGTATGCACACTTATGTTATGGTTGAGGAAAATATGGGAAAATGACTTGTATACCTTAAGAATTTAACAGTAAGGACGTTAATCTCTTTCGCTTAATTTATGTTTATATTTATATATACCTATAATGTAATCAACATATATAAATGCATATTAAGTGTGGTGTAAGTACGATTAAAGTAGGAATAGAATTTGAATGTCCCAATAGGAATTTGTATGTGTGTGAGCTAATAGCTTAATTAATATCAAAGACACAAAGATACGAGGTTAACCGTTACTTGTAGTAGAAGTCTTCCCAAAACCGATCGTCATATCTAACGTCTACAAGTAAATATAGTTAATGTGAGATAATTAGTTGCCATGTGCCATTATAATTTGCACATTATGATGTAGGTTTAAGCCCAATTTGTAGCGGAAGCCTGCTCGGAATCACCCGGCAAATCCAATATCTACAAGTGATAGGCTAAATGTGAGATGGCTAGTTTGCATATATATGTATGTATGTAATTTAAATATTTGTGCGTGAAATAGGCATGCCTTGAGAAGGTATTAAGTGGATGAACTACCAATTGTTTGGTTATTAAGTGGTTAGGACATTATACCTCTTCCATTGCTCATTCTTTAGAAATGATGAAGTCATTGGGCCTACCCTAATAAAAGGCTTAAAGGTCATTGGGTCCGCCTTACTCTAAAGACGTATTAAATGGTCTTAGTATATGACAACATGTGTAGGATAGTTCTCCTAGTAATGTTCGCTTCTTATCTAAGGGCTATAGAAGGATGACTAGGGACGAATTATGTATACATGGCCTAGGGAACCACTATCTAAGAGAATTATTAAGTGGCTTGGAGTTCATCCGTAGAGACAACTAGATAGTAACAAGAGGGTTTGTCAAGGGGATCTTCTTATAAGAAGCTGTGTCCCTGACCAAAATCCTGGTAGTAAGTAGCCGTTACTATTTCTCTTCCTACAAGAGAGTTATCACTTATAACGATTAATGTTAGAACGGGGTCTTAAGTGGCTTGAGGTCCGCCATTGGGTATTAAATGACTAGAGGGATGTCCACCCTAAATAAATATGATATTAAGTGACCATAGGAGGTGTCTTCCCTTAGATTAGCTTTGGGGTATTAAGTGACTTCTAACGTCCGCCTTATATGTTTATTTGTGTGTATGCTTATTTGCGTAGACGTATCGTGAAGAATATATACTGTCAAATATAGGTGATAGTTATTCCGGAAAACTTATGCGATTTTCATTCATTAGAACTTTATGTTCTGACCTTCCTCCTCTTAACATATAAACAAGAGAGTAGGTGGGAACGCTTGGATCAGTGATACCTTGGAGATGAAGTCTGACGATGGAGGATCCATAGCTATTAGGCATTATTTATGGAAGTATTATTATATTGGGATATATAATTAATGTTGATGTACCTATTATTTCATGTGACTCATTGTAACCGACATTTATGATGATTTTAATTAATGATACATCTATTTTAAGTTATTATATGTCATCCCTTCTGTTGTATGAGATTCTGATTTTGTTTTAATATGTTCTGTTTTATCTGCTATATCATTTTCTTATAGAAACCAACGATCCTTTCAGAATGACTCCAAGTTTCAATTGGCCTTTTTAGGTCGAAATTTAGGCTCATTCCGGAGTGCTGTTACAAGACTTGACGTAGGATAACTCTAAGTCAGTATAAAAATCTTATGGTGATCTCCAACTATTTACTTTCACTGCATTTATTTTAATATTTATTTTCATTTATGATCATTAAGTTTGCATACCACATGAGGCACCCTTATATACTTACTTTTACATCTCATATGAGATACCCTTATAGCCATGATCGAATTATATGCTCAGTAGAAAATTCGATTCTAGATGTATGTGCTTTATTGGTGCAATGGAAGTGGAAGATATGGTTAATCGGGTTTACAATGTAAGAAAGTATACTAATGCTTTTGAAAACGAGCTATTGAGTTACAGACAGGTCTTACACTTAGAGTTGAAATCATAGGCAACCCGCCTAGTAGAATGACACCTATACATGAAAGAGTTAAATGTGCAGCTAATGGACTTAGAAAGAATGATTTTTACTACACAAAAAGTGGCCTATAGGGGCGACCACGATATTTGTGAGGAAACTAGATAACTCGTTAAGAATGTGCGTTGATCATCGTAAGTTAAATGAGAAGATGTTACCAAATCGGTATCCTTTGCCTAAAATGGATGATTTGTTTGACCAGCTGAATGGAGCTAAAGTTTTTTCCTAATTGGATTTAGCAACAAGATTATATCAATTGCGAGTGGAGGAGAAAACATTCCTATGGGTGATGTGTCAAATATTATATGATTCATATGAATGGTAGATCACGCCCTTCAAATTGACTAATGCACCTACTTTCTTTGTAGATTTGATGAATTGAATTTTCCAAGAGCAATTGGAAAAATCCATATAAGTGTATATAAATGCATTTTTATAAATGTGAAGAAATTCATCTCATAGTAGTATTAGAGATGTTGAGGTAGTATCAATTAAAAATAAAGTTTTATATCACTTTTGAAGAAAGAAGCGAAATTCCTTAGTCATGTAGTTTATGGTGACGGGTTATCATATCTTTTCTAGGGTTGTATTCGGGTAAGCTAGCCAGTATCTGAGATTCATTAAGGATTTCTCTCGTATGATGAAACCTATGACTAAACTAGTAAGGAAGAACATAACGTATGTTTAAACAATAAACGTGAAGAAGCATCCTTAAAGTTGAGGCGTTTGTTGACTAATGTCCCTGAATTTGTTATTACATATGGGAATCAAAATTTAGTATTGTATACTAGTTCCATACGGGAATCGAGATTTAGCAGTGTATGTTGTTGCATGTGAGACATGGTTAAGGGTTGTTTAGATGTAAAGAAGTAAAGTGATTGCCTATGCTTATCGACAACTTCTACCATGTGAAGTTGGATACTTGACTCATAATCTAGAGTTGGTGGTGATGATCTTTGTTTTGAAAGTATGGAGACACTAACTTTTGGTAGAGAAATTCCATTTATTTCTCAATCACAAGTCCTTGAAATATTTATTCTTTCAGAAGGATTCAAATGTAAGGCAATAATTGTGACTATAGTTTTTGGCAGGTTATGATATTGGTATTTAGTATATCTCAGCAAAATAATGTTGTGGATGCACTTGGCATGATGCATAGATATGTTGTGTTAGCTACCTTTACAGAATGGAAAATTTAGTGGCATTGACTACATGCTGTGTAGGGTTAAGGTGGGCGCTATTTCTTGTTAGAATGCTGCCATGTTGCCATGTTTGGAAGGACGGCCAGTAGTGGTCAAAATAATTGCTTATAAGCAGAGATTTGATCCATTACTAGCAGAATTGATTAGAAGACTTGGAGATAGAACTAAGATTAATGAACTGAAAGTTTTCTGTCTTGACCAAAACTACTACTTGAGTAAGATGGGAAATTTTATGTTCTGGGTGTTTATGATGTAAGGAAGGAAGTTCTTAGTAAGTGTCATCGATCAAAGTTTAATATTCATCCTGAAGAAAGTAAAATGTATCAAAGCATGAAAAGTAGTCACCTTTAAGAAGGATTGAAGAGATATGTAGGCTTGTGGGTGGAATAATGTTTGAATTTCCAACAAGTTAAAGCTGAACATCATAAACCAAATGGGTTGCTTCAGTCTTTAGAAGTTCAACTTTTGAAATGTGGTTCTATATTTATGGATTTTGTTAATGGGAAATGGAACTATTTGGGTCATAGTAGAAAGATAGACCAATAGTGCACACTTTATTCCCATTGTATCAACGAGGATGACACTAACTTTGGCTAAATCATCTGTGAAGAATATTGTTAGACTGCATTAGATTTCTAGTACTATATTTAATGATAGAATTGTTCAGTAATAAGTCCTGAAAGAGTTTACATGACGTGTTAAGTAGAAAACTGAAGATGAGTATCACTTACCATCCACAAACGAATGAGCAAACAGAATGGGTTAAAAATGTTCTTGAGGATTTGTTAAGAGCTCGTGTGCTAGACTTTGAAGGGACGTGGAATGATCATTTGCACTTAGTCGAGTTTTCCCATAATAATAGTTATCAAACTAGTATACGAATGGTGCATTTTATAGCTCTGTATGGAAATCATCCAGAACAATCGCATGTTAGTTGGAAACCGAAGGCAGATATGTTCTTGATCCAGATACAGTGATACAAGCTACATATAAGATTAAGCTGATACAGGGTAGGATGAAGGAAGCCCAGTATATGTGGAAAATTTACATAAATAAGAGGCGTAAAGATTTGAAGTTCTTAGTTAAAGACCATGATTCTCTTAAGGTATCACTAATGAAAGTTGTGGTATGATTTGGAAAGTATGGGAAACTAGCACCGAGATATGTTAGTTTGTTTTCCATCATAGAAAAGGTCATCTAACTCACATATTGCGTAGAGTAACCAAATAGTTTAGTAGAAGTCCATGTTTTTTTTTCATATTTCTGATTTTGGAAAGTATTTACATGATCCAGAGATTAATATTGCTTGAATACATTAAAATATTTAGTAGTAGAACAAAATATGACTTTTGCTAGGAAATAGTTCATGTCGTAGCTAGAGCTGAGAAGAGGTTAAGGAACAAGACAATTAAGTTAATGAAAGTCTAATGGGCTAACAATGAGAAAGACCATCCTCGGAAGACAAATGACATGATTAGATATACTTATCATGAGTTGTATGTATATGTATGTATATATATATGTAATATTTTTACATATATATATGTATATGTATATGTAAACGATCAAGGACTATTAGCTCAAGTTGTAAGATCTTTATATTATTGTTTTGATGGGCTTAGGTTCGACACTTCACAACACCAAATAAGTGCTTTGATTACAATTATGTGTCATCCTTGTTATCAAAAATAAATATTTATTTATTAATTATATTGATAAATATTAATTAAATACAATAGAAATGAATTTAAATAAATAAATACTATTATATTATTTAGTGAAAATAACAACAGTGTATGTGTGTACACACACACACACATACATACATATATTCATTCTCTTTGACATTTGTAAGGACATAAGCCTATTACTTAAAGATTTATTAAATGCAGATCATAGTGGTTTACTTTTCCACTATACGCAAAGGTTAAATTATATTTTGAGTATTCCTATTATATTTGTATTTATTATTTGATCATATCAGAATACTAAAAATCAAATAAATAAATTAAACTAGTAAATAAATATTATTATTAAAAATTAAAAATCACCAAATTATTTTTAAATAGATTCAAATATTATACAAACTCATTTGTTAATGAGTACAATAGTTGATTTAATACAAATGAATTTATTCACATAAACATAAAATAAAATTTTATGCAAATTAACATAAGCAATTTTAAAATTCACTGTTTTAACTTTGTTGGAAATTTTATGAATTATTTAAAATATGAAATAAGTTTATGATGCCTCCTATTTGTGAATAGTCCCACATCATGGAATTATAAGAAAGATGCAAGTATTTATACTTGTTTCTAGGAAGTCATGTTGGGGCCTTGGGCTCCCAATTCATGCTTTGTTGTGAGGAGGGAGACCATGCATCATGACCACCAAACGCGCGCGACCGACCGACCGACTCGACTCGACCCGACCCGACCCGGCCCGGCCCGGCTCAGCTCGGTTCGGTTCGGGATTGGGCTTGGGCCTTGGGCATTGGCTATGTGGTGTAGACACTTATATTTTTGGTCCAGAAAACACTGCATTTTTCGAACCAGTTTTTTAAATACAAAAATATTTCTGAGCCGACTTTTATTATGAAGCGGTAAACTTTTGACCAAGTATTTCGCAGATCCTATTTTCCTCCACTGACCAGTATTTTCGTTCAGCCGTAATCCCGTCTATATATTATCATCAGTTGTAGACGAGATTGTACACAGAAAAAAAAATCTGTTTTCTCTTCCTCCGCAATTAAAAAAAAATTATTCTTTCAGAAATTTTCGAGCAGTTAAATTCGAAAGTGCAAATCTGCACTGATTTGTTTGTGCAAAGCAAATCGGTTATTCATTTTAGAGAGGCTGTTTTATCCTAGAGGCGGCGGCGGAAGTACGAACTGGTTTTGCACCACCGACCAGATCGCTGAATCGTCTTCAAGAAAGCGACAAAGTACGTGACTCAGCCATTGTTTCCCAACAATTTGAAGACGATTCGGAAACAATGGCTTCGACAACAACCATAGATGATGCTGCTCCTTCCTCTGCATTCCAAATCCCATTGGTGACTACTGCCCTGTTTCGTTTCGAAGGTCTGCACTTCAAACGATGGCGTCAGAAAATAGAGTTCTACCTGACGATGAGGAAGGTGGCTACTGCTCTGACCACCGACAAACCGCAGCTGCCAGACAAGCCTAATGGAGCTGATGAAGCGCAGAAGACATCCTGGACTGAACAATCAAAGCAATTGCAGACCTGGACTGAACAGGATTATCTGTGCAAGAATTTTATTCTGAACGGATTGAGCGATGATCTGTATGATTACTATAACTCAGAGGACAAGACAGCAATGCAGATCTGGGAAGCACTGTAGAAGAAATACGATACAGAGGAGGCAAGGGCAAAGAAGTATGATATAAGCCGTTATCTCAAGTACCAGATGACAGACGATAGGTCAGTAGAGATGCAGTCTCATGAGCTGCAGAAAATAGCTCATGAGATCATCTCCGAAGGTATGGTTTTGGATGAACAGTTTCAAATTGCTGTTATTATTGACAAACTGCCCTCAGGTTGGAAAGACTTTAAAAATTTCTTACGGTATAAGACTAAGGAATTTTCCTTAGCGAGTTTGATCACTCGCCTTCTCATTGAGGAGGCGGCACGCAAAAAGGACCAGAAAGAGGAAGTGTTGTTTGTTTCAAACAACAACACTAAAAAGACCAAACCCGCAGTTCTGAAACCAAACCAGAAGTCTTTTAAGAATCAGAACAGATGCAACAAACAGAATGGGAATCCGCAAGGAAACCCAAAAGGACAGCAAAAACCAGCCCAAAAGAATGACTCTGGACAGTTGTTTCTATGTTACAACTGTGGAAAACCAGGTCATATGGCACGAAAGTGTCGAAACAAGCCTAGCTCTGTACCACAGGCTAACTTGACTGAGGAGGAGCCTCTTATGGCTATGATTACTGAAATTCACCTTGTTGGTGGATCAGAGGGTTGGTGGGTAGACACTGGTGCTTCTCACCATGTCTGCTATGATCGTGCTATGTTTTCCACATACACGGCTGCTGATGATCAGAAAGTGTTGCTGGGAGATTCTCACACCACTAAAGTTGCAGGGATTGGAAACGTGGAGATCAAGTTTACCTCTGGAAAGACTGTGATCCTCAAAGATGTTTTGCATACTCCAGAGATGAGGAAGAATCTGGTGTCTGGCTACCTCCTTAATAAGGCAGGGTTTACTCAATTTATTGGGGCTGATTTGTATACCATAGTGTATAAGGGAAACTTTGTAGGAAAGGGTTATGCTTGTGAGTGAATGTTCAAATTAAATGTTGAATCTAATAAAGTGAATAATTCTGCTTATATGTTGTGTGATTTTAATATTTGGCACTCTAGATTATGTCATGTTAATAAACGGATAATTCATAACATGAGCACTCTAGATATGATACCTAAGATAGCAGAATCTGAATCTGATAAATATGAATTCTGTACACAAGCAAAAATCACAAAGAAACCTCATAAATCTGTTGATAGAGAATCTGAACCCTTAGACTTGATTCATTCTGACATATATGAACTTGATGGCATATTGACTAGACATGGACATCGTTATTTTATCACTTTTATCGATGATTGTTGTGATTTCACATATGTTTATCTTATGAAAAATAAAAGTGATGCTTTTGACATGTTTGAAACATTCAAAACTGAGATTGAGAATCAAACAAATAGGAAAATCAAGAGATTTCGTAGTGATAGAGGAACAGAATATGAATCTAATTCAATTCTGGACTTCTATAAATTACATGGTATTGTACATGAGAGAACTGCACCCTATTCACCTAAAATGAACGGTAAAGCTAAAAGAAAAAATAGGACTTTTACCGAATTAGTAGTTGCCATCCTACTAAATTCTGGTGCAGCAAAACATTGGTGGGGGGATATTTTATTGACTGTATGTTATGTCCTAAATAGAATCCCTAAATCTAAGAATAAAATTTTACCTTATGAAATTTTAAAGAATCATAAACCCATGTCTCATTCTTTAGAACTTGGGGTTGTCTAGCATATGTTCGCATTCCAGATCCTAAGAGAATAAAATTGGCAAGTAGAGCATATGAATGTGTATTTGTAGGCTATGCTATTAACAGCAAAGCATATCGATTTTATGATATAAATGCACATAACATAATTGAATCAAATGATGCAGATTTGTATGAAACTAAATTTCCTTTTAAATTAAGGAATAGTGGGGGCACATTAAGTACGCCTATTAGAACAGAACTTAATAAAAGTTCTGAAGCTGAACCTAGAAGAAGTAAAAGAGCAAGAACCGTAAAAGATTTTGGTTCAGATTTTAGCGCTTTTACTATAGAGGAGGATCCTTTAAACCTCCAAGAGGCCTTATCTTCATTAGATGCCGATTTCTGGCGAGAGGCTATAAATGATGAGATGGATTCTCTTGAATCCAATAAGACTTGGCATTTGGCAGATTTACCCCCTGGTTGTAAATCTATAGGTTGTAAATGGGTACTTAAAAAGAAACTAAAACCTGATGGTACTATAGATAAATACAAAGCACGACTAGTAGCTAAAGGTTTTAGACAAAAAGAAAATGTAGATTTCTTCGATACTTTTTCACCTGTAACTAGAATAACATCCATTCGAGTATTAATCTCACTTGCTTCCATTCATAATTTACTAATATACCAAATGGATGTTAAAACCGCTTTTTTGAACGGTGAATTAGACGAAGAAATTTACATGGACCAGCCTGAAGGATTTGTAGTACATGGTCAAGAACATAAAGTATGCAAATTAGATAAATCATTATATGGTTTAAAACAAGCCCCTAAACAATGGCATGAAAAATTTGATAACTTAATCACTTCAAATGATTTTAAAGTTAATGAAAGTGACAAATGCATTTATTACAAATTTGAGAATGACATTTGCATTATTATATGCCTTTATGTAGATGACCTACTCATCTTTGGGTCAAACATTCATGCCATAAATTCAGTCAAATCCTTGTTAAGTGCCAATTTTGACATGAAAGATCTAGGTGAGGCGAGTGTAATCCTTGGTATTAAAATTACTAGGTCAGAAAAGGGAATTTCTTTGGATCAGTCTCATTACATTGAGAAGATACTAAAGAAATATAATTACTTTGACTATAAACCTGCATGTATACCATACGATCCAAGTGTAAAGTTATTTAAGAACACTGGTGAAGGTTTAAGACAGTCTGATTATGCGAGCATCATTGGCAGCCTTCGGTATGCCACTGATTGTACTAGACCCGACATTGCCTATGTCGTGGGATTATTGTGCATGTTTACCAGTAGACCTAGTATAGAGCATTGACATGCTATTGAAAGGGTCATGAGATACCTTAAACGAACCATGAACCTTGGATTACATTATGAGAGGTTTCCAGTTGTACTTGAAGGATATTCTGATGCAGACTGGAATACCTTATCTGATGATTCTAAAGCGACCAGTGGCTATATATTTAGCATCGCTGGAGGAGCTGTTTCTTGGAAATCCAAGAAACAGACTATTTTGGCTCAGTCTACTATGGAATCTGAGATGATTGCACTAGCCACAGCTAGTGAAGAGGAAGAGTATTTGAGAAACCTGCTAGCTGAGATTCCCTTATGGGAAAAACCGATACCGGCTGTGTTGATACATTGCGATAGTACCGCGACTATTGCAAAAGTTCAGAACCGTTATTATAACGGTAAGAGACGACAAATACGTCGAAAGCACAGCACGGTTAGAGAACTGCTTTCCACAGGTACCGTTAGAGTGGATTACGTACGTAGTGAAGAAAATTTGGCTGATCCTTCGATGAAAGGACTGTCAAGAGAGAAAGTCTACAATTCTTCTAAAAGAATGAGACTATTGCCCTTAGATTGTTGAGTCACGCACAATGGTAACCCGACCTAAATGACTGGAGATCCCAAGAAATATGTTCAATGGGTAAAAACAAGTTGTGTAGTGATAGAAGTTGAACATGCTATATGAAAAAACTAAGAAGCATGTATTCCTGAAGCGATAGAGGATGAGTTAATAGAAACTCTTAATGAGATCTATACTCTATTTGGAGTGGAGTACCTACCTTCAGGAGTACTCTTGATAGACTCACCTATGTGAATGTGGAAATGTGGCCGTTTCCTATGGAGTTTTGGGCAAAACTTCTAGAGCGTTCACTAAACTGGGATAGATGTGCATGGCCATAAACGCACGGGCTTAATTGATTGCACTATAGAAAAGATTGTGGGTGGTTTGATGTCAGGAATAGAGTTCAAGACTATGTGTCACTCTAGTAAAAACTGAATCTTATTCACTACGCAAAGGTTTAAGTCGGATGACACATTTGTTTATGCACAGTATTACGTTTTTAGAAACTGCTCGATAATATTTTAAAAAATTCAAGTGGGGGATTGTTGGAAATTTTATGAATTATTTAAAATATGAAATAAGTTTATGATGCCTCCTATTTGTGAATAGTCCCACATCATGGGATTATAAGAAAGATGCAAGTATTTATACTTATTTCTAAGAAGTCATGTTGGGGCCTTGGGCTCCCAATGCATGCTTTGTTGTGAGGAGGGAGACCATGCATCATGACCACCACACACGCGCGCGACTGACCGACCGACTCGACTCGACCCGACCCGGTTCGGGATTGGGCTTGGGACTTGGGCTTTGGCTATGTGGTGTAGACACTTATATTTTTAGTCCAGAAAACACTGCATTTTTCGAACCAGTTTTTTGAATACAAAAATATTTCTGAGCCGACTTTTATTATGAAGCGGTAAACTTTTGACCAAGTATTTCGCAGATCCTATTTTCCTCCACTGACCAGTATTTTCGTTCAGCCCTAATCTCGTCTATATATTATCATTAGTTGTAGACGAGATTGTACACAGAAAAAAACTGTTTTCTCTTCCTCCGCAATTAAAAAAAAAAAATATTTTTTCAGAAATTTTCGAGCAGTTAAATTCGAAAGTGCAAATCTGCACTGATTTGTTTGTGCAAAGCAAATCGGTTATTCATTTTAGAGAGACTGTTTTATCCTAGAGGCGTCGGCGGAAGTACGAACTGGTTTTGCACCACCGACCAGATCGCCGAATCGTCTTCAAGAAAGCGACAAAGTATGTGACTCAGCCATTGTTTCCCAACAAACTTTGATGTCAATGCAGTTCAACAATAGGTATTTTCTTTTTCGATCACCACTGTTCTTACAGTAATAAATTTGTTAGCCTTACAGGGGAAAGAAGTATTTTTTCTGAATTTTCATTTTTATTAGTAAAGTCGAACCCATAAATTTAGCACGACTCTTTTATAATCATACCCGGATATATAGACCGTTTAAGTGTAAAGTTATTATTTTTAATTAATTTCGCCTCGCAAAACGATATCATTTATTCGAAACATACTTTCGGAATTTCTTTTTCATTGTTAATTAATAAAGTTAGTATTTCAATAAGTTTCATTGCTAATTAATAAATATTTCCTTCTATTCGGTTTGATTCCGAAAAGAAAAGAAAAAAATCTATATAATGCATGCATCTTGTTTACAAGAGCATAAAGTATATGATTTTATGGTGAAATGCAACTACATTTTGATATTTAATGCAAAGATATTTTTGATTTTGTATCTTGAAAATGACAGTAATGTTTATAACGTGATATATTAAAATCGGGGAATTTATCCATTGGTTGAAGATACAAGAGTTTCTAGTTTGAAAGAAGTTTTGCTATTTCAACGAAAACTATTTTTAGTTAAAATGACACAATAACATATTTGGGATGAATTAGAGGAATTTAGGAAGATAATATGATAATTTGATATGTGGTCTCTTCTTAAATTATATCACTAATTTATGATTTGTCTTTTTTATTATTATTATTATTATTATTTATGGTCATAGTAGCATTTTTGGTTTTGAAAGTTCTTCAAGTAGTTCAATGACTCTCTTCTCTTTTAAACCTTTTGCTGTATATGATTAGAAAAGAAGTGACTCAATTGGCAAAGTATCCACCACACATGTCATGCATCAACCAAAGTATAGGTACATTAATATAAGAAAGAAACCGTAGAAAGAAAAAGAGGTTCACGAGAACACAAGATTCACGTAAACTGAACTTTAATAATATCTTCAGCTAAAGCATTTGTTTCCCATGAACCATAAATATAAACAAAGGATATCATACATGATTAATTTCCACTAAGTACCTGCATTTGAAATACCTGAATAATAAAAATTAGCAGCAAACATCACAGGTATCCGATAAAAGCATTTGGACTGAGCAGACTAATAAAAAGATCCGAGAGTTGGTTTGTTCACACCTTTTTAACGGGTATGAACATAACACCACTAACATCGTTAGTGGTGCGCGGTTGAGATTAAACGGATGGAATTTAGAGGCCAATCATAGCCGCACACCACTAACACCGTTAGTGGTGTTTTGTTCACACCCCTTAAAAAGGTGTGAACAAACTTTAATTCAAAAGATCCTATGCTCTATGGTTTGATTAAACATGACATGCATGGATTTCAATCATTTAAGACGTATAAATATAATTTTCTGTGTATTTTTTACGTTGATAAGACCCCCTCCAACAAAAGCAGGGGATTACAAAAAAAAACTTGTAATCATCAATTCATTGTAAAGTGCATCATGCATCCAAAAATAATTGATGAAAAAGTGACTAAATATGGGACACATGATTCTTATCTACAAGACTACAACTATGCATAAATACACAGCAATATGCGCTGCTTTTACCATATATACACACACTTTCTTTTGTCCCAAACCTCAGGTTCAAGTGTAAACATATACATATGCTTTGGAGACACTGACTGCCTATACATTGCCCACTAGCAGAAGGAATAAATGGGAAAACCTAATAGTATTTGTTGTTTTCTTTCCTTTTAGGTTTCGGTAGTCTAACTCTCTATCTACTATTTTATTTCTATCTCCATCTTTCAACTGTGGGGCTGAACCTAGAGTTGTAGTGGAACATAAATCTTGAACATAGCTCTTGAAGCTTGCAAGCAAGAATGATTCTGCTATGAGATTGAGGACAAATGTGAAAAGAAAGATAGTGAGGAATTTAAAGGTGAAACCATGTTTTAGAAAAAGTGCACTATGAACAATATATAGTTAAGAATAGTCATTTAACATTCATAATTAAGATGGTGTGAATATAGGTAATTATGAGGATATACATATACATACATAAGAATAGTCATTTAACATTCATAATTAAGAGGGTGTGAATATAGGTAATTATGAGGATATACATATATATATACAGTTCATCTGCATGCTAAAATGGGGCCACACGTATATGTGAAGAAAATGAAGGCACATATGGGTATGTTCACATATACAACTATATATGCAGACCTGAACTGTAATAGTTGAATAAAAGCTACAGCTGTGTTTTCATGTGCATATTCATTATTCAAGTCTTGGATATGCTCAAGCTTTTTTTTTTTCTTTGGACTAACCAAGGCACACCGACCTCTGTTGGTGTCAGTCAACCCCTGTTGGGGTGCTCTGAGAAGGCAGTCAATTATATGCCCTTTTCACATTCCATTATTGCACCAGGTCAACTCTTACATCTCAATCATTAACAAATGTTGACTAATAAACACAACAATTATTAACCTAGAAAATGCGATTGTACACCCCAATGGGATGGGTCATGGCCACTTTGGCCGTCCATATGAAGTAAAGGCTGTTTCCAAATACTGTGTGGAAAGGCAACAACACAACTATTGCACCAACTAGTTTTCAAGTCAATACAAGATAATCATTGAATCGCACATGAAATTCAAGCTTACAAAGCTAAACCACATCTAATATGACTTCTAATACGTGATGTCTATGCATAAACAAAACAATGTGGTTAATCTATTTTGATATACTTTCCACGGTTAAAATTTACCAAGAGCTAATAATTTCATTTTGAGAACGCTCCTGCTGCCTCTAACGTATTATGTGACGACACGACTTACTTGGACTTGTGATACGGCTAGGTAGAACTCACCCTTAAAAGCTAGCTTGTAAGGGGAGAGTGCCTGATGGCCTATATATTGAAAGTTTTTCCAAAAAATTTTGTCAAATATGATCCCCTTATAATTTGTGTGCTGTTGAAGTCGAATTCAACAGCCAATGAGAATAACCTTTGAAATCCAACGGACACACCTGTAGACGAACAGATGTTTCCTTGCTTATATAATAGAGCGTTTGCTCATCACAGACTTTACTTTCATTCTCTTTCTCGAATTACTCTATCTTCTACATCATCAAATTAACACTAAGTACTTCTTCTGGTCTGTGCAAGTAATCACAACTTGCATAGATAATTTCCATTGTATCCTGATTGAAAACCGTTTTCAATTAACACTAAGTACTTTTCTCTTTGGACAACTTCAATCACCTATCAATATTTTGATCCAACCTATAGGTCGCCCCTTCTCACTACGAACTTCCGTCGAGCGGTTCTCGGTGAAAGCACCAAATTGATACGGCTCATTAGGTAGAACTCACCCTTAAAAGTAGCTTGTAAGGGGAGGTTGTCTAATAACCTATATATTAGACAATATTTTCCATATTGGTGGTATGGGACATATCAACTTGTCATACCTTGCTTTCGCCGTAGATTACACACGGCATACCTACTTGTTCCAGGTGCAAATGTTATTATCCATCACCACTGTTGGTAATCTAATGAAATTTTAAAACAGTTATATTTTAAAATATTATTCACGACTTGTTGAGATAACAACGATACGAGTTTGAAACCCGGAACGGCATGTTAAAAGAGTTTACCATGTGCATACGCTACGATTAGCCATTTATGTAGTATCCGCGAACCGGACTAGGTGCACTAGAGGGATTTTAGGGCTCCGGCCGTTTCACCCCTGAACAAATTTACAATATATATATATATATAATTCAGGTACCCAAGGTAGAATATTAGAATATATCACTAGAAGACTTATAAGGTATAACGTTTGATTTACCTTTTTTAGTTTTAGGTTTTTCCATACAAAAATACAAAATATGCATTTATTTCGTGAAAAACGACCAAACTAGAAGAATTCACACAACGAAGAAATACAAATTATAATACTCCACAATTCAAAGGAAGGAATATTAGTGCAAAACAAAAAATGTGGTTAAAGTCACTATCACATTGATTCCCAGATCGTTGGTTTGTTCACTTGACTATCAGTTATTTCATGGGAAAACAGAAAATTTGATGATGTACCATTAATGTTGCTTTAAACAGGAATTAGTGTACATCTTTAAGAGAGACTTGGATCACACCTCCTCCAGTGGAAACCTAGGGAAGGGGCCTCGTTCACTTTCATTTATTAAGCTTTTCTCTAACAATGCGATGCTATTTGTAATGTTAAAGAGTCATATGAAATCAAGCTCCATGTACACTCATAGTTGCCTAAACAAACGTATGCATATCGGTATGCCTTAAGTGAAGCATATATTATTGAGTGTGTATTAGAAAAGAATACGCGACATTTTGAAAGATAGGCAGTTGCATGTATATTGAGCATGGTATTTGAATATCTATTCATCTGCACCAAATTGCTGTTTTTCTCCCTTTCTGACTGTTGATCTCCGCAAGAGCGCAGGGAGTCATCGATCCTCCACAAAAGAATGGGTATAATAATTATGGACTTCAGACAAAAACATTTCTGAATAGAAGAAAATGGGGCAATGCGTATATATGATATAAAAGATAAAACTGATAGTGTAAAATGATTTAGAGGCAGCAGTGTATCCGGGTATTTTCCCCTTTATTTTTGTTTTTGGGCTTGAGTGTGTAAACGGGCTCGTTTTGGCCCATCACTCTTCTATTTGTAGCTGTATATACTCGTATAGCCGTGTACAATCACTACAATTCAATAGAAAGCAGTTCTCTCTCTTCCTCAAACAAACTCTTCAACTCGACTTACGAATAAATTCAAACTTATCATTTTTCTAACTTAGTATCAAAGCGATTATGCTTCACAACATTGTTTCTAGACCTGGACTTTTTTTTTACCATATTACCACTTACCCGCTACCAACGAAAATGATACCGAAAAATTGGTAACCGATTTGATTGGTACGATATGACAAACCACATGAAAATATACGGTACGGTAACGTTACTTGAGCATTAGCAATGATAATTATCATACCTGTCATATATCTTAAACAATACATATGTATATTCTCATATTTCATAATACATGTTTATTACATAACATCGAACTTTTAATATGTAATGATTTAATAAAATACCTAGACTATTACAATACAAGATTGGATGCATTTTTCATCATATATCGTAGAAACAGTATAATTTTTGTGATATTTTAGTTTATCCATAATGTATTCTTGCATGTTTGACTACATAAAATAAGATAAATAATAATATAATAATAAACACCAATTTTAGTATTTAATATTTTAACGTGAAATGTTGTAAACAAAAAGATCTCATACTAGTAAATGACAAAAACTTATTATCGACCTCTACTAATTATAAACCGAACTGTTGGTAACCAATTTCTTTGGCTGATAATGGTATGATTTTTCCATTACCATATAAGTTAGTACGGTAATGGTTTTGAATACAAAGTTTCAGTATCGAACCGAATCCATCCCTAATTGTTTCTATAAATTTTAGAAATCAGATTGGTTATGTTGGTATGAGATCCATCAGATGACTATCATCATTTGGAGTCTTGACTCATTCGAGAATAAATCTCATCATTTGAGCATGAGAGATTCACTGCATGTTGCTGTGCCTCGCCAGATTCTAATTTTATTGCATCAACAATTTGACAATAAATCAATAGGAAAGCAAATCTGATGCATTTGAAGTTGATCAAGAAACTTAAGAAGTCGACACAGTCAAGAAGACTTTCAGAAGTTGATTTCTATATAAAGAAAATCCTATAATTCATCACTCAAAGCATTCAAGACTGTAACAAACTCTTGAAAATCTCAATTCATGACTTCAAGATCAGAATACTTACCAAACAATCTGATTTCTTCATCATGGTTAACACTGTAACTTCTGAAGGAAATGATTCTGCATCTTCTAGGACAACAAATCCACCACAAGCCACCGAGCAACTTATAAACACAATGGTAAGCCCATAAAACCAATTAATCACTGTGATGCTTGATGGAAAAACTACCTTCTTTGGAAGCTTCAAGTTGAAATAACAATCCAAGGGTGTGGGCTTAATGAATACATTGATGAAACATTACTAACACCACTACAGTTTATCACTGAGAAAGAAAATAGGATAGTCAGATTAATATGTTTAATTTCATAGACAAGAGAAATTAATTAGTGCATGGCTTTTATCTTCTATCAGCCCAAGCCTGTTATCACAAGTTATAGGATTCAAATCCACAAATGATATATGAGTCACTATTGAAAGAACTTTCAGTGCTTAATCTGCAGCAAAAATCCTACACTGCAAAGACAACTGCAGAAAAGAAAACATAAGCATGAGAGAATATATTGCTAAAGTCAAGAACATTTATGACATGCTTCTTGCTGTTGGAAGTAAAATCGATGAATCTAAACAAGTTTTGTCTCTTCTAAATGGTCATGGAAATGAAAATGAGGTAGCAATGTCTATTATAACCTCACAAAAGATAACACCACCACTAGATGATGTTCATTCTATACTTCTTGAACATGAGGCAAGAATAGACACCAAGAATACATATGAAACTAACTATTCACTAAAACTTGCAGTTAGCAACATAGATATCCTTAGTTAAGTTCACTAAATTCTGGGTTGTTTCATTCTCCTCCTAAAAAGTATTTTGCCTTCGAAATCACATTGAAACAAACCCAAGGTAGCTTTCCCCCAAAATTTTATCTTACTTACTCTTTCAAAACTACTTACTCTTTTAAGATACACGTATCTCCTTCATACGCAATATCTAATTTGATTTTTGATTCAAAATCGCAACTTGTCCTTCCGGACTAGTATTGATCATGTGATCCGTTAGTGCAAACTTCAATCAAGCTCTTTGATCAGAAAAGTTTGACTTCCTTGCACGGTTCTCAACCACAATAGAAAACTTAAGTGTTTGTTTATAAACCCTAATCAATAGTCGCCATCAAACACCGAATGATAAATTCTCTTCCGCACCAAGGTAATGATCTCATGTTCCGTACTGAATCCATATCAAGATGCGAATAAGTTGATCTACACACATTTATTGTTCTTACTATCAGTTTCTTCTTCTTATTTAAATATTCTGTCATTTTTCCAACTTCTCATATTTTATAAATCATATTCTTACTTGTGCAATACTTTGTTATATCTTATGAATATATACAAACATCAACTCCACTTTCCTAATGAGTATGTACAATAAATTTTCTTCTTAACTTGTTATCTTCATAAACCAAGTATTATGTAAACTCGGCTTTATATATTTACTCAGTGTTTCAACATTTAGTTAAAAATAAAAGATTCAAGGTTTCCAACTATCCAAAAATTAATAAAACTCTTGGTTCATTCAGTTATTGAAATTCTGCTAAGTTACTTATTACTCTTTTCTTCACTTATGCAAAGATAAACACTTTTCTGATTCAAACTCGCCATCTATTTAAAATTCTACCACCAGATATTCTTTACTTTGAAATTCAGTATTTCATTAAATACTCTTTAATGAAAATCGTCTTTCAAAATCATTCGTAAGTTTAATACCAAAGGGAACGTTCCTAGGTTTGGTACCAATGAAACTAAATGAAATATTGAAAACATATCTATACTCAACTCAATGGTATAGTCGTAAGTGACAGGTGGGTTAAAATAATGTCATGGTATAGATTGCTTCTTGTAAAACCAAAACAATTGGTATTGAGCAGAAATACAATATAAAATGAGAATAATGGTCATTACCAGTCTTCAAATTCCACATATATTATCTATTGAATAATGGTGATAACACCTTCCAAATTCATATGATAGTACAAGTTTCATATTCGGAATTCAATAAAATTCTAAGAAGAATATTATTGATATTCTCTTTTATAATATGGTAAGTCATGGAATTTATTCTCTTATAAAATCCATTTTATTATATATCATATTATTTAGAACTGATCTTATCACTACAAGAAAATAGACTATTTCCAACGGCTTAAAAGCGTTGGCGGCCGTCAAAAGCCGTTAGAAATAGCCATTGCTTTTAGAGGCGTCAGGGAATAAAGTTTCTGTTGATTTTCGACATAGCTCGTAGTTTGTGTTTATGGCTTTAGACGGTTTGTAACGGTTTTCGATGGCTACCAACGACCGACACAACCCGTCAGAAACTGTTACATACACAACATCTATAAACCGTTGCAAGCCATCGGAAATCGTTACATATTCAAGTGCCAATAAGCCGTAGGCAGTCGTCGAAAAACTTGCATAATTTTTTTTTGTAGTTCAGCTGCTATTTAGCCTTCCAACTACAATTCTCACACAAACCACGCCTGAAGTAGTACCTCTTGTTAGGGATTGCGGAATGGATCGTTAAGGCAAAACAAACACTAGAGGAGGGATGAATAGTGTTTTTGAGAATTTAAACAAAATCTAGAACTTATGTGATAAACTATACGAATCAAACACCGCAAAAATAATCACAGACACAAAATCAAACATAAATGCAAAGATAAACAAAAGCAGAGTGCAGAAAAGGAAAGAACACATCGGATTTTATACTGGTTCGGAATTGCTCCTACGTCCAATCACACGCAACGCTGGATTGCGCAGAGTTTTATTACTATATCAAAATCCAATTACAACCTTCCTTGATTTCACGACTACAAGGGATACCACCGTTTCCACCCACACACTTGATCAAGTATACCTTCCTTGATTTCACGACTACAAGGGATACCACCAATTACCCATCCTCGATTTCACGGCTATAAAGGATACCACTAATTCCTTTACTTAACCCAAACAATTACAAACAGCCTTGTAACTCTTCAGTAACACTTGATTCAGAGAGTAATGAGTAGAGAGTGAGAAGAGAAGAAGTTTGGTCAAAACGGAATTGAATTCGACAGTGTATAAGTGTAGGAATCATAAAAATGATTAAGAATAATGGTATAATGGAAGAGAGTGAAGTTAGAGAAGAAGAGATGATTAAAAATTCGAATTTAAGTCCTTTTTATAGTGTGTGAAAGGTTGCAACGCTTCAGAACCTTCACAATTAGTGAAAAGACACTTCCTTTCAAAATTGAAAAAAATAACAGTTATATGTCGACATATAGTTTTCTTTATGTTGATATACATATAGTAGAAAATTTGATTTTTGATTTTTTTTTTCAAAATGTTTTGATATAAATATAATTCTGGAAATTCTTGAATTAAAATATAGTGTTATAAAATAATATTATAAGGTAAGAAATCATGTGAAAATATAAGTATAAACTATATAAATATATTTTATAAAATTATAAAGTTTAAAACTATATAATGTGAAAACATAAATATATGAAACTTATCAAACTTTGAGTTTGAAAAACAAAACTAAAATAGGAATAGAAAAAAGAAAGGATAGAAAATAAAATAGAGAGGATTGAAGGTAGAATTTGAAAATAGAATTTGAAAAACAGACTTTGGATTTGAACCTAATTTGGATTTGAACCTGGAGTGCTATTTAGAGTCTTACATAATCTACACTCTATAACTATATTAGTCTTGAACTCTTGAAACTTGAATACACATGAATCTTGAAATTTTTCTAAACTCTGAATCTCTAATATCTTTAAACTATATAGTCTTCAGTAATATTTCCTGTATATAAATCCTGCATATGTGTATTTATATATTCTATACAAAAGTGTTAGTGTATATTTTATAATCAGTTAATATTGAAATAAGGTTGTTGTCATCAAAACTCCATTTTCCAACAATCTCCCCCTTTTTGATGATGACAACCTTAGTTTATAAAATATCATACCTGTATAAACCTGCTGATGATCATCCTTCAAATACTCTCCCTGTCTATATGAATCCTATAAACTATGTCTATATTTCAAAATTTCTCCACCTTTGACATTATCAAAAAGAATTTCTAAAATTACTCCCCTTAAATTGTATAACTATCTAAATAAAACTTAAGTAACCCAATTATGATATCCCTCTTAATCTATAACTAATTCAAAGTAAAAATACTCCCCATTAATCTGTACAAACCTATAATGATAATTCCCAAAAATATGATGATTAAATATAAACTAATTCAAGTATTATAATCACATATGTTTGTTTGTTATATATAAAAACCAAATCAAATCACACCACACCATAAATCTTAATATATATACAAGTTTCAAATCATAGAATCCAATCTCAAATAAATCATTCAAATCGTACTGAATATTAAAATGTTTCTTAGGACTTCAACCCAACTGTCTTCTCTAAAGATAAGATCCTTCTTAGTGACTTCCCAATCCTCATCTTCTTTGGTTGGTGGAGCCTTTGCAAGATTATTAATTTCATCTTTGAAAAGACAAGAGATTAGCCATCACATTGCATCAAAATGTTTTTCTTGTTGTTCAAACATCTTTATTTAACTTAGTTCTAGATGACTTTTGTTTCGTAGAATGATAGAGAGAATGTTTTTGAAGGAATTCAAGGTTTCTTCTAGATTTTCACTAAGATTATGAATTGGATTTGCCATGGATTTGATAAGAAATGAATAAGGAAGAAGGAGGAATAGAAAACTGAAATTTTGTGGAAGAAATATACTTAAATATGGTCTGGAATTCATTGGATTTTGAATGGACATGAGTATTTATTTTAATTGAAAATTTGAAATAATTTGAAAATCTGGTAGTTATATGTCGACATATACTTATTTTTATGTCGACATAACATAGTGATAAATTTGAAAATTTGAAAATTTTGAATTCTTTTAAAATCTATTATATTATAATTATTTCGGAAGTTTTTACAGAGACATAAAGATGATTTTATCACAAATAAAACTCCATTCATAGAAAGCAAATACATACAACTATTCAAGACACACTTTAATACGAGATTCAAAAGCAAATACATGGAAATCTAAGCGAATACATAAAGATAGATTGAACTAGATAAACTAATTTTCTTATGATGATAAAGGAGGTGAGACTCCAAGCTTTCTTCCTATCTTGAGAATTGGTCACTTTGGAAAGATTCTTGTTAAGCATCTTTTGATTTTTGACGATTTCACTTGATTTTGAATAATCGTCTCTTTGTAAATGCGTTTAGTACCGGTTGGATATTCAACGCTTTCTATAGAAGCCTCTTCATCTTTGACTTCCATTGGCTCTTGTTCTTGTTGCACTCGAGCTTGTTTGGCTTCGTATGTTTCCTATGATTTGAAAGTGAGAGGAAATTTGCATGAGATGAATGTTTGATGAGTCAAACACATTTCTAGACACAAGTTGTTCTCCATGAAGATCAACATTAAAGTATTTGAAAATACAAGTGAGATAAACATCATAGTAGAGAGTGTTTTCTCTTGACGATAATTCTATGGTCTTAATTTCATTTAGGATCATTTCGGCCTAATTGATAGTATAACCACCCAGCAAAGTGAGCCTTTTGGACTTTGAAGGTTGGATTGTTAAAATTTTTGGAACGGTGAGTGATGGGTATGTTGGAGGAGATGGTTGACAATTCTTATTTTTGGACGAAAGGAACGATTTTTGAACTCCATTGGAGCACCATCTTCAAATATGTCGTGAAAGGTTTCCAAATCAGTTTCGTCGATAACAAAATCCGAAAAATCTGAGCCCGTGCTTCTACAATTTAGAATAGTAACCTAAGAGTTCGGCATCGAAGACAATTTGTGTGCCTTTGACGCTACTCCAAATTTGATTTTCGTTGCCTTCGTAAAATCCGCGATTGAGATTCGCATAGAACATATTGACATGTTTGGGATAATACACTTCGTCGTTATCACGAGAGTCAATTAGGCTCAACACTTCATTGTGTTGAAAGATAGAAGTAAGATCGTAGGAGCGCTAAAGATGGCAAAAGCATCTGTGTTAACTTTAACCCTTGCTAAATAGTTTCCATAGGTTTTGATAGCCTCTTTGTCATTATGAAGATAGCCTTTGATGGTTTTAATTATCTTCATTCTTTGAGATGAACTGGAGGAAGCCATTGAATTGATAGTTTTGAAGAGAATAGATATAAAAATTATTGTTTTGAGTTGTGAATGAAAGGTATAAAGAATAGATGTATATATAGAAATTGAATGGATATGAATTGAATAGATATGAATTGAATAGACACAACTTCTCAGATTGAAATGACACCTTTTCAGACCTTGGAAGTTGGTGAAAAGTTGGAAAGAAGTTTGAAAGTTTAAACGTTTGAAATTCAAATTTCAAATTTCAAGTTTCTGATTGATATGTCGACATATAGGCTAATTTTCAAAGAGAATTTGGTTTCGGTGATTTTTATTTTAAATTAACGATATATATTTCAGGTTTAACAATTTCCTGAAATAATTCTAATCATATCAAACATATAAATAATTTATTTTTTTATTTTTATTATTATATTATTATTTTGAATTTCAAAATTCAAACTTCAAATTTGAATTTCAATTTCAAGTTTAAATTTTAAAGTTTTTTACATTCAAATCAAAGCAAATAAACAAAGCAACCATTCGACCAAATAAAATTAAAAATTAATTAATCCAACCCAGTTTTTAAATGATTTTTCGGATGACTTCTGTACGTTTTCGAAGAACAATGGAAGTTGTGGAATCGGTCAGAATAGGAGGATTAGAGTTTTGACATAGTTGAAGTGCGTGAAATGCAATTATTTTTGTGGGTAATGTGTAGTATTCTGAATTTCTCTTCGAGATTTTTTGAGCTCTGAATTGCTGTAGAGCATATATTCAGATTTCCAGTTTCTGGTTCCTCATCACTTGATGACGAATCTGAATCATCTAATATTGCTGCATATGCTTTCTTTCTCTTTCTTGACGAACTGTCGTTGTCTACTTGTTGAGTTGATTTATCTGGATATGGACACATTTTCTTTATAAGACCTGGCTTGTTACAGTTATAACAATGACCATCATTACTTCTTGAACTTCGTTGATTATAATTTTTCTTTCTATATCTCGTAAATTTTCTAAAATGACTTGTCATGAGAGTTGTTTCTTCATCGTCTTCACTACTCGGTCAGAATCATTTGGTGTTGCTTTTAATGCAATAGATTTCTTCTCAGTTGGTCTGTTTTCTTTTCTCTTCTGTAATTGGACTTCTTAAGACATCAGATTTCTGACTAACTCTTCAATCTTCATTTCATTCACATCATCGGCTTCTTTAATTGCCAAATTTTTCTGATTCCATTCTAGAGTTAATGAACTTAGTATTTTTCTGACTCGATCAGTTTCAGAATAAGTTTTTCCAAGTGATGTTAATGAATGGACTATCTCTTGAAATCTACAATACATATATGAAATAGACTCATTCTTATTCATTTTGAATAACTCAAACTTATTTACTAACATTGCTATTTTAGTTTTCTTAACTTTACTAATTCCTTCATGAGTAACTTGTAAAGTTCTCCAAATTTCATAAGCAATTTTACATATTGACGCTCTATGAAACTCATTCCTATTTAGTGAACAAAATAACATATTCATGGCTTTAGAATTACTTTGTGCAGCCGCTTTTAGTTCATTTGTCCATTGTGCAAATGCAGTTGCGGGTTCAACATATTCGTTTTGTGTACTATTCCATATCCTAATGAATGTAAATAAATTTTCATTCTACATGCCCAATATGAATAATTACTACCATTAAACAATAGTGCTCTTACAGTGGACTGATCCTCTATAAAAGAACAATTATTGCTAACAGTGTTGGTTGCCATTATCACTATTTTTAAAAACCAGATTATGAACTTTTTGAAAGACCTTGCTCTGATACCAATTGTTAGGGATTGCGGAATGGATCGTTAAGGCAAAACAAACACTAGAGGGGGATGAATAGTGTTTTTGTGTATTTAAACAAAAAATAGAACTTATGTGATAAAATATATGAATCAAACACCATAGAAACAATTACAGACATAGAATCAAAAAGAAATGCAGAAAAAGAAAGAACACACCGGATTTTATACTGGTTCGGAATTGCTCTTATGTCCAGTCCCACGCAACGTTGTATTGCACAGAGTTTTATTACTATATCAAAATCCAATTACAACTCTCCTTGATTTCAGACTAAAAGGGATACCACCATTTCCACCCACACACTTGATCAAGTATACCTTTCTTGATTTCACAGCTACAAGGGATACCACCGATTACCCATCCTTAATTTCATGGTTATAAGGGATACCACCGATTTCTTTACTCAACTCAAACAATTACAAATGGCCCTATAACTCTTCAATAGCACTTGATTTAGAGAGTAATGAGTAGAGAGTGAGAAGAGAAGAAGTTTTATCAAAAGGAATTGAATTCGACAGTGTCCAGGTGTAGAAATCATAAAAACGATTAAGAATAATGGTGTAATGGAAGACAGTGTAGTTAGAGAAGAAGAGATAATTAAAAATTTGAATTCAAGCCCTTTTTATAGTGTGTAAAAGGTTGCAACGCTTCAGAACCATCATAATTAGTGAAAAGACACTTCCTTTCAAAATTGACAGTTATATGTCGACATATAGTTTTCTTTATGTCGACATACATATAGTAGAGATTTGACTTTTGATTCTTTTCCAAAGTGTTTTGATATAAATATAATTCTGGAAATTCTTGAATTAAAATATAGTGTTATAAAATAACATTATAAGGTAGGAAATCATGTGAAAACATAAATATAAACTATATAAACATATTTTATAAAATTTTAGTATTTAAAACTATATAAAATGTGAAAATATAAATATATGAAACATATCAAAATTTGAGTTTGAAAACAAAATTAAAATAGGAAAAGACAATAGAAAGGATAGAAAATAAAATAGAGAGAACATAAAATAGAGAGGATTAAAGGTAAAATTTGAAAAACCAAATTTGGATTTGAACCTGGAGTGCTGTGACGACCCAAACTTCCCAGTAAAGGAAAGCCTGGATTGCCTTGAGAACAACACACATCAGAATACAAACTGAAGAACATTTTTATTGCTGATTACAACAATTACATCGGAGTACAAGAATATAATAGAGTATGAATACTTATTACATAATAGAAATACAATAATATCAGAGATTTAATTACATTAAAATAGCAGCGGAAAAATAATACAAAATTACAACTTAAAGGAATACACGGGTACAGATCTTTCCGAGTACCGCTTCAGCTATAAACCAGGATCCTGTAAATATATCTGCAAAAAGCTACTCGACTGCCCATGTGGAAAATATGGGCACCCGAGTTTGCCAGTGAAACAAACTATTGATCAGTCATGGGACTGGTATGAGAAATCTTAACTTAACTTATCTAATAATAAGGCTAATCACAGGACCACGCCGCTAAGGCGGAACGAGTTTACTCCATTGGATTGCCAGTGCATGAAATAAAGTAAATCGTTAAAAATGCAATGCTTTTTAGAAAAATGAATCCATTATAAGACTCAAGTCCCATCATACAATGCAACGCAAACCGGAGGATAGAGTTTTACCTTATAATGGTCAAGAGATGCTTGATACGATAAAAACGGATTTTATATTATCATTTGTGTATATATGTTTTCCAAAAACAATTCCAATCATAATGTATAAATCATAGACGGCATGGGTACCATATATCATGTCGCCATACTAGTTCTACAATCAAAACCGCAAGGTCGTATTGGAAATTGGATTTCCATCATGAGTCGAGGCTAGGGGCAAGCTCCTCTCTGATTCGAGACACTCTAGCAAATGCCTCAGGATTACACCTATGGGCAACCCTTGGATCTTCAGGGCCGGTCCCTACCTAAGGGTAGTGGATTAATTATGCCTGAACACACGCTTCCCGGTCCCTTTGGACCTATAGTATGACCACTAATAGCCTATAAAAATCCGAGGCGCCTCAAAATCCATCATCTACATAAGTAAAATGTCAGCCAGTTTAAGCACTGACACTACTCCTAACTAGAAAGAAACGTGTGCACTCCCTACAGTCCTAATCCCATTTTTGACTCATACCGGGGTGTGAGGCTCGCGAAGTCATGATATACACAAAGTTATGCCGTAATAGGCTATACTTTGATCATCCCACAAGGACCTGCTTTTCAACAAAAGCCTTGATCATATGCATCTTAGCATGCCACATTATCAGACCATACCATATCATTGATTCATCTATCGATATATAACAGGGTGTTAAGCAAGAGAATAAATTCTCCGCTACCAAATAGCTATATATTAAATAGAGATCAACGAATATAATATAAAGGAATACAATGTCAAACACACAATCCATTTATCAGTCCATTCTGGGTCTGAACGAAACCATATCCGATAGATCTCCAAATACGTCTGAATGACCACCAATTTTCCCCTCATTTTGGGTGTACAGTCCAATCAAGATATCAATAATCATCCATTCGATATGGAAATTTCCCGGTCTTCAATAACCGTCTTCATCATCGATCTTCAATCGTCGTATGAATTGTTCAGAATGGGTTAAACCCGATCTTTCTGAATAATTTGCATGATTTAAAATCATGTGCTTTAAAACACAACCAACGCCTCATTCCAATCAAGAGTATTCTTTGATTTTAATTTAAACCAAATTAAGGTTTATTCAACTAGTCGGGATTAACGCCTTACCGAAGTAATCATTAATTAATATCCCATTCCCAACCTACACAATCCATGGAGTAAACAGGTGGTACTCCATATCTAACACTCAATGTGTTACGGTAAACTTAATTACCGTTTTATCGATCAAATCTAATTAAAGATTTAAGTACCGCTTGGAGTAAAACTAGTGGTACTCCATTATCGTTCATTTCTTGAATTAAGTAAATTTAATTACTTTTATCCTCATTCAATCCAATTAAAGATTCATTAAAACTATATTTAGTTTTAATCTTCAAGAATCATTATTTAACGATTATTTAACTTTCAAGAAATAATCTTTCCTTTAACTGGGTTAAAGAACAAATGTTGCTTAAAAACATCGTTCACAATAAACCCAAAATCGTATTTCAATTTAATATGTTAAATTGAAACTTCTCTTTAGAATATTTCACTAAATCTTAGTTAAAAGATTTATGAATTACCAATCTAAATTTCACTATCAATCGGGTTTAAAGAACTAATGTCATTTAAAAACATTGTTCGCAATCAACCCAAAAGTCAGTTTCACTTAATTTTAATTATGTTTAATAATTGGAAATCTTATTTAAATCTTAATTAAAAGATTTATTCTTTCCCAAATGGGTTTAAGAACAGTGTTATTTAAGACACTATTCACGACAAACCCAAATTTTAATCTGACATTAAATATCATGCTTTGAATAGAAATTATATCGATTTATGTTCAATATCAAATTCTGAAAATTAACGTATATCAAATTGGGAATAACGATATTAATATCTTCCAAATTCCCACAATAATATCCGTATAATCACAAAATCCAATACTAAAATAATCCGAAGATTATTTCGATTTAAATCCTTTTATTTATTTTAATTAATTTATTAAAATAAATAAATCACTCATTCTTTTACATTGAAATGTATATCTACATTAAAATGAATCTTTTTCATTCTTTTGAAACAAATTAACTAAAAAAAGAATTCTTTCTAATGTAATCAATCTTAAATAAAAACGAAATCTTTTAAATGTAATCTTCTTAGTTCAACCTTTATTACATTGAAAAATGTAATATTTTCATTTCAATCTTTATTACATTGGAAAATGTAATGTTTTCATTTCAAACTTTATTTTCAATTCAGTCTTTATTACATTGAAAAATATAATATTTTCATTTCAACTTTATTTTCAATTCAGTCTTTATTACATTGAAAAATGTAATATTTTCATTTCAACTTTATTACATTGAAAAATGTAATATTTTCCTTTCAAACTTTATTCTAAAATGTTTATAAATTCGTTTATAAAACGATTCCAACTTTTATTTCAATTTTAAATCCAAATTGAACATTCTATCTATTATCATATTAAAATAATATTATTTCCAAAATATTTATTTTGGAAATAGCTCTTTAAAACATGCATTATAAAATGTATAAAATGAATCGATAAACACGTTCGGGTTAAAATGGTGTTGCTATTTAAAACATATTAAATAGCTCATTCCATTATCTTATTCATTTATATTTTACACTGGGCCAGACCCCCCACATTAAGCCTACGACTTGTGGACGCTGGATATGCCGGTTGGTTCCGGGCAGACTTATCCCACAAGTTGGGCTTGACCTCGTGTCATGGCCCAATTCGTATTTGCGCACTTGAACCTCTCACATTAGGCCCAACATTTGTGGCTGCTGGATAAGCCGGGCGGTTCCGGGCAGACTTCCACCACAAATGTGACCTAACCTCGTGTCCAAGTACAATTATAATTTTATAATTATAATTAACTTTTATAAAGCGTACTCTTTGAAAATATCCTTTCCATTAAAGAATCTTAATTTTAAATCTTCTTTAATTCTAAAATGTCGTGATTCCGAATATCTTCACTTACCTTTCAAATCTTTATAAATATTTGAACTTTCCATATTGTTATAACAATTAATAATAATCTTCCCAAAATGTCTTATTTTGAAATCAAATCTATTTATTGCCATATAATGACAAATAAATGTAATCTTTCCAAAACGTTCAAATTTCGAAATTAAACTTTCTTATCTTAAAATGTGGACAGTAAATATATAATATTTTTAATTGAATCTCCTTTATTATAACTTTTAAACAATAATATAATCTTTTTAAATCAACGCCAATTAATTCTATTAATTGAGTATAAATTAAAATATTCATTAATTCAAAATTGATAACAATAATATTAATCTTTTCAAGATGTTCAGTTTTGAAACAAATCTTCTTAATTTAACATGTTGACAATTAAAAAGGGTATCTTTTAATTCTAATCTTTTATTGTAACTTTTTACTAATAAAAAATGTTATCTTTCCAATTCACTCTTTTTATTGTAACTTTGACAATACATACCTTCCCATTTGAAAACATGGAAACCATCCTTTGGTTCTTTTAATTGAATATTGGATTATAATATTCTTTAACTCAAAATTGGAATGAGACTCACACAATTTCCATGTAATTTAATTACACGGATTTCAAACATTTCACTTATTCCATAATAATGTCAACCATTCACATAACAGCCAAAGTGCAATTTACACTAAACACAAGGGTGATGTGTAGTCAAATATCAACCCAAGACCCGTGTGGGGTTTCAGCCAACACATAATTTTGTGCACTTGGGCGAGGTGTAAAATAATCATCCCAATCAACATCAACAAGTCAGGTAACTTGTCAATGGTAGTGTAACATCATTTTAAATTATCATAAATACTAAATCATTAGTTTAACCTGTTGAATATTTTCAATTTCAAACATAACATGACATGACATCCAAATTCACAATCCGTTCAACTAACAATTACTTCATCACCAATAATTTATTTACATTTAATTATAAAAATAAATAACTATTCGAAAATTGAGTGAGCAAAAGAGTTCTCACCTTTGCCGGCTTTAAATGACGGTTCGGACCCAATTTTGGCCCAAGATCTAACATGCTCCAAATTGGGTGTAGTTAGTGTCGTTGCGAAGCTCTCGACTCGCTGATCGCAGCAAATCCTGTTTCGCGCGATTTCGAGTTCGTATCACAAAGTTATGAATTTTCGAAGTTTGTAATAATTAAATAATTAATTTAAATTATGAAAATTACCCAAAGTTCCAACTTGCTCAGAATTGGACAAAATTACTGCTCCTCGAAGCTCTTGACATAACGATCTCAACGGATTCAGTTTCATGCAATTTCGATAACGTGACAAAAAGTTATGCACTGTAAAGTTAATAAATCGATTAATAATATTTAAATTTGTAAAAATTACCCAAAATTTCAACTTCCTCCAAATTGGACAAATTTTGTGTCCACGCGAAGCTCTCGTCGCTACGATCGCAGCAGACCTGAAATCGTCAAATTTCGATCTCGTATGTAAAAGATATTGCATTAAGAACATTGAATATAAAATTAAATAAATGTTTCGCGTTTAAGCCCTTAACCTTTTTTTTCAAATAGCACCCTGAACTTAAAATGCTCGCCACGGCCAAACTGTAAGTCGGAATTGCACGAAACCAGCGCCATTCCCTCTGGCTTCTTCCCCTCTTTCCACGCCTGGTGGTTCCCCCCTCCAGTTCGCCACGTGGGGCCCACGACCTACAATTGAACGGAAAACTGCAGTTTCCGTTCATCTCAGTGCTGCAGCCGCCTCGATACTCCAAATGCCACCAATTTTTGTCAGTAGCTAGACCTCGAACTCCCGAACAACTTCTGTTTGGGTCACTTCGCCTAAAAATGCACGGATCGATGGGAAATTGCTCATCTTTGCGACTGTCCTGTTTTCAGCACCCCTCCAGTAAAATTGACATTCCAGCCAACTCCGGCCACCTGAGACCATGCCGCCACCGCCAAAAGAACCGTATGCTTCCCCTCTACCACTGCCTGAAGTCGTTCGACCTATCTCTTTTCGTGGGGCCCGCAACGAACAAATAACCGAAATCAGCTTTCTTTCTTTTAAGCTAGATTCCGACGAATGTGTGCGACGATAGGTCTTAAATTTTTCGTGGTAGATAGAGGATAAGAATCTGAACAAAAACAAGAAAGAGTTTGGTCTGATTTTGTTCTAATTGAGAGATATAAATTATTTTGTTTTCAGGGGCTAATTTGCAAAATAAATTTTAGAGGAGAGAGCCGCCATGGAATAGAGGAAAAAGAAGGTGGCTATGTTTTGTCTTAGGGTTCAGCTAATGACAGCATTTATGATATTTTATATGGGTTAATAATTAAATTAGGCCCACTACCCTTATTTTAACCTCTTATGTATTTTATCTTCTTCAAATTTTGTCTGTTTTCTTAGTTTAAAAATCCGTGTTAACACCTGCGAATTCCATTTTTTATGAAAATTGAAACATAATTATTTCTTGACATTACGAATCCATAGAAACTAGTTTCGATGAATTCCGAGTCCATTTGATTAAATAGTGAATTTTTAAAGTCTGAAAATTTACTGTTTTTCACTGTAAAATTTATTACGACCACATACTAGCTTCAAAAATTATGAAATTTGGAATCTAACAATAATTTAATATTCTGAATCCGGAGAAAGTTGTTTCGTCGAATTCGGAGGTCGTTTGCAAAATTCCCATTTTTAAGGTGTATATATTTAATATTAAAAATACAAATAAATAAGAATAATTTCCGTAACTCGAAATATATAAGTGTTTATACTTTTTCAATGAAGAAACATCATTTTAAACTCAATGGAAGTGGTTTCGAGTCCCAATTCATTCGTATGTAAAAAGTAGCGTTTTGGGTCCTATATATTATATATATAAATTCCATAGCGTTTTTTTTGAGATTTTGAATTGGACATAACTTTTGATTCCCGCTATGAAATTTCAATTTTTCGGATATGTTGGAAAGATATTTTTAAATAGATTCTAATATTTTTGGTTTCGCTAAAATCCGATTTATTTTGCATCTTGTGCAGTCAGTCAAAGTTAAAATTCAAATTTTAAAACTACCGTGCTATTTCTAACTCCTTTTATAATTTAAATAAAATTTATTCGTTTTAACTTCGATTAAAATAAATTTATAGTCGTTATTATATAAAATAAATTATTTCGAATATTAAAAACCCATTAAAATAATTAAAATAAAAATTTTAAATTTGGCCCAAAATTCCGGGTCGTTACAATCTCCCCCACTTAAAATCTTTTCGTCCTCGAAAAGGAACGAAGCTAAAAGTCGTTTAATTCACCAACCCAACTTTCAATTCTCATCGATTTCCAATTCAGTTCAATATTAAATTTGATTTAACTAAATTTATCATTCTATTACATAGTGGTTAACTTAATTATCATTCCAATATTTTATTAGTTAAACTAATAATCAAACATCACAACCAGCAATCATTTAGGTGATTAACTTTTCAAACATATGTAATTTTTATATATAATCAAAAATCATGTTTTTACTGCAAATCACAACAATAGACCATATCTAGTTTTGGTTCTCACACCAGTCAATGGAAATATATAGATATACCACTTTCGAAACTCGAACATAAACTCTGATGATGATGCATCAATCAGTAGAATTATCCCCGGGCGACTAGAGTGTGATTCTATATCTACCCAGTATATTAAAACTTCGAATATCCATTAATTACTCGTATATTCGAAATCTTTATATACTCGATTGTCCAAATTAAAATATAATAATATACTCAAATACGCATATTAAGATAAAATTTTCTAAACTAAATTTGTTTTCATTTTTATTTTAAAGAAAATAATACTCTTCACACTCGTTCTAGGATGCTACTGATCCCATCTCTAACGAGTCATTCTTATTGGATATTACTAATCCAATCTCTGATGAATTCTTTCGTTCGGTTCTAATGTGTCCTATTCTCGAGCTCTGTAAACCAAAGCTCTGATACTAAATGTGACGACCCAAACTTCCCAGTAAAGGAAAGCCTGGATTGCCTTGAGAACAACACACATCAGAATACAAACTGAAGAACATTTTTTATTGCTGATTTACATCAGAGTACAAGAATATAAAAGAGTATGAATACTTATTACATAATAGAAATACAATAATATCAGAGATTTAATTACATTAAAATAGCAGCGGAAAAATAATACAAAATTACAACTGAAAGGAATACACGGGTACAGAGCTTTCCGAGTACCGCTTCAGCTATAAACCAGGATCCTGTAAATATATCTGCAAAAAGCTACTCGACTGCCCGTGTGGAAAATATGGGCACCCGAGTTTGCCAGTGAAACAAACTACAGGTCAGTCATGGGACTGGTATGAGAAATCTTAACTTAACTTATCTAATAATAAGGCTAATCACAAGACCACGCCGCTAACGCGGAACGGGTTTACTCCATTGGATTGCCAGTGCATGAAATAAAGTAAATCGTTAAAAACGCAACGCTTTTTAGAAAAATGAAACCATTATAAGACTCAAGTCCCATCACACAATGCAACGCAAACCGGAGGATAGAGTTTTACCTTATAATGGTCAAGAGATGCTTGATACGATAAAAACGGATTTGATATTATCATTAGTGTATATATGTTTTCCAAAAACAATTTCAATCATAATGTATTAATCATAGACGACATGAGTACCATATATCATGTCGCCATACTAGTTCTACAATCAAAACCGTAAGGTCGTATTGGAAATTGGATTTCCATCATGAGTCGAGGCTAGGGGCAAGCTCCTCTCCGATTCGAGACACTCTAGCAAATGCCTCAGGATCACACCTATGGCCAACCCATGGATCTTCAGGGCCGGTCCCTACCTAATGGTAGTGGATTAATAAATGCCTGAACACACGCTTCCTGGTCCCTTTGGACCTATAGTATGACCACTGACGGCCTATAAAAATCCGAGGCGCCTCAAAATCCTCCATCCTTATAAGTAAAATGTCATCCAGTTTAAGCACTGACACTACTCCTAGCTAGAAAGAAACGTGTGCACTCCCTGCAGTCCTAATCCCGTTTTTGACTCATACCGGGGTGTGGGGCTCGCGAAGTAACGATATACACAAAGTTATGCCGTAATAGGCCATACTTTGATCATCCCACAAGGCCCTGATTTTCAACAAAAGCCTTGATCATATGCATCTTAGCATGCCACATTATCAGACCATACCATATCATTGATTCATCTATCGATATATAACAGGGTGTTAAGCAAGAGAATAAATTCTCCGCTACCAAACAGCTATATATTAAATAGAGATCAACGAATACAATATAAAGGAATGCAATGTCAGACACACAATCCATTTATCAGTTTGTTCTGGGTCTGAACGAAACCATATCCGGTAGATCTCCAAATACGTCTGAATGATCACCAATTTTTCCCTCATTTTGGGTGTACAGTCCAATCAAGATATCAATAATCATCCGTTCGATATGGAAATTTCCCGGTCTTCAATAACCGTCTACATCATCGATCTTCAATCGTCGTATGAATTATTCAGAATGGGTTAAACCCATTCTTTCTGAATAAATCATGTGCTTTAAAACACAACCAACGCCTCATTCCAATCAAGAGTATTCTTTGATTTTAATTTAAACCAAATTAAGGTTTATTCAACTAGTCGGGATTAAGGCTTACCGAAGTAATCATTAATTAATATCCCATTCCCAACCTACACAACCCATGGAGTAAACTGGTGGTACTCCATTTGTAACACCCAATGTGTTACGGTAAACTTAATTACCGTTTTATCGATCTAATCTAATTAAAGATTTAACTACCGCTTGGAGTAAAACTAGTGGTACTCCATTATCGTTCATTTCTGGAATTAAGTAAATTTAATTACTTTTATCCTCATTCAATCCAATTAAAGATTCATTAAAACTATATTTAGTTTTAATCTTCAAGAATCATTATTTAATGATTATTTAACTTTCAAGAAATAATCTTTCCTTTAACTAGGTTAAAGAACAAATGTTGCTTAAAAACATTATTCACAATAAACCCAAAATCGTATTTCAATTTAATATGTTAAATCGAAACTTCTCTTTAGAATATTTCACTAAATCTTGGTTAAAAGATTTATGAATTACCAATCTAAATTTCACTGTAAATCGGGTTTAAAGAACTAATGTCATTTAAAAACATTGTTCGCAATCAACCCAAAAGTCAGTTTCACTTAATTTCAATTATGTTTAATAATTGGAAATCTTATTTAAATCTTAATTAAAAGATTTATTCTTTCCCAAATGGGTTTAAGAACAGTGTTATTTAAGACACTATTCTTGACAAACCCAAATTTTAATCTGACATTAAATATCATGCTTTGAATAGAAATTATATCGATTTATGTTCAATATCAAATTTTGAAAATTAACGTATATCAAATTGGGAATAACGATATTAATATCTTCCAAATTCCCACAATAATATCCGTATAATCACAAAATCCAATACTGAAATAATCCGAAGATTATTTCCATTTAAATCCATTCCAATGTATGTACTGGAAAATCTTGGTTTTATTAAAACCACTTTAATCCTTTTATTTATTTTAATTAATTTATTAAAATAAATAAATCACTCATTCTTTAACATTGAAATGTATATCTACATTAAAATGAATCTTTTTCATTCTTTTGAAACAAATTAACTTAAAAAATATATATTCTTTCTAATGTAATCAATCTTAAATAAAAATGAAATCTTTTTAATGTAATCTTCTTAGTTCAACCTTTATTACATTGAAAAATGTAATATTTTCATTTCAATCTTTATTACATTGGAAAATGTAATGTATTCATTTCAAACTTTATTTTCAATTCAGTCTTTATTACATTGAAAAATATAATATTTTCATTTCAACTTTATTTTCGATTCAGTCTTTATTACATTGAAAAATGTAATATTTTCATTTCAACCTTATTACATTGAAAAATGTAATATTTTCCTTTCAAACTTTATTCTAAAATGTTTATAAATTCGTTTATAAAACGATTCCAACTTTTATTTCAATTTTAAATCCAAATTGAATATTCTATCTATTATCATATTAAAATAATATTATTTCCAAAATATTTATTTTGGAAATAGCTCTTTAAAACATGCATTATAAAATGTATAAAATAAATCGATAAACACGTTCGGGTTAAAATGGTGTTGCTATTTAAAACAGATTAAATAGCTCAATCCATTATCTTATTCTTTTATATTTTACACTGGGCCAGGCCCCCCACATTAAGCCTACGACTTGTGGATGCTGGATATGTCGGTTGGTTCCGGGCAGACTTAACCCACGAAGTTGGGCTTAACCTCGTGTCATGGCCCAATTCGTATTTGCGCACTTGGACCTCTCACATTAGGCCCAACATTTGTGGCTGGTGGATAAGCCGGGCGGTTCTGGGCAGACTTCCACCACAAATGTGACCTAATCTCGTGTCCAAGTACAATTATAATTTTATAATTATAATTAACTTTTCTAAAACGTACTCTTTGAAAATATCCTTTCCATCAAAGAATCTTAATTTTAAATCTTCTTTAATTCTAAAATGTCGTGATTCCAAATATCTTCACTTACCTTTCAAATCTTTATAAATATTTGAACTTTCCATATTGTTATAACAATTAATAATAATCTTCCCAAAATATCTTATTTTGAAATCAAATCTATTTATTGCCAAATAATGACAAATAAATGTAATCTTTCCAAAACGTTCAAATTTCGAAATTAAACTTTCTTCTCTTAAAATGTGGACAGTAAATATATAATCTTTTTAGTTGAATCTCCTTTATTATAACTTTTAAACAATAAAGTTATAATTTTTTTAAATCAACGCCAATTAATTCTACTAATTGAGTATAAATTAAAATATTCATTAATTCAAAATTGATAACAATAATATTAATCTTTTCAAGATGTTCAGTTTTGAAACAAATCTTCTTAATTTAACATGTTGACAATTAAAAAGGGTATCTTTTGATTCTAATCTTTTATTGTAACTTTTTACTAATAAAAAAAACGTTATCTTTCCAATTCACTCTTTTTATTGTAACTTTCACAATACATAGCTTCCCATTTGAAAACATGGAAACCATCCTTTGGTTCTTTTGATTGAATATTGGATTATAATATTCTTTAACTCAAAATTGGAATGAGACTCACACAATTTCCATGTAATTTAATTACACGGATTTCAAACATTGCACTTATTCCATAATAATGTCAACCATTCACATAACAGGCAAAGTGCAATTTACACTAAACACAAGGGTGATGTGTAGTCAAATATCAACCCAAGACCCGTGTGGGGTTTCAGCCAACACATAATTTTGTGCACTTGGCGAGGTGTTAAATAATCGTCCCAATCAACATCAACAAGTCAGGTAACTTGTCAATGGTAGTGTATCATCATTTTGAATTATCATAAATAATAAATCATTAGTTTAACCTGTTGAATATTTTCAATTTCAAACATAACATGACATCCAAATCCACAATCCGTTCAACAAACAATTACTTTCGTCACCAATAATTTATTTACATTTAATTATAAAAATAAATAACTATTCGAAAATTGAGTGAGCAAAAGAGTTCTCACCTTTGTCGGCTTTAAATGACGGTTCGAACCCAATTTTGGCCCAAGATCCAACATGCTCCAAATTGGGTGTAGTTAGTGTCGTTGCGAAGCTCTCGACTCGTTGATCGCAGCAAATCTTGTTTCGCGCGATTTCGAGTTCGTATCACAAAGTTATGAATTTTCGAAGTTTGTAATAATTAAATAATTAATTTAAATTATGAAAATTACCCAAATTTTCAACTTGCTCAAAATTGGACAAAATTACTGCTCCTCGAAGCTCTTGACATAACGATCTCAACGGATTCAGTTTCATGCAATTTCGATAACGTGACAAAAAGTTATGCACTTGCGAAGTTAACAAATCGATTTAAATAATATTTAAGTTTGTAAAAATTACCCAAAATTTCAACTTCCTCCAAATTGGACAAGTTTTGTGTCCACGCGAAGCTCTCGTCGCCATGATCGCAATAGACCTGAAATCGTCAAATTTCGATCTCGTATGTAAAATATATTGCATTACGAACATTGAATAAAAAATTAAATAAATGTTTCGCGTTTAAGCCCTTAACCTTTTTTTTTTTCAAACAGCACCCTGAACTAAAAATGCTCGCCACGGACAAACCGTAAGTCGGAATTTCACGAAAAAAGCTCCATTCTCTCTGGCTTCTTCCCCTCTTTCCGCGCCTTATGGTACCCCCTCCAGTTCGCCACGTGGGGCCCACGATCTGTAGTTGAACGGAAAAGTGCAGTTTCCGTTCATCTCAGTGCTGCGGCCGCCTCGGTACTCCAAATGCCACCAATTTTTTTCAGTAGCTAGATCTCGACCTCCCGAACAACTTCTGTTTGGGTCACTTCACCTTAAAATGCACAGATCGACGGGAAATTGCTCATCTTTGCGACTGTCCTGTTTTCAGCACCCCTCCAGTAAAATTGACACTCCGGCCAACTCCGGCCACCTGAGACCATGCCACCACCGCCAAAAGAACCACATGCTTCCCGTCTACCATTGCCTGAAGTCGCTCGACCTATCTCTCTTCGTGAGGCCCGCTGCGACAAATAACCGAAATCAGCTTTCTGTCTTTTAAGCTAGATTCCGGCGAATCCGTGCGACGATAGGTCTTAAATTTTTCATGATAGATAGAGAATAAGAAGATGAAAAAAACTCAGAAAGGGTTTGGTTTGATTTTTTTCTGATTGAGAGATATAAATTATTTTGTTTTCAGGGGCTAATTTGCAAAATAAATTTTAGAGGAGAGAGCCGCCATGGAATAGAGGAAGAAGAAGGTGGCTATGTTTTGTCTTAGGGTTCAGCTAATGACAACACTTATGATATTTTATATGGGTTAATAATTAAATTAGGCCCACTACCCTTATTTTAACCTCTTATGTATTTTATCTTCTTTAAATTTTGTTTGTTTTCTTAGTTTAAAAATCCGTGTTAACACCTGCGAATTCCATTTTTTATGAAAATTGAAACATAATTATTTCTTGACATTACGAATCCGTAGAAACTGGTTTCGATGAATTCCGACTCCGTTTGAATAAATAGCGAATTTTTAAAGTCTGAAAATTGACTGTTTTTCACTGTAAAATTTATTACGACCACCTACTAGCTTCAAAAATTATGAAATTTGGAATCTAACAATAATTTAATATTCTGAATCCATAGAAAGTGGTTTCGTCGAATTCAGAGGTCGTTTGGAAAATTCCCATTTTTAAGGCGTATATATTTAATATTAAAAATACAAATAAATATGAATAATTTCCGAAACTCGAAATATATAAGTGTTTATACTTTTTCAATGCAGAAACATCATTATAAACTCAATGGAAGTGGTTTCGAGTCCCAATTCATTCGTATGTAAAAAGTAGCGTTTTGGGTCCTATATATTATATATATAAATTCCATAGCGTTTTTTTGAGATTTTGAATTGGACATAACTTTTGATTCCCGCTATGAAATTTCAATTTTTTGGATTCGTTGGAAAGATATTTTTAAATAGATTCTAATATTTTTGGTTTCGCTAAAATCCGATTTATTTTGCATCCAGTACAGTCAGTCAAAGTTAAAATTCAAATTTTAAAACTACCGCGCTATTTCTAACTCCTTTATAATTTAAATAAAATTTATTCGTTTTAACTTCGATTAAAATAAATTTATAGTCGTTATTATATAAAATAAATTATTTCAAATATTAAAAACCCATTAAAATAAAAAAATTAAATTCGGCCCAAAATTCCGGGTCGTTACAAGTGCTATTTAGAGTCTTACATAATATAGGCTCTATAACTATATTAATCCTGAACTCTTTGTGACGGCAAGGAATTTCGCTCGGTCCGAACCAGTCGCTAAACCGATTCAAGCCGTTCGAAACGCCCTATCGTTTGAGAACAGGACAAAACAGAACGCATACAGAAGAACATTTCATTGTATATTACAACAACACATCAGGTTACAAGAATATACAGAGTATAAAAGAATATTACACAGAAATATCAGAGATTTAAATTACATTTAAATACATAGCAGCGGAAAATAATACAATACACAACTAGAGGAGATATACGGATACAAAGCTTTCCGGATATCGTTCCAGCTGTAGACCAGGATCCTGTGAATATAAATCTGCAAAACCGAAACTACTAGCTGCCCGTGTCAAAATAGGGGCACCCAGAGTTTAGGTTAAAACAATAAACTCCAGGTCAGTCATGGGACTGGTGTGAGAACTAAAACAGTTATTAATTCTTTATTTTAAAGTTAGGTAAATCAAGGGACCACGCCGTATAACACGGAACGGGTTTCCTCCCAAGAATACCAGTGCATAAAACAAACAGCGCAATGCTAAATGAAGAAAAATGAAGCTGTTATAAGACCCAGGTCCTATCACACAATGCAACGCAAGCCGGGGGATAGGGTTTTCCCTTATAACAGCCAAAGAATGCTTGATACGTTTAAAACAAATCATTTGATACTGTAATAAGTGCATAGTGTATAAAACAACTTCAAATCATAAGTATCAATCATAGGCGGCATGAATGGCCCATTACACTATGTCGCCATATATAAGTTTACAATCAAAACCGCAAGACGACGTATTGGAAGTTGGGTTATCATTTATGGTATGAACCGAGGCTAGGGGCAAGATCCTCAACCGATTCGAGACAATCTAGCCCATGTCTCCGGAACAGCCGTAACTGCCCCTTGGATCGTCAGGGCCGGTCCACCGATGTGGATTATTATGCCTGAACACTACGTTTCTCCGCCCTTTGGGGCATAAATCTGGCTCGTCAGCCGACCAGAAGCATCGGCCGAAACCGATATCACGAGGCGCCTCGCTTTTCAGCAAGTAATAATAAGTAACATCCACATGAGTCAAACTCGTCAGCCAGTTCAAGCACTGACGCCACTCCTAACTAGAAAGAAACGCATGTCCTCCCTGAGGTCCGTCTCCCGTTTTTAGTTCATACCGGATGTGATACTCGCGAATCAACGTTACACAAAGCTACGCCACAAAGGCCGTGCTTCGATCATCAACCACAAGACTTTGCTTTTCAACAGAAGCCTTGATCATTTGCATCTTAGCATGCCACACAGGCAATTCACTCCATGCGATTGATATCCATCAATATATAACCCCTAAGCTCGTACGTCTCAGAGAAGGGCGTTAAGCAAGAGAATAAATTCTCCGCCGCCAAATAGATATATATTTAATAGAGATCAATCACACGGACTAAAATCCAATGTCAGACACACAGTCCATTTACAAGTCCGTTCTGGGTCTGAACGAAACCGGAGGCACCTAGTACCCCGCATATCCATCGATCTCCAAGTTCGTCTGGACGATCACTAACTGTTTCCATCTTCTTGGGTGTACAGCCCAATCAAGATCATCAGTTATCACCCAAACGACGTGAAGACCTCCGGTCTTCGACCATCGTCTTCATCTTCGACTTATCGTCGTATCAGTTATTCAGAATGGGATAAACCCGGTCTTTCCGAATAACTCGCGTATATTTTAAATAAGTGTTACACAAACACAACATACGCCTCATTCCAATTCATCAGTCACTAACCGTAAATTAATCAAGAGAATAATTTCCCAAATATTAACCCCGAAGGCCGAAACCAACATCAGATCAATATCCAGAAAACCATTCTGTTTGGCTAACCGACAGTTAGTTCCTAAATTTCACATTTATAGGGAAAGGTTCCCATTAATTTTATCCAAGATAAATTCCTTGAATTTATTCTTTATTCTATTTTTGAATCTCAATTCAAACTAGTCGGGATTAGCGAACCTTACCGAAGTAATCATTTATTTTAATTTCCCCATCCCGACCTATTCATCCCATGAAGTAAAACTGGTAATACTTCATATCTAACACCACAGTGTTATCGGTAAATTCAATTACCATTTCACGTTCAAATCTAATTAAAGATTTAACTATCGCCCGGAGCAAAACTGGTGATACTCCATTCTCGATCTTTTCAATCTAATTAAAGATTCATTAAAACTCCACTTAGTTTTAATCTTCGACTGGGTTAAAGAATCAGTGTCATTTAAAACACGGTTCACGATAAACCCAAAATCACATTCATTAATTATCGGGTTAAAGAACGAGTGTTATTTAAAACACTGTTCACGGTAAACCCAAAAATCAATATCAATTCAGTTCCAATTAAATATTGTTTAATTGGTACACTTCATTAAATCTAAATAAAAAGATTTAATCTTTTCTCAACTGGGTTCAAGAACAGTGTTAGTGAAGACACCATTCACGACAAACCCAAATCACATTTGATATTCAATATAAGGCTCTGAATAGAAAATATATCGGCTTATATTCAATATGAAATTCTACGATTTACAAATGTTGTATTGGAAATAACGATATAAATATCTACATCTTTCAAATTTCCATAACAACATCTGTATAATCCCGAATTCCAACATCGAAATATTCCGAAGACAATTTCGATTCAAATCCACTCCAATGCAATCATTGGAAATTTTGGTCATTTTTAAAACCCTTTTCGAATTCAATTTATTTATTTAAAAATAAATAGAATTATAATTCTAGTTCAAAACTAGTTCATTTCGATAAAAATCTATTTTTATCTTTTCAAATATGGAGTTTTTCATCCCAATTCTTTCTAAATCATTTCTTATGATTTTACACAAATTATTACTATTTTTAATAATTTTATCAAGGCCCGTACAGTCGATTTCCATCAATGGCCATCGAACTGCACTTATAGCGACCTTTTTCAAATTTGATTTGGACATAATTCCAAATCCAACCATTAGATTTATAATTTCTAATATTCGTTAGAAAGCTCTTTTCGATACGAACCCAACGGTTCCGGTTTTAGGAGAATCCGACGGTCGGATCTCCCGTAATGTCCATTTGAAATAAATGGTCGAAATTCACGAACTGCCGCGGCGCGGTGCGTTCTATTCGGGCCATTATATTATATATATAATATATATAATATATACTTCATCGATTACTATTTAAAACGAATTATATAAATAGTTTAAAATCGTTTCAAAAGCAATTTCAACTTTCTTTTCAATTCAAATCAAAATTGAATTCTTCTTTATAAATTCGTTTTAAAATTCATTTCTATTCAATTCAAATTTCAATTCAATTTGAATTCATTTCAATTCGCTTTCAATTCAATTTGAATTCGTTTTCAATTTAATTCCATTCCAAAGTCATTTTCTATTCGATTCAATTCAAATTGGTTTTCTATTCGATTCAATTCAAATTGGTTTTCTATTCGATTCAATTCAAATTGGTTTTCTATTCGAATCAAATTCGTTATATATTCAATTGAAATCACATTCGTTTTCAATTCAATTCATTTCGAAATCGTTTTCAATTCAATTCATTTCGAAATCGTTTTCAATTCAATTCATTTCGAAATCGTTTTCAATTCAATTCATTTCGAAATCGTTATATATTTAATTCATTTCGAAATCGTTTTCAATTCAATTCATTTCGAAATCGTTTTCAATTCAATTCATTTCGAAATCGTTATATATTCAATTCATTTCGAAATCGTTATATATTCAATTCATTTCGAAATCGTTATATATTCAATTCATTTCGAAATCGTTATATATTCAATTCATTTCGAAATCGTTATATATTCAATTCATTTCGAAATCGTTATATATTCAATTCATTTCGAAATCGTTATATATTCAATTCATTTCGAAATCGTTTTCAATTCAATTCATTTCGAAATCGTTATATATTCAATTCATTTCGAAATCGTTATATATTCAATTCATTTCGAAATCGTTATATATTCAATTCATTTCGAAATCGTTATATATTCAATTCATTTCGAAATCGTTTTCAATTCAATTCATTTCGAAATCGTTTTCAATTCAATTCATTTCGAAATCGTTTTCAATTCAATTCATTTCGAAATCGTTATATATTCAATTCATTTCGAAATCGTTATATATTCAATTCATTTCGAAATCGTTATATATTCAATTCATTTCGAAATCGTTATGTATTCAATTCATTTTGAAATCGTTATATATTCAATTCATTTCGAAATCGTTATATATTCAATTCATTTTTTAAATAAAATGATATTTTTATTTTTCTAACATATTTTAGAAAATTTCGGCGGCATAACGGCACGATACTAGAAACGGGACGAGGCCTAGCCTTATCCCCGGTCTAGTGAAGGCCCACGCCATTCACACATCAATCAAAATCACCAAACAACCAAATTCAAATCACATCATATAACTAATCTATGCAACCAAACAAACAAGTCCATGGTCTGTGGACGATTGTGTCGGGTGCTACTAAGCACCGTCTGCATCCTAGTATATATATATAAATAGAAAGGAAATTGAAAGGTGAGAAATTCTCACCGAAAGCTATCTCAACTTCACGACACTCCTATTGCAGAATCTTGTCGTGCTCGCCTTTTTGTCATCTTCGTTGCCCGCGGCCACTACATATGTAAAAATCGAATTTTTACTTCGCTATTCAATATATAAAAATCGAACTTTTATCTCGCTACTCAATATATAAAAATCGAATTTTTATCTATGTTATTTTATTCTTCAAAATCAATGTTGTTTTATTTTTCAAAATCAACAATGATAATCATATTTTAAAAATCATGGTATTCACAAACAATGTTATCATAAACCCATGTTAACTTATACTTTTAAATCTGAAAATGATTCAATGTTATTTACAAATTTTAAAACAATGCAGTTCATTTTCAAAAACATTCCTATTTATATTTTCAAATAAATTCCATTTATATTTTTAAAACAAATCCTATTTACATATTCACCACAATGCAAATTATATTTTAGAAAAAATGTGATGTATATATTTTAAAACTGCATTTTTTTATTCACTCTCAAAACCTTTTTTTTTAATGCTAATACATATTTCTAAAAACTGAATTTTTTTATTTATTTTAAAACATTACTATTAATATTTTAAAAACATTGTTATGTATATAAAATAAAATTCAGATTTTTACTTACTAAATTAAAATAATTACATAATTTAAAAGATTACACTGTTTTCTTCCTGTATACTTCAGGCGATAGTTCAACCTCTTGCTCCCTTCTTCTTCCTTGAATCGCGCGCTACAGGGACCTTCGGAGTTCGATCAGACCTTGCCCCCTTCTTCGCCGCCGCGAGAGCTACGCGCGCCTCCCCTTCACCCCTAACTCGAACGCCCCTTTCTCCCCTGATTTGACGGCGAACGGCGCCGGTTTGGGGCCAGAGAACCCCCCAACCATCACGCCATTTTCCATCCCTCCCGTATAAATTCGAAGTACTCTCTTTCCTCTCTAATTTTGCAACTGAAATCACGCTTTAATTTGGCATAGATGGGGCGCGATTCAGGGGTTTAATTCGGAGAAATTTCGTTCGTTAAATCAATATGGCGGCTGTTGAGTGATAGCTAGGGTTTGGGCCCTCTTTTATAAACAAATTTATATTATTTAATTATATTTTATTCAAATATTTACTTGTCTATCTATTCGTACTCTAAATCACACCCAACACATGCCGCCCCTAGCTAATTACCCCCATTCCGGACACAATGGGATATGTCCCGTAACTCCATTCGGCTGTAACGCTCAGTTTTGCTTTAAATTAAAATATAAATCATTATATATTCAATTTAAACGTACCTTTTAATTTACTGGGGCCATATATAGCCTCTAAAAATTTCAGAAAAATATTTTCTAGCTTCGTATTGACGATACGGTCCTAACAAAATCAATTTCGTCAAATTCTGAGACCGTTTGAAAAATGGCCATTTTCCAGTCGATTAAAGTCAACTGAAACTGGTCAAACGCGTTTTCCTTTGCCACGCTCACATATTGATTCGAAAAATTATGAAATTTGTAACCTAGCAATAATTTAACATCACGGACCCAACAAAACTGGTTTCGTCGAAATCCGAGGTCGTTTGCAAAAATGTCCATTTTTAAGGGCCTGAATTCCATAGCGACTATTCAGAATTTTCAACTGGACATATCTTTTGATTCCCGCTACGAACTTTTGATTTTTCGGATTCGTTGGAAAGATATTCACTATTAGATTCCATTGTTTTTGGTTTCACTAGAATCCGGATTGTTTTGCACCCGGTACATTCAATTGAAGTTTGAAATCGAATTATCGAACTACCGCGCCATTTTCAATTCTATTTATAATTATATATAATTATTTATATTCTAACGACGACGCGTATAATATATACGTCGAATTATATTAAAAATAAATTTCTCGTCGATTTTATTTAAAATAATCTATTTTAAATATTCAAATTCATCTAAAATTGCCAAAATAAAAATTTCAAACTGGCCCGCATTTTCCGGGTTATTACAATCTCCCCCACTTAAAACTTTTCGTCCCCGAAAAGGAACAAAGTCGAAAGTGGTTTGATTAATCAACTCTACGTTCGATCCGGCTTCCATTCTCCAACTCTTTAGTTTCTGAGAATTTTCAAAATTTCAAAAATTTGGCTAACACCCTAAATTTTCGAAAAATTTCGCCATAACCTCCCCTGCACCGGGAGCATCGGGGAATTTCAAATAGCTTCCCCGGTCCTTTAGATCTCAAAAAGAAAAAGAAAAAGCCAAGCGGCTAGCCAATAGGCTCACAAAATCATCATCACCCAAACCAAACAGGAAATTATGTAGTAAACATGTACCTATTTGTCGGGCAAACAAATTTTATTCTCTGCTCTAGCCTCCTTGCTATGACCTGTTCAATATAAGTATATGTATATGCAAGCAAATGCGACCAATTTTCAATATAGCTCAATATTTGATATAACTAGGCCAAATGGTTAAAAATTATCAACCAAATAAACAAACAACACAAACATCAATCAATTAGTGAATTAGAGTCTCAAATTCATAATTTGATATATATGCAAAAAATCATGTTTTGATGCCAAATCACAACAATGTATTCTAGCTATATTAGTTTTGGTTCTCACACCAGTCTAATGGAAATATATAGAAAATCACACCTTCGAAACTCGAACATAAATGTTGATGATGCGATCGCTATCATCAATATCATCTTCGGGCGACTAGAGTGTGATACTATATCTATCCAAGATATTAAAACTTTGAATACACGCGGATCAGACGTATATGCAAAATCTATATATTCTGGATTGTCCACATCAATATAAATAAATAATCAAATACGAATAATTGATTTAAATTTTCAAACAAAATTTGTTTTCATTTGAAAAATATACTCTTCACACTCGTTCTAGGATACTACTGATCCTATCTCTAACGAGTCATTCTAATTGGATATTACTAATCCAATATCTGATGAATTCTTTCGTATGGTTCTAATGTGCCTTGTTCTCTGAGCCTTGTAAACCAAAGCTCTGATACCAACTGTGACGGCAAGGAATTTCGCTCGGTCCGAACCAGTCGCTAAACCGATTCAAGCCGTTCGAAACGCCCTATCGTTTGAGAACAGGACAAAACAGAACGCATACAGAAGAACATTTCATTGTATATTACAACAACACATCAGGTTACAAGAATATACAGAGTATAAAAGAATATTACATAGAAATATCAGAGATTTAAATTACATTTAAATACATAGCAGCGGAAAATAATACAATACACAACTAGAGGAGATATACGGATACAAAGCTTTCCGGATATCGTTCCAGCTGTAGACCAGGATCCTGTGAATATAAATCTGCAAAACCGAAACTACTAGCTGCCCGTGTCAAAATAGGGGCACCCAGAGTTTAGGTTAAAACAATAAACTCCAGGTCAGTCATGGGACTGGTGTGAGAACTAAAACAGTTATTAATTCTTTATTTTAAAGTTAGGTAAATCAAGGGACCACGCCGTATAACACGGAACGGGTTTCCTCCCAAGAATACCAGTGCATAAAACAAACAGCGCAATGCTAAATGAAGAAAAATGAAGCTGTTATAAGACCCAGGTCCTATCACACAATGCAACGCAAGCCGGGAGATAGGGTTTTCCCTTATAACAGCCAAAGAATGCTTGATACGTTTAAAACAAATCATTTGATACTGTAATAAGTGCATAGTGTATAAAACAACTTCAAATCATAAGTATCAATCATAGGCGGCATGAATGGCCCATAACACTATGTCGCCATATATAAGTTTACAATCAAAACCGCAAGACGACGTATTGGAAGTTGGGTTATCATTTATGGTATGAACCGAGGCTAGGGGCAAGATCCTCAACCGATTCGAGACAATCAAGCCCATGTCTCCGGAACAGCCGCAACTGCCCCTTGGATCGTCAGGGCCGGTCCACCGATGTGGATTATTATGCCTGAACACTACGTTTCTCCGCCCTTTGGGGCGTAAATCTGGCCCGTCAGCCGACCAGAAGCATCGGCCGAAACCGATATCACGAGGCGCCTCGCTTTTCAGCAAGTAATAATAAGTAACATCCACATGAGTCAAACTCGTCAGCCAGTTCAAGCACTGACGCCACTCCTAACTAGAAAGAAACGCATGTCCTCCCTGAGGTCCGTCTCCCGTTTTTAGTTCATACCGGATGTGATACTCGCGAATCAACGTTACACAAAGCTACGCCACAAAGGCCGTGCTTCGATCATCAACCACAAGACTTTGCTTTTCAACAGAAGCCTTGATCATTTGCATCTTAGCATGCCACACAGGCAATTCACTCCATGCGATTGATATCCATCAATATATAACCCCTGAGCTCGTACGTCTCAGAGAAGGGCGTTAAGCAAGAGAATATATTCTCCGCCGCCAAACAGATATATATTTAATAGAGATCAATCACACGGACTAAAATCCAATGTCAGACACACAGTCCATTTACAAGTCCGTTCTGGGTCTGAACGAAACCGGAGGCACCTAGTACCCCGTATATCCATCGATCTCCAAGTTCGTCTGGACGATCACTAACTGTTTCCATCTTCTTGGGTGTACAGCCCAATCAAGATCATCAGTTATCACCCAAACGACGTGAAGACCTCCGGTCTTCGACCATCGTCTTCATCTTCGACTTATCGTCATATCAGTTATTCAGAATGGGATAAACCCGGTCTTTCCGAATAACTCGCGTATATTTTAAATAAGTGTTACACAAACACAACATACGCCTCATTCCAATTCATCAGTCACTAACCGTAAATTAATCAAGAGAATAATTTCCCAAATATTAACCCCGAAGGCCGAAACCAACATCAGATCAATATCCAGAAAACCATTCTGTTTGGCTAACCGACAATTAGTTCCTAAATTTCACATTTATAGGGAAAGGTTCCCATTAATTTTATCCAAGATAAATTCCTTGAATTTATTCTTTATTCTATTTTTGAATCTCAATTCAAACTAGTCGGGATTAGCGAACCTTACCGAAGTAATCATTTATTTTAATTTCCCCATCCCGACCTATTCATCCCATGAAGTAAAACTGGTAATACTTCATATCTAACACCACAGTGTTATCGGTAAATTCAATTACCATTTCACGTTCAAATCTAATTAAAGATTTAACTATCGCCCGGAGCAAAACTGGTGATACTCCATTCTCGATCTTTTCAATCTAATTAAAGATTCATTAAAACTCCACTTAGTTTTAATCTTCGACTGGGTTAAAGAATCAGTGTCATTTAAAACACGGTTCACGATAAACCCAAAATCACATTCATTAATTATCGGGTTAATGAACGAGTGTTATTTAAAACACTGTTCACGGTAAACCCAAAAATCAATATCAATTCAGTTCCAATTAAATATTGTTTAATTGGTACACTTCATTAAATCTAAATAAAAAGATTTAATCTTTTCTCAACTGGGTTCAAGAACAGTGTTAGTGAAGACACCATTCACGACAAACCCAAATCACATTTGATATTCAATATAAGGCTCTGAATAGAAAATATATCGGCTTATATTCAATATCAAATTCTACGATTTACAAATGTCGTATTGGAAATAACGATATAAATATCTACATCTTTCAAATTTCCATAACAACATCTGTATAATCCCGAATTCCAACATCGAAATATTCCGAAGACAATTTCGATTCAAATCCACTCCAATGCAATCATTGGAAATTTTGGTTATTTTTAAAACCCTTTTCGAATTCAATTTATTTATTTAAAAATAAATAGAATTATAATTCTAGTTCAAAACTAGTTCATTTCGATAAAAATCTATTTTTATCTTTTCAAATATGGTGTTTTTCATCCCAATTCTTTCTAAATCATTTCTTATGATTTTACACAAATTATTACTATTTTTAATAATTTTATCAAGGCCCGTACAGTCGATTTCCATCAATGGCCATCGAACTGCACTTATAGCGAACTTTTTCAAATTTGATTTGGACATAATTCCAAATCCAACCATTAGATTTCTAATTTCTAATATTCGTTAGAAAGCTCTTTTCGATACGAACCCAACGGTTCCGGTTTTAGGAGAATCCGACGGTCGGATCTCCCGTAATGTCCATTTGAAATAAATGGTCGAAATTCACGAACTGCCGCGGCGCGGCGCGTTCTATTCAGGCCAATATATTATATATATAATATATATAATATATACTTCGTCGATTACTATTTAAAACGAATTATATAAATAGTTTAAAATCGTTTCAAAAGCAATTTCAACTTTCTTTTCAATTCAAATCAAAATTGAATTCTTCTTTATAAATTCGTTTTAAAATTCATTTCTATTCAATTCAAATTTCAATTCAATTTGAATTCATTTAAATTCGCTTTCAATTCAATTTGAATTCGTTTTCAATTTAATTCCATTCCAAAGTCATTTTCTATTCGATTCAATTCAAATTGGTTTTCTATTCGATTCAATTCAAATTGGTTTTCTATTCGATTCAATTCAAATTGGTTTTCTATTCGAATCAAATTCGTTATATATTCAATTGAAATCACATTCGTTTTCAATTCAATTCATTTCGAAATCGTTTTCAATTCAATTCATTTCGAAATCGTTTTCAATTCAATTCATTTCGAAATCGTTTTCAATTCAATTCATTTCGAAATCGTTATATATTCAATTCATTTCGAAATCGTTATATATTCAATTCATTTCGAAATCGTTTTCAATTCAATTCATTTCGAAATCGTTTTCAATTCAATTCATTTCGAAATCGTTTTCAATTCAATTCATTTCGAAACCGTTATATATTCAATTCATTTCGAAATCGTTATATATTCAATTCATTTCGAAATCGTTATATATTCAATTCATTTCGAAATCGTTATATATTCAATTCATTTCGAAATCGTTATATATTCAATTCATTTCGAAATCGTTATATATTCAATTCATTTCGAAATCGTTTTCAATTCAATTCATTTCGAAATCGTTATATATTCAATTCATTTCGAAATCGTTATATATTCAATTCATTTCGAAATCGTTATATATTCAATTCATTTCGAAATCGTTATATATTCAATTCATTTCGAAATCGTTTTCAATTCAATTCATTTCGAAATCGTTTTCAATTCAATTCATTTCGAAATCGTTTTCAATTCAATTCATTTCGAAATCGTTATATATTCAATTCATTTCGAAATCGTTATATATTCAATTCATTTCGAAATCGTTATACATTCAATTCATTTCGAAATCGTTATATATTCAATTCATTTCGAAATCGTTATATATTCAATTCATTTCGAAATCGTTATATATTCAATTCATTTCGAAATCGTTATATATTCAATTCATTTCGAAATCGTTATATATTCAATTCATTTATTAAATAAAATGATATTTTTATTTTTCTAACATATTTTAGAAAATTTCGGCGGCATAACGGCACGATACTAGAAACGGGACGAGGCCTAGCCTTATCCCCGGTCTAGTGAAGGCCCACGCCATTCACACATCAATCAAAATCACCAAACAACCAAATTCAAATCACATCATATAACTAATCTATGCAACCAAACAAACAAGTCCATGGTCTGTGGACGATTGTGTCGGGTGCTACTAAGCACCGTCTGCATCCTAGTATATATATATATAAATAGAAAGGAAATTGAAAGGTGAGAAATTCTCACCGAAAGCTATCTCAACTTCACGACACTCCTATTGCAGAATCTTGTCGTGCTCGCCTTTTTGTCATCTTCGTTGCCCGCGGCCACTACATATGTAAAAATCGAATTTTTACTTCGCTATTCAATATATAAAAATCGAACTTTTATCTCGCTACTCAATATATAAAAATCGAATTTTTATCTATGTTATTTTATTCTTCAAAATCAATGCTGTTTTATTTTTCAAAATCAACAATGATAATCATAATTTAAAAATCATGGTATTCACAAACAATGTTATCATAAACCCATGTTAACTTATACTTTTAAATCTGAAAATGATTCAATGTTATTTATAAATTTTAAAACAATGCAGTTCATTTTCAAAAACATTCCTATTTATATTTTCAAATAAATTCCATTTATATTTTTAAAACAAATCCTATTTACATATTCACCACAATGCAAATTATATTTTAGAAAAAATGTGATGTATATATTTTAAAACTGCATTTTTTATTCGCTCTCAAAACCTTTTTTTTTAATGCTAATACATATTTCTAAAAACTGAATTTTTTTATTTATTTTAAAACATTACTATTAATATTTTAAAAACATTGTTATGTATATAAAATAAAATTCATATTTTTACTTACTAAATTAAAATAATTACATAATTTAAAAGATTACACTGTTTTCTTCCTGTATACTTCAGGCGATAGTTCAACCTCTTGCTCCCTTCTTCTTCCTTGAATCGCACGCTACAGGGACCTTCGGAGTTCGATCAGTCCTTGCCCACTTCTTCGCCGCCGCGAGAGCTACGCGCGCCTCCCCTTCACCCCCAACTCGAACGCCCCTTTCTCCCCTGATTTGACGGCGAACGGCGCCGGTTTGGGGCCAGAGAACCCCCCAACCATCACGCCATTTTCCATCCCTCCCGTATAAATTCGAAGTACTCTCTTTCCTCTCTAATTTTGCAACTGAAATCACGCTTTAATTTGGCATAGATGGGGCGCGATTCAGGGGTTTAATTCGGAGAAATTTCGTTCGTTAAATCAATATGGCGGCTGTTGAGTGATAGCTAGGGTTTGGGCCCTCTTTTATAAACAAATTTATATTATTTAATTATATTTTATTCAAATATTTACTTGTCTATCTATTCGTACTCTAAATCACACCCAACACATGCCGCCCCTAGCTAATTACCCCCATTTCGGACACAATGGGATATGTCCCGTTACTCCATTCAGCTGTAACGCTCAGTTTTGCTTTAAATTAAAATATAAATCATTATATATTCAATTTAAACGTACCTTTTAATTTACCGGGGCCATATATAGCCTCTAAAAATTTCAGAAAAATATTTTCTAGCTTCGTATTGACGATACGGTCCTAACAAAACCAATTTCGTCAAATTCTGAGACCGTTTGAAAAATGGCCATTTTCCAGTCGATTAAAGTCAACTGAAACTGGTCAAACGCGTTTTCCTTTGCCACGCTCACATATTGATTCGAAAAATTATGAAATTTGTAACCTAGCAATAATTTAACATCACGGACCCAACAAAACTGGTTTCGTCGAAATCCGAGGTCGTTTGCAAAAATGTCCATTTTTAAGGGCCTGAATTCCATAGCGACTATTCAGAATTTTCAACTGGACATATCTTTTGATTCCCGCTACGAACTTTTGATTTTTCGGATTCGTTGGAAAGATATTCACTATTAGATTCCAATGTTTTTGGTTTCACTAGAATCCGGATTGTTTTGCACCCGGTACATTCAATTGAAGTTTGAAATCGAATTATCGAACTACCGCGCCATTTTCAATTCTATTTATAATTATATATAATTATTTATATTCTAACGACGACGCTTATAATATATACGTCGAATTATATTAAAAATAAATTTCTCGTCGATTTTATTTAAAATAATCTATTTTAAATATTCAAATTCAGCTAAAATTGCCAAAATAAAAATTTCAAACTGGCCCGCATTTTCCGGGTTATTACACTCTTGAAATCTTGAATATGCATAAGTCTTGAAATTTCTCTGAACTGTGAATCTCTAATATCTTTAAACTGTACAGTCTTCGGAAATATTTCCTGTATATAAATCCCGCATATGTGTATATATATATTCTATACAAAAGTGTTAGTATATATTTTATAATCAATTAATATTGAAATAAGGTTGTTGTCATCAAAACTCTATTCTCCAACAATCTCCCCCTTTTTGATGATGAAAACCTTAGTTTATAAAATATCATACCTGTATATACCTGTTGATGATGATCCTTCAAATACTCCCCCTGTCTATATGAATCAGATAAACTATGTCTATATTTTATAATTTATCCCCCTTTGGCATTATCAAAAAGAAATTTTAAAATTACTCCCCCTAAATTGTATAACTATCTAAATAAAACTTAAGTAACTAACCCAATTATGATATTCCCCTTAATCTATAACTAATTCAAAGTAAAATTACTCCCGCTTAATCTATACAAACCTACAATGGTAATTCCCAATAATATGATGATTAAATGCAAACCAGTTCAAGTATTATAATTACATATGTTTGTTTGTTATATATGCAAACTAAATCAAATCACACCACACCATATATCTTAATATATATACAAGTTTCAAATCATAGAGTCCAATATCAAACAAATCAATCAAATCGTACTGAACAATTAAATGTTTCTTGGGACTTCAACCCAACCATCTTCTTCAAAGATTGGATCCTTCTTAATGACTTCCCAATCCTCATCTTCTTTGGTTGGCGGAGCCTTTGCAAGATTATTATCTTCATCTCTGAAAAGAGAAGATATTAGCCATCGCATTGCATCAAAATGCTTTTCTTGCTGTTCAAACATCTTTATTTGACTAAGTTCTAGATGACATTGGTTTCATAGAATGATAGAAAGAATGTTTTTGAAAGAACTCAAGTTTTCTTCTATATTTTCACTATGATTATGAATTGGATTTGCCATGGATTTGATAAGAAATGAATAAGGAAGAAGGAGAAATAGAAAAATAAAATTTTCTGAAAGAAATAGACTTAAATAGTCTATGGAATTCGTTGGATTTTGAATGGACATGAGTAGTTATTTTAATTTAAAATTTGAAACAATTTGAAAATCTGGCAGTTATGTATCGACATACACTTATTTTTATGTCGACATAACATAGTGATAAATTTGAAAATTTTGAATTGTTTTAAGATTTATTATATTATAATTATTTGAAACGAATATTGAATTGTTTTGAGATTTATTATATAATAATTATTTGAAACGACCCAAAATCCCCTTTACGGGAAATCACGGATTGGGTTGAGGACAAGCCACATCGGAACGCAAACAGAAGAACATTTCATTGCTTATTACAACAATTTCCATCAAAATACAAGAATATACAGAGTATAAATAAATATTACACAATAGAAAAATATCAGAGATTACAATACATTACATAGCAGCGGAAAAATAATACAAAACACAACTGAAAGTAAGACACAGATACAGAGCCTTCCGAGTATCGTTCCAGCTATAAATTAGGATCCTATAAATATATATCTGCAAAACCAAAACTACTAGCTTCCCGTGTCAAAATAAGGGCACCCAGAGTTTAGGTTAAAACAATAAACTCCAGGTCAGTCATGTGACTGATGTGAGAACTAAAACAGTTATTTAAAACTTTACTTTAAATCAGGTATATCAAGGGACACGGAACGGGTTTCCTTCCAAGAATACCAGTGCATATAACAAAACAACACAGTTCTTTTTGGAAAAATGAAGCTATTGTAAGACCCAGGTCCTATCACACAATGCAACACAAGCCGAGGGATATGGTTTTCTCTTATAATAGCCAAACATGCTTGGTACGTTTAAAACAAATCATTTGATAATATTGTAAGTGCATAGTGTATAAAACAACTTCAAATATAAATGTATCAATCCTAGACGGCATGTGTACCATATATCATGTCGCCATACTAGGCTCTACAATCAAAAATCGCAAAGTCACATATTGGAAGTTGGATTTCCATCTGTGAACCGAGGCCAGGGATCGTCATCAACCGATTTCGAGACAATCTAGCCATGTCTCAGGCAAGCGCGCAGACAAGCCTTGGATCGTTAGGGCCGGTCCACCAATGTGGATTATTATGCCTGAACACTATGTTTCCCCGCCCTTTTGGGCGTAAATGAGCCAAATGACTCCATCGGCTCCACACAGTCACCGATATATCCGAGCTGCCTCGCAACAGCAACAACCACACAGGTGAAAATAATATAAATGTCAGGGTTGGTAGGTCACTGACACCACCCTAGCTAGAAGGAAACGCATGCCCTCCCTGAGGTCCTCTCCTGTTTCTGGTTCACAACCGGGGTGTGAGGCTCGCGAATCAACGCTACACAAAGCTATGCCACACAGGCGGTGCTTTGATCATCAACCACAAGACTTTGCTTTTCAACAAAAGCCTTGATCAATTGCCACTTAGGCATGCCACATAGGCAATTCACTCCATGCGATTGATATCTATCAATATAAAACCCCTGAGCTCGTACGTCTCAGAGAAAGGCGTTAAGCAAGAGAACAAATTCTCCGCCGCCATACAGATATATATTTAATAGAAATCAATCACACAGAATAAAATCCAATGTCAAACACACAGTCCATTTACAAGTTCGTTCTGGATCTAAACGAAACTGGAGGCACCTTGTACCTCGCATATCCATCGATCTCCAAGTACGTCTGGACGATCACCAACTAATTCCCTCCTCTTGGGTGTACAGCCCAATCAAGATCATCAGTAATCACCCAAACAATGTGAAGACCTCCAGTCTTCGACCACCGTGTTCATCCTCGACACCACGTCGAATCAGTTATTCAGAATGGGATAAACCCGGTCTTTCTGAATAACTCGCGTATATAACAAACAAGTGTTACACAAACTTAACATACGCCTCATTTCAATTCAGAATATTCTTTTATTCAAATATTCTTACACTTTGGGAAAGGTTCCCATTAATTTTATCAAAGATAAATTCTTTAAATTTATTCTTTAATCTCCTTTTGAATATCAATTCAAATTAGTCGGGATGAGCGAACCACGCCGAAGTAATCATTTATTTTATTTCCCAATCCCAACCTATTCATCCCATGAAGTTAAACTCGTCATACTTCATATCTAACACCACGGTGTTATCGGTAAATTCAATTACCATTTCACATTCAAATCAAGTTAAAGATTTAACTATCGCCTAGAGCAAAACTGGTGATACTCCATTCCCGATCATTTCAATCTAATTAAAGATTCATTAAAACTCCACTTAGTTTTAATCTTCCCAAAAATCAATATTAATGATTATTTAACTTGGGAAATCATATCCTGTCTTTAACTGGGTTAAAGAACCAATGTCATTTAAAACACGGTTCACTATAAACCCAAAATCACATTCCATTCCAATTCAATTATTGAAACTTCTGGTTACTTTTAAAACCCTTTCAAATCTAATTTATTTACTTAAAAATAAATAAATTATTATTCTAGTTCAAAACTAGTTCATTTCGATAAAATTCTATTTTTATCATTTCAAATATGGAGTTTTTCATCCCAATTCTTTCCAAATCATGTCTTATGATTTTACACAAATTATTATTATTTTTAATAATTTTATCAAGGCCCCTACAGTCGAATTCCATCAATGGCCATCGAACTGCACTTACAACGATCTTTTCCAAATTTGATTTAGACGTAATTCCAAATCCAACCATTAGATTTCTAATTTCTAATATTCTTCGATACAAACCCAATGGTTCCGGTTTTAGGAGAATCCGACGGTCGGATCTCCCGTAACGTCCATTCGAAGTCAATGGTCAAAATTCGCGAACTGCCGCGGCGCAGCGCGTTTTATTCAGGCCATTATATATATATATTATATTTCATGGATTTCCTTTCAAAACATATTTTATAAATCATTTTAAATTTGTTTTCGAAACGATTTCAACTTCATATTCAATTTTGAATCAAAATTGAATATTCAACATCATCGATATACAAATGATAATATTTTCAAAACGTTATATTTTGAAATCACTTTCTTTTCTGTATTCATTATAAAAATGAATAAAATCGATATAAATACCGTTCACGTCAAAATGGTGTCAATCTAGTCAACCCGGCTTTTATTCAACACATGAATGTTTATTCTATTCAACACATGAATATATATTCTATTCAACACATGAATTTATATTATTCAACACATGAATTTTTATTCTATTCAACACATGAATTTTTATTCTATTCAACACATAAATTTATATTATTCAACACATGAATTTATTTTTATAGTATTCCTTAGTTTCCAAATTGGAATGAGGCCCAATCAATTACCATATAACGTTAATTATATGGATTCCTTACAACACATGTATATAATAGCAACGATAAATCATCAACCATCATCCAGAGTGCATTCTACACTGTATAAGCATCAAATATAAATATTCAACGCTTATAACAGCCTGTCAATCAATCGATCGACATACAGCTAATTATTGGGATTAGTGTATGTCCAATCTCATCCCAACACCCGTGTGGGGTTTCAAACAATCGAACACAAATTAAATTTGTGCAGTTGGGCGATGTGTAAAATTTTTCGTCTCAATCAATATCAGTCAAATCGGTGTACATAAACAAATCGTTTGATTTGTAAATGAATATATATTTTTATTTCAACACATGAATATAAATTTTATTTCAACACATGAGTATATATTTTATTTCAACACATGAATATATATTTTATTTCAACAAATGAATATATATTTTATTTCAACACATGAATATATATTTTATTTCAACACAATCAACAGTCCAATTTCACAACACTAACAATCAAACAAACAAGTCATCCATGGTCAGTGGACAACGGGTGTCGGGTGCTGCTAAGCACCGTCTGCATCCTAGTATATATTTCAACTAGAAATAAAAATAAAAGTGAGGAGTTCTCACCTTGGGGATTCACTCCACCATTTCATTTCTGAACGGTTCGGATTCGCTTGATATTCTAACTCAAACTTTTCCACGCTGTTCACAATAACAAATCACAATTTTAATAATGCTTTCCATACATAAAAATCGAATATTTATCTTCACTTCGTTATAAAAATTATATTTTTATATCGCTCTTCTTCTGATAAAGATCATATTTTTATAACTCTACCTAAATAAAAATCATATTTTTATTCTATATAAAAATCGTATCTTTATTATACTATCATATAAATAAAAATCACTTCTTTTACAGAATAAAAATCACTTCTTTTACATGCTACCAGTATAAAAATCATACCTTTAATATGCTACAAGCATAAAAATCGTATTTTTAATATGCTACAAGCATAAAAATCATATTTTTAATTAAACAAAGGTTATATTTTCCTCTCCTAAAAAAAGATTATATTTTTATATGTAACAACCCGTATTTTGAATAACTTGTTATAACATAAATCAAGGCAGAATTAAATTTTAAATCTGAATTATGGGAAACGGGTTGCGCCATTGCGTTCGTCTCAGAAAAATACGCGAAATAGAGTCCGAGTTTTCGAAAATCGGAGTCCGTATGAAGGAGATATGGACGAACGAAGTTAGGCAGAAAAACCGGAAACAGGCCAGAAATGCACTGGCGCACCTGTGAAGTGCGCCAGCACAAAAATACACTGGCGCACTTGGGAAGTGCGCCCATGTCGGGCCAGTTTGGCCTGGGTGCACTGTTTTGGCTGTTGGGCTGTGTTTTGGTGGCTTGTGACGATTTTTGATGTGCTGGACGGACCTGATGGCTTCTAGGGTTAATCTAAGGGCCTAAACTACACCCTAATCCTATAAATACACCCTAATGCAAGCCTAATCCATACTAAAAATAGAATTGATGCCATCATGCCGCCAAAATCAAACTTAGGAGGAGCCTCCACTAGTTTATGAAGAAAGTTGCAAGCTAATCAACCTCTAATCATCATCTTCTTCAAATATTGCAACTAGTTCTACTTCATAAGTTTGCTAATCTTGGTTTTGGTGAGTTTTTATAGACTTAACAATCAATTGTTAAATTGATTATGATAGGATATGATAAGATATGGCTATGTTTGTGGAATCAATGTGTTTATGCAAGTTTAGTATAGTGTATGTTGTGTGCTATATGCAAGTTTAATGCTATGTTTTATGATGCAAAACACTATGTTGAACATTGATTCATATGTAACATGTTATGCAAGCTATATGGGAGATTATATGCAAGTCTATATGTAACATGTTATGCAAGTTATGTATTTGGTTTTATGCATGCTAAGTATTTGGTTTTATGCATGCTATGTATTTGGTTTTATGCATGCTAAGTATTTGGTTTTATGCATGCTAAGTGTTTGGTTTTATGCAAGTTATGATGCAAGTTCATATGAAAGTTATGATGCAAGTTCATATGCAAGTTTGTCTCTTTTTATGATATGCATAATATATGCAAGTTTGCCTCTAGGTATGGCATGTTATGCAAGTTCATATGCAAGTTATGATACATGTTCATATGCAAGTTATGATGCAAGTTCATATGCAAGTTATGATGCAAGTTCATATGCAAGTTTGCCTCTAAGTATGGCATGTTATGCAAGTTCATATGCAAGTTATGATGCAAGTTCGTATGCAAGTTATGATGCAAGTTCATATGCAAGTTATGATGCAAGTTCATATGCAAATTTGCCTCTATGTATGACATAAGTACATGTGCAAGTTGACACCTTTATGATAGGTCTATGACATGAACATTTAAGCAAGTTACCATCTTTATGACATTTGTGATTCATGCAAGTTTGGGTTGGTTATTTATGCAAGTTGGGTTTATGGTCATATATACAAGTTGACACCTTTTAAACCCATGATAATGCTAATGATATGCTAAGTTGAACCCATTGTGTGTATGATGAATCTTCTCTTTTGAAGTATGTCATGTTAACGTATTTACGTGGGGACGATGGGGTAAAAATTAATGAACACATAAAATTTTGTGTTAAGTTGGTATGATTAAACATACCGTAAAGTGGATGGACATAATTGGGAATTTACCTATTAAGTTAGGTCTACCCATATTATGGAATTGGGAATTTACCTATTGAGTTAGGTCTACCCATATTCTTAAATATTTGTAATTAATTAGGGATAATTAATACAAATTATGGGGGTGATTAATTAGGTGTAATTAATCTACTAAGAAACGAGGTTGGACCCTTTTGTAGCATAAGACTGCCCGGAACCGACCGGCAAATCCAGCGGCTACAAATGATTGGCCCAATGTGAGAGGTCTTAGTCATAAACTAAATACGTGACAAGTGTGAAGACACGAGGTTAGACTCTGTTATGGTGTAAGGCTGCCCGGAACCAACCGGCATATCCAGCTGCCATAAAAGACAGTCTAATGTGAGAGGTCTTTACAAAGGTTACGATCTTAATTAATTAAGAAACACTTAACCGAATTAGCATGTAGAGGGGCATGAGGGGTTAAGTGGGTGCCTTGGGTGGCATGAGGAAACTAGTGGGTTGCCTTGGGTGGCAATAGAAAATACGATTAGAATACTTAACCAAAATGGAACATGTAATTAAACATGATTAAAGGGTTAAGTAAGTGCCTTGGGTGGAATGTGGGAATCAAGTAAGTGCCTTGGGTGGCATGCGGAAATCTAGTGGGTGCCTTAAGTGGCAATTGAAATATAATTAAATGACAAGCTTAAGTAGTAGCTTGTGGGGGCCTTAAGTGGCAATTGAAATATGATTAAATGACAAGCTTAAGTAGTAGCTTGTGGGGGCCTTAAGTGGCAATTGAAATATAATTAAATGAAAAGCTTAAGTAGTAGCTTGTGGGGCCTTGAGTGGCAATTGAAATATGATTAGATGACTTAACCAAACCTTAACATGTAAGTGGGTATGATTATAAAAGGGGTTAAGTGGGACGCACTAGATAAAATGACAAGCTTAAGTAGTAGCTTGTGGGGGCCCATTTCAACCAATATCCCAAACGTATCTTTGTGGGCTCGACCCAAGTCGAGGACGGGACACGCATATTGGGCTTGACTATAAGAGGCCAAAACGGGGTAGCGGTGGCAACGCGAGTCCAACGGGTTTCATATGCGTGTGTGGACCCGGGCTGGTGGGTAAGACGTTGTTGCATCGTGTAGGTATAAGCCGTGCACCATTGATTATCGGGTTGCCACTTTGGGGAGTGATACACCCCACTGTGGGGCCAGCACGGGTATCTACGGTAGGGAGCCGATCGCTTGGGGGTAGTGGGTACACCTAGTGGAGATAGGGGCAGACGTCACCTATGTAGTCAGCTAGGGGTACACGAAACTACTGGGTAAAATTACTATGTACACTTAGTGGGATCAACCTTTAAGTAGGAATTACCCTTGGGTGGGTAGAACTGGTGTGGTGCAGTGTAGGAATTACCCTTGGTGGGTAGATCTGGGGTGGTGCAACCTAGTAATTATCCTTGGGTGGATAAATGCGTCTTTTCGGTTATCTTAGTACATCCTGTGTTTAGTTGGCTACTTAGTGTAGTCATTATCCCCAGAGGTACCGTACCTTGTTTATATCATACCCTAATTACTTTAATGATTGTATTGTTAGGGTTATAGGACTCACTCAGACTTATGTCTGACCCCGTTGTTTCTTTATTATTTTTTCCGACCCTCAGATTTTCAGAGTGGGCCTAGCACTAGTGGTCTTTGATCAGACTGCTTTATCTATCCTTGGAGCTTGGACCGTGGATGTAAAGCTCAGTTTATCTTTTCTATTATGGCTATTAGGATATGTAGTGGGATTATGTACTTTTGTTTTTATCAGGATGGATATTATGTACTTGACTCTTATTTATTGTTTTGGTGTAACCAAACATGTTTTACTTTCCACTGGAATGAAATGATGTTTTAAATTCTCAAGTATTACTTATATCTGTCTTGTTGTAATTTTTCTGTTCTATATTCACTTAAAAATACTCCACCGATGTTATGGCATTCCCTTAATGAGTGACCATAGCGGGTGTGGGGTGTTACATTATATCTATACAAAGATTACATATTTTTCTCTTGTTATTCATCTGAATAAAAATCAAATCTTTGTTAACAAATAAAAATCAAATCTTCGTTATAAATAAAAATCTTTGTTTAAAAATATAATCTATAATCTGTTCAGATCTAAACATACAAAATCATAATTTTCTCGCTACTCTAACAAGACAAAATCAAATTTTTATTACTTATCATCCTAAATTTAAAAATATATTTGTAAAATAGAAAAAATGGTTTAAAAGAATATATATTTTTAACGTATAAAAACTTGTAACGACCCGCAAATCCATACTATCTGAGTTGACTATTAACACCTACGTCCAACCCAAATTGCACAGAAATACGAATCATTATTAGAAAGAAGTTAGAGGATGAGAAATAGAAGGAAAGAAATATTAGAATAGAAGAAAAACGAAGATCACAACTCACAACGGAACGAATAAAATATATCATATAACATAACTTTTGAAATACAAATCAGTAACTTTATATACATACCATCATCAGAGCACAACAGTCATTTCTGGAACAGTTATAAACCCCTGTTTCCAGATACAACATAGTACACAGCGGAAATACGATAATCTACAGCTAACTGGTGAAGCCTCCTGCTTCCAGCTCCTCCAATCGAATCTGAAAAATCCTAACTACTTGACTGCCCGTACAAATTTGGGCACCCAAGAGTTTAGGGAAAACAAAACAAAATAAACTCTAGGTCAGTCATGGGACTGGTGTGAGTAAACTCCAACCACTTGTTTAACTTTCAAAACCCTTTTCGAAAGAAAAGATAATAGTAAGACCAGCCCACACATAAACATGGACGGTTTTTACCTTACTATAACCCAAAACACTTTGATACGAAAATCTAGTGATATTATAATAATGTCTACATCAAATAAATAACCAAATAGCAGAACGCTTGCATCTCACGCTCCACATATATATTGTAAAATCAAAAACCGCATGGCGCTTATTGGAGATTGGATTTCCAACATGACAAGGTATGGAACCAACTTCCGCTAGTGTATCTCTAGAGAGGAATACACTGGGTTCAACAAGAACATCTTGTAACCCGGCCCACACATGACCGACCACTCATTTCGCTTGAGTGTATCGAATGTATATCACCAACGGTTGGGATCAGCAACCGTCTCCCGACTGGGACAGCATCGAATAGAATAAGAAATTAAATGAACCTCTAGATAGGTGATTATACATCCTAATGGGTGCGACCCACATAGCCATGCTGCCTGCCCGATTTTTGTCCTTTCCCGGTTGTTGAGGCCTGAGGCTACGAATACTTACCATTCATTGATAGCACAATCACTTTGAATGCCACATTGTCAGATCCGTTAATCACTAGTTGAGTGTGCACAAATATTCTGGATGTTATGCTAAGGGAATAAATCCGTTGCAACCATATATATTCATACAGACCAACCCATTTGATCATTGGAAATACTCTGTCAGACATTCGTCCATTTACGTTCGTTCTGGGATTGAACGAAACCGAAGGCACCATTTCTATAAATAGAAAAGCCCTTGCACTTTACTCCGTCTTCTATATAATCAGCATACTTGGTTCGCAACGCTTATGCCGATACGGAGTGGTTCTTCGGATAATAATCCAACCGGTCTCTCCATATTGACAACGATGGTCAAAACTTCGATAGTCTGTGATTTAACTATCGAATAAAAACAAGTGTTCATCCAACATATCAAACAAATCACTGGGCTCTTTAATTAATATTTCATTAATTAAAATCTCTTCTCCATTTCCTTATCAATATTTGTTACCCAAATATTTTCAATAACCATATTGGCCCTTTACGCTATTTGGAAAGCAATTCCCAATATCAACTTCTTTTATTTTCTATATATTAGAAAATAGCTCTATTTGCAATTGGAAACAATTCCAATCACTTATCTCTATCCCGACTATTTTAATTATACTCAGGAAATATTTACTTGTTATATTTCCCAAAATTCCATCACTTGGGTTTAAAACGAATGTTGTGTAAAACGTCGTTACAACCACCCAAAATATTTTATTCAACTAACCCTTTTTCAAATACTTCTCTTCGAGACCGGATCTTGCTATTTATCCATTAAAATGAAATCAATCAAGTTGGGGTAAAATTACCTCTCAGACCTTAACTGTAAACATCCTCAACTTCAAAACGGCAAAACCACTTACCTCGAATAAACACACTATACAATCCAATTGTTCATTTTTAAAACATGTCTAAAGTTCGCTTTCTATTTCTAATTTATAGATTTCCCTTTTTGTTTTCAATATTCTATTTTTGATTTCGTTTCCTTATCGAATTCTATATATATCGATATATAGATTTCTAATTGTCAAATTTCTTAAAAATATTCTAACTCCTTAAATTCCCGGAAAAATTCGCCATAACCTCCCCTGTATCGGGAGCATCGGGAAATTTCAAATAGCTTCCCGGTACCTTCTCATCTCAAAAAGAAAAAGAAAAAGCCAAGCGGCTTGCCGATACGGCGCATAAAATCTCATATATGAATTAAACATGTACCTTTTGTCGAGCACACTAATTATATACCTTCATCACTTTATCCCATACCTGTCTCCTGTATGTCTATACCTTTCCAGTTGATTTCAACTATTCCCAATTGCTTTAACTCAATTCGTTAATTAACTTGTTAATTAACTCTTTGGTCTATTTCACTTTTATATTTGGACATGACATGTTCCAATATATTTTTAACTTGCTTATCAACTAATTGAATTCAAATTTCAATTAAAGTTCTATATTCGATTTCGAATATATATTTACGAACGCCAAATTCACTTTTCAAGGTTCGACTTTAGTTCAAACTCGATTAACTAATTCTTCTTTGACTTAGTTAACTCTATTCAATAATCAAAATATGATTATTGTTTCCAAAAATCATCTTACTTACTTTGATTGAGTTCACATTTATTTTCTAACTCAAGTCTAGATTTTTAAATGGGAAAAATTCGGATTTTTATTTGCCTAAAAATCCCTGTATTTATTATATAAAATCCCTTATGGTTTTAGTGGTTTCTGGCGCTGCACTTTTAAATATTTGATTTTGACATATCTCGGAATCTATTTGACGAAATCCAGATTTTTCTCTTCTATTAGAAAATTATTATCTAACTGGTCCCGACGGTTCTTGTTTCAAAGAATTCCGACTTAATTTGACTCCGATATACTCAAATGAAGTTCGAGTCGCCAATTTTCGAACTGCAGCGCTGCGGCGCGTTCGTTTTAATTATATTTATAAATATAAACGTTAAACTTCGTTTAAAATGAATTCAACTCCACTCAACTCCATTTTCACTTTTATTGGAATTCCATATTCAAATTCCAATTTCACTTCTATTTTAATCCTATATTCAAATTCCATATTTTACTTTCCATTTAAATTATATATTTAAATCCCATAGTTTAAATTTACATTTGAATGCTATATTCAAATTCTATAATTCCATTTGAATCCCTTTTCAATTCTACATTCAAATCCCCTATTTAATTCTCTTTGAATTCAAATTCCATATTTATTCTATTTGAATTTCAAATATTCAAACTCCGATTCAAATTCTATATTTGAATTTCTATATTCAAATTCTATTTGAATTTTCCTTTCAAATTCTATTTGAATTTTCTTTTCAAATTCTATAGTTAAACTTCGTTCAAATCTCTATTTGACTTTTCTTTATTCAAATCCATTTGAATTCCTTTGAATTCAAATTCTATTTCAATTCCTTTGAATTCTATATTCAAAGTCTATATCTAACTCTCTTTGAATTCTACATTCAAAGTCCGTATTTAATTTTCTTTTATTCAAATTCTATATTCAAATGTTATACTCAAATTTTATTTGAATAATATATTTAAAAATTCCATTTTCAAATCCTATTTGAAATTTCTTTTGTATTTCAAATATTCCAACTCCTTTCAAATAAGTAAATTCTATTTGAATTTCTACTTAAAAATTCTATTTCAAGTTCTATTTTGAAATTCCATTTCGAAATCCCATTTCGAAATTCTATTTCAAAATTCCATTTTGAAATTCTATATTTTTAAATTCTACTTGAATCTCAAATAGAATTTCCTTTTTAAACCTTAAATATCCTTCTCATGATATTTTAGTAAATTAACATTTGGCCCAGTGATATTTAAAACAATCAAATCACCCAATTTTCAATCATTTGATTTTTAACACTTCATATATTAATGTATGTGAAATCAAGCAAGCAAACAAACAAACAAACAGATAATATATTTTTGAGGAATCCAGTCGGATTCCTCCAACCTGTTTTCCCTGCATCCACAGATGTTAGTCGACAGAAATAATACCCATCCTGCTTCGTGGCGGGACATCGCGGTATAGAAGGTCATCCACTAATCATAGCGTGGGGCGTATAGGGTAATCATCCGCTATGAAACTGCGGGCATCCGCTAATGAGACTGCGGGAATCCAACCAATCAATCAACCCAATATATATATATAATAGCCTAAATAACTAATATATATAAAGCAAGCAGAAAAATCCAAACGAGCAACAACAATTATTTTTAACGAAATAAAAATAATTGTAAATAAAAGGTGAGTGAGATTTACTCACCGGGATTTCTTTTTAATTCGTCGATCCATTCTGATTTCCAATTTAATCCCAGCTTAAGTCTTTCGGAGCTACGAATTTCTCGACCCATTCAATTCGATGAAATCTCGTATAAATTTAACAATTTATATTTATTATCTACCCATTAAACTATTTATATAAATAAAAATTTTATTACTAAAAGAAAGGGAAAAAACAAATTTACCTTAATAATATTTTCGATTCCTTCTTTCCAAATCAAACTCCTTAGCTGTTGTAAAATCTTTCTTCCTCCATTAACTCGTCGGACTGCTCACTGTTAAACAAATTTTGAACTGCGCAGACCCTTCCCAAAATCTCCAATAACCCGCTACCCTCATCGTAGCTTCCTTGAATTTCTTCTCAGATCTGTACATCGCGACCTTCCTGTCACTGCTTTGGAGTCGCGACCCCTAAATCACCAAGTCCGAACCTCAAATCTCCTCCTTCCCTATTTCTTGGACGTGGAAGTCCTTCCCCAAACAAGCAAGCATTGTTCGAACCCCACAATTTAGTGCACGAGCTTCTCCCTTGAACTGCCGACACCATCGCTTTCCCAAACATCAAGATCGAACTCCTGAATCGCGATAACCTCACCTCGTTCGAACACCCGAATCCATCGCGATTTTCCCTTTCGATCTTTGATTAGTAACCAACGGAGGAGAGGAGGGTAGCGGCTTTTGAAATAAAGGGGTTTTGATTTACTTATTCTGTTGAAATGAAAATGAGGAAGAGGGAAAAGGAAATCGCAGTTTTAAAGAAAGGGGATGGCCATTTGATTTCTGAAGCTTTGGTCTTCATTTTCGTTTGTGAAGAATTTCAGAGGGATGTCGCGATTTTATAGAAGAATAGGGGGACAGGAGGTACATGGTATTAAAGAGATGTTGGTTAAGTACACCGCATCTTTAATTCGACTAGATTTAAAGAGATTTTTATTTCTTTTTAAATAGATATCGATTTGATTTCGATCCCATCCACTGATTAAATAAATCGGGGTTCACAATGAACTGCTATTTTAGCGTACCGACCATCGTTATAATGTTATAACGTTGTACTGTGCTCAACAGAATATTTTTCTGAAATTTATTTCGAACGTATACATATAATAACCTTATAAATTAATATAACATAATCAAAATAATTAATTCCTCAATAATAAATTATACTTATTATCGATTCTATTCAAACTGAATTTCTATAAATCATTTGAATTGTTTTTGATTCAGTTTTACTTCGATTTCAATTATATTTCGTCTTACGAAAATGTAATATCTTCGATATTAAATTTGAAATCGATATTTAAAACGATAACATAGTATGTATATTATCCATTCAATATTTAAAACCATACTAAACATTAAAAATAAACTGTTTAAAAATCTGGGTCGTTACAAAACTATTTAAAATTGAAAGTAAAAAACTTACATTGATTTCCAGAGGAGGAGGGGTTGTTCGAACGACAAGGGAAGAAGAGGGGGAGGTCGCGCGAGGTGTGGGAGGGGGGAGGGGATAGAGCAGCGTGCAGGCCGCATAGGTGGTGGCTCCGGGGTGCGTGCACGAGGTCGGAGCGGTGGTTCAGGCTAGGCGCGGTTTAGGGTTTTTGCTGGGGGGGGGGGTCGCGGTCTTCCTTTCAGAGGAGGAGAGAGAAACAAGGGCTGAGAGGGCGGTTGACTGGGCGGAGCTCGCCTGAGGCGATGGCGGCGCCCTGGGAGGGGCCCACGTTGATGCGCAGCGGCAGGTGGTGATGAAGGGAAGGCGCCATTCTCGATTGAAGAAATTAGAAAAGAGAGGGGGTAATCGAATGAAGGAAAATAGAAAAGGGGTGGGGTTTGTAAAAAGATTTATATATAACATATTTTATATTATTATCACTTTCATCAAAAAGTTACTTTTTAAATCGAACTCTAAACGAGACCCAACGACTGTTGTCCCTAGCTAATTACCCCCATTCAGAACACAAGGGGATATGTATCGTAAGCCAATTCGGCTGTTTCGATCAGTTTTCGTTTAAATTAAAATATAAATCTATATATATTCAATTCAAACGTACATTTCAATTTACCAGGCCTACATACTGACTCAAAAAATTCTAGAAAAATTATTTCTAGCTTCGTAATGACGATATGGTCCTAACAAAACTAATTTCGTCGAATTCTGAGACTGTCTGAAAAATGGTCATTTTCCAGTCGATTAAATTCAACTAAAACTGGTCAAACGCGTTTAAATTCGCCACCCTCACATATTGACTTCAAAAATTACGATTTTTGAAACCTAGCAATAAATTGACATCACGGATCCAACAAAAGTGGTTTCGTCAAAAACCTAGGTCGTTTTCCAAATTTTCATTTTTAAGGGCCAGAATTCCATATCGACTATTCTGAAATTTCAACTGGGCATATCTTTTGACTCCCGCTATGAAATTTCATTTTTTCGGATTCGTTGGAAAGATATTCTCAATTAGATTCTAATATTTTTGGTTTCGCTAAAATCCGGTTTATTTTGAATCCTGTACATTCATTTGAACTTTGAAATCGAAATTTCAAATCACCGCGCCATTTTCAACTCCTTTTATAAATAAAAATAAATATTTATATTCTAACAACGATCTATATAAATATATACATTATAATTCTATTCAAAATAAATTTCTTGTCGTTATTATTTAAAATAATTCATTTTAAATATTCAAAATTCATTAAAATTGCCAAAATAAAAATTTTAAATTGGCTCAGATTTTCGGGTTATTACAATCTCCCCCACTTAAAATTTTTCGTCCCCGAAAAGGAATGAAGCCGAAAGTTGTTTTACAAACCAACTCAACTTCCATTATTTTCTTTATGGCTTAAGTTCTTCAACTTTTCAGTTTCTAAGAACTTTTCAAATTTTGGCTAACACCCTAAATTTTAGAAAAATTTCGCCATAACCTCCCCTGCACCGGGTGCTTCGGGATATTTCAAATAGCCTCCCATGGCCCTCATCAATCCAAAAAGAAAAAGAAACAGGCAGCCAATCGGCTCATAAAATCATCAAAAACCCAAGAAATACAATAAACAATTTTATTCTTCTGCTCTAGCCTCCTTGCTATGACCTGTTCAATGTAAGTACATGTATATGCATGCAAATGCGACTAATTTTCAATACAATTCACTTTTTGGTTCAATTTGGCTAAAGGTTCAACATTTAACTAATTCAAACAATAATCAAACAACACAACCAGTAATCAATTAGTTGATTATCATTTCAAATTCATAACTTTGATAGATAGTCAAAAATTGCATTTTTGGTGCCAAATCACAATAATAGACCCTATCTAGCTTTGGTTCTCACACCAGTCAATTGGAAATATATAAATATCCCACTTTCTAAACTCGAATATTAATTCTGATGATGTACGTACTATAGCGATCATCAGAACCATCTCCGGGCGACTAGAGTGTGATTCTATATCTATCCAGTATATTAAAACTTCGAGTACACGCATATCAGACGTACATGCAAAATCTTTATATATTGGATTGTCCAAATTCAATACAAATAAATATTCAAGTATGAATAGTTGAATTAAATTTTTAAAACAAAATTCGTTTTCAATTTAAAAATATACTCTTTACACTCGTTCTAGGATACTACTGATCCTATCTCTAACGAGTCATTCTCATTGGATATTACTAATCCAATTTCTGATGAATTCTTTCATTCGGTTCTAACGTGTCTTGTTCTCCGAGCTCTATAAACCAAAGCTCTGATACCATGATGAAACGACCCGAAATCCCCCTTACCGGAAATCACGGATTGAGTTGAGGGCAAGCCACATCGGAACGCAAACAGAAGAACATTTCATTGCTTATTACAACAATTTCCATCGGAATACAAGAATATACAGAGTATAAATAAATATTACACAACAGAAAAATATCAGAGCTTACAATACATTACGTAACAGCGGAAAAATAATACAAAACACAACTGAAAGTAATACACGGATACAGAGCCTTCCGAGTATCGTTCCAGCTGTAAACCAGGATCCTGTGAATATAAATCTGCAAAACCAAAACTACTAGCTGCCCATTTCAAAATAAGGGCACCCAGAGTTTAGGTTAAAACAATAAACTCCAGGTCAGTCATGTAACTGGTGTGAGAATTAAAACAGTTATTTCAAACTTTTCTTTAAATCAGATATATCAAGGGACCACGCTGTATAACACGGAACGGGTTTCCTCCCAAGAATACTGGTGCATATAAATAAACAGCGCATATAACAAAACAGTGCAATGCTTTTTGAAAAAATGAAGCTATTATAAGACCCAGGTCCTATCACACAATGCAACGCAAGCTGTGGGATAGGGTTTTCCCTTATAATAGCCAAACATGCTTGGTACATTTAAAACAAATCATTTGATACTATTATAAGTGCATAGTGTATAAAACAACTTCAAATATAAATGTATTAATCCTAGATGGCATGGGTACCATATATCATGTCGCCATACTAGGCTCTACAGTCAAAAACCGCAAAGTCACGTATTGGAAGTTGGATTTCCATCTGTGAACCAAGGCCAGGGATCGTCCTCAACCGATTTCGAGACAATCTAGCCCATGTCTCAGGCAAGCGCTCAGACAAACCTTGGATCGTCAGGGCCGGTCCACCGATGTCGATTATTATGCCTGAACACTACGTTTCCCCGCCCTTTGGGGCGTAAATAAGCCAAATGTCTCCATCGGCTCCACACAGTCACTGATATATCTGAGGCGCCTTGCAACAGCAACAACCACACAGGTGAAAATAATATAAATATCAGGGCTGGTAGGTCACTGACACCACCCTAGCTAGAAGGAAACGCATGCCCTCCCTGAGGTCCTCTCCTATTTCTGGTTCACAACCGGGGTGTGAGGCTTGCGAATCAACGCTACACAAAGCTATGCCCCACAGGCGGTGCTTTGATCATCAATCATAATACTTTGCTTTTCAACAAAAGCCTTGATCAATTTCCACTTAGGCATGCCACACAGGAAATTCACTCCATGCGATTGATATCCATCAATATATAACCCCTGAGCTCGTACGTCTCAGAGAAGGGCGTTAAGCTAGAGAATAAATTCTTCGCCGCCAAATAGATATATATTTAATAGAAATCAATCACACAGAATAAAATCCAATGCCAGACACACAGTCCATTTACAAGTTCGTTCTGGGTCTGAACGAAACCGGAGACACCTTGTACCTCGCATATCCATCGATCTCCAAGTACGTCTGGACGATCACCAACTGATTCCCTCCTCTTGGGTGTACAACCCAATCAAGATCATCAGTAATCACCCAAACGATGTGAAGACCTCCAGTCTTCGACCACCGTCTTCATCCTCGACACCACGTCGAATCAGTTATTCAGAATGGGATAAACCCGGTCTTTCTGAATAACTCGCGTATATAACAAACAAGTGTTACATAAACATAACATACACCTAATTCCAATTCAGAATATTCTTTTATTCAAATATTCTTACACTTTGGGAAAGGTTCCCATTAATTTTATCAAAGATAAATTCTTTAATCTCCTTTTGAGTATCAATTCAAATTAGTCGGGATGAGCAAACCACACCGAAGTAATCATTTATTTTATTTCCCAATCCCAACCTATTCATCCCATGAAGTAAAACTGGTCATACTTCATATCTAACACCACGGTGTTATCGGTAAATTCAATTACCATTTCTCGTTCAAATCTAGTTTAAGATTTAACTATCGCCTGGAGCAAAACTGGTGATACTCCATTCCCGATCATTTCAATCTAATTAAAGATTCATTAAAATTCCACTTAGTTTTAATCTTCCCAAAAATTAATATTAATGATTATTTAACTTGGGAAATCATATCCTGTCTTTAACTGGGTTAAAGAACCAAAGTCATTTAAAACACGGTTCACTATAAACCCAAAATCACATTCCATTCCGATTCAATTATTGAAACTTCTGATTACTTTTAAAACCCTTTCAAATGCAATTTATTTAATTAAAAATAAATAAATTATTATTCTAGTTCAAAACTAGTTCATTTCGATAAAAATCTATTTTTATCTTTTCAAATATGGAGTTTTTCATCCCAATTCTTTCAAAATCATTTCTTATGATTTTACACAAATTATTATTATTTTTAATAATTTTATCAAGGCCCGTACAGTCGAATTCCATCAACGGCCATCGATCTGCACTTACAGTGATCTTTTCCAAATTTTATTTGATACTATTATTCCAAATTCAACCGTTAGATTTCTAATATTCGTTAGAAAGATCTTTTCGATACGAACCCAACGGTTCCGGTTTTAGGAGAATCCGACGGTCGGATCTCCCGTAACGTCTATTCGAAGTCAACGGTCGAAATTCGCGAACTGCCGCAGCGCGGCGCGTTCTATTCAGGCCATTATATATACATATATAATATATATATTATATATATTTCGCCGATTTCCTTTCAAAATGTATTTTATAAATCATTTTAAATTTGTTTTCGAAACGATTTCAACTTCATATTCAATTTCGAATCAAAATTGAATATTCCACATCATCGATATACAAATGATAATATTTTCAAAACGTTATATTTTGAAATCACTTTCTTTTCTATATTCATTATAAAAATGAATAAAATCAATATAAATATCGTTCACGTCAAAATGGCGTCAATCTAGTCAACCCGACTTTTATTCAACACATGAATGTTTATCCTATTCAACACATGAATATATATTCTATTCAACACATGAATTTATATTATTCAACACATGAATTTTTATTCTATTCAACACATGAATTTATATTATTCAACACATGATACCAACTAGTCATAGCAGTGGAAGAGAGAGAGTCCAAGCTTGAAGAATTAAGTTGTTTATAAAATGACTTTATTTTCTGCTGCTTTATTTGTCTGTCTTGTAATTTATCTACATCTTTTACCTATAATGCTCCACCGAAGTTAAGGCATTCCCTATGTGAATGACCTTAACGGAGGTGGGGTGTTCCACAGCTATTGTTGCTACCAGTGCTGGTTGCCATTATCGCTATTTTTGAAAATCTGATTATGAACTTTTTGAAAGACCTTGCTCTGATACCAATTGTTAGGATTGCGGAAGGGAAGGAAAAACAAACACTAGAAGAGGGGGGGGGGGGTGAATAGTGTTTTTGAGAATTTAAACAAAATCTAGAACTTATGTGATAAACTATATGAATCAAACACCACATACACAGCAAAGATAAACAAAAGTAAAGTGCAGAAAAGAAAAGAACACACCAGATTTTATACTGATTCGGAATTGCTCCTATGTCCAGTCCCATGCAACGCTGGATTGCACGGAATTTTATTACTATATCAAAATCCAATTACAACCCTCCTTGATTTCACGGCTACAAGGGATACCACCGTTTCCATCTACACACTTGATCAAGTGTACCTTCCTTGATTTTACGGCTACAAAAGATACCACCGATTACCCATCCTTAATTTCATGGCTGTAAGGGATACCACTGATTCCTTTACTCAACCCAAACAGTTACAAACAACCCTATAACTCTTCAATAACACTTGATTCAGAGAGTAATGAGTTGAGAGTGAGAAGAGAAGAAGTTTGATCAAAATGGCATTGAATACGGCAGAGTTTATGTGTAGAAATCATAAAAATGATTAAGAATAATGGTGTAATGGAAGAGAGTGAAGTTAGAGAAGAAGAGATGATTAAAAATTCGAATTCAAGCCCTTTTTATAGTATGTGAAAGGTTGCAACTCTTCAGAACCATCACAATTAGTGAAAATTAACTTCCTTTCAAAATTGACAAAAACGAAAGTTATATGTCGATATATAGTTTTCTTTATGTTGACATACATATAGTAAAAATTTGGTTTTTGATTTTTTTCAAAGTGTTTTGATATAAATATAATTCTGGAAATTCTTTAATTAAAATAAAGTGTTATAAAATAATATTATAAGGTAGGAAATCATGTGAAAACATAAATATAAACTATATAAACATATTTTATTAAATTATAAAGTTTAAAGCTGTATAAAATGTGAAAATATGAATATATGGAACTTATCAAACTTTAAGTTCGAAAACAAAATTAAAATAGTAAAAGAGAATAGAAAGGATTGAAAATAAAATAGAGAGAACATAAAATAGAGAAGACCGAAGGTAGAATTTGAAAACAGAATTTGAAAAATAAAATTTGGATTTGAACCTGGAGTGCTATTTAGAGTCTTACATAATCTAGACTCTATAACTATATTAGTCTTGAACTCTTGAAATCTTGAATAATCATGTGTCTTGAAATTTCTCTGAACTCTGAATCTCCATTATCTTTAAACTATACTGTAACGACCTGCCTTTTTGCCTGGTTCTCGCCGGTAATTAAACCAAGTTAAACCATTCAGAAAGACGAATTGTTATGGGTACATACATACATTGAACAGAATAACAGAACCTTTCATTGAATAATTCAATATTACATCAGAGTTACATGAATATTAGAGTTACAACATAACATATACAGCGGAAGAAAGAAAATATACTCTCAGCGGAAGATCAAAATGATACTGTGGAAGCTTCACTTTAGTGTGGACTCCAACTCAGAAAGTGCTTTGAACCTCGCTCCATTGAATCATAACTGCAAAAATCTAAACTACTAGCTGCCCGTGTGAAAATTAATGGGCACCCAGAGTTTAGGAAGGAACAATAAACTCCAGGTCAGTCATGGGACTGGTGTGAGAACATAAAACAATTGCTTTAAGGTTTATTTTAAAGTTGGGAAATTCACCGGACCATGCCGCTAATGCGGAACGGGTTTACTCCATGTGAACATCCGTGCATATAAATACGCAATGACCTTTTGGAAAATGAAGCTATCATAAGATCGTCCCACATCACACAATGCAAGCGCACACTAAATGGGCGAGTTTTATCTTATGATAATCAAAAATGCCTTCATACGTAAAATCCTCTTTTCATATTATTATTACGTAGTGTGGAAGACCATTTCGCAAATAAATGTATAAATCATAGATGGCATAATACCCATAATATTATGTCGCCATATATATATATATATACAAACCAAAACCGTATGGCTCGTATTGGAAAGTGGGTTTCCAACGTGATGATTCCTGGCACGAAAGATCAATCAGGGATACGAAGCGAAGTGCCTCACGGCTTTTTCGTCCATCACGGACACCAACTACAAATCGCAGGGCAGATCAACGGTTTTCGACCAGACACGGCCCCCCGAACATACCCAATTTCCCCAAGTTCATAAGTGGTTTCCCACTACTGCAGCTTCATCATCAATTCATATATAAGTATACAACCTAACCGCCAGTTTCTCATCAATCCAGGGTGTGAGGTTTGTCGATGTCACGTCATACAAAGAATGCCTAGATAAGCAGTGCCCTGATCATACAAGCTCATTTCATATCTTAAGTATGTCACATTGTCCATTCACAACTTGACCACTGATTTCCATCCATACATAACCACTTCGAGCTCGTTCGTCATAAACCAGATACATATCGACGGAAATCAGTGTTATGCCGTCAATTACAATGTCAGACACACAATCCATACAAGTCCATTCTAGGTCTGAACGGAACAAAAAATCCGAAAATTCTCCAAATACGTTCGGACTTTCTGCCACTCCGGTAATAGGGGCATCTCTCTATTGTAGTTATCAGTAAAGAAACCAATCGGCAGGCAGTCCGCTCGATGTGAAGAACCACGGTCTTCAATTGTCACTTCTACGTCTTCATTTATTACGTGGTACGGTTATTTCGAATGGTTTCCGGAAAATAAATTCCGATCCCGGTCCAAATAACCAGCGCTCCATTATTTCAAAACAAGTGCTTTCCGTCATATGTATATACACACATACATCTCTTAATTCTTTTCTAAACGTAGAAACGATTGTTAAGAGATGATTGTTTATAAATAGTCTTTCTTAATACCTTACTTTCGATCAATCATTACAAACCAAGGATCATGATTTCGATCTTTCCTTAATTAAAATTCATTGAAACCATTCAAAATGGATTCATTATATTCAAATCAAAGAATTCAGGACCGAAAGACAATTCCAGTTTAATTAAATAAATATTCGAAAATAATGCATTTGTTATAAATTGATTATATAAATATGTACTATCTTTTAAAAATAGAAATGTTTAAAATAATTACTTAACATATATTTAACTTTGAAGAAGTATACAAATATAATACTTCAAACATATACATATCATTTAAAACAAATAAATTTTTATTTAAATATTTTAAAATTAACATATCATGTTTAAATAATTGAAAGCTTATATAAATTTATATATATACTTTAAATTGGAATTGTTTCCTTTCCATGCCGATGACTTGCATTCATATCCATACTCAAAGAGTAGACTAGTTCCGAAAATCTTGAGTTAATCTAATCGATTCGAAGACAGTCACTTTCTCTTTCGTTCACTTAGTTCCATAACAAATTCTATAATTGACCTAATCACATTCGAGTAACTCAATGATATTATCATATCTTTCAAGTTATTCTAACCGATTTGCATTAGATATATATAGATATGATTGGTTAGAAATCGAAGTTCTTATATCAATATATGTTTCCATACTAAACTAATACTATAAGCGGAGTTACAATATTTCCATTGTTTAATTCATCAAATAGTATTAGTCTTCATCTAAAGAACTTGCATTAAATATCTGAAGATCGCTTCCATCCAATTTAACCAAATTTAAAAAAACTCATTTGAACTCAAGATCAAATGATACAAATTTAGGTCATTGAAAAAAAAGACAAGTTATAACATCGCGTCAAATTATAATTTGGATAAAATCTAGGTTCCAAATTTACATTATACACCGCACCTGATTCATAACATGATAATCATTAACTAAATGTTTAACTCATGAAATAATTAAAATTTCTTAATATTCACTTTACATTTTTTTTATAAATATTATATCATTAACATAAGCGGTAATTAAGTTCATCTCAAAAATTCATTTAAGCTACATCAAATCAAAATCAAAAATCAAAATACATTATAATAGCACTTATTGTTGATGATAACATGTTAATTGGTTTCAAAAAAATGGAATTTATTTATACTACCAAATTAACAAGTTTCCAAGTATTACTCACCCATTATTTCATTCCATATTTCAAATTTTTATTGACATAACTTAGTTAATACTGATATAAATTAAACCAACCTTATCAAATGTATTCAATATCATAAAATGTTATTGAATCAAAGATTATTAGCATTATTAAATCAATAAATATTATTTAGTCGATATTATTTAGTAAATAAAACACTAGCAAATCACTAAATTATTATTTAGTCAATAAATCGTTCCTTAATTAAATCTAGGAAATTTCCTAATTTTTCGCCAACAATTCATACAAGGTCGTAGTGAGTACATATATATCATATATGCACACATTTAACCACCGTTTTATACATTCAATTCCTACCATGTAATCTACCAATAAAATTCCAAATACGCGTTATACACTAACGCGCCTCAAATCCATTTATTTGGCAACCATCACACATTAACGACAATTAATTAGCCATTCATGTAACCGCACTATTTCAGATTCATTACTATGCATGTAAAATTTAAATCATATAAAATAAAATAAAATAAAATTGTTCTCACCAGTCATGCTCTACCATAATTAGTAGCCTACCAAACTGTGCGGCATGCCTCTCTCTCTCTCTCTCTCTACGTATTTCCTTTCCGCGTCATTCCTTCGCTTACGCTTCTTCTCTTCGTTTTCTTTCTTTTCTTCTTTTGTGTTTCCTTTTTTTTTCTTTTTTTTTTAAACTAAGCTTTGGATCATCCAAGTTAATTCCGCATGCATGCAAAGTTGAGGGGAGTTGTTTACGCAAGAGACACCAGGCTAACTTGGTGAGGGAAGTGGGTACTTGAAAGATGTCTAGGTGGTTGCATGCACAGGTTTTTTTTTTCTTTTATCAGTAGCGAAACTTGCTGAAGGGAAAGGGAAGTTTGAGTGGGTAGTTGCGGTGGAGTTTGCAAGCAAGGAGGAGCTGAGCGCTATTTGAGAGGAGGGTGGAAAAGATGGTCTGCGCATAAAATTTTTTGGGAAGAGGAGATTGTAAATGGGAAGGAGACATGCCTGTAGAAGAAAGGGGAGGTGAGTGCGAGTGCACAGTTCAGGTTTCGTTTTTTTCTCTCATGTATTTATGGTGCAACTTGCAGAAGAATTGGAGAGCAAGAGAAAATAAAAAGGCGGAGGAAGAAAAGCGAGGAGGAAGAAGCTTTGTATAAGTTGAAAATAGTGGAGAGGAGGAAACACGTGTGGGTCTTGTTGCCACTTGTCTCACCATACATTTGTTTGCCTTCCACATTTTAGACTATCATTTTCTAAATTCATATATTCTTTTGCATGTGTCTAGTTGCTAGATGAGCTTACTTAACTGAGTTCTTGCTGGTCTGCTTGACTACGAATTTTACTTTATATATTATGCTACCGTTTGCTTGCGATTCTTTTATGAATTGGAATGGCGAAACTGCAAATTGAAGTGGGAGAGTAGAAACATGTTGGTGGAAGAAAACGTTAGTGGAGGAGAATTCCAATAAAATAAAATAACAAATGATAATTTCAGAGGGGCACGTGTGTTCAAATTTGCCAAGTGTTACATGTATGCCTTAGTGTATCACACGTTTGTTTATCATCTCCATACTTAGTGTTACAGGCATGCATGTTGTAAATACTATGGAACTTCCTCACATTCTTTTTTCCTATGTTGTCTTTTTTTTTTCCCGCACGCATCAGGATACTGTATGCACAAACTTTACTATTTTTAGTTACTTTGGTGTTTATGTTTACATGTTGTGTTTTTTTTCCTTCCTCATTTTTTTATTACAGAGAGCGAATAAACACAACTAATAATAAAATCGTGTACCACAATGTACCACGATCCCAAGACAATAATTAAATAGACCGGTTGATCGATTCTGTAAAGTGTCAAAAGGGACCACAGTTACCCTAAAATACGTTAGAAAAATATATGCTTATTTTCCGAAATAACAATTACAGTAAAATTTTATAAAATATTTTAAGGCGATGCGAACTGAGACTGAACAAAAATTTTAAACGAATATTTAATTATAATTTAATTTTAGATTCTGATCGATTCTAGCAACTGAACTACAACTTATTTTGATAATTCGATTAACGACGAAACGTTTTCTCCAAACAAACACTGTTGTAACAAATTCCACAGTAAAATTTAATTTTCCATCATTTAAGTATTATTATCGCCTTAAAATCTGAATCAACAATTATTTAAACCTTCCAAATTTTATTTAAAATTCATATTAAATTCAAATTTGATTTTCAAAAATCTTAGATTGTTACATATACAGTCTACAGTAATATTTCCTATATATAAATCCTACATATGTCTATATATATATATATATTCTTTAAAAAAAGTGTTAGTGTATATTTTATAATCAATTAATATTGAAATAAGTTTGTTGTCATCAAAACTCCATTCTCCAACACCTCTCGATGATATACTTATCACATATAAATCATTTTAAAAGAGAACAACAACATGATATTGAAATTTATTTTACAGTTAACTGACACAAACAATATAACTTGCTAAATAAATGACATAAATGGAAATGAAATTGTTTATACCTATATTACATTGGGTCTCCTGTTCAAAGGAGAAACGTATTACATTGCAGTTTTACGATAAATAAATTGGAAAATTTGCATATGACATGATGAATGTAAATAATGATCATAATATTCAAGAATTTAATAGAGTTACATGAAATGAAAAATATACGTCGTATACACATAATTAGGTTACGACTAAAAAGATAATACTCGTCTTTTACATCATTCATCATCGTTTCTGATTCAGAATCGGTCCTAGATTCTACGATATCTTCCTCTATACTCTCGAACGCTTCTACCAAAAATTTGATTCATCGATTAGAGGTCCAAAATCTATAGGATCAACTTTAATCATTATTTCATTGTTCCGCTCAAGATCTGATATTCTTCTTTGTTTGGAATATATTTTCCATCGAACATAAATCTGGCCTTTATTTCAAAAACTGTCGACCAATCTGCTTTGTCACTTTTTAGAGACGGATAAGGAGCGTAATAAACTTGAAATGCTTGTTTGGCTAGTTCAAAAGGATCATACTTGTGATAGCGCGATGTATGCTTTATTTCAATCAGATTATCATCCTTGTACACATTTAATCCCAAAACCTAGAACACTGCTAACCAATTGCATTTAAATTGAAACACCTCCTCCGAGGGTCGTGAGAAATGTGTCAATTGTAAAATTTGTGTTAAAATGCCATAAAAATCATTTATGTAATTATCTGAATCGTCACTGCCTTTTAATGAATACACCTGTATTATTCGTTAATTTCTCAGCACCATATTCTTTATTGTTAAATTTATATCCATTAACAAAGTATGTCGGATATGTCTTGACCACTCATTTTGGTCCCACTACAAGATGTTTCTACCCTTCATCAACAACACAATTTTTGGGTTCTTGAACGTAATTTGTAAACCAGCTAGAAAATTCTATACTGAGATCTCCATTTGGATGTTTACATTCATAAACATTGTATACACAAATAACATATGACATTAGATTATACACACGCAAGCACTATAGGAATTAATAAAATACTAATTGATATTTCATATTACCTAACAAATGGTGCAACTTCAGCACAATTTAGAAGATTATAAGTGTGTGCTACATGAAGATCTTTATCATCTAGCCATATGTCTACACATTTCCAGAAGGTCGACTATGTTGTCTAAAAATAAATAACATTGTTTGAGCCGATTCTTGTTCGTCGCTTACGTCATTACGAGGAACATGTTCAAATGACATATTCCTATAATCATTGAAATAGAGAGAAAAAGAACGAAGCTTCTTCTTCGATGAAAGATTACGTATCGAACCTTCAACTCATGCTTTTTGTCTCACTTTTTTCTTCATATGATTCAGATATCTATGCAAAATTAATTTACATTATTTCATATTTTAAGTGCAATTAAATTACCATGTAACATGTTTATACAAGGACAGAGTTATGTGAATGACACCTGGGCTAAAGCCCGGGTAAGAATTGTAAACATAGGTTATCCGTATTAATAACCCCATTTAATAATCATGGCACAGTTATACTTTATGTATTCATCTTCCCCAATAGAAATAGTGTATCATTTATTGTCCCAAGTAAAAATATTGATAACCCTATATTAATTCCCCACTAAAAATAATAAAATAGTGTAAGCGGGTTGGACCGAACCAAATAAAGGTGCATTTTAGTTCAGTCTTATAAGAGATTCAGACCGATATGAACTGCACAAGCATTAAGTTTGGACATTTTTCGTACTAACCGGGCAATAAATGGACGATGTTCGAATAATAAACATCGTATGTTCTCGAACAAACAAATTTTTCATATATTTTTTCTTCTTTTAATTCGTGTCATAAATGAGAATTATACATACATGGGCCAGATGTCCTTCAAATTTGGACCAAATAGGACGTTGGACAATTATACAAAATTTAAAGCTCTTTCATTGTTGGGTTTATATTCATGTAGGCGAAGTATATCTTTCTGCATTTTAACATTTGCATGAAATCATTTATCAATTATAACACCTAATAAACTGCGCTAATCAATAATATACGGTAGGAGCTTCAATTTTTTGATTTTTACATCTAACATTATTTTTCATAAGTACAACCCTTAGCTAGGGGCGATCTAAAATCCTGCCTCCGTCCCTGTGTTTATATATACCTCTCAAATGGATACATTCATCCATATTGGACGGGACCTCGATGTTGTGCTTTATTTGTGAGGTGAACAGGTAAATGCTCCATTACATTAAAAAAACCTAGAGGAAATATTTTCTTTAATTTGTAGAGCAATATAGGAATATCTACTTCAAGTTTACGTAAACGTTGCACTTTTAAAGTAGTCGAACAAAGCTCTTTGTAAAACAAACTAAGCTCCGTTACTACCTTCCAAACTTTTAATGGCAGTATTTTTTTGAACATAACAGGAAATAAATGCTCCATCATAATGTGACAGTCGTGACTTTTTATTCCGCTCAATTTACCATTTTTAAAGTCAACACATATACGAAGGTTTGATGAAATCTTAACCCTTCAAACCATTTTAACACAACTTTAACTTGATTATTATCTAATTCATAACAGGCTTTGGGTTTTTTTTACTTACACTTGGTTTCATATGAAGCTCGGGACGTTTGCATAATTCTTCTATATCGCACCTTGATTTTAAATCATCTTTAGTCTTCCCTTTGACATTCAAAATTATGTCAAAGACATTTATCAAATACATTTTTTATCATTGTGCATCACTTCAATATTATAACGAAGCACAAGATGTTTCCAATATGGCAACTCCCAAAAAATAGATTGTTTGCAATAATTATGAATAGTCAATTTTTCTTCAATTTCCGTTTGAACTCCAGTTTCATATATCTTTGGATAATCTTTAACCAGTTCATATATGTCTTCGTTGGACCATATCGTTGGTGCTTGTCTGGTTTCTACTCTGTTAGCTAAAAAGTTTTTCTTGTCTACTCTGAAAGGATGATTTACATGGAGAAAACATGAATGAGAGTCAGACCATGAAAATTTCCCCCCATACGGTAAAGAAAACGCTTGTATTTCTTCCATGCAATATGGACATGCTAGACGACTAGCAGTACTCCATCCCGAAAGCATTGCATTGGCAGAAAAATCAATTAGAGTCTACAATAAAGAAGCTAACATACAAAAAAATCTTCTTTGAAACATCATATGTTTCTACTCATTCGATCCACAATGATTTTAATTCTTCAATTAACAGCTGTATATAAATATCAATTCTTTGTGTCGGATCGTCGGGGCCTAGTATAACAATAATAAGAAACATATATTGTATTTTCATACACATCCATGGAGGTAAATTATAATGTGTGATGATAATGGGCATGATGAATATTAAGCAACAGATTGAGAAAATGGTGAAAAACCATCCGTACATAATCCTAGTCCGACATCACGACTCTCCACTGCAAAATTGGGATAAGGTTTATCAAAACGCTTCCATGCTTCCTCATCGGCCGGATGGGTCAAAGTAACTTCTTCCTCCGATCTCACCTTATGTCATTTCATATGAGATGCAGTTACAGAAGATGCATATAATCTTTGAAACCTTGGAGTATTGGGTAAGTAATGCATACGTTTGTACAGAACTTAATTCCCTTCTTCTTTCTTGGTTTATATCTTTTATGATTACATATTTTACAATTTCTAAGGTTTACTTCGTCTTTCCAAAACAACATGCATCCATTAAAACATGTATCTATTTTCTGGTAAGGTAAACCAAATTCCGACATAAGTTTTTTAACTTCGTAATGATTTTCGCACATTAATTTATCAGGCGACATGTGCCTTTTTGCAGCTTGTACAATAGTCGTAAACCCAGCTTCAGTGATGTATTTTGACTTCATCGCAATGTATTCTGCTATTGCCGACAGTTGAGTGCCACTTTTACAACCATCCCAAATAGTTTTTTTAGAAGCATCCAGTAAATCATAAAAAAATTAGCTTCAATATTCGGTTCTTCATCATTTCCATCGTCGTCGTCAACTGCAACCATAGGAAACATTGGTCATGCTGCATCTTCAATCATAGTTTCAGTACGGGTCATACTAACGATTTCGTTAACACTTTCTACCTTAAACTCTATAGAAGTGTTTTCTACAACTTCTCCATGACGATCCCAAAAATTATACTCTGCTACGAATCCATTTTTGTACAAATGGTCTTTCACAAAATCGGGTAATAAATTCTTCAAATGTCTACGCTTGCTACACGGATAACAAACTTCTGGATCGTCCCCGTTATTACTTAAAGCGAGTTCAACAAATACATTTATACCATTATGAAAATATTCCTTTATTGAACCTCTTCTTTGGTACATCCAACTCCTCCGACCAACAAAATAATCAATCATTTTTCCTATTTGAGAAATTTAGTCATGAATTCAAAAATTAATATTTATTGTCAAGAATACAAATTCGAAAAAGCTTTTTTTCATGGTCATACAATGGATGTATATATAATGGTTGAAAGCAAATAACAATTTCAAAAATTTAAAAATATTTTCAAACATGGCACAATTTTTTTAACGTAACTTTTTTACATGGTCATGCATCCTACTTCCCATTTTAAACACTGTAAACATTTACATTTTGTATATTACTTAGTCTCAATTCTCAAATAATTCAACAAAATTTCGCAGTATTTCCCTTTTGTTTCCTGCATTGTACACAAATGCATTACATAGAAAACAAAAAGAAATGTTAAACCGGAATTTTGTGAATCGTTTGAAGCATAGTAGCATACAAAACATAGATGCTTACTTCGTTTATAACTTGTCCAATACAAGGACAAATCCAACAAATATTGCACTAGATGAATATAAACGGTCGTTTTTTTAGACAAAAATGACTATTTATATAGCGATCATGTACTACACTCGTCGGTTGGGGCAGAAAACATTCTAGAGGATATTAGCCAATCAGATGTGCGAATTTTGCAAGAAAATTACTATTTTACTACAACATAAATGTAACACCCCGCCTCCGCTAGGGTCACTTGCAAAGAAATGCACTAGCTTTAGAGGGGCATTATTGGTAAACATGCACAGAAATATCACAAGACAGAACATATATAAATAGCGGAAGTAAAATCAAACTCTCATAACATGAATAAATAAGGTCTAAAGCCTTTTACCTCAGAGTACATCAAAACCTGTCTTGCAACAATAATAAAGAAGCATAAAAATCTTTTCATAAATTATTCCCCAAGTAAAAACAGTAAAGTGGCCATAGGCAAGAGAAGTCCAAGCCATCCATGATGACCTTCAGGTAGAAGAAGTCCGAACTAAACAGCATTGTTTCCTCCCTGTAACCTGGGGGGGGGGGGAAACGGAAGAAAAGAGGCGAAACAAAACGGGTCAGTCAAAAAGACTGAGTAAGTCCTATCTACTTCCAGTATAAAAACAGGTAAAGGTAACATGACATGCATAAACTGAAAGTAAACAAAAGGATAACTGCAAAACCAGGATGGCCGGTTGAACTACTGTGGCAAGGTAAACCAAGGTATCATGATAAACTGCGGTGTTATGATAAGTCAAGGTGTCACATCGTCAGATCTCTAACGAGTACATTATCCCAAGGTATCTAGTCCTAACATGCGTATTTGCTCTGCACCTCTCGTACTAGTATCCCTACCCGCGCCATGAACGTCCCTTGCTCAAAGTCGTGTAATGGTCCATGTCAACCTAATATATCACATATATAGGTTACTCACATCATATGTTTCTTTTCATGTATATAAGTTCAATCCTTTGCCGTACCTCGTACGGGCTTCCCCATGTCGCATTATCCTTGAAGTCGTTTGGACTGTCACCCTTGTTCTAGCTAGGCCCTTCCCTATGAATCATCGTTTGCACTACTAGGACTTACGCCACCTAGCACCGCTAGGGATTACGCTTTCCTATTGCACGTTTTCGTATTTCGGTTTGGGTTAAACCACCTAGGCCACTCGGGATTACGCTAACCCTCAACCGCGCCCTTTTCCCCACGCATTCATCGTGACTCGTTTTTCTATAACTGTATGCACATGTATCACATTGTGCCACCCGAGTCCTGTCGCAGGGCAAAACAAGAAGTACAGGACTCGGTCGGGAGCTTTAGATTTATCTGCCGATGCAGATACTAAGGTCTGCTTTTCCACACGTGGCTATGGTCCCACGAGACCCCTCCCTCAACTAATGAAAGGCAACACAAGAGAAAATCTTGCATGAGAACTACACTCCGGTCAGCCCACATCCTACGACCTACCTCACCCATAATTAGATAGCAAATTATGGTCTGTTGGGTGTCCCCTGCCTTTCCGTACGTACACGCTTGACTCAAGATGGTAGATGATCGACGAACTTGCTATCTCGGGCACCTTATGTATTCGCCGAGTCACTGCTATCCACCCCAGTCTTTAGGTCGCTCGCATAGCAACCAAGGCATATTCTTGGTTCTTCTACCGCAGACCTCAACCTCTCGTGAGCCTAGTATAATGACCTGGCGGCTCACAGAGGGATCCCAAGAATATCCTCACGTTCCCCGAAGCCGCTGCTTCGTTACCCAGTTCGTTGGAGCCTTTATCTAAATCAGATAGCCTGCTCCTACGCGCATACTTAAACGTTGACCTAACGTATCGGGTTACTAATCAATCTAAGAAATGGTCCAAAACTCCTTGACTAAGAATTATTACTTAGTCTCCCTTAACTAAGGTTTACCACTTAGCCTTATTTCCATAATCCTTGTTAACTATGGTTATTTACCTAATCCTCCGAATTAGGGTTTATCTAATGGGTTAAGTGTCACTTAAGTTCATAACTTAGCTCGTCTACAAACCATGTCAAAATTGGCTAAGTATCCAAGTCCAAGACTTAACCCTACAAACCATGTGTCAAGCTGACTAAGTATATTAAGCAATTTATAACTTAACCTCGTCTAATTACCGTTTTAGATTGGTTAATTATATAAATTAACTTGACCCTGTCAAATTACTGAGTCAAATCGGTCAAGCGTCATTAGGCAAATCAAGTTACTTAACCTACCCAAGCTCATTATGTTTTGTTAAGTGTCATTAGCCTAATCAAATTGCTTAACCTACTCGTCCATATCATATTTGGTTAAGCCTCATTAGTCATATTAACTTAACCTTATTATGTGGCATTAATTGTTTAATGCACCCCAACCTCTCACATTAGACTTTGTTGTGGTTACTAGTTAAGCCGGGCGGGTCCGGGTAGATTTACACCACAACTTGGTCTAACCTCGGGTTCAAGCACAACATGACCAACTTCTCACATTGAGTCCTATTGTTTGCAACTACTAGTTAGGCCGGTTGGTTCCGGGTAGCTTTACGTTGCAAACTCAACCCAACCTCGAGTTGGCCACTTTCATGTTTAGTCTAGTATCATGTTCATAGTTAAGTTTTCAAGCAATTGGGTAGACCTAACTTAATAGGTAAATTCCCAATGGGTAGACCTAACTTAATAGGTAAATTCCCAAGCTTATGTTTTTATGTTTTCAAGTATGCGCATGTCCTACTTAACGTCACATGTTATCCCGTTATACCCTTTTTACCCAAATTATGGTTCATGCCAAGTTTAGCCCGCCTACCATGTTCTCATGCAACTTCGAGTTAAGTTTTCATGCTATATTCGCGCTTGTCTACCCTCAACCCAAATCGTGTTCCAACGCAAGAATGGACGAGTCACATCGCAAAGGTACTCTGCTACACTATGACCCCAAACATGCATAGCATCATGAGGGTTTGGCTTAAGACATATGTAGGTTCATAAAGGTTTGGCCACAAGCATGCATAACATGAAAACAAAGGGAATTGGCCATAAGTATGCATAATGTCATAAAGGATTTGGCCACAAACTTGCATGTTAACACTAGGGGTTTGGGTTCATAAACATGCATAAGCCCCAAACTATAATCTTAGCCAATGTTTCCCAAGTAAAAATAGTTCCTAAAGGTTCATGCTAGCATTTCATACATAAAGATCCAAACTTGCAAGTTAAAATAGGTTATGCATAGCATGAGAGGCATGATTAAGTCACTCACATTACCTAAAACCATAAACATGAACACAAGAGGCAAGGTAAGGTTCACATAGGTTCGCATAATCATGTTTAGCCTCATTTTATCCCATGTCATTATCAAAACTACCGTTTCCATCTAAAAGTAGCTAGAACTTACCTAGTTAGGCCTAGGGAAAGAGGCATGAATCATCTTGGCTAAGAAAGGTGCCTCCTTTATTGAAGAATCGTCATGGAACTCGCATAGAAACGTTGATCTTCCTTCCTTTTGGCGTAGCTAGCTTGCACCACTTGATTTGGACCCGATTTGAGTGCTTAGGCTTTAGGAAAAGGGAATGGAGGCCATGATCACTTGGCATTTGGGCAGCACTTCGTGGAGAGGGTGAGTTATGAGGGTTTAGGGGGGGGGCTTAAGGGTGTTTTTATAGAGATTAGAAGTGTTTTAGGCCATAGGATTAGATCTAGGATAGGTTAGGACCATCAGATCTCGGAAGTTTCCAGAATCAGCCCAATAGCAAGCCCAGGTGAGCCAAGCAGGTGCACCAGGCAATTTAGCCCGACCACCCCCTGTCGACTGGCATGTCGACAGGGCTGTCGACTTGGTCTGGCCCAAGTCGACAGGCCTGTCGACAGCCCTGTCGACATGGCCTAGGCGGGGAAAATTCCCGCCTAGCCCCAGATCTGGATTTCCAAACTGATTTCCGAATTTCAAATTTTTCACTAATCTTCCTTGGGCCTTTAACGGGTCATACGGACTCCGATTCTCGAAAACTCGGACTCTATTCCGCGTATTTTTCCGAGACGAACGTAATGGTGAATCCCGTTTACCTTAATTCCTAGAAGTTTAAACAAAACATCTTTCATTTATATGCTTTACTGGTTCATATGCTTCGCGTATCATTGTATACGTATGTAAATCTCTTAATTCTTAAAATGTAATCATGCGGGGTGTCACATCCTCCCACCCTTAAAGAATTTCGTCCCCGAAATTCAAAAGTAGTAGGATTTATGTCCCCATATTAGCATCCAGAAGTGTTCAGCCAACTGTTGCAAACAGGTGCACATGTGCAAAAGTGAATCACATCATAGAAAAATATGTATGCCTAACTTGTGGTACCACCTACATGAATGCAATTTCTTAAAAATTTCTTTTTCAAACCATGATGCTGTCATCCTAAATATACTTGCAGTTCTATATGAATGCAAAAATTTTGAAAAAGTAATTCCATCCAAATTTTTCCCACACCCTTATAAAATAAGAGTGAAGTTCATCCAATTTGAGCATCCAGAATCCTACCATCCATTATTAATTTAGAAAAATCTAATTTTCTAAATTTTTATGTAGCGGAGAGATATCCCGTTTTGTTGTTTTCATTGTTCTCCGTTATCAGACATTATTGTTCAATATTTCATAATTACATTAGACACAACAAATTGCGCAAACAAACAACGTACAAACTTTATTAAGATAGTTTTAGTACATCGTTACAACCAGACAACAAAAAGGAACAGCTAAACAATACTGAAAATAAAATACTATCCTACGGATAACTGATAGAGGTCAATCCCGACTGAAATAGCTACGGATGAGCTCCTCTAAGCTGTCAAGCCTCTCCTCCTGCCGTCGGTTCCCTTGCCTAAGCTCCAACTGTAGGTCTTGCATCCCAGCCCCTAACTGGTCATAAGAGGAACTCATATCCTGGAGCATCTGCTGCTGTGTCTGAGCCATGGCTACCTGTGACTCCAGTGTCTGCTGCTGTGACCTCAAAATATCCTGGTGGCTCCTCATCAAGCGAGCCTGCTGCTGTGAAATATATCTCAGCTCGGTCCTCCAGTCTGGATCCCTAGTAGCCCACGGATCCCAGGCACCTGTGTCCGGAGCCCCCTGTGCCGGGCCCTGATGAGCCCAGGCTCCATCCCCAGCCTGCTCATCATCATGCTGTGGTACCTGATGGGGGTCCTCAAAGTGTCCAAACTGATCATCACGTGGCTCCTCCTCTTGTTCCTCCTCCTCGTTACCCTCATCCTCTTCCTCATCCAATCCCTCATGCTCCATAGGCTGAGGCTCCCCTTGCAGCTCCTGCATATCTATACTCATCCTCCCTAGTGCGGCTTCAGTGATGATAACAGAGGGATGGTTAGAAAGCGTCACATAATCCTCATCATGCAAATCCACCCCAAACCAGCGGAAAACTATAGTCCACAGGTTCCCAAAACAAATATTGGAGTGTCTTGCTCCCCTAAAGATCTGGTATTGCTGCAAGATGGTCCTTGCCCAGTTTATTTGTATGCCCCCAAAAATAGCATAAGCAGCGGCCTTAACAACTACGGGGACTCTGTCAAACCCATGATTCTGCCCCGCAATATTATATTGCAATATCCTAATCACAAACCTAGCTAGGGGGCGCAGATGTGCACTATCCCATTGCCTGTCCAGGCCATTAAAAAAAATCCTTCCCCAAACATTCAAATCATCCATCTCCAGGTCATTTATATCAAGTCCCGTACCCCGGATATTCAAAATTTCCCCAAATTGGACCTCATTCATAACTATATGGGTACCCTTAACCCATGAACCATAAGTTATCAACCCATTATCATCCACATCAATTTGCAAACGAGCATCAAAAAGCCTTACCATACGCTTGTAGCCTCTCCTCTCGGCTGTGTGCGTATCCAGAATATGAATAAGACCCGCATTAACAAACAAGCTTTCCACGGCGGTTCCCGCAAAATCCGCAAACCTCACCGGTCGGCCTAGAAGCAAATTCCTAGTGGCAAGCTGCATGTAGTGCTCAACTATTCCGGGTTGCTCGTCACACCACTCAACCTCTTGCGCGGTTAGTTGGGGGTAAAGCTCGTAGGGATTGGGTTGATTGGCCATGGCGATTTAAACACGAATTGGAAGAGGGGAACTATAGATCCGGATGGAGAGAGCCTCTAGCTTCGATTTAAGCTTAATTTCACGAAGAACGGTGGAGAAACGAGGTGATGGGAGGTGGTGGAGTTGGGGAATTTCGGTTTTGGTGGCTGGGGGGAAGAAGAAAAGGGGTTGGGGTTATGAGCCGAAGCTCTCGGCTTCGGGTTTATATATTTTTTTCTTCTGCAGGGTCGACGTGTCGACAGCCCTGTCGACTGGGGGGGGCATGTCGACTGCCCTGTCGACAGGCCTGTCGACTGGCCCCCTTTTTTTTTTTTTTTTTTTTTTTTTTTCTTGCTGGTCCTTTCACCCTTCCATTTCCTTATTTCCCCCCTGACCCAACTCCAATTTCCCGGAACTATTCCCCCATCATACTAAGACCCCTCTTCTAACTCAAAACTGCTTGTAACCGAAGCCAACGTGACTATCGATGGGAGAGAGAAAGGCAAAGAGAATTCAACTAATAAAACAAGGACATTGCTAATGGTTTTTTTTTTTGGGGAATAACTTCTAAAACAAAGTTTTTCTTGAAAAATGCTTCTTTGTAAACAGTTTTTTTTTTCAAATAATTTTCAGAAGGTTTTCACAAACTTTTGCCCAGTCCGGTAACCTTCTGCTCTGATACCAAATGTAACACCCCGCCTCCGCTAGGGTCACTTGCAAAGAAATGCACTAGCTTTAGAGGGGCATTATTGGTAAACATGCACAGAAATATCACAAGACAGAACATATATAAATAGCGGAAGTAAAATCAAACTCTCATAACATGAATAAATAAGGTCTAAAGCCTTTTACCTCAGAGTACATCAAAACCTGTCTTGCAACAATAATAAAGAAGCATAAAAATCTTTTCATAAATTATTCCCCAAGTAAAAACAGTAAAGTGGCCATAGGCAAGAGAAGTCCAAGCCATCCATGATGACCTTCAGGTAGAAGAAGTCCGAACTAAACAACATTGTTTCCTCCCTGTAACCTGGGGGGGAAACGGAAGAAAAGAGGCGAAACAAAACGGGTCAGTCAAAAAGACTGAGTAAGTCCTATCTACTTCCAGTATAAAAACAGGTAAAGGTAACATGACATGCATAAACTGAAAGTAAACAAAAGGATAACTGCAAAACCAGGATGGCCGGTTGAACTACTGTGGCAAGGTAAACCAAGGTATCATGATAAACTGCGGTGTTATGATAAGTCAAGGTGTCACATCGTCAGATTTCTAACGAGTACATTATCCCAAGGTATCTAGTCCTAACATGCGTATTTGCTCTGCACCTCTCGTACTAGTATCCCTACCCGCGCCATGAACGTCCCTTGCTCAAAGTCGTGTAATGGTCCATGTCAACCTAATATATCACATATATAGGTTACTCACATCATATGTTTCTTTTCATGTATATAAGTTCAATCCTTTGCCGTACCTCGTACGGGCTTCCCCATGTCGCATTATCCTTGAAGTCGTTTGGACTGTCACCCTTGTTCTAGCTAGGCCCTTCCCTATGAATCATCGTTTGCACTACTAGGACTTACGCCACCTAGCACCGCTAGGGATTACGCTTTCCTATTGCACGTTTTCATATTTCGGTTTGGGTTAAACCACCTAGGCCACTCGGGATTACGCTAACCCTCAACCGCGCCCTTTTCCCCACGCATTCATCGTGACTCGTTTTTCTATAACTGTATGCACATGTATCACATTGTGCCACCCGAGTCCTGTCGCAGGGCAAAACAAGAAGTACAGGACTCGGTCGGGAGCTTTAGATTTATCTGCCGATGCAGATACTAAGGTCTGCTTTTCCACACGTGGCTATGGTCCCACGAGACCCCTCCCTCAACTAATGAAAGGCAACACAAGAGAAAATCTTGCATGAGAACTACACTCCGGTCAGCCCACATCCTACGACCTACCTCACCCATAATTAGATAGCAAATTATGGTCTGTTGGGTGTCCCCTGCCTTTCCGTACGTACACGCTTGACTCAAGATGGTAGATGATCGACGAACTTGCTATCTCGGGCACCTTATGTATTCGCCGAGTCACTGCTATCCACCCCAGTCTTTAGGTCGCTCGCATAGCAACCAAGGCATATTCTTGGTTCTTCTACCGCAGACCTCAACCTCTCGTGAGCCTAGTATAATGACCTGGCGGCTCACAGAGGGATCCCAAGAATATCCTCACGTTCCCCGAAGCCGCTGCTTCGTTACCCAGTTCGTTGGAGCCTTTATCTAAATCAGATAGCCTGCTCCTACGCGCATACTTAAACGTTGACCTAACGTATCGGGTTACTAATCAATCTAAGAAATGGTCCAAAACTCATTGACTAAGAATTATTACTTAGTCTCCCTTAACTAAGGTTTACCACTTAGCCTTATTTCCATAATCCTTGTTAACTATGGTTATTTACCTAATCCTCCGAATTAGGGTTTATCTAATGGGTTAAGTGTCACTTAAGTTCATAACTTAGCTCGTCTACAAACCATGTCAAAATTGGCTAAGTATCCAAGTCCAAGACTTAACCCTACAAACCATGTGTCAAGCTGACTAAGTATATTAAGCAATTTATAACTTAACCTCGTCTAATTACCGTTTTAGATTGGTTAATTATATAAATTAACTTGACCCTGTCAAATTACTGAGTCAAATCGGTCAAGCGTCATTAGGCAAATCAAGTTACTTAACCTACCCAAGCTCATTATGTTTTGTTAAGTGTCATTAGCCTAATCAAATTGCTTAACCTACTCGTCCATATCATATTTGGTTAAGCCTCATTAGTCATATTAACTTAACCTTATTATGTGGCATTAATTGTTTAATGCACCCCAACCTCTCACATTAGACTTTGTTGTGGTTACTAGTTAAGCCGGGCGGGTCCGGGTAGATTTACACCACAACTTGGTCTAACCTCGGGTTCAAGCACAACATGACCAACTTCTCACATTGAGTCCTATTGTTTGCAACTACTAGTTAGGCCGGTTGGTTCCGGGTAGCTTTACGTTGCAAACTCAACCCAACCTCGAGTTGGCCACTTTCATGTTTAGTCTAGTATCATGTTCATAGTTAAGTTTTCAAGCAATTGGGTAGACCTAACTTAATAGGTAAATTCCCAATGGGTAGACCTAACTTAATAGATAAATTCCCAAGCTTATGTTTTTATGTTTTCAAGTATGCGCATGTCCTACTTAACGTCACATGTTATCCCGTTATACCCTTTTTACCCAAATTATGGTTCATGCCAAGTTTAGCCCGCCTACCATGTTCTCATGCAACTTCGAGTTAAGTTTTCATGCTATATTCGCGCTTGTCTACCCTCAACCCAAATCGTGTTCCAACGCAAGAATGGACGAGTCACATCGCAAAGGTACTCTGCTACACTATGACCCCAAACATGCATAGCATCATGAGGGTTTGGCTTAAGACATATGTAGGTTCATAAAGGTTTGGCCACAAGCATGCATAACATGAAAACAAAGGGAATTGGCCATAAGTATGCATAATGTCATAAAGGATTTGGCCACAAACTTGCATGTTAACACTAGGGGTTTGGGTTCATAAACATGCATAAGCCCCAAACTATAATCTTAGCCAATGTTTCCCAAGTAAAAATAGTTCCTAAAGGTTCATGCTAGCATTTCATACATAAAGATCCAAACTTGCAAGTTAAAATAGGTTATGCATAGCATGAGAGGCATGATTAAGTCACTCACATTACCTAAAACCATAAACATGAACACAAGAGGCAAGGTAAGGTTCACATAGGTTCGCATAATCATGTTTAGCCTCATTTTATCCCATGTCATTATCAAAACTACCGTTTCCATCTAAAAGTAGCTAGAACTTACCTAGTTAGGCCTAGGGAAAGAGGCATGAATCATCTTGGCTAAGAAAGGTGCCTCCTTTATTGAAGAATCGTCATGGAACTCGCATAGAAACGTTGATCTTCCTTCCTTTTGGCGTAGCTAGCTTGCACCACTTGATTTGGACCCGATTTGAGTGCTTAGGCTTTAGGAAAAGGGAATGGAGGCCATGATCACTTGGCATTTGGGCAGCACTTCGTGGAGAGGGTGAGTTATGAGGGTTTAGGGGGGGGCTTAAGGGTGTTTTTATAGAGATTAGAAGTGTTTTAGGCCATAGGATTAGATCTAGGATAGGTTAGGACCATCAGATCTCGGAAGTTTCCAGAATCAGCCCAATAGCAAGCCCAGGTGAGCCAAGCAGGTGCACCAGGCAATTTAGCCCGACCACCCCCTGTCGACTGGCATGTCGACAGGGCTGTCGACTTGGTCTGGCCCAAGTCGACAGGCCTGTCGACAGCCCTGTCGACATGGCCTAGGCGGGGAAAATTCCCGCCTAGCCCCAGATCTGGATTTCCAAACTGATTTCCGAATTTCAAATTTTTCACTAATCTTCCTTGGGCCTTTAACGGGTCATACGGACTCCGATTCTCGAAAACTCGGACTCTATTCCGCGTATTTTTCTGAGACGAACGTAATGGTGAATCCCGTTTACCTTAATTCCTAGAAGTTTAAACAAAACATCTTTCATTTATATGCTTTACTGGTTCATATGCTTCGCGTATCATTGTATACGTATGTAAATCTCTTAATTCTTAAAATGTAATCATGCGGGGTGTCACAATAAAAAATATTTTAATATCACGTTTGTTTGACGTATTAGCCAACTTAAATCTAATTTACTATTATTGTCATTTCAATAGACTCGGTTAGAATTTAAACTCATGCTTTTTTGTGCATAAGTCAAAATGTGCACAGTGTACTATTCCAAGCTCATGGACTCAGTTTTTCCTATATCAACTAGCACAATACAAGAATCATGTGTACACAACGGTGCACATATACACAAATAATCACAATTACACAATGGCAAAAACCACGCTATGGGGACATATACACAAATAACCAAGCATTACATATAAAATTTTCAGTTTCACTATATCGCATGAAATATGCACATAATAGGATGCTATAATCCATTACAGTACTATTGGATCCAATTGCAATCAATATATAACCCTAATTTTCTAATTTAACCAAATATAGGTTTAGGTAGAAACTAAATTTTTATGCAAAAAAGAGATTATAAATCAAACTACTTGCTGCAGACATCTGAATTGAAGCCGGGGAGGTTCCTACACGAAGAAATCAATGTTTGGCGGTGAAAAAATCGAATTTGGGGATAATTAGGGTTAAAACCTGTATATTGTAAGAAAAAAGGGGTGGAAGAAATGGGGAAGAAAGAGTCGGCCGGATATTTATCTCGATAATTTCTGATGGCTTCCAAATGTCATTGACAGCCTGTCGAAAGCCGTCTGAAATTGTCCGACGCAAGTCGTCTCCCTCTTCGGTCGAAATTTCCAGTGTTTCTTGTAGTGTATAAAGCTATTTCAGATTATTTAGCTTAGATTTCTAATTTTATAAATCTCTATCGTGAATCCTAAACATTTCTAAGCTGCTTCACACGTTATTAAGTTACTTATTAATGTGATTTAGAAATGATTTTGAATCATTTATTAAAAGCCATTTGTTAATAAAATATGTGTTTAATTACTTGATATATCTTTATTATAAAATGTTTGTTTAGGGCAGGATTCATGAAAAGTATATAACCATAAAGATTTTTCTTCTATTAACACCAACTTCTTTCTACATCATTTCCAATTATGATTTACTGATACAACGATACATAGTTCCTAAAACAGAGTTACACCACTAGTGCCTATTGAAATAAAGATCGAAAGGGAAGTCGAAGTCTCTTCCCCTAAGTCAGAGGAGTATCTTCCATACCAGAAGTCTATTTCATAAGATGTGTCTAGATCATTGTCATCTTCATCTCTTTCATCGTCTGCCTCATTTCTGCAACAGCCCACCTCCGCTAGGGTCACTCACAAAGGGAATGCACTAGTTTTGGAGGAGCATTATCGAGGTAAACAAACACAGAAATATTACAAGACAGAACATAAATAAAACAGCGGAAGAATCAAAAGCTAAATTTCATTACTTTCAAAAAGAGTCAAAGCCTTTTACATCCAAAGTACCAACTATCATTTTCCATTACAACAAGTTCTGCCTTGAATAAATAAAGATGCATAAAACTTAAAACAACAAAAGTAGCTCAATTCCCCAAAGGTAGCAGAAATACAACCATAGCATATCTCAAGATCAAACCGTACATGAGCTGAACTGAAAGCAAGCGAAATCCAAGCTAAGTGCTAGAGTTTCTTCCCTGAGAACCTGGGGGGGCGGGGACGAAAGAAAAAGAGGCGAAAGGAAAGGGTCAGTCATAAAGATAGGTAAGTCCTAGTGACTTTCAGCATAAAAACAGGTAAAGGTAACATGACATGTATAAACTGAAAGTAAACATAAGGATGATGATAAGATGGGCAAGATAGACTAAGATAACATGATAAATCAAGTATAGCATCGCATGTCCAAGATTCGCTGCACCAACTGTACTAGTATCCCAAACCCATGTCATATATTAACCATGAAATGATCCCTTGGCCCAATATCATGAAATGACCCATTTCGGGGTCCTACGGAACTATCCATTAATCGATCGGCTTCCTACAAGTTCTAGCTCGTCGTGTGTCTGTGTCATACGGCCCTATCACAAATGTAGTTACCTGTGCTAGGTCCACCATAGAGTGTATCAAGCCCTAGGGTGCCAACCACCGACACGAATCAAGCATGCACAGTGTAAACCGGCTGATGCCCAATGCCTGCTTTTTCAACTCCGGACTACGTGCACGACCATAGTCCGCCTGAACCTATACTGGCGCACTAACTCAGCCGTCGTTTTGGTCGCTTATAATCATCCCAGTAATCATGCCCCACCCTGCCTAGTTCCAGGGTACCATGATACATCTAAGTGGGTTACTGCTGAAATGGACCGCGTAACTAGGGTTTCCATCCAACAGGTTAAGTGTTGTCATTTAAATTCGTGACTTAACCCTTATCAGTCTAGCATGTCAGGTTGGTTAAGTGTTGTCTCTCAATTTCATGACTTAACCCCACTTATTCTGTGTCAAGTTGGTTAAGTGTTGTCTTTCATGTTCATGACTTAACCCCATCATGTGGCATTAATTCATTAATGCACCCCAACCTCTCACATTAGACCTATTATTGTGGTCACTGGATATGCCGGGCGGTTCTAGGCAGAATTACACCATAAATCAGTCTGACCTCGGGTTTCAAGCGCGATTGACTAACTACCCACATTGGATCCTATTGTTTGCAGTCACTGGATTTGCTGGGCGGTTCTGGGCGGAATTACATTGCGAACTCAACCCAACCTCGAGTTGGCCATTTTCAAGTTCATTCTAGTGTCATGTCCATGTTCAAGTTTCATGTCAAGTTCGTGTCAAGTTTCATGTTTCAACTTATGCCTATTATCAAGTTCATGATTCATGTTCATAACCAATTCATGTTTTGCCTAATCTACCCAAATCGTATTCCCATCGCATGTAAACGTGAATCGATCTAGATTACAAGTAAATCTAGATCCAGAAATAAAGGGAATAACATAAAAACTATGACAGGCACAAAGGACGGGACCATCTTCGAATAAAGTATTTTCTACGGTAGCACCATGACCGAGCCATCAGTGAGATACCACTCTGGAAGAGCTAGAATAAAGTGATAAAAGGGATTACAAGACTAGCATGATATAACTTGAGATAATTGGTTACAACATCACTGGCATATAGAGAATAATAGGATCTCAAATCTAGCATAATAAGGTGATAGTCATGGCATAAGGTGATAGTCCCAAACTTGTAAATAGTGGACTGATTCAACATCACAGGCATGATAGTGTTATGGTCATGAAAGAGTTTGATTTACAACATGAATAGGTCCAAACTGATTTCATAGCAATATTCCCAAATGTCAAGATCCAAGATGGAAACTAGAATAGATGTGAATCGATTATCATACTTAAGTCCAATTTCACTTTATCTCATGTCCAAATTACAATTAACAAGTTTAAATCTCAAAGTAACTAGAACTTACAGATCATGGACTAAGAAGTTAGAAAGAAGAATCGAAGCTCTAGTCAAACAACCCCAATATGCAATTCCTAGCCATAGCCTTCAAGAAATAGTGTTTGAGTTTTATTTTAATTTAATTAAGAAGAAGAAGCCATGTCCATCAAGAATTTGTGCTGCATAAGGTTAGAGAAGAATGGTGTAAAGAGAATGGGGCTAGGGGGCTGTTTATATAGGATTAGGCGGACGAATCTAGACTGAAAACGAGACCAGATACATCAGAATGAACCCAGGCTCAAAACTGGGTTTCAGCACTAGATCGACCCCCAGGTCGACCATAGGGTCGACCTGGTCCTTGGGAGGTCGACCATAGTGTCAACCCCCAGGTCGACCTGGTCCTGGGCGGGAAAATTCCCACCCAGTCTGCGTTGGGGTTTGAATTCGAATTCGAGCTATTTTTCTGTTCTGAAAATCCTTAAAATTTCGGAGGGTCATATCTCCCTCATACGGACTCCATTTCTCAAAAACTCGGACTCGTTTCCAAGAAGAATTTCGAGGCGAACGCAATGGCGCAACCCGTTTCACTTGATTCTTGTTTTAAAAATTAATTCTGCCTTGATTTATGGTTTTAACATGTTATTAAAATACGGGTTGTTACATTCTCCCCTCCTTAAAGGATTTCGTCCCCGAAATCTTCAAGTTAAGAAGAATGAATCCAATCAACCATCTACTCAACCATCATCCACAAGCAACCATTGTCCTTAAAAGATTTCTAATGCTTTATGAATTTATGCAAGAGTGTGTGTAAATGTACTTATCTAATGCAAAAGATCAGGCAGTTACTGATTCAGTAAACCTCCTTAATGCAAAATATGTTAGTGTAATGAGTCCAATATATATATATATATATATATATAAATTCCTAACATATTTTATAATCCCTACATGAGTGCACAAACATTCATTCATATGCAACATCCAAATGATATCATATCAAGTTTCCATCCATATACAAGTATGAGCACTCATGCATATGCAATATGAAATATCTGATTGAGCCGAGCTAGTGCCTAATGTGTGTTATGCAACCACGAGCAACCACTTTCAATCATCAATAATAACATGTTTCAATTACATGTTTACATCCAAAAGGGTTCTACCTAAGGTTCTCAAGATAGGATCGAGAAGATAATAAGGCAAACATGGATAGCAAAAGCATGTACATGATACGAAGGTACGTAATCTTATAGGAAAAAGAGATCGAGAAAGTACCCTAAAAAAGAAATAGGTATAGCGAGCGTATCTTCTCTTCGGTTTCCCAAGTTGCGTCTTCTTGGGCTTCACTCCGCTGTACTTTAACTAGCTTGACTTCTCGATTCCTTAGCTTCTTGATCTCCATTCCTAAAATACGAATCGGAACCCGCCTCAATGTTGCTTCCTTCTTCACTTCTACGCCTTCAAGGATGGTTGGCTCAACCACTTCGGCAGACTCATGTAAGAACTTTCGGAGATGCGAAACGTGAAAGACATTGTGTACTCCGACCAGCCTCTCGGGTAACTCTACCTTATAGGCCATCTGTCCAATCCTCTCGATGATAGGGAACGGTCCTACGAAAATCGCTCCAAAGCGAACCACATTGCGTAAAGGGGAAACATTTATAAAGACCATATCTCCGACTTCGAACTTTAGATCTGTCCTTCTCTTGTCCGCATAGGATTTCTGTCTATCTTAGGCCGTTTTCATCCGTCTTTGTATCAACTCAACCTTCTTGGAAGTGTCCCTTATCATGTCGGGTCCAAGTATGAGCTTGTCTGTCGACTCCCACCAACAAGTTGGTGACTTGCACGATCTTCCGTATAAAGCTTCGAATGGTGTCATTCCTATGCTAGCTTGGTAACTATTATTATACGAGAACTCAACGAGAGGTAGGTTATCTTCCCAAGTACCTCCAAAGTCAAGAATGCATAGCCTCAAAAGATCATCTAGTACCATATTTACCCTTTTTGTTTGTCCATCCATCTGTGGGTGATAGGTCGTGCTTAAACTTAGTCGTGTACCCATTGCTTCTTGTAAACTATTCCAAAATTCGCTAGTGAAAATCGGATCACGATCGCTAACTATACTAGAAGGAACTACGTGCAACCGTACTATTCCTCGAAGGTATATAGACGCTAGCCATGATGCAGTCCTCTTGCTCTTCACAGGAATGAAGTGAGCGCTCTTCGTGAGTCTATCTACTATAAAACATATGCTAGTATTGCCCTTCCTAGACCTAGGCAATCCATCCACGAAATCCATCGAGATACTCTCCCATTTCCACTGTGGAACCTCCAAAGGATGCAATAGCCCACCGGGCTTTTTCGACTCGGCCTTTACTTGTTGGCACACCATGCACTTAGAAACGAATTCCGCCATGTCCTTTTTCATCCTGTTCCAAACGAAAACGCGCTTCATATCCTTGTACATTTTATCCCCTCCGGGATGTATAGTCATCTACGAGTGATGTGCCTCTTCGAGAACTCTCTTCAATAAGTCTCCCACTTGTGGGACAAATAGTCTACCATCACGCCTTAGCCATCCCTTGTTATCTATGGCATACCTACTGAGCTGACTTGACATCTCACCTCTAATCAATTTGTCCGTGATCTCGACTATCTGTGGGTCTTCCTTCTGTGAAGTCCCTACTTGGTCTAGAAGCGTAGGCCTTAACTCAAGAGATGCTAACGTGCTAGCCAACGACCCAACTACAAGTGTGAAATCAAAGGTTGCTATAAACTCTAGACTTTTCCTTTCAACAAACAAAGGACTCAAAGTCAACCTTTTCCTACTTAGCACATCCGCCACCACATTACCCTTGCCAGGGGTATAAGCTATATCGAAGTCATACGATGCCAAGAATTCCATCCACCTCTGTTGCCTTTGATTCAAATCTTTTTGCGAAAAGAGGTACTTAAGCGATTTGTGATTGGTATACAACTCGAACTTCTCACCTAAAAGATAGTGGCGCCAAGACTTAAGTGCAAAAACAATCGCGGCCAATTCCAAGTTATGTGTAGGATAGTTTTTCTCATGAGCTTTAAGTTGTCTACCCCCGTAGCATATCACCTTCCCTTCTTGCATTAGGACAACGCCTAAACCCGTGCCGCACACATCTGTGTACACCGTAAACATCTTACTTCCGTCGAGTAATGTCAAAACTAAAGCTGTGGTATGGGCTCTCTCAAGCCTTTGAAAAGCAACGTCACACTCTATGTCCCACACAAAAGCTAGGTTCTTCTTCGTTAACCTAGTAAGAGGGGATGAAATTTTAGCAAAAGTCCTTAATGAACTTCCTTTAGTAGCCCGCCAAACCGAGAAAGCTTCTTACTTCCATTGCGTTCTTAATAACTTTCCAGTGTTGCACCGCAGCTACCTTTGCGGGGCCCACAGCTATACCTTGCTTAGAAACTACATGTCCAAGAATCCGAACTTCTTTTTTCCAAAAATGACACTTGGAGAACTTAGCCTTTAACTCGTGTGCTCTAAGCGTATCCATGACTTCCTTGAGATGTCTAGCATGTTCTTCCTCATCCATTGAGAAGATCAAAATATCGTCCACGAAGACCACCACAAATTTGTTAAGGAACTCCCTAAACACCCTACTCATCAAGTCTATGAAGTACGTGGGTGCATTCGTCAAACCAAACGGCATGACGAGCCATTCGAAGAAACCATCATGAGTTATAAACGCGGTCTTGTCAATGCTATCCTCAACCACTCTAAGCTGATGTAATCCTGTAGCTAGATTGAGTTGAGAGAAAACAGACTCTCCTACAAGCTGGTCGAACAAAGTCGTCGATTCTCGATAGTGGGTGCCTATTCTTCTTAGTCAGCTTGTTTAACTCACGATAATCTACGCATAGACGAAGCGAACCATCCGCCTTAGTAGCGAATACCACCGGAGCACCCCATTCAGAAATGCTTCGCCTAATGAAATTTTTCTCAAGCAACTCCTTAACATGTTTACTAAGCTCTTTTCTCTCTCGCGGGGCCATGTGTCTAACGGGCAATGCAACTGGCTTAGCATTATCAACAAGATATATACGGAAATCTATCTCGCGTTTAGGGGGTAACCCCTTAACCTCATCAAAGACATCAGGATATTCTCGGACTACCCTTACTGATTGCAAATCATCGATAGACGAGTCAAGAGATTCTAGATAACATAACATGACAGGACCCATAGGGTTACAAGAAATTTCAAGGGTATTACCAAGGCGAGTCACGAGCCTAACTACTCTTCGTTCACAATCGAGAATGACTCCATTATTGGATAGCTAATCCATGCCTAGAATCAAACCGTATCCCATAAATCCGAGAACAAAAGCATTACACGTGAATTCTACGCTTAAGATAGAAATCCTCAAATCCACACAAATCATAGATAAATGAGCGGAGCCACCAATTGGATTTAAAACAATAACGGGATCCTCAACTAGACTAGTACTTAAGCGCAAAGTTTCAACAATATCATAAGAAATAAAAGTATGCAATGCGCCAGAATCAAACAAGGTTCGAACAGAATGATCAAAAAGATAGACTAAACTTTCAACAGAAATATTTCTACCTCATTCTTGCGGAGGTACCGTGAGAGCGTGGACTTGTCCTCCAGAAGAAGGTCCAGCTCTCTGCCCTTGCTTCCTTGGGCAGGCCTTAGCCATGTGTCCTGTCTCACCAAAGTGGAAACAGCCACCCATCTTCCTTTTCTTCGTCCTGCAGTCTTTGACCAGATGTCCAGGAGTGCCACAGAAATTACACTTTCTCTTCTCACGGGGTTTGTTGTTCTTCCCGCCTTTCTTTGGATCAGCCTTCTTGTTCCGTGACCCTTCCTTCTTATCTTGAGACACTCCTGCTTTTGCCTCATTCTTGCCCTTGTCTTCCTTATTTAAGAGTGCCATGTCTACTAACCTTTCGTAAGTAGCCCCCATAGGTATGTGGGTCATAGCCAAGCTGTGAAGTGGCTCATTCAATCACTTGACAAAACAGATAGCCTTCTTATGAGGAGTATTCACTAAGTCCAGTCCAAACCGGGCCAGCTAATTGAATTGATTGACGTACTCCTTGACCGTCATACTTCCTTGCTAAAGAGATAAGTACTTTTCTAGCTGTAGACTTCGTTCAGTTTGTGAAAGGAATTTCATCTCATACCTTATCCTGAAATCCATCCATGTGTCAACAGGTCTTTCAGCGTTAGTGACTTCGCACTAATAGGAAGCTTCGTCTTTGAGCAACCATACTTCCAATTGTACCTTCTGCCTATCGTCCACCTCGAAGATAACGAATAGATCCTCAGTTTCTTTGAGCCAGTTCCTCGCTTCTACGAATGATTCGGTTCCCTTGAAATCCTTTCCACCCATGGCCCTAAAATCTCTACAGATCGTTGAGAAAGCATTTGCACGAGGAGGAGGAGGAGGAACCGCTGCAGCTGGAGGAGGAATATCTGCTGGGCCCGCATCGTTGACCCTAGCCTCTAAGTACCTCCTGAACCAGCCAAGTATTGGTTGGAAGGTTAAGATTCCCAGACATGCTAAAATGAAAAAGAAGAGATTCAAACGGGGAAACAAAGGATAATGCTAATGGCTTTTGGGTAATAGCCTTAAATAAAACAAGACTTTTCTTGAAAAATGCTTCTTAGTAAACGGTTTTGAAAATAGTTGTAGTGACCCGCATTTTTAGCTGTTGAATAATTTATTTATTTAATTATTAAATATCGATTTATCGATATCGAGAACGTGAATTAAATAATATTGAATATTTAATAAATAATTATAATATAATAATATATTATAATGTCGAAATAGTCAGAAATAGTGGAATTGACAATATTGTGTAAACTGGACAGTTGAAAATATATATAATTCAGTTATATTGAATTATATTGACGAATATATTTATATAAGCCAATTGAATTTATAATTTATAATATAATTAAATTAGAGCTCGAAATGGCGCTGCAGTTCGCTATTTGGCGATTCGAACTTCAACTGAATGTACAGGATTCATTTTAAGCCGGATTTCTGTGAAACAAGAAACGTGTGAAGCTGGTGGAGTATATCTTTCTAGTGGAAGAGAAAAATCGGGATTTCGTTGGGTAGATTTTGATGTACGTCCAAATCAAATTTCAGAAAAGTCGCTGTGGAATTCCTTAATAATTCGTAACGCTTTATTTACGTTATAAATGGATTTTTCAATATAAATTGGATATCGATTCAACCCGGACTTGGAATACCAAGTATATAATTTTTTTGAAGCTGTATGGTATTCCACGGTGAATATATACGACAATATAAATTTATTTATATTTAATTTAATTTTATTTAAATATATTTATATATTTAAATGGGTCATTTAGAGCGTTAAAAATAGCCGGTTTTGCAAACGAAGTCAGAATTCGACGAAACCAGTTTTGTTGGATCCGCAATATCAAATAGTTGTTAGATTTCCAGTTTCGTGATTTTTGGGTGTCGTATGTGATGATACTGATTTTTAGAAGATGATTCCAGGTAGCGATGCAAAATAAATCAAGTAAAATAATAATTTAATTAATCCTATATATAACCCACCTTAAAGATCCAAAACCGAAACCATCCATTTCATTTCCTCGATACCAGATACAAGCCGAGGTATCTCCATCCTTCCAAACGCAAGAAGAAATGCTTCAAAAATCAAGAATAAATCAAATACAAGTCTAAAAATCCTCATATAAATATAGTTGGAATCAACATCGGAAGAGCTTCGCGTCGATGGTCATTTTGCTGAGTACGACATCAATTTCCGGTTGCTGAAATTAGGGCAGCGGCTCCTCAGGCGACTAGGGTTCGACCTGGTTGTCTCTAGGAGGTTTTATTTTGGAATTCGAGTTCAGATCCGAACCCAGGTGGTCGAATGGAAGGGGTTTGAAATGATTGGTGGGTTTCCGCGACAAGTTGTGTCGATGTTTTTTTTCACGATGTCAGGTAGTTGCTGGAGAACGCAATTTGAAGGAGACCGCCGGGTAGGAGATGAGGGTGTTGGGTAGGTTGTTTTCGGGTTGAGGAGTCATTGGGTGTGTCTGGTCTTGGATTTCGTAAGAGGAGAAAGGAGATGCGAAGGGGTAAGAGTCGGAGATGGAGGGGTCAAGACTGACGTGAGAATGGCCATTTGAGGAAGCGGTTTCGGTAGTTCGTGTTTTGGGAAGAAAGTAATTTCGGTATGGGCTGGGTGGATAGTAGTTGGGCCATGAACGTGAGAGGGGGTGAGGCCCAAAATATTGATTTATATTAAGTGGTTTTAATTTAAATGTGTATACGAACTTCTAAAACACATATCTTTGTCATACATTATCAGAATTCAGAACGGTTTGTCGCGTTGGGTTCGTATGGACGAGAGCTTCACAATGAAGCTGACTGGAAGTCCATCGGAGCTCGTTACAATTTATGGCGAAATAAATTGTCCGTCTCAAACATCGAACGCAAACCGATTTTTCGGTTAACGCGCAAATGTGAGTAAATCTCACTAACTCTGTTCAGTTTATATTTGTATAAACTGTACTTTATTTTTAATGATTGATTGCTGTGTATTGATTGTTAAATTGGACTGTTAAATTGGACTGTTAAATTGGACTGTTAAATAGATTTGATTGAAAATGTAGATATAGTTATATATAGAAAACCGTCAATCAAATATGGATTCTGATTATCAGTATATTTCATGTTGGGATGAAATTGATGTTATCTATATTGTCTAACATCTGTGATGCAGGGAAACAGGTTGGAGGAATCCGACTGGATTCCTCAACAGTTATTTTATTGTTTTTCATATATTTTGATATATGATGTGAATTACAACCTGTTGTTGATTGTGTGTGTATGGACGATATTGAACATCGTGATTTGATATGATTGAATACCATGACATACCGGAATATGGATAAAGGAGATTTTTCAAAGTGATATTGATAAATAGAATATTTATAAAGTGGAATATTTATAAATAAGGAATATTTATAAATTGGGATATTTATAAATAGGAGATATTTGAAAAGGAAATAATTTCAAACCATTTTCTTTTTGAATGGAAAGGCCTGTGTGGCGAGTTTGGGGATTTTCCCGATGCTCCCGATACAAAGGGGGTTATGGCGAATTTTCCCGGGAATTTAAGGAGTTAGAATATTTCAAGAATAAATTTGAAAAGGGAATATTTGTAAACCATTTACAAATAGAACTGGAAAGGAAACATTATAAAAAGGGAAATCATTTTTAAAGGGTAGAACCGTTATTTAAAAGTAAATCTTTTCAAATGAATAAAACGTTGTTAAAAAGGAAATCTTTATAAAGTGAATAAAGTTAATCGAATATAGACGTTCGAAAGAAGTTAATCGAATATGGTATTCGAAGTTAGTTAATCGAATATGGTATTCGAAGAAGTTAATCGAATATAGACATTCGAAAGAAGTTAATCGAATATGGTATTCGAAGTTAGTTAATCGAATATGGTATTCGAAGTTAGTTAATCGAATATGGTATTCGAAGAAGTTAATCGAATATAGACATTCGAAAGAAGTTAATCGAATATGGTATTCGAAGTTAGTTAATCGAATATGGTATTCGAAGTTAGTTAATCGAATATGGTATTCGAAGTTAGTTAATCGAATATGTTATTCGAAAGGGGTTAGTCGAGTCGAGTTAGTCAAATAGAGTTAATCAGTTAGAGTTAATCAGTTGGAGTTAACCAGTTAGAGTAATCAGTTAGAATTAATCGGTTAGAGTAATCAGTTAGAATTAATCAGTTAGAGTTAACCAGTTGGAGTTAATTAGTTAGAGTTAATCGATTTGAGTTAAAACGAACTAGAGTTAATCAAATATAGTTATTTGAGACAGAGTTAGTCAAACATAGTATTCAGGGTAAGTTGCCATCTTGTACGACTGCTAGCGTAATTCGCAGGGCTGTAAATAGCCTACGGCGGTCGGATGTTTCCTGAGGGAGTCAGGCGTAACCATTGTGATCGCTGCGATCTAGAGTCAAGCGAATGGAGTTTAATCGAATATTAGTTATTCGATAGGAGTTAATCGAGTTGATCGAGTTGAGAAATAAGTTAAGTTAAATAAGTTGAGTTGATCGGGTGGTTCGACCAAGTTAGTCGAGCCTAGTTAATCGAATCGAATTGGTCGAACCAAGTAAGTTGAGTTAAGTTAGTCAAGTTAGTCGAGCCTAGTTAATCGAATCGAATTGGTCGAACAAAGTAAGTCGAGTTAGTCGAGTCAAGTTAAGTTAGTCGAGTTAAGTTCGTCGAGTTAAATAAATCGATGTTAGTTTCATCGGAAGGAGTTTTCGATGTTAGTTTCATCGAAGGGAGTTATCGATGTTAGTTTCATCGAAAGGAGTTATCGATGTTAGTTTCATCGAAGGGAGTTATCGATTATAGTTTAATCGAAGTGAGGTTTTCCAAAGATGAGATATTTGAAAAGGAAAAGTTATCGAATATTAGTTGATCGAAGTGAGATTTATCGAACAAGAGTTATTCGAAAAGAGATTTTCGAATATAGTTTATTCGAAAGTAAGATTTTCAAATATGAGATATTTGAAAAGGAAGAAGTTAATCGAATATAGGTTATTCTAGGAAGAAGTTAATCGAATATAGGTTATTCGAAGAAGAGTTAATCAAATAGAGATTTCTCGAAGAGAGTTAATCGGCAAATTCGATTATATCGAATTCGGGAAAGTACTTATACTTTCCAGTGTCTAAATAGAGATTTATTTATTTTTAAATAAATAAGTGTTAGGTTAATTATTCACTAATAAGAATAGAAGTTAAAATTAAAGTTAGATAATTCGAAAGTAGGGATTATAACGTTATCGTTATAACCAATATTTTAAATATAGAAGTGGATTAGTAAAATTGAATCCGAGAAAGGCGTAAAGAAGTTGTTAAAGATTTAAAAGATAAACTTTGACCATTTCGAAGTTATAACGTTGTTCAGTTAAGGTCTGAGAGGTAATTATACCCCAACTTGAGTGACTTCCTTCTTAACTAAGAAATGGTAAGGTTTGATCGTAAAGGAGTTTTGGAAATGTTTTCCAAACGAGAATCAGAAATGTTTTCTGGTAAAAGAAAAGAGAATTTAGAATATAGGGAAATAGGAGATAAGTAAATAAATGAACTAATGGGATTTATGTCAAATGATGTTTGTTCGATATAATTTCCATTTGGAAATAATATCGTTGTTTGCACACTTGTTTTTCTTTGATAGTTAACTCACCGACTATCGAAGTTTTGACCATTTTAACGTTGTTAATATGGAGAGACCGGTTGGATTATTATCCATAGAACCACTCTGTATTGGCATAAGCGTCGCGAATCATATATGTCAAAGATAATTGAAGACGGAGTAAAATGCAAGGGCTATGCTGTTTACAGAATAGTGCCTTCGGTTTGTCTAGTCCCAGGACAACTTGTATGGACGAAGGTCTGACAGAGTATATCCAATGGATCGCGTAAGTTGATCTATTCAAACGTATTCACGTTGGTGGCGGAGGAATTCGTTTCTCTTAGCTGTATACCCGTGTTATTTTTGGATAAGTCAATTTGTGATTTGGCGGGTATGACGATGTGACATTTCTAAGTGAATGAAGATGGATGTCTGACATAGTATTTCCAGACGGTCACGTACATTGATTTCTTCAACTATACCAAGAGTGGAAGCGGAGAAGGAAACTTCTTTTAGCTGACACGTAATGTATGGTTGTAGACGTCAATTAGTGATTCTGATGGATCTGACAATGTGGCATTCGAAGTGAATCTGATGTGATGATAAAGCGTAGTTTCTAGCCTCATCAACCGGTAAATGACAGAAATCGGGCAGGCAGCATGGCTAAGTCGGTCGCACCGAAGTAGGGTGTATAATCACCTATCTAGTGAATATTCATTTGCTTCTTTTAATCTATCAATGCTGTCCCATATATATACGGGAACGGTTGCTGATCCCAACCGTTGGTGATGTACATTCGATACACTCAAGCGAAATGAGTGGTCGGTCATGTGTGGCTGAGTTGCAAGATGTTCTTGTTGAACTCCAGTGTATCGTTCCTAGAGTACACTGATCGGAAGGTGATTCCATACCTTGTCATATTTGGAAATCCATTATCCAATACGTGCTTGCGATTTTGATTGTATACTATATATGTAGAACGTGAGATGAAAGCGTTTCTGCTAGTTGATATCTATTTGTACACAGACATTATTATAATATCAAAAGGTTTTTGATATAAAGAGATTTTGGATTCTCATAAGGGAAAAACCCGTTCCGTTCTGCGGCGTGGTCTTATGAGATATCGTTTACTTGTTCATATACCTGTTTAAACTGTTTTACTCATACCAGTCCCATGACTGACCCGGAGTTATTTGTTGTTTTCCCTAAAACTCTTAGGTGCCTAAATTTGTACGGGCAGTCAAGTAGTCGGGTTTTACAGATATACTGGAAGAGCTTGGAGCGGGAGGCTTCAAGATCATATAGCTATAGTTATTTCCGCTGTGTTGTAAGTGCTATACTCTGATAAGTGCTATTGTATACATAACTGTTATATTTCAAAGTTATGTTATCTATTATATGTTATTCGTTCCGCTGTGAGGTTCGTGTTACTCTGATGTTGTGTTCTTCTTCTTCTTCTATTCTAAGTTTCTATCTTATCCTTCCTCACCCTCTGTCTTCTTTCTATTAGTTTCTTGAATTTCCAGTGCGATTTGGGTTGGACTTGTGTTATTTAGTCAGCTCAAATTCCCCCGGATTTTCGGGTCACTACAGTTGGTATCAGAGCTTAAGTTAAAAATTACTTGGCTCTGTGGCGTGATTCAGTAGAGATGGGATTAGTAATATCCTAGACTGAGTTTGAGTGTATATATACGAGTGAACGTATTTGTTAGTTAATATAAAATGATTTTATATTGTGGAGTTTTATTGGTTGAGTTGTTTGTGAATTCTGGTCGATCAGTTTGATCCACTGTATCGATAGGGTTACTAAACACTCGAATACGATGAACCGTCATGGTATGTTTTGAAAGAGGGTAAATGGAATAATTTTATCCGAATATATTTGATATAGTATATTGGTTGTGTTGGTTGTTATTATAATCGAGTAAGATTATAAAAAGGTAAAATGATTATAAATGACTAATCAGAATTCATATAAGTAAAGTATATGAAATAAAATAAAGAAAAATCTGAATTTAAATCAGATTGGAATTAAAATAAGGAAATTTTAAGTTCCTGGGAGATTTTGAAAACGTTTTTCAAACTGAAGGTGATATAGTATTGAACTCACTTCGATAGCTGGAAAATAGATCCTGATGATGAATCGCGACATCATCAGTGTTCATTTTCGAGTTCTAAGTGACAGACTACTACCAAAGGTTTTGTTTTTGAATTGTTTTGAGAAAACAAGTTGTTTAGAAATTCAAAGGTTTTGAATTGGCATTGTAATTTCAAATTGATTTGAAATAGACCCAGGAAATTAAGTTTCGGAATTTAATTTTAACTTATGAAGTTAAATAGAATGAGATGGTAAAAATAAATTGAAATATTAACTTGAACTGAGTTAAATAGAATTGAATTGGATTAGAGAATAATCTGTTATGGAATTGGGTTGATGAGTTAAGGATTTGAAATTTGATATTCGGGTTCGAATGAAATTCGATTTGGTTTTGAGGATATGAACTGATTGGAATTTGATGGAAATAACACTGGTATATGCTGAGTTGATAGCACATGGAAGTGATAGAGTTGATATTCCCAACAAAAAGGTACCAGTTTATATTATATATGGATATGAGATTTACGAGCCGAATTGGCAAGCCGCTTGGCTGTTTGATTTCTTTTGGGTTAAAGAAGGCCCATAGAGGCGAGTTGGAGTTTGAGATATTGACCAGTACAAAGGAGGTGCTGGCAAAAATTTTCGAAAAGTTAAGGTGTTAGAAAATTTTCAGAATTTTTGAAAATTTAGTTAGTCGGAATAAATTTATATTTTAGTCGATATTAATTGGTTCAGTTGAAACCGGAGACAAGAGGTAAACAGATAAATTTTTACCCAGACGATAGGGTCGTCCCCTAGCTTAGCAATTTCGAGGACGAAATTTTATTAAGGGGGGAAGATTGTAGTGACCCGCATTTTTAGCTGTTGAATAATTTATTTATTTAATTATTAAATATCGATTTATCGATATCGAGAACGTGAATTAAATAATATTGAATATTTAATAAATAATTATAATATAATAATATATTATAATGTCGAAATAGTCAGAAATAGTGGAATTGACAATATTGTGTAAACTGGACAGTTGAAAATATATATAATTCAGTTATATTGAATTATATTGACGAATATATTTATATAAGCCAATTGAATTTATAATTTATAATATAATTAAATTAGAGCTCGAAATGGCGCTGCAGTTCGCTATTTGGCGATTCGAACTTCAACTGAATGTACAGGATTCATTTTAAGCCGGATTTCTGTGAAACAAGAAACGTGTGAAGCTGGTGGAGTATATCTTTCTAGTGGAAGAGAAAAATCGGGATTTCGTTGGGTAGATTTTGATGTACGTCCAAATCAAATTTCAGAAAAGTCGCTGTGGAATTCCTTTATAATTCGTAACGCTTTATTTACGTTATAAATGGATTTTTCAATATAAATTGGATATCGATTCAACCCGGACTTGGAATACCAAGTATATAATTTTTCTGAAGCTGTGTGGTATTCCACGGTGAATATATACGACAATATAAATTTATTTATATTTAATTTAATTTTATTTAAATATATTTATATATTTAAATGGGTCATTTAGAGCGTTAAAAATAGCCGGTTTTGCAAACGAAGTCAGAATTCGACGAAACCAGTTTTGTTGGATCCGCAATATCAAATAGTTGTTAGATTTCCAGTTTCGTGATTTTTGGGTGTCGTATGTGATGATACTGATTTTTAGAAGACGGTTCCAGGTAGCGATGCAAAATAAATCAAGTAAAATAATAATTTAATTAATCCTATATATACCCCACCTTAAAGATCCAAAACCGAAACCATCCATTTCATTTCCTCGATACCAGATACAAGCCGCGGTATCTCCATCCTTCCAAACGCAAGAAGAAATGCTTCAAAAATCAAGAATAAATCAAATACAAGTCTAAAAATCCTCATATAAATATAGTTGGAATCAACATCGAAAGAGCTTCGCGTCGATGGTCATTTTGCTGAGTACGACATCAATTTCCGGTTGCTGAAATTAGGGCAGCGGCTCCTCAGGCGACTAGGGTTCGACCTGGTTGTCTCTAGGAGGTTTTATTTTGGAATTCGAGTTCAGATCCGAACCCAGGTGGTCGAATGGAAGGGGTTTGAAATGATTGGTGGGTTTCCGCGACAAGTTGTGTCGATGTTTTTTTTCACGATGTCAGGTAGTTGCTGGAGAACGCAATTTGAAGGAGACCGCCGGGTAGGAGATGAGGGTGTTGGGTAGGTTGTTTTCGGGTTGAGGAGTCATTGGGTGTGTCTGGTCTTGGATTTCGTAAGAGGAGAAAGGAGATGCGAAGGGGTAAGAGTCGGAGATGGAGGGGTCAAGACTGACGTGAGAATGGCCATTTGAGGAAGCGGTTTCGGTAGTTCGTGTTTTGGGAAGAAAGTAATTTCGGTATGGGCTGGGTGGAGAGTAGTTGGGCCATGAACGTGAGAGGGGGTGAGGCCCAAAATATTGATTTATATTAAGTGGTTTTAATTTAAATGTGTATACGAACTTCTAAAACACATATCTTTGTCATACATTATCAGAATTCAGAACGGTTTGTCGCGTTGGGTTCGTATGGACGAGAGCTTCACAATGAAGCTGACTGGAAGTCCATCGGAGCTCGTTACAATTTATGGCGAAATAAATTGTCCGTCTCAAACATCGAACGCAAACCGATTTTTCGGTTAACGCGCAAATGTGAGTAAATCTCACTAACTCTGTTCAGTTTATATTTGTATAAACTGTACTTTATTTTTAATGATTGATTGTTGTGTATTGATTGTTAAATTGGACTGTTAAATAGATTTGATTGAAAATGTAGATATAGTTATATATAGAAAACCGTCAATCAAATATGGATTCTGATTATCAGTATATTTCATGTTGGGATGAAATTGATGTTATCTATATTGTCTAACATCTGTGATGCAGGGAAACAGGTTGGAGGAATCCGACTGGATTCCTCAACAGTTATTTTATTGTTTTTCATATATTTTGATATATGATGTGAATTATAACCTGTTGTTGATTGTGTGTGTATGGACGATATTGAACATCGTGATTTGATATGATTGAATACCATGACATACCGGAATATGGATAAAGGAGATTTTTCAAAGTGATATTGATAAATAGAATATTTATAAAGTGGAATATTTATAAATAAGGAATATTTATAAATTGGGATATTTATAAATAGGAGATATTTGAAAAGGAAATAATTTCAAACCATTTTCTTTTTGAATGGAAAGGCCTGTGTGGCGAGTTTGGGGATTTTCCCGATGCTCCCGATACAAAGGGGGTTATGGCGAATTTTCCCGGGAATTTAAGGAGTTAGAATATTTCAAGAATAAATTTGAAAAGGGAATATTTGTAAACCATTTACAAATAGAACTGGAAAGGAAACATTATAAAAAGGGAAATCATTTTTAAAGGGTAGAACCGTTATTTAAAAGTAAATCTTTTCAAATGAATAAAACGTTGTTAAAAAGGAAATCTTTATAAAGTGAATAAAGTTAATCGAATATAGACGTTCGAAAGAAGTTAATCGAATATGGTATTCGAAGTTAGTTAATCGAATATGGTATTCGAAGAAGTTAATCGAATATAGACATTCGAAAGAAGTTAATCGAATATGGTATTCGAAGTTAGTTAATCGAATATGGTATTCGAAGTTAGTTAATCGAATATGGTATTCGAAGAAGTTAATCGAATATAGACATTCGAAAGAAGTTAATCGAATATGGTATTCGAAGTTAGTTAATCGAATATGGTATTCGAAGTTAGTTAATCGAATATGGTATTCGAAGTTAGTTAATCGAATATGTTATTCGAAAGGGGTTAGTCGAGTCGAGTTAGTCAAATAGAGTTAATCAGTTAGAGTTAATCAGTTGGAGTTAACCAGTTAGAGTAATCAGTTAGAATTAATCGGTTAGAGTAATCAGTTAGAATTAATCAGTTAGAGTTAACCAGTTGGAGTTAATTAGTTAGAGTTAATCGATTTGAGTTAAAACGAACTAGAGTTAATCAAATATAGTTATTTGAGACAGAGTTAGTCAAACATAGTATTCAGGGTAAGTTGCCATCTTGTACGACTGCTAGCGTAATTCGCAGGGCTGTAAATAGCCTACGGCGGTCGGATGTTTCCTGAGGGAGTCAGGCGTAACCATTGTGATCGCTGCGATCTAGAGTCAAGCGAATGGAGTTTAATCGAATATTAGTTATTCGATAGGAGTTAATCGAGTTGATCGAGTTGAGAAATAAGTTAAGTTAAATAAGTTGAGTTGATCGGGTGGTTCGACCAAGTTAGTCGAGCCTAGTTAATCGAATCGAATTGGTCGAACCAAGTAAGTTGAGTTAAGTTAGTCAAGTTAGTCGAGCCTAGTTAATCGAATCGAATTGGTCGAACCAAGTAAGTCGAGTTAGTCGAGTCAAGTTAAGTTAGTCGAGTTAAGTTCGTCGAGTTAAATAAATCGATGTTAGTTTCATCGGAAGGAGTTTTCGATGTTAGTTTCATCGAAGGGAGTTATCGATGTTAGTTTCATCGAAAGGAGTTATCGATGTTAGTTTCATCGAAGGGAGTTATCGATTATAGTTTAATCGAAGTGAGGTTTTCCAAAGATGAGATATTTGAAAAGGAAAAGTTATCGAATATTAGTTGATCGAAGTGAGATTTATCGAACAAGAGTTATTCGAAAAGAGATTTTCGAATATAGTTTATTCGAAAGTAAGATTTTCAAATATGAGATATTTGAAAAGGAAGAAGTTAATCGAATATAGGTTATTCGAGGAAGAAGTTAATCGAATATAGGTTATTCGAAGAAGAGTTAATCAAATAGAGATTTCTCGAAGAGAGTTAATCGGCAAATTCGATTATATCGAATTCGGGAAAGTACTTATACTTTCCAGTGTCTAAATAGAGATTTATTTATTTTTAAATAAATAAGTGTTAGGTTAATTATTCACTAATAAGAATAGAAGTTAAAATTAAAGTTAGATAATTCGAAAGTAGGGATTATAACGTTATCGTTATAACCAATATTTTAAATATAGAAGTGGATTAGTAAAATTGAATCCGAGAAAGGCGTAAAGAAGTTGTTAAAGATTTAAAAGATAAACTTTGACCATTTCGAAGTTATAACGTTGTTCAGTTAAGGTCTGAGAGGTAATTATACCCCAACTTGAGTGACTTCCTTCTTAACTAAGAAATGGTAAGGTTTGATCGTAAAGGAGTTTTGGAAATGTTTTCCAAACGAGAATCAGAAATGTTTTTTGGTAAAAGAAAAGAGAATTTAGAATATAGGGAAATAGGAGATAAGTAAATAAATGAACTAATGGGATTTATGTCAAATGATGTTTGTTCGATATAATTTCCATTTGGAAATAATATCGTTGTTTGCACACTTGTTTTTCTTTGATAGTTAACTCACCGACTATCGAAGTTTTGACCATTTTAACGTTGTTAATATGGAGAGACCGGTTGGATTATTATCCATAGAACCACTCTGTATTGGCATAAGCGTCGCGAATCATATATGTCAAAGATAATTGAAGACGGAGTAAAATGCAAGGGCTATGCTGTTTACAGAATAGTGCCTTCGGTTTGTCCAGTCCCAGGACAACTTGTATGGACGAAGGTCTGACAGAGTATATCCAATGGATCGCGTAAGTTGATCTGTTCAAACGTATTCACGTTGGTGGCGGAGGAATTCGTTTCTCTTAGCTGTATACCCGTGTTATTTTTGGATAAGTCAATTTGTGATTTGGCGGGTATGACGATGTGACATTTCTAAGTGAATGAAGATGGATGTCTGACATAGTATTTCCAGACGGTCACGTACATTGATTTCTTCAACTATACCAAGAGTGGAAGCGGAGAAGGAAACTTCTTTTAGCTGACACGTAATGTATGGTTGTAGACGTCAATTAGTGATTCTGATGGATCTGACAATGTGGCATTCGAAGTGAATCTGATGTGATGATAAAGCGTAGTTTCTAGCCTCATCAACCGGTAAATGACAGAAATCGGGCAGGCAGCATGGCTAAGTCGGTCGCACCGAAGTAGGGTGTATAATCACCTATCTAGTGAATATTCATTTGCTTCTTTTAATCTATCAATGCTGTCCCATATATATACGGGAACGGTTGCTGATCCCAACCGTTGGTGATGTACATTCGATACACTCAAGCGAAATGAGTGGTCGGTCATGTGTGGCTGAGTTGCAAGATGTTCTTGTTGAACTCCAGTGTATCGTTCCTAGAGTACACTGATCGGAAGGTGATTCCATACCTTGTCATAGTTGGAAATCCATTATCCAATACGTGCTTGCGATTTTGATTGTATACTATATATGTAGAACGTGAGATGAAAGCGTTTCTGCTAGTTGATATCTATTTGTACACAGACATTATTATAATATCAAAAGGTTTTTGATATAAAGAGATTTTGGATTCTCATAAGGGAAAAACCCGTTCCGTTCTGCGGCGTGGGCTTATGAGATATCGTTTACTTGTTCATATACCTGTTTAAACTGTTTTACTCATACCAGTCCCATGACTGACCCGGAGTTATTTGTTGTTTTCCCTAAAACTCTTGGGTGCCTAAATTTGTACGGGCAGTCAAGTAGTCGGGTTTTACAGATATACTGGAAGAGCTTGGAGCGGGAGGCTTCAAGATCATATAGCTATAGTTATTTCCGCTGTGTTATAAGTGTTGTACTCTGATAAGTGCTATTGTATACATAACTGTTATATTTCAAAGTTATGTTATCTATTATATGTTATTCGTTCCGCTGTGAGGTTCGTGTTACTCTGATGTTGTGTTCTTCTTCTTCTTCTATTCTAAGTTTCTATCTTATCCTTCCTCACCCTCTGTCTTCTTTCTATTAGTTTCTTGAATTTCCAGTGCGATTTGGGTTGGACTTGTGTTATTTAGTCAGCTCAAATTCCCCCGGATTTTCGGGTCACTACAATAGTTTTAGAAGGTTTTCTAAAAACTTTTGCCCAGTCTGGTAACCTTCTGCTTTGATACCAAGTGTAATACCCGACCTCCGCTAGGGTCACTCACAAAGGGAATGCACTAGTTTTGGAGGAGCATTATCGAGGTAAACAAACATAGAAATATTACAAGACAGAACATAAATAAAACAGCGGAAGAATCAAAAGCTAAATTTCATTACTTTCAAAAAGAGTCAAAGCCTTCTACATCCAAAGTACCAACTATCATTTTCCATTATAACAAGTTCTGCCTTGAATAAATAAAGAAGCATAAAACTTAAAACAACAAAAGTAGCTTAATTCCCCAAAGGTAGCAGAAATGCAGCCATAGCATAGCTCATGATCAAACCGTACATGAGCTAAACTGAAAGCAAGCGAAATCCAAGCTAAGTGCTAGAGTTTCCTCCCTGAGAACCTGGGGGGGAGGGCGGAGAACGAAAGAAAAAGAGGCGAAAGGAAACGGGTCAGTCATAAAGACTGGTAAGTCCTAGTGACTTTCAGCATAAAAACAGGTAAAGGTAACATGACATGTATAAACTGAAAGTAAACATAAGGGTGATGACAAGATGGGCAAGATAGACTAAGATAACATGATAAATCAAGTATAAATCATGTATAGCATCGCATGTCCAAGATTCGCTGCACCAACTGTACTAGAATCCCAAACCCATGTCATATATTAACCATGAAATGATCGCTTGGCCCAATATCATGAAATGACCATTTCGGGGTCCTACGGAACGATCCATTAATCGGTCGGCTCCCTACAAGTTCTAGCTCGTCGTGTGTCTATGTCATACGGCTCAATCACGAATGTAGTTACATGTGCTAGGTCCACCATAGGGTGTATCAAGCCTTAGAGTGCCAACCACCAACACGAATCAAGCATGCACAGTGTAAACCTATTGATGCCCAATGCCTGCTTTTTCAACTCCGGACTACGTGCATGACCATAGTCCGCCTGAACCTACACTGGCGCACTAACTCAGCCGTCGTTTTGGTCGCTTATAATCAGCCCAGTAATCGTGCTCCACCCTGCCTAGTTCCAGGGTACCATGATCGTCTAAGTGGGTTACTGCTGAAATGGACCGCGTAACTAGGTTTTCCGTCCAACAGGTTAAGTGTTGTCATTTAAATTCGTGACTTAAGCCTTATTAGTCTAGCATGTTAGGTTGGTTAATTGTTGTTTCTCAATTTCATGACTTAACCCCACTAATCCTGTATCAAGTTGGTTAAGTGTTGTCTTTCATGTTCATGACTTAACCCTATCATGTGGCATTAATTCATTAATGCACCCCAACCTCTCACATCAGACCTGTTATTGTCGTCACTGGATATGCCGGGCGGTTTCGGGCATGCAACACCACATGTCCATTAATGTCACTCACAAAGGGAATGCATTAACTTCTATGGAGCATTTTAAGTGAGTATAGAACAGAAACTTAACAACAAGACAGATATAAACAGTACTTGAAAAATTAAAAAATTTATTTCATTGCAGCAGAAAATACATATGTTTGATTACATCATCAAAACCAGAGCCAAGTACTTAATATCCATCTTGACTAAATCAATGTACATAAATTGAAAGACAAAATCCCCAATACAAAATAGCCATAAATAAAAGAGAGGCTGAACTTTACTTCAGCGATCCAAGCAATCTTCTAAAAGCAAGAAGCACAGTTGTCCAAAATCAAGCTCCGCTGGTGCTAGTTCCAACCTAGGCACCTGAGGGGATGGGGGAAGGAAGAAAAGAGGAGGAAACAAAGGGGGTCAGACATAAAGTCTGGCGAGTGCGATAGCTTTAATAATATAATTAACAAAGTAACTAGGCTAAGGCATAAGTTGGAAAATCAGGAAATGACCATGAACCATTGAGTATGGCAGAGTAAACAAGGAAACAAGATGAACAACGATATCGCTAAAGCGCACCTAAACCACTATAAGATAATTACTAAACAACACCAACACTGTAAGATGATTGCTATACTACACCACCACTAGTCACCCTAAGGTTGATCCCGCCTACAGAATTAATAATGATAATGGTAGTTTCGTGCACACCTAGCTGCCTTCATAGGTGCCGCCTGCCCCTATCTCCACTAGGTGTACCCACTACCCCCAAGCGATCGGCTCCCTAACTCGTAGATACCCGTGCTGGCCCCACTGTGGGGGTGTATCACTCCCCAAAGTGGCAACCCGATACAACCAACAATGCACGGCTTATACCTACACGATGCAACAACGTCTTACCTACTAGCCCGGGCCCACACACGCATATGAACCTGTTGGACTTGCGTTGCCACCGCTAACCCGTTTTGGCCTCTTACAGTCAAGCCCAATATGCGTGTCCCGTCCTCGACTTGGGTCGAGTCCACAAAGATACGTATGGGTTACTGGTTGAAATGGGCCCCCATTACTTGACACAAGCTATCCCCCTAAGCTTGGTCACCTCTAGTACATCCCACTTAACCCACTTCTTATTCATGTTTCAATTACATGTTTCAATTTTGGTTAAGTGTTTCTAATCGTATTTCAAAATGCCACCCAAGGCACCCACTAGATTCCACATGCCACCCAAGGCACCCACTTAACCCCGCTTGTCCCCCTCATGTCCCACTACATGTTTATCTGGTTAAGTGTTTCTTAATTCATTAAGACTGTAACCTCATAAAGACCTCTCACATTAGACTGGCATTTGTGGCAGCTGGATTTGCCGGGCGGGTCCGGGCAGTCTTACACCACAAAAGAGCCTAACCTCGTGTCTTTACAATTGTTATATTTAATTTATGCCTAAGACCTCTCACATTAGACTGGCATTTGTAGCAGTTGGATTTGCCGGGTGGGTCCGAGCAGTCTTACACCACAAAAGAGCCTAACCTGTGTCTTAGACGATTAATTACTCCTAATTAATCATTCCCCATTTTGAATTACTTTCCCTATTCAAATTATCAATCAATTCCAAATTTAACAATGTCCATAATTGACTCAATTATGTCTATTCATTTATGGTATGTAAAATCATACCAATTTCCATCACAAATTTATTTTATGCCTTTTAAGGCATTTATGCCAAATTAAATCTTTCTAATATTATCCCCTTTACCCCACATTGTACGTTTGTTCGTTTAACGTAAAATATACGTTATACTCGAATAGTCTAACTCATGGGATAAAGAGAATACTTCACAATAGACACATAATTAAAACATAGACCTAAACATAGGGGTGAACTTGCATGTGTGAATGATGTTCTACATGTAAAACTTGCATAGGCCAAAGTTACAACTTGCATAAACAACATATGTCATGGATCCAAATCTAAAGGTGTGAACTTGTTGAGATAATGGTCACAAACTTGCATAAATCATGTGTGTCATAGATCTACATCTAAAGGTGTAAACTTGCATAGGCAATAACCCTAAACTTGCATAACATGATTCATATCCCAAACTCATATATTTATATAAACTTGCATATGTGATTTATGCATCATAACAATGGTGTAAACTTGCATCTAACATGTAAATCATCATGTCGAATTTATCATATAACTCACACATTTCATAGCCTAACTTTAGATCTAAAATTGATGTCACGAAACATGTAAGGTTATACTAACTTGCCTATGATTCTTGTCTAAATCAATATCTAAACTTGCATACATACTTGTGATCTATCATATGAATCAACATAACCAAACTAGCATATGAACAACATGATGATTTAATTATACATAAGCCAATCATAGAATTACAACATAGGTGATAGTATTATAACTTTACATTATAAATGATAACATCACATCATAATGTCATAAAGATTTCAACACAATTCTACAACATAATTACAACATGCGGTCAATAATTCACATCACATCCATACAATCCGCATCATAACTTAATCCAATTAAATTGCTAATTATTTTATTAAAATTATCGAACTCACAACTCAAAGGCAGTCTTGAGTTCTGAATTTTGAGTTCTGAAGTTGTATTAGCTTTCCTTTGAAGAAGATTCATTGTTAGGGTTGAATAGAACTGATTTGATTTGCTGTTCTTCCTCTCTAATTGGTGGCAGCTACTCTAGGTTACAACACGACAGCATGACGGCTATAGTTTCAATTTTAATTCTGATTTAGGGTTTGAGTCTACCCATGTTTATATAGAATTTTAATTTAATAAATGTCGTCGGATGATCTTCGGGTTAATAAAAACCATTCAGTCGGGATAGGGTGACACCTCAGCCCTAATGACTCAACAAAGAGTCAGAAAGGACTCAGCAACATGGGTCAGACTGAACCAGAAAGCTATGCAGGCCTGCTGCCTCGGCCTGGGCGCATTTGGCAGGTGCGCCAGTGCTACTTTGTACTGGCGCACTTCCTAAGTGTGCCAGTGCAAATATATATATATATATATATATATATTTCTTGTTTTGCCACCAAACTTTGTTCGTCCATAACTCCTTCATTCGGTACTCGTTTCCCGTAAACTCGGACGCTATTTCAACCAGAATTCCAAGACGAACACAATGGCGCAACCCCATTCCCTTAATTCTCACGTTTGAGATTAGTTATTCTTTATTTTAGTTAATTCGATTATTCAAAAATCCAGGGTGTTACATTCTCCCCTCCTTAAAGGATTTCGCCCCCGAAATCTCCAAGTTAAGGAGAACGCATCTACCATCCAAACAACCATCTACTCAACCATCAAACATGGGCATCCATTGTCCTTATAAAATTTCTAATGTTGTATGCACATATGTAAGAAGTGTGTGTATATGTTCCTTATCTAATGCAAAATCAGGCGGTCTACTGTTTCAGTTGACCTCCTTAATGCAAACCATGATAGTGCCATGCGTCCATTATGTATGCGAAAGAACCTTATCGATACATATTATTTCTACATGTGTGCACAACCATTCACCAAAATCCAACATCCATATGATGGTACAACCATTATTCATCCATTACTTAAATATGTGCACACATTTATATGCAATATGCAGTATGAAGTGACTGAGCCGATCTAGTGCCTACAGTGTGTGTATATGCATCCACGAGTAACCACTAGCAAACACTTGCATCCACATGCATCCATCATACATAACATGTCTCAAACACATGTTTCAACCATAGGATTACCCTATCTAAAGGTCAAAGATACTAACGAGAGGACATACTAAAGATAAGATAAGTACAAGCTAAGCGATAAAGGAGAAATTAAAAGACATACCCTCGAAAAGAAAAGGGTACAATGAACGCATCTTCTCTTCCGTCTCCCAAGTAGCGTTGCTCTCATCGTCTCCCCTTTGCACTTTGACTAGCTTGACCTCTCGATTCCTCAACTTCTTAATCTCCGACCCAAGAATGCACGTAGGAGCTCGTCGAATCGTCGTATCGCGCTCTATCTCCACCTCTCTATGTAAGCTCGGCTCTACAACTTCCGCGGTCTCGTGCAAGCACTTCCTCAAATGTGATACATGGAATACATCGTATACGCCACTAAGTCTCTCAGGCAACTCCACTCTATACACCATTTGCCCAATCCTCTCCTTAATAGGAAACGACCCTACGAACCTTGGTGCTAACTTCCAAACGGACCCAAAGCGAATGACGTTTCGTAATGGAGACACCTTAACAAAGACCATGTCCTCAATATCAAACTCAAGATCTGTCCTCCTCTTGTCAGCATAAGATTTCTGCCTATCTTGCGCCGTCTTCATCCTCCTTCGAATCAAATCGATCTTTTCCGAAGTCTCTCTAATCATATCGGGTCCAAGCAAGACCTTGTCTGTAGACTCCCACCAACATGTAGGCGAACGACACAGCCGTCCATAAAGAGGCTCAAACAGTGCCATGCCAATGCTAGATTGAAAGCTGATATTATATGCGAACTCACCAACGGAAGATGTTCCTCCCATGTACCTCCGAAATCTAAGACACACAACCTCAATAAGTCCTCTAGAATATGATTCACCCTCTTGGTATGGCCGTCCCTCTGAGGATGATATGCGGTGCTCAAACATAACTGAGTCCCTACCGCCTCTTGCAAGCTCTTCCAAAACTCGCTAGTGAAGATAGGATCGCGGTCGCTCACTATGCTAGAAGGAACACCGTGCAAACAAACTATTTCTCGAATGTATACGGAGGCTAACCATGGAGCAATCCTCTTACTCTTTACGGGAATGAAATGGGAGCTCTTAGTAAGTCTGTCTACCACGACCCAAATCCCCGTATTCCCTTTCCTCGATCTTGGTAATCCGTCAACAAAGTCCATCGAAACACTTTCCCACTTCCATTGTGGGACCTCCAATGGGTGAAGCAATCCACCGGGCTTCTTTTGCTCTGCTTTTACTTGTTGGCACACTAAGCATCTAGCAACAAACTCTGCCACGTCCTTTTTCATACCGGCCCAAAAGTAAACTCGTCTCATGTCCACGTACATCTTGTCCCCGCCGGGATGGATGGTCATCTTCGAACGATGTGCATCATCAAGAATGGTCTTCCTCAAGTTCTCGTCCTGTGGTACACAAAGTCTACCGTCCCTATGTAACCAACCCTTATCATCTAAGGTATACCTATGGAGATGGCTCGATGACTCCCCTCTTTTGAGCTTTTCTACTAACTCAACCAATTGTGGGTCATCTCGCTGTGCCTCGCCAATCCATCCCAAAATCATATGTCTGACCTCTAAGGATGCTAGAAAACCGGGTACAAAGTCAACAGAAGGTTTAAAGTCAAACGTAGAGATGAACTCTAAGCTTCGCCGCTCAACAAACAACGGACTCAAGGACAACCTTTTTCTACTTAAGGCGTCTGCCACCACGTTATCCTTGCTGGGGGTATATGCTATCTCAAAATCGTAGGACGTTAAGAATTCCATCCACCTCTGCTGCCTTATGTTCAAGTCCTTCTGAGAGAACAAGTATTTTAGCGATTTGTGGTCAGTGAACAATTCGAATTTCTCACCAAGAAGATAATGACGCCAAGACTTAAGAGCGAAAACAATAGCGGCCAACTCTAGGTCATGTGTAGGGTAATTTCTCTCATGCACTCTCAACTGCCTTTCACCATAGGCTATTACCCTTCCCTCTTGCATTAAGGCTGCGCCTAGTCCTATCCCACAAGCATCAGTATAAACGGTAAATGGCTTACTCCCATCTGGCAACACTAAGACTGGGGTTGTGGTCAAAGCTCTCTTTAAACGTTGGAACGCATCATCACAATCTACGTCCCACATGAAAACTAAGTTCTTATTCATCAAGCGTGTTAATGGAGCTGATATTTTTGCGAAGTCTTTGATGAACTTCCTATAGTAGTCAGCCAACCCTAAGAAACTACTCACCTCGGTAGCATTTTTAGGAACCTTCCAATCTTGGATGGCCACTATCTTCGTGGGATCCACAGCTATCCCTTCTTTAGAAACCACGTTCCCTAAGAATCACACTTCCTTCCTCCAAAAGTGACATTTAGAAAATTTAGCTTTAAGGCTATGCGCTCGAAGAGTCTCCAAAACTTCCCTAAGATGTAGGGCATTCTCTTCCTCGCTTTTAGAAAAATCAAGATGTCGTCCACAAACACTACCACGAATCTATTAAGGTACTCCCTAAACACCCTACTCATCAAGTCAACAAAGTATGCAGGGGCGTTTGTCAAACCGAAGGGCATCACAAGCCACTTAAAGAAACCGTCTGGAGTCCTAAAGGCATTCTTATCTATGCTATCCCCGTCCATTCTCAACTGATGGAAACCAGTGGATAAGTCCAACTGCGAAAACACTGAGGCGCCAACTAACTGATCGAAGAGATCGTCAATCATCGGCAGTGGGTGTCTATTCTTCTTAGTAAGCTTATTAAGTTCTCTATAGTCCACACAAAGTCTAAGTGACCCATCCGCCTTCGTGGCAAACACTACTGGAGCACCCCACTCCGATATACTACGTCTGATGAAACCCTTCTCAAGCAATTCTTTCACTTGCTTACTGAGTTCTCTTCTCTCACTTGGAGCCATGTGGCACACTGGTAATGCGACCGGCTTTGCATTATCTACAAGATATATTCGAAAGTCTATTTCACGTTTTGGGGGTAAACCCCTCACCTCGTCGAAGACATCTGCATATTCACGGACTATGGGAACAGAATGTAAATCATCATCGGATGCGTCAAGGGATTCTAGGTAGCTAAGCATTACTGGACCTCTAGGGTCACAAGAAATATCAAGGGTCTTTCCAAAATGAGTCAACAATCTAACTACCCTTCTTTTACAATCAAGGATGGCCCCATATCTAGTTAGCCAATCCATACCTAGAATTAAACCATAGCCCATGAAGCCAAGAACAAAAGCGTTGCACTCAAACTCAATGCCCAAGATAAACACTCTCAAATCCCGACAAATCATAGAAAGATGAGCCGAACCACCGATAGGATTTGAGACTACTGGATCAGTAACTAGACTAGTATCAAGGTGCAGTGTTTCAACTAATGATGTAGAAATAAACAAATGTGATGCGCCAGAATCGAATAAAGTACGGACAAGATGATCAAACAGAAAAACTAAACTTTCAACGGAAATTGCTTTACCTCGTTCTTGCAGCGGTGGGACCACGAGAGCTTGAACTTGTCCCCTTGCTTGCCCTGGTGCCATAAGAGCCTGTACCTGTCCTCCCGAGGTAGACCCTGCCCCCTGCCCTTTCTTTGGGCAGTCCTTAATAAGATGTCCCGCCTCGCAACAGTGGAAACAACCAGTCTTCTTTTTCTTCCTACAATCTTTGCTTAGATGGCCGGGTGTCCCACAGTTAAAGCATCTTTTCTTTCCCTTAGCATTGTTGCCTTTGCCACCTTTCTTATTCTGTTGTTGCTGTTGCAGCTTCTTTTGATCCCCTTTCTTCTCGGGTGCCTTATTATCATTGGCGCCCTTCTCCTCTTCATGCATGAGTGCCATGTCAACTAGTCTCTCGAAGGTAGCCCCCATGGGAATGTGGGTCATAAGTGACCCATGAAGCGGCTCGTTTAAACCCTTAACAAATCTTAGAGCCTTCTTTTCTGGAGTATTCACCAAGTCCAAGCCAAATCTTGCCAATTGGTTGAATTTGTTGACGTACCCTTTCACTGATAGATTCCCTTGCTTCAACGCCAAAAACCTTTCCATGTATATATTCTCTTCAGCCCGCGAGAGAAACTTCGCCTCAAACCTCTGCCTAAAATCTAGCCATGTATCGACTGGACGTCCCCCATTAGTGACCTCCCACCAAAACGAGGCCTCATCCTTCATTAGCCAGGCAGCTAGTTGGACTTTTCTTCTGTCATCCACTTCAAAGATTCTAAACAATTCTTCCACCTCCTTTAGCCAGTTACGAGCTTCAACAAACGTCTCCGTCCCGTGAAAAGGTTTTCCACCCATTGCTCTAAAGTCCTTACATATCTTAGCAAAAGTATCGAGACGAGGAGGAGGGGGAGGAGGAGGAGCATTTGCTGGACCTGCGATGGCGGCCCTAGCCTCGAGATATTGACGAAACCAACCGGGTACATGAACACCCTCTGGTATCTCAGATGCTTCAGACATGCTGAAACGAAAAAGGAAAGATTCAATATAAAAGAACCGAGGGAAAGATATATGGCTCTTGGGGTTATGCTTTCTAAAATAAGCTTTTCTCTTGAAAATACTTTCCTTAAAACGTACTTTTGAAGGTACTTCTTTATAAAAATTGTTTTGAGAAATAGTTTTTCAAAATTCATACCTGTTCTAGTAACCTTCAGCTCTGATACCATGTGTAACACCCCACGTCCATTAATGTCACTCACAAAGGGAATGCATTAACTTCTATGGAGCGTTTTAAGTGAGTATAGAACAGAAACTTAACAACAAGACAGATATAAACAGTACTTGAAAAATTAAAAAGTTTATTTTATTGCAGCGGAAAATACATATGTTTGATTACATCATCAAAACCAGAGCCAAGTGCATAATATCCATCTGGACTAAATCAAAGTACATAAATTGAAAGACATAATCCACAATACAAAATAGCCATAAATAAAAGAGAGGCTGAACTTTACTTCAGCGATCCAAGCAATCTTCTAAAAGCAAGAAGCACAGTTGTCCAAAATCAAGCTCCGCTGGTAGTTCCAACCTGAGCACTTGCGGGGGAGGGGGGAGGGAAGGAAGAAAAGAAGAGGAAACAAAGGGGGTCAGACATAAAGTCTGGCGAGTACGATAACTTTAACAATATAATTACCAAAGTAACTAGGCTAAGGCATAAGTTGGAAAATCAGGAAATGACCATGAACCATTGAGTATGGCAGAGTAAACAAGGAAACAAGATGAACAACGATATCGTTAAAGCGGACCTAAACCACTATAAGATAATTACTAAATTACACCAAAACTGTAAGATAATTGCTATATTGCACCACCACTAGTCACCCTAAGGTTGATCCCGCCTACAGACTTAATAATGATATTGATAGTTTCGTGCACCCTAAGCTGCCTTCATAGGTGCCTCCTGCCCCTATCTCCACTAGGTGTACCCACTACCCCCAAGCGATCGGCTCCCTAACTCGTAGATACCCGTGCTGACCCCATAGTGGGGTGTATCACTCCCCAAAGTGGCAACCCGATACAACCAACAATGCATGGCTTATACCTAAACAATGCAACAATGTCTTACCTACCAGCCCGGGCCCACACACGCATATGAACCCGTTGAACTTGCATTGCCACTGCTAACCCGTTTTGGCCTCTTACAGTCAAGCCCAGTATGCATGTCCCGTCCTCGACTTGGGTCGAGCCTACAAATATACGTATGGGTTACTGGTTGAAATGGGCCCCCATTACTTGACACAAGCTATCCACCTAAGCTTGGTCCCCTCTAGTACATCCCACTTCACCCACTTCTTATTCATGTTTCAATTAAATGTTTCAATTTTGGTTAAGTGTTTCTAATCGTATTTCCAAATGCCACCCAAGGCACCCACTAGATTCCACATGCCACCCAAGGCACCAACTTAACCCCTCTTAACCCCCTCATGTCCCACTACATGTTTATCTGGTTAAGTGTTTCTTAATTCATTAAGACCGTAACCTCATAAAGACCTCTCACATTAGACTGGCATTTGTGGCAGCTGGATTCGCCGGGCGGGTCCGGGCAGTCTTACACCACAAAAGAGCCTAACCTCGTGTCTTTACAATTGTTACATATTTAATTTATGCCTAAGACCTCTCACATTGGACGGGCATTTGTGGCAAATAGATTCGCCGGGCGGGTCCGGGCAGTCTTACACCACAAAAGAGCCTAACCTCGTGTCTTAGACGATTAATTACTTCTAATTAATCATTTCCCACTTTGAATTACTTTCCCTATTCAAATTATCAATCAATTCCAAATTTAACGATGTCCATAATTGACTCAATTATGTCCATCCATTTATGGTATGTAAAATCATACCAATTTTCATCACAAATTTATTTTATGCCTTTTAAGGCATTTATGCCAAATTAAATCTTTTTAATATTATCCCCTTTACCCCACGTTGTACGTTTGTTCGTTTAACGTAAAATATACGTTAGACTCGAATAGTCTAACTCATGGAATAAAGAGAAAACATCACAATATACACATAATTAAAACATAGATCTAAACATAGGGGTGAACTTGCATGTGTGAATGATGTTCTACATCAAAAACTTGCATAGGCCAAAGCTACAACTTGCATAAACAACATATGTCATGGATCCAAATCTAAAGGTGTGAACTTGTTGAGATAATGGTCAAAACTTGCATGAATCATGTATGTCATTGTTCTACATCTAAAGGTGTAAACTTGCATAGGAAATAACCCTAAACTTGCATAATATGATTCATATCCCAAACTCATATATTTATATAAACTTGCATATATGATTTATGCATCATAACAATGGTGTAAACTTGCATCTAACATGTAAATTATCATGTAGAATTTATCATATAACTCACACATGTCATAGCCTAACTTTAGATCTAAAATTGATGTCATGAAACATGTAAGGTTATACTAACTTGCCTATGATTCTTGTCTAAATCAATATCTAAACTTGCATACATACTTGTGATCTATCATATGAATCAACATAACCAAACTAGCATATGAACAACATGATGATTTGATTATACATAAGCCAATCATAGAATTACAACATATGTGATAATATTATAACTTTACATCATAAATGATAGCATCACAACATAATGTCAAAGAGATTTCAACACAATTCTACAACATAATTACAACATGCGGTCAATAATTCACATCACATCCATACAATTCGCATCATAACTTAAAATCCAATTAAATTGCTAATTATTTTATTAAAATTATCGAACTCACAACTCAAAGGCGGTCCTGCGTGTAACACCCCACTCCCGCTATGATCACTCACTAAGGGAATGCCATAGCATTGGTGGAGTATTTTAGTGAATATAGAACAGAAAAATTACAACAAGACAGATATAAATAGTACTTGAAATTTTAAAACATCATCTCATAACAGCGGAAGTAAAACATGTCTGGTTACATCATAAAACCACAATAAAGGTCAAGTACAATATCCATCAAAATAAAGAAGTACATAATCCCACTCTCATACAATAGCCAAACAAAAGAAAAGATAACTGGATAACTGGAGCTTTACATCTATCCAAGCTCCTAAAGACTGGAACAGCAATCCGATCAAGCTCCACTACTGCTAGGATCCACCGTAGGACCTGAGGGTTGGGAAAAAGATAAAAACAACAGGGTCAGACATAAGTCTGAGCGAGTCCTATAACTTTAACAATACAATCGTTAAAGTAACCAGAGAAGACATAAACTGATATACGGTAACATATAGGGATGAATGGCTACCCTAAGCAGTCAACTAAACGAAGATAAAGGATAAAGACGCATCTACCCTCCCTAAGGTAAATTACTAAACTGCACCACACCAGTCGTTCCTAACTTAAAGGTTGATCCCACCCAAGGACTTATAAAATTTACTAATTATTACCTGCGTACCCCTAGGTGACCAAGTAGGCGCCACGGGGCCCTACAATCCACTAGGTGTACACACTACTTCCCATTCGATCGGCTCCCTAACGTAGATACCCGTGCTGGCCCCACCGTGGGATGTATCATTCCCCAATGTGGCAACCTGATGGAACTAAAGGTGCACGGCTTATATCTACTCGATGCAACAACGGCTTACCTACCAGCCCGGGCCCACTCACGCATATGAAGCCCGTTGGACTTGCGTTGCCACCGCTAACCCGTTTGCCTCTTACAGTCAAGCCCAGTATGCGTGTCCCGTCCTCGACATGGGTCGAGCCCACAAAGATACGTATGGGTTACTGGTTGAAATGGGCCTCCACAAGCTACCCACCTAAGCTTGTCCCTTTTTCTAGTATATCCCACTTAACCCTTTAATCATGTTTTAATTACATGTTCCATTTTGGTTAAGTATTCTAATCGTATTTTCTATTGCCACCCAAGGCAACCACTAGATTTTCTCATGCCACCCGAGGCACCCACTTAACCCCTCATGTCCCTCTACATGCTAATATGGTTAAGTGTTTCTTAATTAATTAATTAAGAACGTAACCTTTGTAAAGACCTCTCACATTAGACTGTCTTTTATGACCGCTGGTTAAGCCGGTTGGGTCCGGGCAGCCTTATGTCATAACAGAGTCTAACCTCGTGTCTTTACATTAATTACGTATTTAGTTTGTGCCTAAGACCTCTCACATTGGGCTAACATTTGTAGCAACTGGTTAAGCCGGTTGGGTCCGGGCAGTTTTACGCTACAACTGAGTCCAACCTCGTGTCTTAGTCAATTAATTACACCTAATTAATCACCCTCATAATTTTATATTAATTATCCCTAATTAATCAAGTTTTCTTAACATGGGTAGACCTAACTTAATAGGTAAATTCCCATGGGGTAGACCTAACTCAATAGGTAAATTCCCAACACATAGTATGGGTACACCTAACCAAATAGGCAAATTCCCATACTATGTTTATTTATTTTGTGTTATGCATAATTATATTAATTTCACACAATCTTATTAACTTATGCATTTAATTACCCCATCGTTCCCACGTAATTTCGTTCATGATATAACACATATAAAAGGTGTCAACTTGCATATGAATGAACATGTTTCAAAGGTGCCATCTTGCATATTAACAAACACATAACTTGCATATGAACTTGCATAATATGTCACATAACTTGCATATAATATGTCACATAACTTACATATTCATTTTGCATAACAAACTTGCATATTAGCTTATAGACTTGCATAATGTGTCATCATGAACTTGCATATTAATAAACATGTAACTTGCATATTTACATACATGTAACTCGCATATTAACAAACATGTAACTTGCATATAAAGAAACATGTAACTTGCATATTTACATACATGTAACTTGCATATTAACAAACATGTAACTTGCATATTTACATACATGTAACTTGCATATTAACAAACATGTAACTTGCATATTTACATACATGTAACTTGCATAGCATATTACCATGAACTTGCATAACATGCATATGATTACATAGCCCACAACTTGCATATTTAGCATCATGCAAACATAACATACATCATATTAAACTTGCATAAGCTTACATACTCAACATGCATAAACATAAGATTAATGCTAACATCATATCATATGATTCAAAGCTCATTAACCCACATACAAAACCATAAATCTCATCACATCTCATCTAATTAGTTTACCAAAAGATCATCAAAGTGATAGAAACTCACAACTAGCAACTTTGAACACCAAATGAAGAAGATTAAGATGCTAAGAAGGGATTAGAAGTTGATTAGAGAGTGATTAGTATGCAACCCTCTTCATAAAATTAGTGGAGGCCATGAGAGCTAGCATTTTGCCATAGTTTAGTCACTAGGTTTAATTATGAATGAATTAGGGTAGGTTAGGGTCTTATTTATAGATTAGGCAAGTGTTTTAGGCCATAGGATTAACCCTAGATTCAATCCAAGCCATCAAAGCATGTCTTGGGGAAGAAGTCAAGTGTAGGAACCATCTAGGGCCTTTAGATTAAAGATGGACCATGAGAACCATTCAAATGCAAAATCTGCACTTGAGCGAATCGGCCCACGGGTTGACAGCCAAACACCCTGGATTAACCCCTAGTCGACCCAGCGGGCTCGGGTCGACTTCAAAAATCGGCCGGTTCGGTTATTCCCCTCTCCCAATTCGCTGTTTTGAGCATTTTTGCATATTTATTTATTAAATTTTCAATTATATATATATATATATATCAATATATATATATATATATATATCTACACAACCCATTTCACTTAATTAAGTATACTTTAATTTGGGAATTTTCGTGAAACTTCGCGAGGCCATATCTTGGTCATACGGACTCCGATTTTCGAAAACTCGGACTCTATTTCGCGTATTTTTCCGAGACGAACGCAATGGCATAGCCCGTTTCCCTTGATTCCCATTTTAGAATTAAATTCTGCCTCGATTTATGTTATTACAGGTTATTGAAAATACGGGTTGTTACATTCTCCCCTCCTTAAAGGATTTCGTCCCCGAAATCTTCAAGTTAGGAAGAACGTATCCTACCATCCAATCATCCATCTACTCAAAGCATCATCCACGAGCAATCATTGTCCTTACAAGATTCTAAATGCTGGATGGATATATGCAAAAGTGTGTGTATATGTACTTACCTAATGCAAAAATCAGGCGGTTACTGATACAGTAAACCTCCTTAATGCAAACCATGATAGTGCCATGCATCCAATATGTATGCGAAACCCTATTGACACATACAAATTTCTACATGCGTGCACAACCATACACAAAAATGCATCATCCATATGATAACACAGCCATGATACATCCATCAATCTAACTACCACATCCATTTATGCAATATGCAACATGAAGTGACTGAGCCGATCTAGTGCCTAATGTGTGTGTATATGCATCCACGAGCAACCACTAGCAAACAATTGCATCCATATGCATCCATCAACCATAACATGTTTCAAACACATGTTTCAACCATAGGTTTTACCCTATCTAAAGGTCATAGGTATTAGCGAGAGGATATACTAAAGATAAGATAAGTACTAGACAAGCAATAAAGGAGAAGTTAAAAGACATACTCTCAAAAAGAAATGGATACAAAGAACGCATCTTTGCTTCCGTCTCCCAAGTAGCATTGCTTTCGTCATCTCCCCATTGCACTTTAACTAGCTGAACTTCTCTGTTCCTCAACTTCCTAGTTTCTGACCCAAGGATGCGAGTAGGAGCTCGTCGAATCGTCGCATCACGCTCTACCTCTACATCTCTAAGCAAGCTCGGCTCTACCACCTCCGCGGTCTCATGTAAGCACTTCCTCAAATGTGATACATGGAATACATCATGAACACCACTAAGTCTGTCGGGCAACTCCACCCTATATGCCATCCGTCCAATCCTTTCCTTAATAGGAAACGGCCCAACAAATCTCGGTGCTAACTTCCCTACGGACCCAAAGCGAACAACATTTCTCAATGGAGATACTTTGACAAAAACCATGTCCCCAACCTCAAACTCAAGATCCGTCCTTCTCCGATCCGCATAAGATTTCTGTCTATCTTGCGCTGCTTTCATCCTTTTTCGAATTAAATCAATCTTCTCTGAAGTCTCTCTAACCATATCCGGCCCAAGCAAGATCTTATCCGTAGATTCCCACCAACATGTAGGAGATCGACAAGGCCTTCCATAAAGAGCTTCGAAAGGAGCCATACCAATACTGGACTGAAAGCTGTTATTATATGCGAACTCCACCAAAGGAAGATGTTCTTCCCATGTACCTCCAAAATCCAAGATACAAAGCCTCAAAAGATCTTCTAAGATACGGTTCACCCTCTCAGTCTGACCGTCCGTCTGAGGATGATATGCGGTGCTCAAACACAACTGAGTCCCTACCGCCTCTTGCAAACTTCTCCAAAACTCACTAGTGAAAATAGGATCTCGATCACTCACAATGCTGGATGGTACGCCATGCAATCTAACAATCTCTCTAACATAGACTGAAGCAAGCCATGGAGCGGTCCTCTTACTCTTTACGGGTATAAAATGGGCACTCTTGGTAAGTCTGTCTACCACAACCCAAATTCCCGTATTGCCCTTCCTCGATCTCGGTAACCCGTCGATGAAATCCATCGAGACACTATCCCACTTCCACTGTGGAACTTCCAATGGGTGTAGCAACCCACCGGGTTTCCTTTGCTCCACTTTAACTTGTTGGCACACTAAGCATCTAGCCACATACTCGGCCACATCTTTCTTCATACCGGCCCAGAAGAAAACTCTCTTCATGTCTTGGTACATTTTGTCTCCACCGGGATGAATAGTCATTCTTGAACGATGTGCATCATCCAAAATAGCCTTCTTCAAACCCTCATCTTGCGGTACACAAAGTCTACCGTCTCTATGCAACCATCCCTTATCATCTATGGTGTATCTACCCAAATGGCTGGACGACTCCCCTCTTATAAGCTTCTCTACCAACACAACCAACTGTGGGTCGTCTCGCTGAGCCTCGCCAATCCGTCTCAAAAGAGTAGGTCTAACCTCCAAGGATGCCAACAAACCAGGTACAAAATCAACAGAAGGTCTGAAGTCAAACAAAGAAAGAAACTCCAAGCTTCGTCGTTCCACGAACAATGGACTCAAAGATAGCCTTTTTCTACTCAAGGCGTCTGCCACCACGTTACCCTTACCAGGGGTATACGCTATCTCGAAATCATAGGATGCTAAGAACTCCATCCACCTTTGCTGTCTTAAGTTTAAATCCTTCTGAGAGAATAAGTACTTCAATGATTTATGGTCGGTGAACAACTCGAATCTCTCACCAAGAAGATAATGGCGCCAAGACTTAAGTGCGAAAACAATCGCGGCCAACTCTAGATCATGGGTAGGGTAATTCTTCTCATGCACTCTCAATTGTCTCCCTCCATAGGCTATTACCCTTCCCTCCTGCATCAAGACTGCGCCTAATCCTGTTCCACAAGCATCGGTATAAACAACAAACGGCTTACTCCCATCCGGGAGCACTAAAACTGGAGCGGTGGTCAAAGCTCTCTTTAACCGTCGGAAAGCATCATCACAATCTACATCCCACGAGAAAACCAGATTCTTTTTCGTCAAGCGGGTTAATGGGGCTGATATCTTCGCGAAGTCTTTGATGAACTTCCTATAATATCCTGCCAACCCCAAGAAACTTCTTACCTCGGTAGCATTTCTAGGAACTTTCCAATCCTGGATAGATACTATCTTTGCGGGATCCACAGCTATCCCTTCCTTAGAGACCACATGCCCTAAGAATCGCACTTCTCTTCTCCAAAAATGGCATTTAGAGAATTTAGCTTTAAGACTATGCGCTCGAAGAGTCTCCAACACTTCCTTGAGATGTAAGGCATGCTCTTCTTCATTCTTGGAAAAGACCAAGATGTCATCCACAAAAACTACTACAAACTTATTCAGATACTCTCTGAACACTCTACTCATGAGATCAACAAAGTATGCGGGGGCGTTTGTCAACCCAAATGGCATCACTAGCCACTCATAAAAACCATCCGGAGTCCGGAAAGCAGTCTTCTCTATACTGTCCTCCGCCACTCTTAACTGATGAAACCCTGTAGCTAAGTCCATCTGCGAAAATACTGACGCGCCAACCAACTGATCAAAGAGATCATCTATCCTCGGTAATGGGTGTATATTCTTCTTCGTGAGCTTATTAAGTTCTCTATAATCCACACAAAGTCTGAGGGACCCATCCGCCTTCGTGGCAAACACTACTGGAGCTCCCCACTCCGATATACTTCGCCTTATGAACCCCTTCTCAAGCAACTCCCCTACTTGCTTATGAAGTTCTCTTCTCTCACGAGGAGCCATGTGGCGTACTGGCAAAGACACTGGTTTGGCATTATCCACCAAATAAATTCGGAAATCTATCTCCCGCTTCGGAGGCAAACCCTTTACTTCTTCAAACACATCCGGATATTCCCGGACTACTCTGACAGAACACAAACTCTCGACCGAAGCATCGAGCGATTCAAGATAACTTAGCAAAACAGATTCCATGGGATTGCAAGAGATCTCGAGAGTGTTACCCAAGCGGGTTATGAGCCTGACAACTCTCCTTTCGCAATCAAGAACGGCACCATTACTGGATAACCAGTCCATGCCCAAGATCAACCCATAGCCCGTGAAGCCCAATACAAAAGCATCACATCTAAACTCAACGCTAAGTATAGAAATCTTCAAACCCAAACATATCATAGACAGATATATGGAGCCCCCAATTGGGTTTGAGACAACCAAGGGATCATCAACTAGACTGGTGTCTAAGTGCAGTGACTCAACTAACGATGATGAGATAAAAGAATGCGATGCGCCAGAGTCAAACAAAGTACGAACTGGATGATCAAACAGAAAAACCAGACTTTCAACGGAAATAGTTCTACCTCTCTGCTGAATCGGTGGAACTGAGAGAACCTGAACTTGCCCCCCTGACTGAGGTGGTGCTATAAGAGCTTGCACCTGGCCTCCTGAGGTAGACCCCGTCTTCTGCCCCTTCTTTGGGCAGTTTTTCACAAGATGCCCTGCTTCACCACAATGAAAGCAACCGGTTTTCTTCTTTTTGCGACAATCCTTACTAAGGTGTCCTGGTGTTCCACAATTGAAGCACTTCTTCTTCGTCTTCTTTTTGTCACCATTGCCTTTTCCGCCCTTGCCTTGTTGTTGCTGTTGCGGTTTCTTCTGATCCCCCTTTTTCTCTGGTGCCTTAGAATTCTTATCATCCTCATGCATAAGTGCCATGTAGACAAGCTTCTCAAAAGTGGCCCCCATAGGAATGTGAGTCATAGCTATTCCTTGCAATGGTTCGTTCAAGCCTCTAACGAACCTCAAAGCCTTCTTCTCCGGTGTATTCACCAACTCTATGCCAAACCTTGCTAATTGATTGAATTTGTTGACATATTCTTTCACCGTGAGATTCCCTTGCTTCAAATTCAAGAACTTCTCCATAAACAGATTCTCTTCCGCCCTTGAGAGAAACTTAGCCCCAAACCTTTGCTTAAAATCTGCCCAAGAGTCAACAGGGCGTTCTCCATTAGTGACCTCCCACCAGAATGAGGCCTCTCCCTTCATTAACCAAGCCGCCAACTTGACTTTCTTTCCCTCTTCCACTTCAAAGATATCTAGCAACTCTTCCACTTCCTTAAGCCAATCTCTAGCCTCTACGAAAGTCTCTGAACCAAGAAAAGGTTTTCCTCCTATAGCCTTGAACTCCTTGCAAACCTTAGCAAAATTATCCACTCTAGGCTGAGGAGGAGGAGCGGTTGTCTCTGGTGTAGTAGCATTGGCCGGACCCGCAGCCGCGGCCCTAGCCTCTTGCAACCTCCTATACCATAGTGGTATAACTAAACCCTCCGGGATGTTAAGATCTTCAGCCATGCTGAAACGAAAGAGGAAAGATTCAAAAAGGAGATTCCGAAAGATAAAGATATGGCTATTGGGGATTATGCTTTTCTTTTTCAAAAACTTTTTCTCTTAGAAGACATGCTTTTAAAAATCCTTTCTTCGAAAATACTCTTAGAAAGTAGTTTTTCTCAAAAATTTTATCTGTTCTGGTAACCTTAAGCTCTGATACCACGTGTAACACCCCACTCCCGCTATGATCACTCACTAAGGGAATGCCATAGCATTGGTGGAGTATTTTAGTGAATATAGAACAGAAAAATTACAACAAGACAGATATAAATAGTACTTGAAATTTTAAAACATCATCTCATAACAGCGGAAGTAAAACATGTCTGGTTACATCATAAAACCACAATAAAGGTCAAGTACAATATCCATCAAAATAAAGAAGTACATAATCCCACTCTCATACAATAGCCCAACAAAAGAAAAGATAACTGGATAACTGGAGCTTTACATCTATCCAAGCTCCTAAAGACTGGAACAGCAATCCGATCAAGCTCCACTACTGCTAGGATCCACCGTAGGACCTGAGGGTTGGGAAAAAGATAAAAACAACAGGGTCAGACATAAGTCTGAGCGAGTCCTATAACTTTAACAATACAATCGTTAAAGTAACCAGAGAAGACATAAACTGATATACGGTAACATATAGGGATGAATGGCTACCCTAAGCAGTCAACTAAACGAAGATAAAGGATAAAGACGCATCTACCCTCCCTAAGGTAAATTACTAAACTGCACCACACCAGTCGTTCCTAACTTAAAGGTTGATCCCACCCAAGGACTTATAAAATTTACTAATTAGTACCTGCGTACCCCTAGGTGACCAAGTAGGCGCCACGGGGCCCTACAATCCACTAGGTGTACACACTACTTCCCATTCGATCGGCTCCCTAACGTAGATACCCGTGCTGGCCCCACCGTGGGATGTATCATTCCCCAATGTGGCAACCTGATGGAACTAAAGGTGCACGGCTTATATCTACTCGATGCAACAACGGCTTACCTACCAGCCCGGGCCCACTCACGCATATGAAGCCCGTTGGACTTGCGTTGCCACCGCTAACCCGTTTGCCTCTTACAGTCAAGCCCAGTATGCGTGTCCCGTCCTCGACATGGGTCGAGCCCACAAAGATACGTATGGGTTACTGGTTGAAATGGGCCTCCACAAGCTACCCACCTAAGCTTGTCCCTTTTTCTAGTATATCCCACTTAACCCTTTAATCATGTTTTAATTACATGTTCCATTTTGGTTAAGTATTCTAATCGTATTTTCTATTGCCACCCAAGGCAACCACTAGATTTTCTCATGCCACCCGAGGCACCCACTTAACCCCTCATGTCCCTCTACATGCTAATATGGTTAAGTGTTTCTTAATTTATTAATTAAGAACGTAACCTTTGTAAAGACCTCTCACATTAGACTGTCTTTTATGACCGCTGGTTAAGCCGGTTGGGTCCGGGCAGCCTTATGTCATAACAGAGTCTAACCTCGTGTCTTTACATTAATTACGTATTTAGTTTGTGCCTAAGACCTCTCACATTGGGCTAACATTTGTAGCAACTGGTTAAGCCGGTTGGGTCCGGGCAGTTTTACGCTACAACTGAGTCCAACCTCGTGTCTTAGTCAATTAATTACACCTAATTAATCACCCTCATAATTTTATATTAATTATCCCTAATTAATCAAGTTTTCTTAACATGGGTAGACCTAACTTAATAGGTAAATTCCCATGGGGTAGACCTAACTCAATAGGTAAATTCCCAACACATAGTATGGGTACACCTAACCAAATAGGCAAATTCCCATACTATGTTTATTTATTTTGTGTTATGCATAATTATATTAATTTCACACAATCTTATTAACTTATGCATTTAATTACCCCATCGTTCCCACGTAATTTCGTTCATGATATAACACATATAAAAGGTGTCAACTTGCATATGAATGAACATGTTTCAAAGGTGCCATCTTGCATATTAACAAACACATAACTTGCATATGAACTTGCATAATATGTCACATAACTTGCATATAATATGTCACATAACTTACATATTCATTTTGCATAACAAACTTGCATATTAGCTTATAGACTTGCATAATGTGTCATCATGAACTTGCATATTAATAAACATGTAACTTGCATATTTACATACATGTAACTCGCATATTAACAAACATGTAACTTGCATATAAAGAAACATGTAACTTGCATATTTACATACATGTAACTTGCATATTAACAAACATGTAACTTGCATATTAACAAACATGTAACTTGCATATTTACATACATGTAACTTGCATATTAACAAACATGTAACTTGCATATTTACATACATGTAACTTGCATAGCATATTACCATGAACTTGCATAACATGCATATGATTACATAGCCCACAACTTGCATATTTAGCATCATGCAAACATAACATACATCATATTAAACTTGCATAAGCTTACATACTCAACATGCATAAACATAAGATTAATGCTAACATCATATCATATGATTCAAAGCTCATTAACCCACATACAAAACCATAAATCTCATCACATCTCATCTAATTAGTTTACCAAAAGATCATCAAAGTGATAGAAACTCACAACTAGCAACTTTGAACACCAAATGAAGAAGATTAAGATGCTAAGAAGGGATTAGAAGTTGATTAGAGAGTGATTAGTATGCAACCCTCTTCATAAAATTAGTGGAGGCCATGAGAGCTAGCATTTTGCCATAGTTTAGTCACTAGGTTTAATTATGAATGAATTAGGGTAGGTTAGGGTCTTATTTATAGATTAGGCAAGTGTTTTAGGCCATAGGATTAACCCTAGATTCAATCCAAGCCATCAAAGCATGTCTTGGGGAAGAAGTCAAGTGTAGGAACCATCTAGGGCCTTTAGATTAAAGATGGACCATGAGAACCATTCAAATGCAAAATCTGCACTTGAGCGAATCGGCCCACGGGTTGACAGCCAAACACCCTGGATTAACCCCTAGTCGACCCAGCGGGCTCGGGTCGACTTCAAAAATCGGCCGGTTCGGTTATTCCCCTCTCCCAATTCGCTGTTTTGAGCATTTTTGCATATTTATTTATTAAATTTTCAATTATATATATATATATATATATCAATATATATATATATATATATATATATCTACACAACCCATTTCACTTAATTAAGTATACTTTAATTTGGGAATTTTCGTGAAACTTCGCGAGGCCATATCTTGGTCATACGGACTCCGATTTTCGAAAACTCGGACTCTATTTCGCGTATTTTTCCGAGACGAACGCAATGGCATAGCCCGTTTCCCTTGATTCCCATTTTAGAATTAAATTCTGCCTCGATTTATGTTATTACAGGTTATTGAAAATACGGCTTGTTACACCTGAGTTCTGAATTCTGAGTTCTAAAATTGTGTTAGCTTCCTTTGAAGAAGATTCGTTGTTAGGGTTGAATAGAACTGATTTGATTTGTTGTTCTTCCTCTCTAATTGGTGGCGGCTACTCTAGGTTACAAGATGACAGCATGACAACCATAGTTTCAGTTTTAATTCTGATTTAGGGTTTGAGTCTACCCATGTTTATATAGAATTTTAGTTTAATTAAATTCGTCGGATGATCTTCGGGTTAATCAAAACCATTCAGTCGGGATAGGGTGACACCTCAGCCCTAATGACTCAGCAAGGAGTCAGAAAGGACTCAGCAACATGGGTCAGACTGAACCTGAAAGCTGTGCAGGCCTGCTGCCTCGGCCAGTGCGCACTTGGCAGGTGCGCCAGTGCAAATTTGTACTGGCGCACTTCCCAAGTGTGCCAGTGCAAATATTTTTTTCTTCTTCTTGTTTTTCCACCAAACTTCATTCGTCCATAACTCCTTCATCCGGTACTCGTTTCCCGCAGACTCGGACTCTATTTCAACCAGAATTCCGAGACGAACACAACGGCGCAACCCCATTCCCTTAATTCTCACGTCTGAGATTAATTATTCTTTATTTTAGTTATTTAGATTATTCAAAAATACGGTGTGTTACAGGGCAGAATTACACCACAACTCAGTCTGACCTCGGGTTTCAAGCGCGATATGACCAACTACCCACATTGGATCCTATTGTTTGCAGTCACTGGATTTGCCGGGCAGATCCGGGCAGAATTACACTGCAAACTCAACCAAACTTTGAGTTGGCCATTTTCAAGTTCGTTCTAGTGTCATGTCCATGTTCAAGTTTCATGTCAAGTTCGTGTCAAGTTTCATGTTTCAACTTATGCCTATTATCAAGTTCATGATTCATGTTCATAACAAATTCATGTTTTGCCTAATCTACCCAAATCGTATTCCCATCACATGTAAACGTGAATCGATCTAAATTACAAGTAAATCTTGATACATAAATAAAGGGAATAACATCAAAACTATGATAGGCACAAAGGACGGGCATAAAGTGATAAAAGGGATTACAAGACTAGCATGATATAACTTGAGATAATTAGTTACAACATCATTGGCATATAGAGAATAATAGGATCTAAAATCTAGCATAATAAGGTGATAGTCATGGCATAAGGTGATAGTCCCAAACTTGTAAATAATGGACTAATTCAACATCATAGGCATGATAGTGTTATGGACATGAAAGAGTTTGATTTACAACATGAATAGGTCCAAACTGATTTTATAGCAATATTCCCAAATGTCAAGATCCAAGATGGAAACTAGAATAGATGTGAATCGATTATCGTATTTAAGTCCAATTTCACTTTATGTCATGTCCAAATTACAATTAACAAGTTTAAATCTTAAAGTAACTAGAACTTACAGATCATGGACTAAGAATTTAGAAAGAAGAATCGAAGCTCTAGTCAAACAACCCCAATATGCAATTCCTAGCCGTAGTCTTCAAGAAATAGTCTTCAAGAAATAGTCTTCGAGTTTTAATTTAATTTAATTAAGAAGAAGAAGCCATGTCCATCAAGAATTTGTGCAGCATAAGGTTAGAGAAGAATGGTGTAAAGAGAATGGGCTAGGGGTTGTTTATATAGGATTGGGCGGACGAATCTAGATTGAAAACGAGACCAGATACATCAGGATGAACACAGGCTCAAAACTGGGTTTCAACACCAGGTCGACCATAGGGTCGACCTGGTCCCTGGGGGGTCGACCGTGGTGTCGACCCCTAGGTCGACCTGGTCCTGGGCGGGAAAATTCCCGCCCATTCTGCGCTAGGGTTTGAATTCGAATTTCGAATTCGAATTCGAGCTGTTTTTCTGTTCTGAAAATCCTTGAAACTTCGGAGGGTCATATCTCCCTCATACGGACTCCGTTTCTCGAAAACTCGGACTCCTTTCCAAGTAAAATTTCGAGACGAACGCAATGGCGCAACCCGTTTCCCTTGATTATTGTTTTAAAAATTAATTCTGTCTTGATTTATGGTTTTAACATGTTATTAAAATACACGTTTTTACAATTTCCATTCCTTTCTTCTTGAGGTGGGTATAACATGTTAAGCAGTCATGTTTCTACGACTGTCATGTTCCCTCTTTCTTTTATTTCTTCCAGGCCTAGGGTTGGTTCTTCAGGGACTTCTTCCGCCTCTACTTCTTAATCAACCTCCATTTGGTCTCCTCATTCAATATGGTAATCTCCCGCTGAATAGATGATGTTGCTCCTTGTCCGCTCTTTTCGTAGTCGCCGGAGATGTCATTCATCCATTGGTCATATTATGCGGAATTTTGGCTGTTGAGCTCAGCCTCGATTTCTTCTTATTCTTCTTCTTCTGTGGGTTCTTCCACCTCTACCTCTATTGGTTCTGCTTCCTCTGCTTCCATGGGTATCAAATACTCGATCTCAATGATCGATGTCGATTCCTTATCACTAGATATGGTGACGAGCTCAGGATCTTTTTGAGGAATGACGCATATGGTTAGGGGCATGTTTTCCGAGCTGAAGTGGGAAAAAGGAAGGCTAGGGTGCCTCTTACTATCGTTGGATATTTCGACTGGATCATTCTCCTTTGCATTAGGGGATTCTCCCCTATAGATCTTCTTTCTGTTAGGGTTCTACAAAATTAAAGGACAGAGGTTAATAATAAGATCTATTTTTTTATCTCTAATAGCAAAGAAGGATGGAATTCATGATGTCTATCATTTTTTGTTGGTTATTCCTTTCACAAGATACTCCTAAGTTTGGAGGAAAACCTTAGGACAAAGTCTATTTTTTTATCATTTTTAAAAGTAGATCATTTATTTAAAACACGCACTCAGATCACTCTCAACTCATTCTAGGATATTGCTAACCCTATATTTGATGAGTCCCTTACCACATCAAGCTAGGTATTCGCTCAACCTAAGCTTTAATACTAAATGAGATACATATGGTACGATCATCAAATGATAATTAGACCTTAGTAATCGATAAACCAAGGCTCTAATACCAAATGAAAAGACTTGCTTCCTCTACCCTTGGAAGTTGACACTAATACATCCATAGTATTCATGTGCCACAAAACCAAACGCTAGAGAAGCGAATTGTTTATGCTAAGAAAAAAGGGGTGAGAAAGTAAAATATCAGAATCTTGCACAGCGAAAAGAAGTGTATTTATTTATCGTCTAAAATCATTACAGTGGAATTTAAATCTTACTTATCAGAGTAAAATTTAAATCAGTTTGGATAGCTACAGAGCTTGTACTTAAAGTTTCTGAAAGAACGAAGGAAAAGGTGATTATCCTCAAATTCTTCAGCTCCAAGCTCTATCCGATTGATAGAAGTAAAATCTGACCAACTAGGTTACCCAAAGAAAATAGAGGCAACCATAATTTAAGAGGAAACAACTCCGGGTTGGTTATGGAACTGGTGTGAGAAACTTAAATTCGCCTTTTGAAACTAAAAGTTATCCCATAAGACAATGACCACACACAAATATGGCATGGGTTTTACCATATGGTAACCAAATCATTCTACATCAAAATTGTCTGATACTATTTTTAATGACTTGCAGGATAAAACCCATTAACAATTAATCATACAAATATGTGATCTAATTAAATTCCATACATTATGGGCTCTACAATAGAATATGAAGCTCTTAGGGAAATGAATTCCATATGATGGTAAGGTAAGGGACTACCTTCCAAATAGTACAACTCTAAAGGGATGTACCGACCACCACTCTTATCCGCCTTACTGACAAGGCCAGAACTATTACATTGGCCTTTACTTCAGGTGGTTCACTGCACGGATATGTTATCACCACGATCGTAATTGACATGTCTCTCTGAGATGTCTCTTAGCATAAACCACTTACTCAACATATAATGAGTAATCTAGGAAGGTGATAAACGTCTTCTAAAAGGAGCTACCCAAACCGACCTCACGACCTGCCCTATTCTTGCCAGCACCAATTATTGATGGTTAGAGGTTTACGATTAACTTTTCTTCAAGCATATTCTTTACTTCAAATGCTATGTTTCCATTCCAACACACACGATTAATTTCCATTAAAGTACGACCCTTGTTCTCATAGGTTTCAGAGAAGGGTGTTAAGCTAAGAGAAGTTGCCTTCTCAACCACGAACAGATGCACAATCTAGGGATTAACAAATGTATATCAGAAATGCAACGTCAAACATTGATCTATACAAGTCATACTGGGTTTGGAAAAAAACCAATCAAAGATCTAAATGCATAATTGATGTCGATTTGTATATGGGAAAAATCCCTCGAGGGTCAATGACATCAATCCTTCATTCAATCTACACAATTCTTCAATCTTCAATAATTCAAATGTTTGATTGATCAAAGTGCTTTTCAAATTGGAATCATCCAAAATCTCATTCCGACCTACTCGAATTAATCATCACAAAAATAATGTTTAAGTGGTTCGATGTTGGATGTTCTTCATTTCTTAATTCTTTACTTCATAAAAACATTTTTTAGGATTGTGTAACTTCAATACTGTTCAGGGATATATATATATATACACATATATATAGAATCATTAAACCTCCTTGTTTACATCATTTTGATTGTAAGTCTGTTTTAGTTTAATGGACCTAAAGAAATCAGACTTATCTTACTCGATATCAATTTTCATGTTCAAACCAAAATACTCGTCGAATAAAAGTGTAATTATCTTTTAAATTCTTATCGATATTACGGATCCCCTACTCTTAATTTAATACTAAATACAACAAGATCGTCTTTAAGGAATTTGATTTATTTATCTTTAGAAAATTTGAACTTTTATAGTTAACTCGTTTCCCATATTTCAATTTTATCCGGACCTTGATGAGGAAAAAACCAGGTGAGTTACGCACTGATTGGTCATGAAAATCCCCTTCATTAAATACATACATCCGGAGCTCAAGATTAGAAAATTAGGCTTACTCATCGACCTAATAGAGCTAAGATTAAATCATTGGTTATTATAGCTTTCTGATTGATTTAATCAATTAACGTCTTCAATTTATTTCAAGATCTTCAAATAGATCTCCAAATTACTCCATTAATCATTTAAAAAATTCATTAAAGATTTGAAGACGATTCATTGAGTTTAAACTTCCATTTCAATCGTTACTGAAAATGTTGCAAAAGCGTTGCAAAAAGTGTCATTTAAGCTTATTTAATTAAAATGACTTTTAATATGCATATAATATATTTAAATTACTTCTAAAATAATTTAAATGATCTATAAAATTTATTACATAATTTTCTAGAATTCAAAACTTTATTTCCAATAATCTCATTTTCTGGATTTCGAATTGCAAAATCGTGATATGTTTGAAAACTTATTTTGGCCATATTTCCAAATATACTCAATGGAATCTTGATTTTCTTGATTCCTTGGATAAATATGACTATACAGATTCGGAAAAATCTTGCTTTAAAGAACTTGAATTCTATTTTTTTCGTATACAAAAGATTCAATTTTTAAGTAGCCAAATCGCCAATTACTGATTCATGACACACTTAAATTGCTTCAAAATTTGTATTCTTCACAAACTTCATTTAATCAAATTAGAACTCTTTATAAAACATTTCTAAAAATTTGAAACCATTTCTGGGAGGTTTAATCATTTTATTTTCTTTATTTCATTCAATAAAAGGAAAGTGATTTCCTTCGTACTTATCAACGTGCATTTAACGTGACTTGTTAAACATTTATGTAATCATACATATAAGTATCCAGACTTGTCAAACATTCATCATTTGCATTCATAAGCAACATTTAACATACGTATAACAATAATTCCAATTTCATTTAACAACCATTAATTTGTCAATAGTTAGGGTTATTTTAGAATAGTTTCTCATTTTCATTGGTTAAATATATTCCTAAAATTTTCTATAGATTTGCTACGATCACATTAAACCTTCTCGAAATAGCTTCTTCTTTCCTTTATGAATTCGACCTCCCTCTCTTCCACATTCTTACTCACGGCCTATGTAACACTCCATCCCGAGACCCACATTAACAAAGAGAATTACATAGTAATCATCACTGCAAATGCGGATAATAAGGCTGGTTAGTGGGGACCAACTATAACTTAGCCTTAACTGTCTATATAACAATTCGACAAATGCTATCTATTTTTTTTTTCCAACATAAGTGGGTCGACATATTAGATAAATAATTAATACAAAGCTATAGTTGGCTATGGATCTATCATAACAAAACACCATAACTAGATGAATAACTCATCACATAACAGTGGAGATATACAAATTTTTACACATACAACGATACCTCTCAATTTAGTACTAAAGTGGTATGACGACCACTTAATATACATGGAGCAAGAATATACAATTCGATAATATCTCACAAGGAAGCTTACAATCCCAAGAAAATGACTTGGTCCCAAAGGAAGCATCATGTAACCGCTACATCCAAAAGAAAGAGCAGTACCTGAAACAAACTCGATCTGATCCGAGTGAAAACACACGGATCAGGCTAGGTAAATTCATCAGTAAAATAGAGCACATGATAAGGTTAAGTAATTGAAAGATATGATATCCTTTTTACTTAGAGAATGCCATGCCATAATAAAGTTTCTATGTCCTAAAAAAGAATGATATTTCATTTTGATAAGTAAAAGTGGTAACAAAGATAAGATGCAAACAGATATACTTCATCTCATCGACATATCTAAAAACCTCAAAATACTATTCAATGCATCATAAAATTTATCAACAAGAATCTTCATACCCATTTATACCTTATCTCATTGGTATAAATATCTCTAAAATCAATCATTAAAAACTCATCATAAAGAATCACCATAATCATTTGTACCTCATCTCATCGATATAAATGTAATACATTTCAAGTCCATCTTGAACTCATCATAAAAGAATTACCCTACTTTATACCTCATCTCATCGGTATAAATATAGAAACACCTCAAATCCATCATCAAACTCATCATAAAAGAACTACCATAATTTATACCCTATCTCATCTGTATAAATATAAATATATCTCAAATCCATCTGAAAGAGTTCAAAACGTCATATTCGAAATCACCATAAAAATCATGTATATAAATATGTCCTTTTCTTACATAAGACTAGAATAAAGCATCATCATGAAAATGGTAAAACTTCATGAAAAAATAGCATGTGTTTACATCTTAACTAGTATTATACTTTATAGTACCATACATCGTGATGACTTGGGGTCACATAACATCATGATCATCGTGATTGACTGTGGTCGGAAACATTGTGATGAAACCCAATCGCAAAAACCCGAGTAATAAAATCATGATGATTGGAGTCAAGTAATAACATCGTGAACATCGTGATGACTCCAATCAAGTACTCGGTCAATAGTACTAGTAACATCGTGAATTTTCCTCAACTTCTCGAATAGAAACCCATAAGGAATGAACGCATATCTCATACCATACGTTTGCACTTAATGGTTTACTAATGGTTTGTCGATACCACATCATAAAACATCATAACATCATGACATATATACAACGCCTCATCTCGTCGACGAGTAAATACAATACCCTACTCGTATCATCTCAATAACAAGTACTATTAACATCGTGACTCGTCTCATATTAGCAACAAGTGGAGAATCATCTTAAAACATCTCAAAGCCATGAAATCATCATAAAGAAGCCTGCCTCATCTCATAGGCAAGTAAATACAATACCATGCTCATCTCATCTCACTAACGAGTACTATTAAGACCATGACGAGTCTCATCTTATCGACAAGTGGAAAATTATCTTAAAACATCTCAATGCCGTGAAATCATCATAAAGAATCTTGCCTTATCTCATTGACAAGTAAAATAATGTCATGAAGCTTAATTATAACCATAATTCCCAAATCATAAATTTTGGCATCTAACATGCCTCATCTCATCAGCGTTTACAAAATACGTCTAAAAATGGTGCCTCATTGAATATCCTCCTAAATAGGAACTTTTGAACCATATAGTAAAAAAATTTAATATCATAAATCATCTCAAATAATTCATCGAAAGGGTTCCGATAGTGTAAGTCTGATATTAAGCTATAAAGCAAATCCATATGTCCTATACCACGTGTTTTACTTTACCGTTTAATTGCCTTTCTCATACGATCAAAACTCATGAAAATAAGGAACTTTATTTATTAATAATATTTTTTTACCAAAGAAAACATGAATTTAAAATGATTTCTGGAAATTATTATTATATAAATTCTCTTTACTATAAAAACATGTAATATCTATATATAAGAATATCTTCTAAAAATCATTTGAAAGTTGCAAGAATATTTAGTTAGAAAAGCACTCTATTTTTAAAACCATTCTAAAAATACTTTAGTAAAAACATGCGTGAAATTACCAAAAATCTCATAAAGTCAACAATTAGAAACCATACAAAATTTAATAACATTACTTAGGGTTGCAGCTTATCTAGCTGGTTAGCCCTCTTAAAACTCAAAATATGCTAAAACATAGATAAAAGTTGAAGAAAATTGTCATAGTTTAAAGAAAAAAAAGAACCATCCAATTTCGACGTATGAATCAAAAGTTATGGCAATTTCATTTCAGGATATAAAATTACAACCCTTTGAAGGATTAAAAATATTAACAATGGTGTGGAGTAAGGAGTCAATTAACCTTTATAAATCTCAGAATATGACAAAACATAGAACATTAAATTTGAAAATAATTTTCTTAGCTTTTGTTCAGAAAAAGAATCATCAAATTTGAACTTGCAAGTCAAAAGTTATGCCCAAGACAATTCTCAGATCTAAATTCTTTGCTGTAGTTGTTTTCCTCTTGTAACAGCGACAAAGAAGTGCAAAGTCGACCACATTAACATAATTTCATAAAATTCAAATCATGAAAGTTGTAGTTCTATGTCTAAGATTTCCAGGACATCCAAAATTTTAAATTTGGATAACAAACGTGTTACTTACAGCTAAAACAATTATCAAGCCTGTGATTGTTGTTGTCTATTTGCTCTCAGGACACAACAAACAACCACAATTTTGAGCATGTAAACATTCAAATTTTAGAAACCTCAAAATACGAGAAGTGTAGGTTATGACTTGAGCTCTCTGGAACCTTTAAGATTATTGAATGTGGTTAAGAAACAAAAAAATTATTGTAATCTTCGTTTCAGCTTCATCAATGAATGAAAACCAAATCAATTCAAAGTGAAAACAAATGGCATAAAATCAAACACAATTCGGTTAACAAATTCATGAGGCACATATATGGAAAATAAAATCACTGATTATAATTTAACCAAAATGTGTGAGTGTTTTTACTCATCTTAACATTCCAAACTAGCATGCATGCCTCTACTCACCGGAAAATTACTTGAGAGAAGAAGACTTTTGACCCATCAAACATTACTCAATTGCAACAAAATATGATGTAGAGGTGCTGGAATGTGTTAACAACAACATATCCGAATTTGACAATTTCTGAGATTTTATTTGATTTTTTATGGTATTTGAATAGCTAGGGTTTTACTTAGAGGATAGAAGAGGACACCATTGCTAGAAGTGTATTCAGAAGATGAGAAATGAGTTGAACGTGAATTATCTTCTAAAGCTTCTTGGTGGGTTATTGGTGCTTTGATACCAACCACAACCCAGAAACTCAATTCTATCATTTAATCAATATTTTAGTTGCTCATGTACATATGTATAACTATTTTGAACATAATTTACTCATGTTAATTCCTTTTTACATGAAACAAATTGCACACTTTTTTATTTTTTTATGAAATGCACATAATAAAGCATCCAAAAAATTTTATTTGAACATGTAAAAATAGTATTTATACTTTAAACCACTAATTTTAACAATATTTCTCAATATGTATATTTTTAGACAAAATCATCGGTTTTGATATATTTGACTAAATAAAAATTATTTCTTAACCAAATAAACTATAATAAAATATTTTTAACATTTTAATACATAAAAATAATATTTATGATCAATATTACACTTTATAAAAAAATCTTCTCATTTGTCCTTTTATTTTGCAACAAAAGGCTATTATTTGAATAAAATTTCAATATTACCAATTTGACTCAAATTAATTACCGTATTTGTTTATTCCCGTCCAAAATCACAAATAAAGTGTTTGAAACTTTCCTCAAAAAATTATTAGATTTATATGATTGTTCCCCAAATAAACATTTTAAAATCCCAACTTATTGTCAATTAACTATATTGAATCATAATCTCCGTTATAATTTAATATAACAGGTAATCTACGAAATCGGGTTGTTATAGTGTCTCCCCCTAAATAAAATTGCATCCTCACAATTTCTGTAGAAGATTATGCATTCAACTTCTTAATCTCATCATTCAAAGGAAAGCTAAACGAGCACAAAACTGAAATTTCCTTGTTTCTCATTTAAGTTGAAGGAAAAGAAGATAATTGCTTGATAATTTTATAAATTTCCCTGAATATCTACATAGGATAAGCGGTTTATGGAAATTTTCAAGGGACATCTCAAAATTTTGATGGCACCTTTCCTTGTAAAAGAACCCGAAGGCAAAAATACCTCTCAAAAATGATCTAAAAAGAATGATTCCTCAAAATTCCTCGAATGAGGTTGAGATTTCACCCAGCTTCATCCCAAAATCAAGACATTAAAGAGATTAAGAACCAAAATTTTCATATTCCACAGTGGAAAAACTACTATAATGAAAGAAAGAAAATCGAAAAGGATAGAAAAACTAAAAAAAAGGTGGTTATTCATAAGCCACCAAGCTCAATGAGCGAAAAAAATGCAAACCATTAGATTATTGCACAAGGGCAATAGAAGCTCAAGGAATCAAGATACCCATGAAAGATGGGTATGGACTCTAATTCTTGTAATTCAAATTCATTACTTAGAAAAATAACACCTCAATTTTCCTTTGCTTTCTTAATCTTTTAATATAGCTTCTTAATTTAGAAGTAAATTTAATCTTATTTGTTCTTACTTTATAAAGATTAAATCTTCAAACAATTCTTTTACGCTTACTCCAAAAATAAGATTTTTAAATTTTATTCCAGAATTTTTGAAGATATTAAAAAGTCACTTTGATAAACTTTTGGATCAAATCTTAAAGATATAAAAGTTTCCACTTTAGTCTCATTAAACTCTACTTATCATGTTTGATTGTCTCATCCTAGTGTGTAGAAAATTCTTGTCGATAACATTGATTAAGCGTATTGACCAGAATCCTTAAACACTCAAAGGACAAACCAATACGAAGGAAAATAATTTTTTTCCTATCCAAGAGATTCTTTCATAAATATAATACTTCATACATTTGTTATGTCAAAATAAAATTTTATTCTCTTTAAACAAAACTTCACTTTAATAGATTTTAAAATCGCTGTTTATAATTATCATAAACATCAGAATCACAACGCAGTCATCAAGATTTTCTTCAAATACTCGATTCAAAGATTGATAGAATAAACTTTAATGAGGAAAGACTTACAGTGGATACCTAAGCATCCGGAGACGAGGAAGGGCGTAGCAAGCGACGAAATGCTTCGGGGAGTTGAAAATAAGCATATATCCGGAGATTCACGAATAGGTCAAGCTTTCGAACTGCTGCTGAATCCATGGGCAGGCAAGAGATATTCATCACTCTACATGGTATAACGAATTACATAGGAGAATCACTCGAGTACGAGGTATGGTAAAGATTACGCTTTTCGCCGTAACATGTAGTTTATAGTAGTCGTCAAATCAAACTAGAATAACAATCCAACACTTTTCATGGATTGAAGGAAATCTATGAGTCATATAATAAAAGTTAGGCATCGGCTAAGGAGAAGAAGGCAACTATAGCACATTTTGTTACTCCAAGTGAAGTAATGTTTCATAACACTTCCTTATATAGTTATTCAAGTGAAACAACTAAAAGGATGTAAGAATGGCTCAAACGAAAAATTTAGAACATCACCTTACTTCCGTGGTGGACATTCTGATTAAAGAATGATCGAAAAAGTCAAACCAAGAAATGAGGTCAAACACAACATCCAATCACCCAATGGGTGACAAACACAAATGGACTCAAACAACAAGGTCATCATGACTGAAACTAAAAACATATATTATAACTGTCTCAACACTTAACAGTGAGTTCAAAAGTTATGGAGTTACTGTTAAATTTGGGGATACAAAATCACAAATTGATTGAAACAAATTTGCAAAGAATGGAAAGTAAATATTTTTATAATGGGAATGCATTGATTGCATTTGATGAGGTGGTAGAGAAATAAATGAAGGGGTTAATTTCTTCCATCTATGCTAAAGAAACGGATTGATTTACTTCCTATGTTTGCACATTTGTTGTTATGGTAATTTGCCTCCATTATATTATTACCATATGTTGGTAATTTAATTGATGACTCACATAGATTTGCACTGGCTATATATTGAGGGGTAGACTTTAGTGTAAACCCATCCTGGCTTGGAGCCAGTGATCCCCAATGGTGTCTCTTCTTATTAAGATATGTAAACTCTTATTTTTGTAATCTCTTGTAATTCTCTCATGTGGAATAAATTCTCTCTCTGTTAGACTGGACGTACACTATGATGATAGTGGAACCAGTATAAATATTGTGTGTCTCTTTATTTCTCTGTTATAGTTATTTACTATGTTGTTAATGTAATAGAATAATTGATATCAGATTAGATTGATGTACAATTGGCAAATCTAGATCCTATTTATTGCGCTTCCACATTCGCGCAATTATTGCACAACAGATTGGTATCAGAGCGAGGCGATTTGTTTTAAATTGTGCATCAATTATTTCTACAAAGGTTGGTTGATTCAGTGGTAATTATGCTATTACTATTTTGGGGAAATAAAGAAGACTTTGGTGGAGGAGATTATGTTGAGAGTGAAGAGCGTTCCAATCTAGGAACTTTGACGTGATAGGAGTTACTGTGTTGAAGGGGCTATGGATTTGGGAAGTTTTGATCATGTTTCTGACAGGGGTCTTCATGTTGATGATGCTCGAGGAATCCAAGATGATCATGAAAGAAGCTCAGGTCAAATGATATACGGGTGTCGAGACAGAGATCATTGTGGTTTAGACATGGGTCTTCACGTTGACGATGCTCGAGGGATCCAGAATGATCGAGGAAGGAGCTCAGATCAAGTGGTAGACGGGCGTCGATGTGTATTGAAAGCACTTTTAGACCGTTGGTTTATGCATGGTGCAGCTCATGGTGGTAGATGCGTCTTTTGCAGGCGGTGGGTATAGCTTGTAATGGTTTTGATTAAGTGGCAGGAGAGAGATTTTTTTGGCGATTGAGAGAATTATTTTTTGGTCTTGGTGGTGTTGAGATTACTTTGGAATCTGCCTTTTTTTATATTTGCAACATTTTGTTGGCGGGCGGGGACATAGTCTGAGCTCGTTAACAATTATGCGATGGGGGGTGGCTTTGCTGGAACCCATTTGGTAAATATTCATTTTTGGTGTATCTCGTTGTGAGATTTTGATTGAAGGTGGGGTTCTGTTGAAGAGTTTTATGATTTGAAGAGAATTTGACTCAAGGTGGGGTGCTGGAGATATGTGATTTTGCATCAAGGTGGAGTGTTAAATTTGGTGATACAAAATCACAAATTGATTGAAACAAATTTGCAAAGAATGGAAAGTAAATATTTTTATAATGGGAATGCATTGATTGCATTTGATGAGGTGGTAGAGAAATAAATGAAGGGATTAATTTCTTCCATCTATGCTAAAGAAACAGATTGATTTACTTCCTATGTTTGCACATTTGTTGTTATGGTAATTTGCCTCCATTATATTATTACCATATGTTGGTAATTTAATTGATGACTCACATAGATTTGCACTGGCTATATATTGAGGGGTAGACTTTAGTGTAAACCCATCCTAGCTTGGAGCCTGTGATCCTCAATGGTGTCTCTTCTTGTTAAACCTGATTGAGGTTTGGATATGTAAACTCTTGTTTTGTAATCTCTTGTAATTCTCTCATGTGGAATAAAATCTCTCTTTGTTAGACTGGACGTATACTATGATGATAGTGGGACCAGAAAAAAATTTGTGTGTCTCTTTGTTTCTCTGTTATAGTTATTTACTATTTTGTTGATGTAATAGAATAATTGCTATCAGATTAGATTGGTGTTCAATTGGCAAATCAAGATCCTGCTTATTGCGCTTCCGCATTCGCGCAATTTTTGCACAACAGTTACAAGTGACATTCCTAAAATAGGAATACAAATCAAAAGGATTATGGTATCTAAATAGTATCTTATAGGATGGCGAATGGATTTTTAGCAACCCTCAATCCACTCAACTCAACTTGAAAAATTCATGAAAGGATTCTAGATAGAAAATTTCCATGTTAGTATGCACGAAAAGTCGAATCATATGGAATAAATCCCATGATGCTCAACATGAAATCAAATATTGTGGACTCTCTCTCAATCGAGTTGCAATTCTCAAGGATTCCTCAAGATAAAACATCAAAGATCATCCATAACTTCTTCGATGCGGATAGTAAGAAGACAATTAAATTAATTGCAAGAAACTATCCTTAATGAAAAATAACATTAATAGATTTAGGATACTACGGAACAAAAATATTCCTATACATGTACCAAATCAATAACCTACAAGAAGGATGAGAACACAAAGGTGAAGGATTAATTACGCTCGTACTATATTTGAGTGTATCATTATATACTTTTCTGTTCTGCGCTTATTGTATTTTGTTCTGTATCCTCGCTCTGGTACCAACTGTAACAACCCACCCTGAGACCCGCATTAACAAAGAGAATTACATAGTAATTATATCTGCTAATGCGGAGAATAGGATTGGTTAGGGGCGACCAACTATAACTTAGTCTTAACCATCTATTGAACACGTCAACTAATGTTATCTATTTTTTCCAACATATGTGGTTCAACATATTAGATAAATAATTAATACAAAGCGATAGTTGGTTGTGGATCTATCATAAGGAAACACCATAACCAGATGAATAACACATTACAGAACATCGTAGATATACAAATTTTTACACATACAATGATACATCTCAATGCAGTATTAAAGTGGTATGACAACCACTCAATATACGCGGAGCAAGAATATACAATTCGATAATATCTCATAAGAAAGCTAACAATCCCAAGTAAATGACTTGGTCCCTAAAGGAAGCATCATGTAACTGCTACATCCAAAAGGGTGAGTAATACCTGAAAAAACTCGGTCTGACTCGAGTGAAAACACACGAGTCGGGCTTGTTAAATTCATCAGTTGAATAAAGCACTCAATAAGGTTAAGTAAATGAAAGATACGATATCCTTTTTACTCAAATGATGCCATACCATAACAGGATTTCTATGTCCTAATAAAGAATGACATTTCATTTTGATAAGTAAAAGTGGTAACAAAGATAAGATGCAAATAAATATACCTCATCTCATTGACATATCCTAAAACCTTAAAATACTATTCAATGCATCATAAAACTTACCTAAAAGAACATTCATACTCATTTATAGCTTATCTCATCAGTATTAATATAAACACATCTAAAATCAATCATTAAAACTCATCATAAAGAGTCTCCATAATCATTTATACCTCATCTCATCGGTATAAATGTAATAGATTTCAAATCAATCTTGAACTCATCATAAAAGAATTACCATAATTTATACTTCATCTCATCGGTATAAATATAGATACACCCCAAAACTATCATCAAATCATTATGAAATAACTACCATAATTTATACCTTATCTCTCATCGGTATAAATATAAACATATCTCAAATCCATCTGAAAGAGTTCAAAACAACATATTCGAAATAACCATAAAAGTCATGTATATAAATAAGTCTTTTTCTTACATAAGACTAGAATAAAGCATCATCATGAAAATGGTAAAACTTTATAAAATATAGCACGTGATTACATCTTGACTAGTGCTATAGTTTTTTGGTACCATACGTCGTGATGACTTGGGGTCACATAACATTGTGATCATTGTTATTGACTACAGCCGGAAACATCGTTATGAAACCTAGTCACCAAATCCTGAGTAATAACATCATGATGATTGGAGTCAAGTAATAACATCATGAACATCTTGATGACTCCAATCAAGTACTTTGTCAATATTACTAGTAACATCGTGAATGTGCCTCACCTTCTCGAATAGGAACCCATAAGGCATGAACGTATGTACCATACCATATGTTTGCACCTAAAGTGTGAGGACCCGTAACTTCCCCAGTAAGGAAAGAGCGGATACTTTGAGAACAAGCCACAACAGAACGCAGACAGAAGAACATTTCATTGTATATTACAACAATTCCATCAGAATACAAGAATATACAGAGTATGAATAAAAATTACACGGAAAAATATCAGAGATTTAAATTACATCTAAATACATCGCAGCGGAAAAACAATACAAAGCACAACTGAAAGTAATACACGGATACAGAGCTTTCCGAGCATCGTTCCAGCTGTAAATCAGGATCCTGTGAATATAAATCTGCAAAACCAAAACTACTAGCTGCCCGTGGAAAATAGGGGCACCCAGAATTTAGGTTAAAACAATAAACTCCAGGTCAGTCATGTGACTGGTGTGAGAACTAAAACAGTTATTAATCTTTGTTTTTAAAGTTAGGTAAATCAAGGGACCACACCGTATAACACGGAACGGGTTTCCTCCCAAGAATACCAGTGCAGAAAACAAACAGCGTAATGCTAAATAAAGAACAATGAAGCTATTATAAGACCCAGATCCCATCACACAATGCAACGCAAGCCAGAGGATAGGGTTTTCCCTTATAATAGCCAAATATGCTTGATACGCGAAATTTCATCTTATATTATTACTATAAGTGAAGAAAACAACTTCAAATATAAATGTATCAATAATAGACGACATGGGTACCATATATCATGTCGCCAATACTAGGCTCTACAATCAAAACCGCAAAATGTCATATTTGGAAATTGGATTTCCATCATGGTGGCTCCTGATTCGAAAGATCGATCGCGTAGTGTCATCTCAATGGCTTACGTCTCAGCTAGAGAAAACACCGTAACGCACATCCGCATTTTTGGGAAATCGAGTATCACTACGGCTTACGTCTCGGCGAGAGAAAACACCGCTTACCCTATCCCTCTGAGCACTGAGCTCAATCTCGGTCGACCGAATCCACGACACCACGAAGGTGCCCATCCACTAAAAAGCATACTGATCAAACCATCAGTTTACCACCATACCGGGGTGTGAGGCTCATGAATCAACGCTATACACAAAGCCATGCTATATTAAAGCTGCGCTTTGATCATCATCCACCAAACTTTGCTTTTCAACAAAAGTCTGGATCACTGCATCTCAGCATGCCACACTATCAATCCATATCATACCACTGATTTCTGCCAATATATAACCTCTGAGCTCGTATGTCTCAGAGAAGGGCGTTAAGCAAGAGAATAAATTCTCCGCCGCCAAACAGATATATATTTAGCAGAGATCAACGAATACAATATAAAGGAATACAATGTCAGACACACCATCCATTCACAAGTCCGCTCTAGGTCTGAACGAAACCGGAGGCACTTTCCTCGCATATCCGTCGACCTCCAAGCACGTCCGGACGGCTACCACTTCAGCCCCCTTCAAGGTAGCTACTCCCATCGTGAGCATCAGTAGCACCCATCCATTCGATGTGAAGATCGTCGGTCTTGCACCGTCTTCAATCTCTTCGACTCGTCGTCGAATCGGTTATTCAGAATGGGTATAGACCCGGCCTTTCTGAATAACCCACGTATGTAATAAACACTTGTTACGCAAACACGACATACGCCTCATTCCAATTCAGAATATTCTTCTATTCAGATATTCACACTCCTAGGGAAAGGTTCCCATTAATTTTATCAAAGATAAATTCTTTTAAATTTATTCTTTAATCTTCCTTTGGATATCATTTCAAACCATATTATGGTTTCCCAAACTGGTCGGGATTAGCGAACCACACCGAAGTAATTATTTATTTTATTTCTCAATCCCAACATATTTATCCCATGGAGCAAAACTGTTATTACCCCATAACTAACATCACGGTGTTATCGGTAAATTTAATTACCATTTCACGTTCAAATATAATTAAAGATTTAACTATCGCTAGGAGCAAAACTGGTGATACTCCCCTTTCGATCATTTCCAAATTTTGATAATTTAAATTATCAATTCATATTTCAATCTAATTAAGATTCATTATAACTTCACTTACTGGGTTAAAGAACTAATGTCATTTAAAACACAGTTCACGATAAACACAAATGGCATTCTATTTCAATTCCAATTAAATATATTAGAAATTCTGGTTATTTAAAACTCATTTCAAATTCAATTTATTTATTTCAAAAATAAATTGATTTTAATTCTATTTCAAAACTAGTTCATTTCGATAAAAATCTATTTTTATCTTTTCAAATATGGTGTTTTCATCCCAGTTTTTCCCAAATCATTTATTATGATTTTACACAAATTATAGATATTATAAGTGATTTTATCAAGGCCCGTACAGTCGGTTTTCAATAACTGCAACCGAACTACACTTACAGCGACCTTTTCCATATTTGATTTGGACATAATTCCAAATCCAACCGTTAGATTTCAAATTTCTAATATTCATTGGAAAGCTCTTTTCGATATGAACCCAACGGTTCTAGTTTCAGGAGAATCCGATGGTCGGATCTCCCATAATGTCCGTTCGAAGTTAATGGTCGAAATTCGCGAACTACCGCGGCGCGGCGCGTTCTATTCAGGCCATTATATTATATATATAATATATACTTCGTCGATTTCTATTTAAAACGAATTTTATAAATCGTTTTAAATTCGTTTTCAAAACGATTTCAACTTCATTTCAGATTCAAATCAAAATTGAATTTTTCCCAATATAAATTCGTTTTAAATTCATTTCAAATTGATTTCAATTCAAATTCGATTCTATTCAATTCCAATTCGAATTCATTTCTATTCAATTTCAATTCGAATTCGTTTTATATTCAATTCGAATTCACTTTTTATTCAATTCAATTCGAATTCACTTTATATTCTATTCAATTTGAATTCACTTTATATTCAATTCAATTTGAATTCACTTTATATTCTATTCAATTTGAATTCGTTTTATATTCAATTCAATTTGAATTCACTTTATATTCTATTAAATTCGAATTCGTTTTATATTCAATTCAAATCGAATTCAATTCGATTCAATTTGATTCTATTCTATTCGAATCAATTTCTATTCAATTCTATTCAAATTCAATTTCTATTCAATTCTATTCAAATTCAATTTCTATTCAATTCTATTCAAATTCAATTTCAATTCTATTCTATCCAAATTCAATTTCAATTCTATTCTATTCGAATTCAATTTCAATTCTATTCTATTCAAATTCAATTTCAATTCAATTCTATTCGAATTCAATTTCAATTCTATTCTATTCGAATTCTATTTCAATTCAATTCTATTCGAATTCAATTTCAATTCTATTCTATTCAAATTCAATTTCAATACGAATATAATCGATATCAATATCGTTCGCGTCAAAATAGCGCATCTCTAATCAACACGGCTTTATATTTTTCAATAACTTCGTTATTCTTTTCAACAAATGAATATTTATTCTATTCAACACATGAATATATATATCTCTTTCAACACATGACTAATCTCAACAAATGAGTACTGTCCACATGTGACTATATTTTATAATATTCTTTATTTTTCCAATTGGAATGAGGCCCAATCAATTACCATATAATGTTAATTATATGGATTCCACACAACACACGTATATCACAGCAACGATAAATACTCAACCATCATCCAAAGTGCACCACACAACTGCATAAGCATCAAATATATATAATCAATGCTTACACAGTATGTTGACCAATCGATTGACATATAATTAATTAATTGGGATTAGTGTACGCCAAATATCATCCCAACACCCGTGTGGGGTTTCAACAATCAAACACAGATTTTATTTGTGCAGTTGGGCGATGTGTAAAATTTATCATCCCAATCAATATCAGTCAAATGTGTGTATATAAACAAATCGTCCGATTCGTTTATATTTATTTATTTCATTTTATATACACGTTAAAAATGATATTTTTAACTATAGAATATTTATTTTCTATATAAATATTTTATTTCATTCCACAACACACATTCAATTTTCACAACAACATCAATCTAACAAACAAGCCGTCCATGGTCTATGGACGACGGGTGTCGGGTGCTGCTAAGCACCGTCTGCATCCTAGTATATATATATATTAACTAGAAATTTAAAATAAAAGTGAGGAGTTCTCACCGAGGTTTCCACTCCGCCGTGCATTGCCTTTGAACTGCTGAACCGTCTGGATCTGTTTGAAATTCCAATGCAGTCCCTTTCCCGCTGTTTATAATAAAAATTATATTTTTATCACTTCTTTCTAATAAATAAAAATCATATTTTTATTTCTTCTTCCTATATATTTTCGACGCTTCATTCTATATAAAAATTATATTTTTATATTTCTACTTCATATATAAAAATCCTAACTTTCCTACTTTAAAAATCCGTCCTTTCTTTCTTTAAAAATCCGACCTTTCTTTCTTTAAAAATCTCGTCTTTCATTTTGTAAAATTTCATCTTTCGTTTTGTAAAATCTCATCTTTCGTTTTGAAAAATCTCATCTTTCGTTTTGAAAATTTTTACCTTTCGATAATGAAAAATTATACCTTTCTAGAATTAAAAATTACACCTTTCTAGAATGAAAAATTATACCTTTCTAGAATGAAAAATTATACCTTTCTACTTCAAAAATCAAATCTTTTTTCTAAACAAAAAAAAGTATCTCTTTCTTATGGAAAAATCTTATTTTTAATTTAATGTCATATATTTTTAAAACTGATTTTATACTTGCTTTTTCTATGACAAAATTATATTTCTAACTTGCTTTTTCTATGACAAAATTATATTTATTTCAAAGCAAAGTTATTTTTATTTCAAAACAAAGTTATTTTTATTTCAAAACAAAGTTATTTTTAAAACATTTCAGATTTTATTTACAGTGTATTTATATATAACAAAAAAAATGTTAAACTTTTCTTTTACCGAATCATCTTCTTCACGTTGGCAAAGCTTCAGCCAACATCAGGTGATGCTCGCGAGCTAGGGTTCATGCTCGCACACGCTTCACGGCGCCAGCTTCCAATCCGACATCGCCATTTCGTCTGTCGTGGGGCGCTCGCTGATTTGAGTCTCTGCGTCGTGGGTTTGGGCTGGATTCAATCGAAGGGGTGATGCGCGAGAGGTGGAACTGGTGGAGGAGGGGAGTTCGTCGAGGGGCAGTTGACAACGGAAGGGGGAGGGGTTACGGCGATGGCTCGAGATCGACGGTGATGGCTTGAGATCGGCGCCCGCCTTTTTTTTTAGTTTCGATCTGATTTAGATTTTAAGGGGGGCGCCCAGAGATATTATATAGAAATTTAATTTATTTATTAATTTATTCTTCAAAAGTTCAGTTTTTAAATTCGACCTCCAAACAAGACCCAACGACTGTCGCCCCTAGCTATATGTATCGCAGGCCATCTCGACCGTTACAATCAGTTTTCGTTAAATTTACAATATAAATCAGTATATATTCAGAAAATTCCAGAAAAATTATTTCTATCTTCGTATTGACGATACGGTCCTAACAAAACTAATTTCGTCAAATTCTGAGACCGTTTGAAAAATGGCCATTTTCTGGTCGACCCGATTAAACTGAAACTGTTCAAAACACGTTTAACTTCGCCATGCTCACATATTGATTCAGAAAATTATGGAAAAATAAACTTAGCAATAAATTGATATCCCGGATTCAACAAAAGTGGTTTCGTCGAAAACCGAGGTCGTTTGCAAAACGGCTATTTTCAAGGCCTTTATATATATTAATATATATATAAATTCCACAGCGACTTTTCTGAATTTTAAACTGGACATATCTTTCAACTTCTAAAGTGAAATCTCAGTTTCTTACATTCGTTTGAAAGATATTGTTAAACAGATTTAGATATTTCTTGTTTCGTTCAATTCCGAGTTAAAACGAATTCTGTATATTCATTTGAAATTCGAAATCGAATTTTCAAACTGCAGGGCCATTTCAGGCTCGTTATATAATTAAAATAAAATTATTCTTTTTAACTTCATCGAAAATAAATTTTCCTTCGTTATTATTTGAAATAATTCATTTTAAATATTCAAAATTCATTAAATTAACCAAAATAAAATTTTTAAACCAGCTCAGATTTTCCGGGTTGTTACAATCTCCCCCACTTAAAATCTTTACGTCCTCGAAAAGGAACGAAGCTGAAAGTTGTTTATTAATCAACTCAACTTTCATTATTTTCATTACGGCTTAAATTCTTTGACTTTTCAGTTTCTAAGAACTTTTTAAAATTTCAAAAATTTGGCTAACACCCTAAATTTTCGAAAAATTTCGCCATAACCTCCCCTGCACCGGGAGCACCGGGAAAATCCCGAAATTGCCATACAGGCCTTTTGATCTCAAAAAGAAAAAGAAAAAGCCAAGCGGCTAGCCCATAGGCTCATAAAATCATCATCACCCAAACAAAACAGAAAATTATAGTAAACATGTACCTATTTGTCGGGCAAACAAATTGTATTCTCTGCTCTAGACTCCTTGCTATGACCTGTTCAATGTAAGTACATGTATATGCAAGCAAATGCGACAAATTTTCAATATAATTCAATATTCGGTTCAATTAGACTAAATGGTTCAAATTATCAAACAAATAAACAAACAACTCAAACATCAATCCATTAGTGAATTAGTGTTTCAAATTCATAACTTTGATTCATGGACAAAAAATCATGTTTTTGATGCCAATTCACAACAATAAATCTATCTATATAAGTTTTGGTTCTCACACCAGTCTAATGAAAATATATAGATATCACACCTTCGAAACATGAACATAAATACTGATGATGTCATGACAATTATCAGTACCATCTCCGGGCGACTAGAATGTGATTCTATATCTATCCAGTATATTAAAACTTCGAATATACGTTAATGACGCGTATATGCAAAATCTTTATATACTAGATTGTCCAAATTCAAAATAAATAAATATTCAAATACGTGTGAAACGATTTAAATTTTCAAAACAATGTTTGCTTTCAAATTTTTATTTTAAAAATACACTCTTCACACTCGTTCTAGGATACTACTGATCCTATCTCTAACGAGTCATTCTGATTGGATACTACTAATCCAATATCTGATGAATTCTTTCGTTTGGTTCTAATGTGTCTTGTTCTCGAGCTCTGTAAACCAAAGCTCTGATACCAACTGTTACAACAAGGAATTTCGCTCGACCCGAATCGATCGCTAAACCGACTAAGACCGTTCGAAACCCCTGATCGTTTGAGAACAGGACAAATCAGAACTCAGACGGAAGAACATTTCATTGTATATTACAACAATTCGATCAGAATACAAGAATATACAGAGTATGAATAAAAATTACACAGAAAAATATCAGAGATTTAAATTACAATTAAATACATCGCAGCGGAAAAACAATACAAAGCACAACTGAAAGTAATACACGGATACAGAGCTTTCCGAGCATCGTTCCAGCTGTAAATCAGGATCCTGTGAATATAAATCTGCAAAACCAAAACTACTAGCTTCCCGTGGAAAATAGGGGCACCCAGAGTTTAGGTTAAAACAATAAACTCCAGATCAGTCATGTGACTGGTGTGAGAAATAAAACAGTTATTAATCTTTGTTTTTAAAGTTAGGTAAATCAAGGGACCACGCCGTATAACACGGAACGGGTTTCCTCCCAAGAATACCAGTGCAGAAAACAAACAGCGCAATGCTAAATAAAGAACAATGAAGCTATTATAAGACCCAGATCCCATCACACAATGCAACGCAAGACAAATGATAGGGTTTTCCCTTATAATAGCCAAATATGCTTGATATGCAAAATTTCATCTTATATTATTACTATAAGTGAAGAAAACAACTTCAAATATAAATGTATCAATCATAGACGACATGGGTACCATATATCATGTCGCCAATACTAGGCTCTACAATCAAAACCGCAAAATGTCATATTTGGAAATTGGATTTCCATCATGGTGGCTCCTGATTCGAAAGATCGATCGCGTAGTGCCATCTCAACGACTTACGTCTCAGCTAGAGAAAACATCGTAATGCACATCCGCATTTTTGGGAAATCGAGTATCACTGCGGCTTACGTCTCGGCGAGAGAAAACACCGCTTACCCTATCCCTCTGAGCACTGAGCTCAATCTCGGTCGACCGAATCCACGACACCACGAAGGTGCCCATCCACTAAAAAGCATACTGATCAAACCATCAGTTTACTACCATACCGGGGTGTGAGGCTCGCGAATCAACGCTATAAACAAAGCCATGCTATATTAAAGCTGCGCTTTGATCATCATCCACCAAACTTTGCTTTTCAACAAAAGTCTGGATCACTGCATCTCAGCATGCCACACTATCAATCCATATCGTACCACTGATTTCTGCCAATATATAACCTCTGAGCTCGTATGTCTCAGAGAAGGGCGTTAAGCAAGAGAATAAATTCTCCGCCGCCAAACAGATATATATTTAGCAGAGATCAACGAATACAATATAAAGGAATACAATGTCAGACACACCATCCATTTACAAGTCCGTTCTAGGTCTGAACGAAACCAGAGGCACTTTCCTCGCATATCCGTCGACCTCCAAGCACGTCCGGATGGCTACCACTTCAGCCCCCTTCAAGGTAGCTACTCCCATCGTGAGCATCAGTAGCACCCATCCATTCGATGTGAAGATCGTCGGTCTTGCACCGTCTTCAATCTCTTCGACACGTCGTCGAATCGGTTATTCAGAATGGGTATAGACCCAACCTTTCTGAATAACCCACGTATGTAATAAACACTTGTTACGCAAACACGACCTACGCCTCATTCCAATTCAGAATATTCTTCTATTCAGATATTCACACTCCTAGGGAAAGGTTCCCATTAATTTTATCAAAGATAAATTCTTTTAAATTTATTCTTTAATCTTCCTTTGGATATCATTTCAAACCATATTATGGTTTCCCAAACTGGTCGGGATTAGCGAACCACACCGAAGTAATTATTTATTTTATTTCTCAATCCCAACCTATTTATCCCAAGGAGAAAAACTGTTATTACCCCATAACTAACATCACGGTGTTATCGGTAAATTTAATTACCATTTCACGTTCAAATATAATTAAAGATTTAACTATCGCTAGGAGCAAAACTGGTGATACTCCCCTTTCGATCATTTCCAAATTTTGATAATTTAAATTATCAATTTCATATTTCAATCTAATTAAGATTCATTATAACTTCACTTACTGGGTTAAAGAACTAATGTCATTTAAAACACAGTTCACGATAAACCCAAATGACATTCTATTTCAATTCCAATTAAATATATTAGAAATTCTGGTTATTTAAAACTCATTTCAAATTCAATTTATTTATTTCAAAAATAAATTGATTTTAATTCTAGTTCAAAACTAGTTCATTTCGATAAAAATCTACTTTTATCTTTTCAAATATGGAGTTTTTCATCCCCGTTTTTCCCAAATCATTTATTATGATTTTACACAAATTATAGATATTTTAAGTGATTTTATCAAGGCCCGTACAGTTCGTTTTCAATAACTGCCACCGAACTGCAGTTACAGCGACCTTTTCCATATTTGATTTGGACATAATTCCGAATCCAACCGTTAGATTTCAAATATCTAATATTCATTGGAAAGATATTTTTGATACGAACCCAACGGTTCCGGTTTCAGGAGAATCCGACGGTCGGATCTCCCGTAATGTCCGTTCGAAGTCAATGGTCGAAATTCGCGAACTGCCGCGGCGCGGCGCGACGCGTTCTATTCAGGCCATTATATTATATATGATATATACTTCGTCGATTTCTATTTAAAACGAATTTTATAAATCGCTTTAAATTCGTTTTCAAAACGATTTCAACTTCATTTCAGATTCAAATCAAAATTGAATTTTTCCCAATATAAATTCGTTTTAAATTCATTTCAAATTGATTTCAATTCAAATTCGATTCTATTCAATTCCAAATCGAATTCATTTCTATTCAATTTCAATTCGAATTCGTTTTATATTCAATTCAATTCGTATTCACTTTTTATTCAATTCAATTCGAATTCACTTTATATTCTTTTCAATTTGAATTCACTTTATATTCAATTCAATTTGAATTCACTTTATATTCTATTCAATTTGAATTCGTTTTATATTCAATTCAATTTGAATTCACTTTATATTCTATTAAATTCAAATTCGTTTTATATTCAATTCAAATCGAATTCAATTCGATTCAATTTGATTCTATTCTATTCGAATCAATTTCTATTCAATTCTATTCAAATTCAATTTCTATTCAATTCTATTCAAATTCAATTTCAATTCAATTCTATTCAAATTCAATTTCAATTCTATTCTATCCAAATTCAATTTCAATTCTATTCTATTCGAATTCAATTTCAATTCTATTCAAATTCAATTTCAATTCAATTCTGTTCGAATTCAATTTCAATTCTATTCTATTCGAATTCAATTTCAATTCAATTCTATTCGAACTCAATTTCAATTCTATTCTATTCAAATTCAATTTCAATACGAATATAATCGATATCAATATCGTTCGCGTCAAAATAGCGCATCTCTAATCAACACGGCTTTATATTTTTCAATAACTTCGTTATTCTTTTCAACAAATGAATATTTATTCTATTCAACACATGAATATATATCTCTTTCAACACATGACTAATCTCAACAAATGAGTACTGTCCACATGTGACTATATTTTATAATATTCTTTATTTTCCCAAATGGAATGAGGCCCAATCAATTACCATATAATGTTAATTATATGGATTCCACACAACACACGTATATCACAGCAACGATAAATACTCAACCATCATCCAAAGTGCACCACACAACTGCATAAGCATCAAATATATATAATAACCGCTTACGCAGTCTGTCGACTAATCGATCGATATACAATTAATTAATTGGGATTAGTGTACGCCAAATATCATCCCAACACCCGTGTGGGGTTTCAACAATCAAACACAGATTTTATTTGTGCAGTTGGGCGATGTGTAAAATTTATCGTCCCAATCAATATCAGTCAAATGTGTGTATATAAACAAATCGTCCGATTCGTTTATATTTATTTATTTCATTTTATATACACGTTAAAAATGATATTTTTAACTATAGAATATTTATTTTCTATATAAATATTTTATTTCATTCCACAACACACATTCAATTTTCACAACAACATCAATCTAACAAACAAGCCGTCCATGGTCTGTGGACGACGGGTGCCGGGTGCTGCTAAGCACCGTCTGCATCCTAGTATATATATATTAACTAGAAATTTAAAATAAAAGTGAGGAGTTTTCACCGAGGTTTCCACTCCGCCGTGCATTGCCTTTGAACTGCTGAACCGTCTGGATCTGTTTGAAATTCCAATGCAGTCCCTTTCCCGCTGTTTATAATAAAAATTATATTTTTATCACTTCTTTCTAATAAATAAAAATCATATTTTTATTTCTTCTTCCTATATATTTTCGACGCTTCATTCTATATAAAAATTATATTTTTATATTTCTACTTCATATATAAAAATCCTAACTTTCCTACTTTAAAAATCCGTCCTTTCTTTCTTTAAAAATCCGACCTTTCTTTCTTTAAAAATCTCGTCTTTCATTTTGTAAAATCTCATCTTTCGTTTTGTAAAATCTCATCTTTCGTTTTGAAAAATCTCATCTTTCGTTTTGAAAAATTTTACCTTTCGATAATGAAAAATTGTACCTTTCTAGAATAAAAAATTATACCTTTCTAGAATGAAAAATCATATCTTTCTAGAATGAAAAAGTATACCTTTCTAGAATGAAAAATTATACCTTTCTACTTCAAAAATCAAATCTTTTTTCTGAACAAAAAAAACGTATCTCTTTCTTATGGAAAAATCTTATTTTTAATTTAATGTCATATATTTTTAAAACTTATTTTATACTTGCTTTTTCTATGACAAAATTATATTTCTAACTTTCTTTTTCTATGACAAAATTATATTTATTTCAAAGCAAAGTTATTTTTATTTCAAAACAAAGTTATTTTTATTTCAAAACAAAGTTATTTTTAAAACATTTCAGATTTTATTTACAGTGTATTTATATATAACAAAAACTTTTACCTAATTACCTTCTTCACGTTGGCAAAGCTTCAGCCAACATCAGGTGATGCCCGCGAGCTAGGGTTCAAGCTCGCACGCGCTTCACGGCGCCAGCTTCCAATCCGACATCGCCATTTCGTCTGTCGTTGGGCGCTCGCTGATTTGGGTCTCTGCGTCGTGGGTTTGGGCTGGATTCAATCGAAGGGGTGATGCGCGAGAGGGGGAACTGGTGGAGGAGGGGAGTTCGTCGAGGGGCGGTTGACAACGGAAGGGGGGAGGGGTTACGGCGATGGCTCGAGATCGACGGTGATGGCTTGAGATCGGCACCCGCCTCTTTTTTTTAGTTTCAATCTGATTTAGGTTTTAATGAGGGGTGCCCCAGAGATATTATATAGAAATTTAATTTATTTATTAATTTATTCTTCAAAAGGTCAGTTTTTAAATTCGACCTCCAAACGAGACCCAATGACTGTCGCCCCTAGCTAATTACCCGCATTCTGAACACAATGGGATATGTATCGCAGGCCACCTCGACCGTTACAATCAGTTTTCGTTAAATTTACAATATAAATCAGTATATATTCAGAAAATTCCAGAAAAATTATTTCTAGCTTCGTATTGACGATACGGTCCTAACAAAACTAATTTCGTCAAATTTTGAGACCGTTTGAAAAATGGCCATTTTCTGGTCGACCCGATTTAACTAAAACTGTTCAAACACGTTTAACTTCGCCAAGCTCACATATTGATTCAGAAAATTATGGAAAAATAAACTTAGCAATAAATTGACATCCCGGATCCAACGAAAGTGGTTTCGTCGAAAACCGAGGTCGTTTGCAAAATAGCTATTTTCAAGGCCTTTATATATATATTAAAATATATATAAATTCCACAGCGACTTTTCTGAATTTTAAACTGGACATATCTTTCAACTTCTAAAGTGAAATCTCAGTTTCTTACATTCGTTTGAAAGATATTGTTAAACAGATTTAGATATTTCTTATTTCGTTCAATTCCGAGTTAAAACGAATTCTGTATATTCATTTGAAATTCGAAATCGAATTTTCGAACTACAGGGCCATTTCAGGCTCGTTATATAATTAAAATAAAATTATTCGTTTTAACTTCGTCGAAAATAAATTTTCCGTCGTTATTATTTAAAATAATTCATTTTAAATATTCAAAATTCATTAAATTAACCAAAATAAAATTTTTAAACCAGCTCAGATTTTCTGGGTTGTTACATAAAGGTTTACTAACAATTAGTCGATATCGCATCATAAAACACATAAACATCATGACATATATATTATACCTCATCTCATTGGCGAGTAAATACAATACCCTACTCGTATCATCTCAATAACGAGTACTATTAACATCGTGGCTTGTCTCGTCTTATTGACAAGTGCAGGATCATCTTAAAATGTCTCAAAACCATGAAATCATCATAAAGAAGCTTACCTCACATCATCGGCTAGTAAATACAATACCCTACTCGTCTCATTTCACTAACAAGTACAATTAACATCGTGACTTGTCTCATCTTATCGACAAGTGTAAAATCATCTTAAAACATCTCAACTTCGTGAAATCATCATAAAAAAGCTTGCCATGTTTCATCGACAAGTAAAATAACGCCATGAAGGTTAATTATAACCATAATTCCCAAATCAGGAATTTTAGCATCTAACACTCCTCACCTCATCAGCATTTACAAAATACATATAAAAATGGTGCCTCATCGAATATACTCCTAAATAGGAACTTTTTAAACCATATAGTTTTATCCAAAATTTTGTAACATTATAAATCATCTCAAATAATTCATTGAAACGGTTTCGACCGTGTAAGTCTGATATTAAGCGATAAAGCAAATCCATATGTCCCATACTACATGTTTTACTTTACCATTTAATTTTCTTTCTCATAAGATCAAAATTCATAAAAAGTTAAATTTATTTATAAAATAATATATTTTTTTACCAGAGAAAACGTGAATTTTAAATGAATTATGGAAATTATTATTATATAAATTCTCTTTACTATAAAAGTATATAATATATATATATAATAATAGCTTCTAAAAGTCATTTGAAAGTTCCAAAAATATTTTGTCAGAAAATCGATTTATTTTTAAAACCATTCTAAAATCACATTAGAAAACATATGCATGAAATCACCTAAAATCTCATAAAATCAACAATTAGAAACCACACAAAATTTAACAATAGAACTTAGGGCAACAACTTATTTAGCTCATTAGCCCTCTTAAAACTCAAATCTGCTAAAACTAAGATAAAAGCTGAAGAAAATTGTCATATCTTAAAGACAGAAAAAGAAGCATCTAATTTGGAATTATGAATCAAAAGTTATGACAATGTCATTTCAAGATATAAAATTAGAACCCTTTGAATGATAAAAAAATTATTAACAAAGTTGCGGAATAAAGAGCCAATTAACCTCAATAAATCTCAGAATATGACAAAACATAGAAGGTTAAATTTGAAAATAATTTTCATAGCTTGAGTTATGAAAAAGAATCATCAAATTTGAACTTACAGGTCAAAAGTTATCCCAAAACAATTCTTAGACCTAAATTCTTTGTTGCTGTTGTTTTTCTCCCACAACAGCGACAAAGAAGTTTAAATTTGACAATATTAACATCATAATTTCATAAAACTCAAAACATGAAAGGTATAGCTCTATGTCTAAGCTTTCCAGGACATTCAAAATTTTTAAATTTGGATAACAAACGTGTTACTTATGGCCAAAACAATTATTAGGCCTGTGATTGCTGTTGTTGTCTATTTGCTCTCGGGACAACAACAAACAATCACAATTTTGAGAAAGTAAACATTAAAATTTTAGAAAACCCAAAACATGAAAATTGTACGTTATGATTTGAGATTTTCGGAACTTCTAAGATTATTGAATATGGTTAAGAAACAAAAATGTTATTGCAATCTTCGTTTCAGCTTCATCAATGAAGGAAAACCAAATCAATTCAAAGTGCAAACAAATGGCATAAAATCAAACACAATTCGGTCAACAAATTCATGAGGTACATATATAGAAAATAAAATCACCGATTATAATTTAACCAGCACGTGTGAGAGTTATCACTTACCTTAACATTCCAAACTAGCATGCATGCCTCAACTCACCATTAATTTGCCTTAAAAAAACTGCATTTTTTACCTCTGTTGTAGCAAGGATTTGGCATAGCAAATCAAAGTATTCTCCTACGAAATTTTCATAAAAGATGTAACTTTGATTTAAGAATAATTTAACCAAATTTTATAATTTTTTTGATTTTTCTACAACTAATTATGAATTTACTACTAACCTGCATTTTCAGCCTAGATTTAACCGGAAAATTACTTGAGAGAAGAAGACATTTGACCCATCAAACCTAAATCAATTACAACAAAATTTGGTGTAGAGGTGCTGGAATTTGTTAACAACAACATATCCAATTTTGAGAATTATTTAGATTTTATTTGATTTTTTATGATATTTAGAATAGCTAGGGCTTTGCTTAGAGGATAGAAGACGATGTCATTGCCAGAAGTGTTTTCAGAAGATTAGAAATGAGTTGAGCGTGAATTTTTTAAAGATTCTACATGGGTTATCGGTGCTTGGATACCATTATACCAACCACAACCCAAAATTCCAATTCTATTATTAAACCAATATGTTAGTTGCTCATGTACATATGTATAAGTAATTTGAACATAATTTACTTATGTTAATTCCTTTTTACATGTAACAAATTGCACACTTTTTTTAATGAAATACACATAATAAAGGATCCATAAAATTTAATTTGAACACGTAAAAATAGTATTCATACTTTAAACCATTAATTTAACAATATTTCTCAATATGTTTATTTTCAGACAAAATCATCGTTTTTGACATACTTGACAAATACAAATTATTTCTTAGCCAAATAAAGTGTAATAAAATATTTATAACATTTTTAAAACATAAAAATAATATTTATATTCAATATTACACTTTCTAAGAAAATATTCTCATTCGTCTTTTTATTTTGTAATACAAGGCTACCATTTGAATAAAATTTCAATACTACCAGTTTGACTTAAATTAATTACTATCTTTTTTGTTATTCCCATCCCTAATCACAAATAAAGTATTTAAAAATTTATTTTATCAAAAACTTATTAGAATTATTAATTATTCCCTAAATAAACATTTTAAAATCCCAATTTACTGTCAGTTAACTATATTAAATTATAATCTCTGTTATAATTTCATATAACTTGGAATCTCCAAAACCGGGTTGTTATAGCCTAGGTAGGTACGGGTGGAGTTTTCGTCTTCGGGTTATCATCGAGTGGTGGTGACTTTTGAATAAGGATAAGATGTGGTTTGGCGATAGTTTCGACGCCTTATGGTACTTTGATGAGTAGCGAGTAGATTTCTTCTCTTTTTCTATTTTATTTCTTACCATGTAAAAGCCTTTAGAGAGTTTAGGAGGAGGAAGAAAAGAGAATGGTGTGTAGAAATGAAGTAAAAAGGGTGTGTATTTATAGGAAAACTTTGAAATAAAATATCTTAGTGGGAAATGACCACAATACCCTCCCTTACCCCTTCCCTCTCCACACTTGATGTGACATGACAATGTGTAATGTTGGTATTATGTAATTTTGATGGTAGTGTGTAAAGAGTGATGATGTCAGGGAGTGGTATTATTCTATTAAAGAAAGTCTTTTGTCCTTATTAACCTACCATTTCTAATCTCTTAGCTTCAATTAAAAATTTCATGAGCATCTTATGGTTATGTTATCATAAACATGTCTGTGTGCACATATTTTTTTACATTTTCGTATAATTTTCGTTCTTCAAAATTCAAAAATAATTTTTTGTAATTTTTTTAATGTTTTGTAAACTATTTATCTGGGTAAACAAAATTCACAAATAACTTTCTTAATATTTTTAAGTAATCAAAACATGATTATTTAGTCACTAAAACCCTATTAAATAATGTTTATTCATTATTTATGATTTTCTTCCTTGCAAAACGATACCGATTTTTCTTGTATTTTCAAATCAAATATATTTCTTTATACAACTTGCTTCTAGTTGACTTATTCTTACTATATAATATTTCCAGAATAATTGTCATTTAAATCATTATTTGGATAATTATCATGTTGCTAAATTTCCCATTTAAATTCATATTTAAATAGAATATAAATATTCTTATTGATGATATCATCGATTCATTAAATTTCCAAAATTTAAAATATAACCTCCTTTCATATTCTTATTCAAATATGGAAATAAGTGTATGTATCTAGATAGGGCTATATGTCGGACACGACGGTCCATTTTCCGGCTTGGTCCGAGGCTATATGGTGTCCGGTCCATGTCCGTATGATTCTCTTATAGGACGGGACTAGAACATACCGGTGTTCAGTCCGATCCAAAATGTTTGATGTTTTCTATTATACAAGACTATGTCAGACATGATGGTCCGTTGTCCGGCTTAGTCCAAGGCTATATGGTGTCAAGTCCGTGTCCATCCGAATCCCTTATAGGACAGGACTAAGACACACCTTCGTCCTGTCCGGTTTGACCCGTTTTCATCACTATATCTAAATCTGTTCGAGATCCTTATATATAGAAATCCATTTTGTTGATAAAACAATTTCAGTCATCTTGCGACTGTTTCCCTAAGGAAATAGTTTCCAAGCAATTTCACAAAAATAATTTCAATATACTGTTTCTTACCTTAAACTACATCATCCAACAAAATCAATCCATATTTATATGTTTAAAATAATATAAATATCCTTAATAAAGGTTACCAAAATCCATGTTGTTTCAAAGATCCAGCTATAATTCGTATTAGATATTTGAAATAATTCAAATAACCTTAATTAAGGTAACCAAGTTCCGGGTTGTTTCAAAGATCCATCCAAATGTAATTTCCATTGAATGTTAGGTTGTTCACTACTTTCCGATGCATCATCGAGAGTAGTGAATACTGCAATGAAGTCCGCTAAGACTTGCACTAGGATGTATCTTCGAGGGACAAATGTGAGATAAAACTGAAGGAGTTTAATATTTCATTTGAAGAGTCTTTCAAATGTATTAAGTCGTTTGAGGACCTGTCATAGTGGCTGGTCGACATAGATTTTATTTGAATGAACTTGAAATAAGTGTGGGGCTTCCAAGAAGTGATTAACAAGCAGTATAAGAGCTTCTCAAGTTTTGGGTGATTTCTTTTAGCGACTATTAATCTATTGTTTATGTAATAGACATTCCCTTGTATATGATTCTTCTGAAGCAAATGCATAGAATTGATAATATATGCGAAAATAACTAAATAAACGAATATAACCTCATGATCAACAGGCTTTGATAGGATGAAAGGTCTTCCTAAGTGATTCAGTAGGCCTTAGAATGCAATAAGACACTCCGGGTCCAAGAAAAGTTATGTTTCTCTCTTTTTATTAGATCGAAGGAAGAAATGCAGTTGTCGGTAGCTTTGGAAATGAATTTACATAGGGCAGCGACCTTGTTGAGAGTCTAACATTTCTGATGTTCTTAGGAAATCCAATATTTTAAATTTCTTCGATTTTATTGGAATTGAATTCAACCCCTCGTGAGTTGACAATGAAACCTTAAAAAGTTTCCCGACACAACGTCAAAAGAGCATTTCAAGAGATTGAGTTTCATCCCATACTTGTGGAGAATATCTAACATCACTACAAGATCATTGATGTGGTCTTTTAATTGTCACGACTTCACAAGCATGTCATCCATATAGACTTCCATGGTCATTCCAATCCGGTCCTTGAGCATTTGATTAATAAGCAGTCGTTAGGTTGGTCACAGATTTTTCAAACCCAAAGGCATGACAACATAGCAATACAACCTCAAGTTTGTGACAAAGTTAATGTTCTTTGTTGGGAACATCCATTGAGATTTTATTATAGACCAAGTATGCGATCACGAATGATAGGATCTGAGATTACCAACTTCCTCTTTGAGTATTCTTAATCTTTTTGGACCTAAGATTCAACATTTTTGTTTGATTGGAAGGAACCTTGGGTTGATCTCTGGAACTTGACTTGGGATTCCCGACGCAATGCCGCACATATTGAAATGAGTCCAAGCGAAGACATCAAGGTTGGCATATAAAAATTTGGTAAGTTCCCCCCTTATATTGCGTAGTTTAGTTGTGATCCAATCTTCAAGGCTCGATTCAGATCCTCGATCCTCACCGAAACTGATGGTAGGCTCAACTGGAGTTGCTCTTTTATAATTTGTATCATCTTCTTTACTCGAACCCAGTTCATAATAAAGGCGACTATGTAGTCTGAGTCATGCCTCTAAAGCTGGCTGCTAAGCTCCATCCTTCTTGGTTCCGAGGGCACTCCCTGCATCTTTTCCTTTCTTTCAGCAGAAGGTGTCTTTTCATTTCGCAAGGTAGTAAGCTCTCCCTGTTATTTGATCCCCATCAAGAACTCTGACTATGTTGCCGGTAGGGAACTTAATGAGTAGGTACCATGGCTCCACACAGATTCTGAAATCTGCAAGAGCTGGATGCCCCCAAAAAGGCATTATAGGGAGAGTAAAGGTCGATGACAATAAAGGGGAGAACTAAGATTCGGTTGCCTTCCCCTTTACCGAGTTGTACCAAAATATCAATGATTCCAATTGGTTCATTTGAGGAGCCAATAAAGCTTTGAATCTTGGCTTTACATGGTTTCAATTCCTAAGCCTCCAGCTTCATCTGGTCGTAGACCTTCTTGAAAAGGATATTGATGGAACTCCACAAGTCCACGAGAATCTTCCATACAAAATGGGCCCCTATATAGGTTGAGATAACAATGAGTTCGATGGTTGGAGCTTCCACTCCTAGGGAATCCCTTTTGTGAAAGATAATGTTTTCATTCGTTGTCTTTTGGACTTTGGTTGATACACCTTTGTCCGTTGTCAAGCACTTTTTATATTCGACATGCTTAATTTAGTTGATGTATTCCTTCATATGTTCAAAGCTTTGATTTGCATGGGGAGGCCTACCACAAAAAGTATCGATGATGAGACCCTACTAAGTAAGTCTTGGATTAGATGACCCTGGCTCCGTCTACATTTGTGCGAGTGCTGAGGGATCCGATGCTCCGTCTTATGGAACTTCATTTGCATGTATTGATTAAGTCACCCTTCGCGTTTGAGTTTCTATATAACATCTCAGAGATAACATCAATTATTAATGTTATGGCCGTACATCTCATGGAACTCGTAGTACTTTCTGGACTCCTTCTTCTTTTCCATGGATTTCAACGGATTGGGTTTCTTATACTAGATTATGTTGGAAGTCTCCAAGTAGATAGCCTCTAGCTGAGAATTCAATGGAGTATAAACGTTGTAGATGGGCAATTAATTTTTTTTCTTTTTCTTCTTCTTATTAATGCGGCAATCAGAATTGCTTCTTTTATTGCCACCTTGTTTAGGCTTATTTCCCATCATCCCTTCTGGATGTCTCTCCAGCTATTTTATCAGTGACATTGCTTTGCACAATATCTTGATGTGGATTATGGGGTGTCAACGTAACGCCCCTACTTCGATACGCTTATTCCTGGCATAGGTATTTGTTGGATTTCTCATAGAACATCTGCAACGTCCGTAGAGGTTTTTATTCTAGCTATCTTCTAAACTCTGTATCTGGATGTACACCCTTGTTTAGTTATAGTAGCACAACAATCATTTGCGAATCATCAACTTCCGCAAGGGAGTTATTAGGTTTTTCCAAAAAGTTCTTCAGTGTTTTGTTGTCTCCTTGAAATATATTAGATATGGTGAGGATGCCCTTCGATATCGTAGTGTGCATCCTAAATTTCTTCACTAACTCCCTAGCAAGCTTCCCAAAAGAAGATATGTTTTTTTTGCGTTGGTCAAGAGAACCATAACAGAGCAATGCCTTCGAGGAACATAGGAGAGCATTTGCATTTCACTATGTCTGTGGTGCAAGATGAATCCATATGACACCCATATCTATTGAGTAATTCCTTAGGATCGGTCTTCCCTGAGTAAGCTTCAAGCTGTGGTATAATGAACGTTCATGGTCGTTCAATGTTCAGAATGACATCTGTGAAAGTATTGCACCTCGTACTGGCTTCACAAACGTAGATGGCACCTCCTTATGTCTCATGTACGATCCTTTGGATCACTGCAACAATATCTGCAGGTGAAGTCGGCGTCAGGTCCTGATGGTCGTGATCTCCCTTCGGAGTGTAGTATCCACTTCTTCTCCTTCGGGGACGTTCATCATCGTCGTCGAGTTGAACCACATTAGCGGTTTTGTTTCGAGGAGGTTGGGCAAGAATGCTCTGGTTTTGGTTGATGATAGGAAGTCTAGTAGCCATATTCTCAGCAGAGGTGGTACGAGCTTGAGTGTTATAGGGAATGATTCCAATTCCTTGATTACAGGATGGACTAAGTTGGGAATGAGCAGGGTGTCTCGTTCCGTCTCTGGTGTTTTCTCCTGTACCATCATGAGAAGTCCTTCTCTAATAGTTTCGGTTGCTTTGGTAGTACCCTGATGAAGAGCTTTCGGAGATGCGGTTGATGTTTGGGGAATGAACACTCCTATCTTCCTCAACGCGAGTAATGTCCCTTCGGTAGATTGTTGCAGCACCTCTATTAATTCAAGTTTTTTGGCAATTAGCCAATTGAGATCCCTTGAGTGCTCTCCAACTTCCTCATCAACTTGAGCATCTGAGCTTGCAAGATCTAAGCGTCGGTGTTGGACGAAGCAACCACAGTGGTTATTGCATGAATATTAGGGTTAGGATTGTCAAAAGGTTGTCTTTGGTGCAATACCTCTTGATGATCGACATGAGAAGTTCCAACGGTTGTGGAATTGGTTTTTTTCACCACGATATTGAGCCTCATATGTAGACCAAAGTCTGAGGAAGTTTCGAGACTCGAATGGCTAGGAAGAAAAGGAAAAATGAAGTTTTATATCTTTCAATGAAAGCAAAGACATTTGACACTAAAACTTGGCACAACACCCAAATAGTTAAACAAGCGTTGAACTAAATAAATGGAAATAAATAAGAAATAATAGAAATGCAGTAAAAGAAGATGACAACGATTTATAGTGGTTTGGCGTAAGTCGACCTACATCCACTTTGGAATAATCACTCTATTATTGAAATTCACTAAGTACAGTGCATAGATCGGTTGGACTCTCTAGTAAACTAGTACATAGTACTAAGAATGTAGGGAAATCCATATTTCAACTGAAATAAGGCTATCTATAGTTGAGTTTCGCACTGAAAATCCAAAGATCCGAAAATAAAGGGAGTATACATCGCCCTTGGCCCAAAATGTCAAAGTGGTACTAATCCCCACACTTAGTCATTTTGGAGGATCAGACCTCATAGATTCCTTTTCCATATTCCCATTTGTTTTAATTTGAATTCTGTCCTGATCCTATTGGTCGATGTAGGTGTACGAGCCATCTAATTTAGGAGTATTGAAGCTATGTTGTGGAGTTCCATCGATCCTTGCTTGCGGAAGTCATACCGACCCTCTCAGTTGCATGGGAGTTGTGAAGTTGCACTGTCCCCAATGTCGGGAGTTGCGCCGATCCCGCTCGATAGATGGTTAGGAGTTGTGTTGAACTTATGAGCAACGCAAAGTTGAGGCTTATGGAATTCTTACCGATCCTTATTATAGATTCCTACTGATCCCCAACGATGATGATCGAGGAGTAGTGGCTTCATAGTTTTCTGATGATCGGACATTGCCGATCACGTGTTTTTGGGTGATCATTTTATGCCGGTCAGTTGTTTTCTGAAGTAATCGATTTGTTCCTAGATATGATTTGTCCAAGCTCTCTAAGCGATCCCGTGAGTCAATTAGACCATCTCTGAATGATCGAATGACACTCGGAGGTGATCGATCCGGGTTGAATTGACCTCTGACCCTTAAGTTATTCGTTGATGCTGATGCTTAGTTTGAGTCCGAGCGAGTCTAGATTACTTCTTTTATCCACCCCAAAAGGTCAACAACAATCTCGAATGGATGTTTTTTGACCACATACATGGATGAACAATGCACATTCATACAAAACATATAGTCCTATTACTAAGTGAAGTATAACCTTATATAAGTATGATATTATAACCTATATCAATGGAACACTGCGTATTTTACGAATCGTGAGAGCATGACTCATTCTATATCCCACTTAGATTTGTGTATTATATGTTATTGGATCTGCATTCAATGTCATTTATTAATTATATTTAATGTATTGTTCTATCCTAGAGGCATATATTCTTATTGCTTTCTTCTAATGTTGTGTACGTGTATATGAGTTATTTATGATTTTGAGATATGCAATGATGCTAGCCCAAGAGAATACTCAGCAGTGTACTTCATACAACCTTTTTTTCATATTACTTGGCAGTATTATCTAGTAATACTCTTGAATAATATACATGTTGAGGTTAAACAATCGATTTTGTACTTCAATAGTAAGTGGTATAAGTAGTAATCTGATTGAAACAATCGATCCATTGTCATAATTAAACAATTCTATCGACAGACTTTACTAAATATAAAATGTATTTTTTGTTTTTAAAATGTTACAAACAACTGTACATTTGTATGATTAATTTGTAATTTCACTAAAACAATAAATTCCTAATTGACTTCAATCTTTGATGAAATTTCTTTAGGTTTAATGTCTCTGTTAGGATGCACACACTTTGATTTTCTTCGTTGAAAGATTCCAAAGCTACCTTATTTCTATTTACATCATTTCTTCACAAGCATAAATCATGTCTATATGGTTTATTCTAACATGATTTATATGGATCCAAGATATTTATTGGACAAGCATTACTAGATTTAATTAAACAAGATTAATCGATTCGATTTTGTTAACTGTTTGAGCTTGGTTTCTATTTCAGTAGTTATTCACTTAAACGGTTTTTAATGGAACTCCAATTTTGAATAAGAGGAGAGTTGGGAGAAATTTTAGGGGACTCCTTATTTCATTTTTTTGTTAACGGACGAGCAAATATGAAAAATAAAAGAGATGAATATTGTACTATTTCCTACGTCATCACATGCTGCCTTACGTATAACCTAGCATTAAAATAAACCTCTAAAAATCGATGGACAAAAACCGCATTGTTTTAAAAATCAAACTAAATCGCTTTTTAATCGCCCACACAACTTTCCTCTATCACCATTTCGTTATCAAATTCCATTTTTAATTTATATCTTGCATTAATTTAGTATTCTCCATTAATGAAATTGAGTTTAAGGTTTAAATTAAGGAAAATTTGAAGGTTAATATTGGAATTTTTATTTATCGGTTTAAGAGAAGGCTAATATACTTTGTCCTTAGCTTCCATAATAATTTTAAAATAAATTAAAATTATAATCGCTCTTAATCAAAATTAATGTCCCATTAACAATCCTCTTCGCTTATTTCAATCATTATGGCATCCGATAATCAATTATACCAAACGAGCGGCACGCGCTTTGCACATGAGTTATTATTATTTTACAAATTTTATACATTTAAAATTATATGATTTACAAATATACTTTTTGTTAAAATTATAGATGTATTTTGTTTTAATATTAACCTTTTCTTTCTGTTTATTTTAATCTTTGTGGACGTGAATCAGTTCAATGTTTAAGATCATAGCATCATCAGATTTTTTTACAAAAAAAATTGACTTAACCTTTTGTGTTGTAACAAGAAATTACAGTTCATTTGAAGGCAATCAATTTTGGATATTTTTCGGTTTAGCCGGTTTCCATTTTCGGATATATTGATATAGTTTGGTTCAATTTTGTTTTGTTAAGTAGTCATCTTCTTTTTGAGATTTTTTTTGGATTTTAACCCAGATCCGCTTGACCCATAGTGTTATCATGATTCATGACATACTAGTGATTCCTCAATTAAAAGCAATAAACTTATCGAGTTGCAGTCATAGTATATTTTCAACAACTACTATAGATTTTATGTTATATAGGTTGAAGTGTGTCTACATATGTGTTTATGAACATACATCTAGAGCTTATCCTTGAAGGTAGGATTCTCAACGATTATTGGATCGTCAATTTCATGTTTGTTAAAAGTCAAGTATTTTAGTGAATTGTGCTAGAAATCTCAAAAACAATGTGTTTTGTGCATTGGTGTTTCACTTTCTCAGTGCGCGGTCAAAACTGTTAAATTTACACAATTACGTATATCAAGTTCGGGTAGGGAAATCAGTTGTTTATTTTGATCAGTCTAGACAATGATAGTAGTAGTATATCAAGTTTTCTTCTTCTTCTTCTTCTCATCTGCTATACTTGGAGAATCGAAATTAGTGAGTTTTCTTTAAAGATATCTTAGCATGGTTGTGTTCTTTAGGTCGTTAAGTAGTGACAATTTAACGACCAATTTGTCGAATACATTTTACAGACAATAAAAGAGAGATAAATAACTTGATTTATGCATAATTTATAGTTTATACCTAAGAGGTATACATTTGATAATCAAAGGTTAATTTCTCTTTCAGTAGAAATACCAGTTTTGTATATATATTGGCCATATGTATACAAGGAACATACAGTGAATCTAATCTATCTTTCAGTAGAAGTACCAGTTTTGTATATATATTTTTACTGAAATTAACCACTAAAAAAATTCATCATCAGAATCCATACTGTCACTTTTGAAACCAGCAAAATTTCGCCAAAACAACTTTAAAACTTTGAGGACTAAAATTACAAGCAAAAACTTAATTTGAGCCTTACAATAGACCAAATCAAAAGGTGATGACTTGTACATCAGAACTCCAAGAAGATTCAACAACATAATGATTCTTGTTGGGCTACGCAGTTTATTTTTAATAACATTTAAGAAGTTTCAGTGCTCTTTTCTTTTATGGTATTAAATTTTGCAAAATAATGGTAAGAAGTCAATATATTAGCAAATACGTTGTCGCTTTCGTGTCCCTTTCATGTTTGATATTAAAATTGGCTAATCATAACTAAATATATGGTTTCAAATGCAGAGTCCAGATGCGACATAAGCACAGTTGCAAAATTAGACCAGTGCAAAATCAACAAAGCACCATATTGACTAAGAAGATTATGACATATACCATTTGCACCATGCATGTATGGCATTCAATTCAATCAACTTCTGTCATGTACAAGCAAAAACGATGTGTGCTATATTAGTATATCACTACTAAAATGACATCAAAATTGTCTGGAGGAATAATTAACTAATTTTGTCCTCTGTACATTGAATTAAAAGAAAGCGGGATTGCATTTCTAAGGATTTCCTATAGGTCATAGTTGAAAGTTTCTGCTTCAGTCAACGTAGTTAGAGGTGAGGATTATTTGGTAAACCAACCAAACCTCTACGTGGGTTAATATTCATGCAGGAAGTATATTGCAACGTTTTGCAATGTATATGTTCACGCATGAAAAGATTATTAGTATGGGTCGGTCCTATAAAACATACGTGTGGCAGCGGTTGTTTGAGTACATAAGGGTCGCTCACCAATTTAGTTTATGGATCGAACAGTGGAAATCTTCTGGGTCGCGCTTCTTGGAAGTAAGGGTCGTTCATCCCATTTCTAAGTGGTTGGGCGGTGGCAGAACCGTAAATAAAGCAACAAACGATCCATACTTTTTTTTCACTATAATTGCAATTTTGCCAACTGGTCCAAACTTCTCTTATAAATACCTCATTTGACCACACTTTAAGGGTCCGATTCCTCGACTCCGAATGGCTGCCTAAATTATTTCTCCATCAATCTAAAGCTTCTCAAGCTCCACTAATTGCTTCCTAAGCTCACTCCTTCTTCCTCCGGTATTAGATGGATCACAACTTCTCCAAACACCATGAATTCTCACTCCAATTCAACCTAAGTGATCTCCAATCGCCATTGCTTATTTTTAAAGCACGAATCTAACACCATTTTTATGAGAGAAGAATCAAGGAAAATTATCAAATCACAAGATCTAATCCATTCCTTCTCGAATTCAAGTGAGATTTAAAGCGGAAAGAGAGCAAAAAGTGAAAAATCATTGTAAATAATGATCAGGTGTAATCAATGAGATGTATGAGATGATACTATGTGTAATTTTCTCCATGATAGTGAAGAACACTTCAAAAGTGGACATAGATCTATCCTAGATCGAACCACTATAAAACCCCCTGTATTTTACTTACTGTTTTCTGCTTTATACTTGCATTTTTATTTGTGGCTCCATTTTTTTTTGCGTACCGTTTGGTGAAGTGTGATTTCACACCTTGAGTGTTTGAACCATTTTTAATTCAAACAGAAAGCACCAGAAATTTGACACTAAAACTTCACAGCACCCAAAGAGGTAAACAAACGTTAAACTAAATAAATGGGAAATAAATAAGAAGAAATGCAGTAAAAGAAGAAGACAATGATTTATAGTGGTTTGGCGTAAGTCAGCCTACATCCACTTTGGAATAATCACTCTGTTGTTGAAATTCACTAAGTACGGTGCACAGATCGGTAGTACTCTCCAGTAATCTACTACAAAGTACTAAGAATGCAGGAAGATCCATATTTCATCTGAAATAAGGCTATCTGTATTTGAGATTCGCATTGGAAATCCAAAGATTCGAAAATAAAGGGAGCATACATGGCCCAAGGCCTAAAATGTCAAAGTGGTACTAATTCCCACACTTAGTCATTTTGGAGGATCGGACCTCGTAGATTCCTTTTCCATATTCCCCTTTGTTTTCATTTGAATTCTATCCTTGTCCTGCAGATCGATGTGGGAGTACGAGACATTTAATTTAGGAGTATTGAAGCTGTGCTGTGGAGTTCTACCGATCCTTGCTTGTGGGAGTCATACTGACCCTCTCAGTTGCTTGGGTGTTGTGAAGTTGCACTGGCCCTAATGTCGGGAGTTGTGCTGATCCCGCTCGATAGACGGTTAGAAGTGGTGTTGAACTCTTGAGCAACACTGAGTTGAGGCTTATGGAATTCCTACCAATCCTTATTATAGATTACTACCGATCCCCAATGATGATGATCGAGGAGTAGTGGCTTCATGGTTTTCTGACGATCGGACCTTGCCGATCACGTGTTTTTGGGTGATCATTTTTTATGTCCGTCAGAAGTTTTCTGAAGTAATCGATCTGTTTCTAGATATGATTAGGCCAAGCACTATAAACGATCCCGTGAGTCGATTAGACCATCTTGGAATGATTGAATGACTCTCGAAGGTGATCGATCCGGGTTGAACTGACCTCTGACCCTTAAACTATTCGTTGATGCTGATGTTTAGTTTGAGTCTGAGCGAATATAGATTACTTCTTATATCCACCCTAAAAGGTCAACAACAATCTCAAATGGATGTTTTTTAACAACAGACATGGACGAACAATGCACATTCATACAAAATATATAGTCCTATTACAAAGTGAACTATAACCTCATATAAGTATGATATTATAACCTATATCAGTGGAACAATGCATATTTTGTGAATCGTGAGAGTATGACTCATTTTATATCCCACTTAGATTTGTATATTCGCGTACTATATGTTATTGGCCCTATATTCAGTGTCATTTATTAATTATATTTAATGTATTGTTCTATCCTGGAGGCATATATGCTTATTGCTTTGTTCTAATGTTTTGTACGTATATATGAGTTATTTATGATTTTTGAGATATGCGACGACGCTTGCCCAAGAGAATATTCAGGAGTGTACTTCATACAACCTTTTTCATATTACTTGGCAGTATTATCTAGTAATACTCCTGGATAATATAAATATTGAGGTAGGGCATTACAAAAATTAAACAATCAATTTTGTACTTTAATAGTCAGTGGTAAAAGTAGTAATCTGATTAAAACAATCGATCCATTGTCATAGTTTAAAAATTCTACCGGCAGACTTTACTAAATATAAAATGTAGTTTTTGTTTTTAAAATGTTACAAAAAAACTATACATCTGCATGACTAATTTGTAATTTCGCTAAAACAATAAACTCCTAATTGACTTCAAACTTTGATGAAATTTATTTAGGTTTTACGTCTTTGTCAGGATACACACACTTTGATTTTCATTGTTGACATATTCTAAAGCTCCTATTTCTATTTACATCATTTCTTCACAAGCATTTATTATGTCTATATGGTTTATTCTAGCATGATTTATATTGATTCAAGATATCTATTGGACAAGCATGACTAGATTTAAATAAACAAGATTGATCGATTCGATTTTGTTAAACGGTTAAACATGGTTTCTATTTCAATAGTTATTTACTTAGAGGGTTGTTAATGAGACTCCAATCTTGATTAAGAGGGGAGGAAAGAGAAATTTATGGGGAATCCTTATTTTTTTGTTAAGGGACGATCGAATATGAAAATTGAAAAATAAAAAGAGATGAATATTGTACCATTTCCTACGTCATCACGTGTTGCTTTACATAAACCCTAGCATTAAAATAAACCTCTAAAAATTGATCGAGAAAAACTGCACTATCTTAAAAAATCAAACTACATCGCTTCTTAATCACCCACACAACTTTCTTCTATCACCATTTCGTTATCAAATTCCATTTTTAATTTATATCTTGCATTATTTTAGTATTCTCCATTAATGAAATTAAGTTTGAGGTTTGAATTAAGGAAAATTAGAAGGTTAATATTGGAATTTGTATTTATAGGTTTAAGAGAAGGCTAATTTATTTTGTCCTTAGCTTTCATAATAATTTTAAAATAAATTAAATTTATAATCGCTCTTAATCAAAATTAGAGTCCCATTAATAATCCTCTTCGTTTGTTTCAATCATTATGGCATCCGAAAATCAATTATACCAAACGAGCAGCACACGCTTTTTCATATGAGTTATTATTATTATTTTACAAATTTTATACATTTAAAATTACATGATTTACAAATATATTTTTTGTTAAAATTATAAATGTATTTTGTTTTAATATTATCCTTTTCTTTTTGTTTATTTTAATGTTTGTAGACGTGAATCTGTTCGATATTTAAGATCATTGCATCATCAGATTTTTATATAAAAATTGACTTAATCTTTTATGCTGTATGTCTTGTCAGGAAGAAGAAAATTCAGTTCATTCGAAGGCAAACAATTTAGATATGTCAAATAAAAAAAGCACAAACCGACTTCGTAATGGCGTCTGGAAATTTCGCCTGCCAAAAACATTCGGCTCCCCTCCCCGCCTTCCAAACTCCTTTTTCGGCTCCTCTGGTCCTTCTCCTCCACTTTTGCCATCGCCCGACCCGCTTAACAACATTCCCATCACAGAAAATGCCCAAATCTCAAAAGGAAAAAAAAAACTAATGTTTAGAAGCTCAATTTCTGAGCCTCTGATCTTGCCATCAATGCTTCCTTCAGATAGTACGACGGCAGACCAATCCGCCATTATTTTGCCTCCTCCACCTGTGGTTGACCAGGATGGTTTCCTGGTGGTGATATCAAAGAAGAAACTTAGACAGCAAATGTCATAAGGGAAAGCGGTAGGTTTTGCAGCTGATTCCACCATCAGGACGCAAGCTAGAAAGCCTACAACTTCAGGGTGGCCACATCTGTTTTCATCAAAAAACGGTTCAAACACCAAAGGTACACAAATCGTACTTCACCAATACGGTTAGAAATCGAAAGGAGCCACAATCGCAAAACAAACGGGAAAAAGTAAGTAAAAATGCAAGGATTTTTATAGTTGTTCGATCTTTGATAGATCTACGTCCACTTTGGTAAAGATTTTCATTATCACTTTGGAGAGTACAAAATACATGGATTCATTCATATTATTCATCTCTTTCTCTCTCTCTCTCTCTCTCTTTATATGGGATAACTACACTTGAATTCACGAAGGAATGGAGGAGATATCTTAATTGGTGGTGGTTGAAGTATAGCTCTTCAATCACTTAGAGATTTGGATGAATTTCCTTAGTTCCATGATGAATTTGCGGTAGATCTAGGCTTTAAAGAGAGTTGATGGTGGAACGAGAGAAGTAGAATGACACTTGAATGATCTCTAATGGAGAATGAAGGTGATTTGATCTTTACATCGTTCGAGCAAGATGAAGTGATTTGGAATTAATGGTGGTTGAAGAGCTCTAGAATGGTGGAGGAAATCTTTGGGCAGCACTTCGTGATAGTCAAAATCGGTCCCTTGAAGTGTGGTGAATTGTGATATTTATAGGCTAAGTTTGGGCTAAAAGGCAGTACTGTAATTATAGTGTTCAGATTTTGGGCCGCACGCCGATATATTTTACAGTTCTGCCACTAGACAGCTGGTACACAACACTTTACAGCTGCGTACAACTGTTGGAACATGCATGACCGAATTCTAAAGTAATGAACGACCAAGCCCTAATTTCCTTAAACGAGCGACTGCTGCTTTTTTGCACATGTGATCGACCTTATTAATGTATGAACGAGCTAGCCATTGCCTTCTTTTGTACATGAGCACGTGTTTTTGTCTGCATCTGATTTATTGTTTCATAACATTTCCACTGTACGAGCAACTCCGAACTGTTGTGAATGGACGACTAGTATTGCCACAAAGATGAGCGACCGACCTTCATCAAATACTATGTGTGAACAGATTAGCCTGTATGACCCACGTGGCAATCCTTCTTAACTTCTGCGTGTGAATACTTGGTTCACTTCGTTATTAATGGAAACAAATCCCTTTCGTGACTACATGTGTTTATAAAAGAACTCAGCTCCATTTTAAGGCCGACATGTCTTGTGTTGCAATAAGTACCGACCAATTTTTATAAATGAAGTTGTCCACGTGTACTGTTATATAGTAATTGGCTTCACTATTTACAGTTATGCCATCCATGCTTTCTTTGCCAAGTTGTAAACCATGCCATCTGTTCCTTTTATTTAACCTGCTCGTATAATTCATATCCGTGCGACCCATTATGAATAAGCGAGATCTTGTGCTTCATATGCATGAACGACCACTGAAGATCCGCTTATGAAAGCCATACACCTTGTACTTCCCTTATTTTTATATTGCTGAACCATTTTAAATGGAGTTGCCTAACCTCTCCGCGAGATGCTCGACCACGGTATGATCATGATGTCATGCTCGACCTGGTTCAATGATGTTCGACCCCATAGCCAGGTATGGTGCTCGATTGAATGACAGAGCTAAGGCCACTTGGATTGAGGTGCCAGACCATGCTGGAATGACGTGGTATTCATGAATTGCCTCGGCCCTTGCATGTACTCAAGATATGATATTGCTGTTCTGAACGTGATTGCCATGTGGTGCTAGCATATGCCTATTTTTTAGGACGTGCATTGTCATATTTCATTGACGTGAGCAAGCTCATGCGTGCAACCATGCACGACCCGAATAGGAAAAGTGTCGCTCGACCAATAGTGGTGCTTGCTCGATCTCTGGTTTGTTCCTGTACGACCCCCGATGTAGCATTCGACCAAGCTGAAGTGCACGACCGAGTTTGGGCAATCTGCTCGTGACCGAGCAGATGTTGCACGACCACTTTGCGCTAGTAACCATACCTCTGAGATATGTCTGATTTATTGTCGTCAGTCGCTGCATTATTTTCTGAATCGCGTTTTCATGATGGGGTTAACAACATCTATCAACATCTGCTACTAATAAGAAGAAGACGCAGCAGCTGTATTTTCTGCCTCCGACTCCAAATACTGCTAATCTGCCTAATCGGGAAGTTGCAGCAAGGTCTATTCCCGGACAAAAGAATCCACTGGCAGCTAGCAAACCATGGAACGAAGTACTGCCAGGCAATCAGGTTCCAATATCTATCCCTCTTCAATTTTATCATCCTGATGGATATCAAAATAAGACATGTGCACTGATGGACCTTGATTTATTACAAAAAGGGAGGCAAGAATGGGAAAATGCTATAGTAATATATGTTGTAGGATTTGGACCTCACTACCCATTTCTCAAAGCTTATGAGTGTGGTGTCAAAATGGTAATTTTATAATCTATGCTAGAGAAGACGAGTTTTTTATAATTAATTTTGAAAGAAACGATGACTGTGATCGTATTTTAGGAGGCGGGCCTTATTTCTATAACAAACAATTGATGATGATCAAGCGCTAGTCTGTATGGGATGAACTTCATAAACATCTTTTAAATTCAGTTCCTGTACGAGTTAAATTACCACGATTGCCATTAGAATGCTGGACACAAGGGGACATTAGTCGTATAGCGTCCGTGGTTGGTATTCATATTCGAATGGATAAAGTGAAAGAAGGTTTAAGGAAAATTGATTATGCTAGAGTATTAATGGAAATTTCTGGTTCTTCCCCGTTTCCCAGTCAAATACCAATTTTATACGAAAGAAAGAGAATAGTCATGCAAGACGTTGAGTATGAGTGGAGACCCCCAGTATGTTCGAGTTGTCAAAATTTTGGACACTCATACAATGCTTGTCCGTTTCCGAAGATCTGGGTGTCCAAGCAAACAACCGCTCACAACCATAATAGTCAGTCATGAACGTCGATCCAGGATTACGGATGTCCGATGATCTAGTTCACAAAAACTCATCCTTGCAGGCTATAGGTTATTCTGAACATAGAAGAGGACAAACTCAAGAAGAATAACCAATTGATGATGATGTGATTGTAGCTGAAAATAGTCATATATAAATAGCTGCTGGGAAAAAACAGGCTCAGGAAGAACATAGGGAGTAGCTTCAGCAGGTAAGACCGCAGAAACATTTCACATATGATCATACACTTAAAGACTTTTCCTCACTGGCTACTAATGATGATGGTAATTCCATTCTAGATGAAATGGCCATTGAAAACAAGCCTTTAACTAGGATTGCTGCTAGAAATAAACTAGCATGTAAGAACAGGTCCGACGATGAGCCTTTTGAATTCTAGGCTGGTACAGACTTAGGAATGTTTGAAAATCCTGATTGGAATTCTTTGGTTGCTAAATTACAGGATGAGAAGAAGAAAAAGAAGGTGAAGAAATTTAAGAAGTTGGAGCCGTTGTCCTGTTCCGGTCAGGATGTGTCTTCTGGATAGTAGTGAGGAGACATAATCTGTAAAAACATTATTTTATTTTGGTCTCGTAATAGTCTTGTGGATCGTTCTTTTATTAGGCATATACGTTTGTCTTTAGGTTTTATATCTTTAGATGGTGCAGAGTCTCTGTACGAGTGAGTTTTACAGCGTGAGTAGTCTATCATTTGTTGTGAGTTGTACTTCTAAGAATGTATATATATATATATATAATAAAGTACCAAGTTTCTAGAAAAGAATAAAAAACAATTTAGAAAATTTTCGTTTTAGTCGGTTTCCATTTTCGATTATATTGATCTAGTTTGGTTCAAATTTTGTTTTGTTAAATAGTTATCTTCTTTTTGAGATTATTTTCGATTTTAACCAAGATCCGCTTGACCCATAGTGTTATCATCATTCATGACATACTAGTGATTCCTCAATTAAAAGCAATAAACTTATCAAGGTTGCATTCATTATATATTTTCTACTACCACTTTAGATTTTATGTTATATAGGTTGAAGTGTGTCTACACATGTGTTTATGAACATACATCTAGAGCTCATCCTTAAAGGTAGGATTCTCAACGATTATTGGATCATCAATTTCATGTTTGTTAAAAGTCAAGTATTTTAGTGAAGTTTGCTAGAAATCTCAAAACAATGTGTTTTGTGCATTGGTGTTTCACTTTCGCAGTGTGCAGTCAAAACTGTTAAATTTACACAATTACGTATATCAAGTTCAGGTAGGGAAATCAATTGTTTGTTTTGATCAGTCTAGACAATGATACTAGTAGTATATCATGTTTTCTTCTTCTTCTTCTCATCTAGCTATACTTGAAGAATCAAAATTAGTGAGTTTTCTTTAAAGATATCTTAGCATGGTTGTGTTCCTTCGGTCGTTAAATAGCGACAATTTAATGACCAATTTGTCGAATACATTTTACAAACAATAAAAGAGAGATAAATAACTTGATTTATGCATAATTTATAGTTTATACCTAAGAGGTATACATTTGATAATCAGAGGTTAATTTCTCTTTCAATAGAAATACCAGTTTTGTATATATACTGGCGATAAGTATATAAGGAACACACAGTTAATCTCTCTTTCAGTAGAAATACCAGTTTTGTATTGTTGGAAGTGACTAAGTGGATTTGGCAAATTTTGGCAAAATCACTAAGTCCCACATCGGGAAAGTTTGTGCATTAATTGACTACATATACAAAAGCTTGATATGTTATATCATAAGAAAAGGAAGAGAGAGAGAGAGAGGCAATGGAATAGCATGAACAAAGCATGCACATCTTTAATATTAAATTAAAAAAGGTCAAAGACTAGGGCCTTGGGGCTCTTGGGGTCTCGTGATCGTACAGGGCCTCTGGATGCCGTCAGGCCTGTTGCGCTGTTCAAACGGCTATTTTTTGAATACAGCCGCGCAAACACCAACGGAAATAACTATTGGTAAAGGGTCGCAACCTTTCCAATAGTCGTTACCGTTGCAAATCGAACAGTGGCACCCCAAACCTCTTCACAGCCTATATAAGGGGCAACAAAAAATCGATTCAGCATCAAATTTTCTGCCTTTCGCGCTCCTTCTTCCTCCACTGCTCTGCTATGAAAATAAACTACCTTGCCTTCGCCGTTGCTTCGCATACTGCACTGTACGGCGAAGTTGATCCGTTTTATCTTGGGAATCGATTTGCATCAAAACCCTCAAGTGCTACAAACGGCGCAAATACGATTTAAGGAAGCAGTCGTTTCGGACTGGACTCAGATCATTATATCCTATCTAATCAACTGCGACGGTATATTCACTTTTCTGTTGCATTGCTGTGACTACATTTCCAGATTACTGTAAGTTTTCTGCAGTTGCTACACTATTCTCTGTACCAGCACAGTTTTCCCTGTCGTTGGCTTAACAATCTTAAATCGTATTTGTTGTTGCTGTATTGCATTGTATAGGCGAATATGGCTAAACAAACAAACCCTTCTGCACCAGTACTGACCGCAACTCATCCTCCGCATGTCTTCCCACCGGTAAGTCTATCCCATGGCGAAAAGCCTGAAAAATTTACGGGGATAGATTTCAAAAGGTGGCAGCAAAAGATGTTGTTCTATTTGACAACTCTGGGCCTTGCAAAGTATCTGACAGAAGATGCTCCAACGGTGGCTGAATTGGAACTAGATGCAACGAAGGTTGAAGCCCTCAATGTCTGGAAGAATGTAGATTTTATGTGCAAGAATTATATACTTAATGGCCTGGATAATTCTATGTATAATGTCTACTGTACTGCTGCGACTTCCAAAGAACTATGGACTGCACTTGACAAGAAATACAAATCTGAGGATGCAGGAATGAAGAAGTTCATAGCAGGAAAATTCCTCGACTTCAAGATGATTGATAGCAAAACTGTTATCAGTCAAATGCAAGAACTGCAAGTCATCTTCCACGAGTTAAATGACGAAGGAATGACGCTCAGCGAATCATTCAAAGTCGCTGCTGCTATTGAAAAACCTCCGCCTTCTTGGAAGGATTTCAAAAATTACTTAAAGCACAAGCGCAAGGAAATGACTATTGAAGAATTGGTGGTTCGATTGAGGATTGAGGAAGACAATCGAAAATCAAAGAAAAAGGGGTCCTTCAACATTACAGCAAAGGCTAATGTTGTTGAAGAAGAGAAGCCCAACAAAAGAAAGCACGAAAATGGTCCAAATAAAAAGGCTAAAAGATTTAAAGGATCTTGTCATAACTGCAGAAAGAAAGGACACAAGGTAGCAGAATGTCATGGGAAGAAAAAGAAGCCTGAAGCAAATGTGGCTGAAGTTTCTGATGGCATTACTAACATGGACTTGTGTGCGGTAGTTTCTGAATGTAACCTTGTTGGCAACAACAAGGAATGGTTCGTGGACACCAGGGCCACTCGCCACATTTGTGCAAATAAATGGATGTTCACGACTTACAAAGTTGCTACCGAAGAGGAACAGTTGTTTATGGGCAACTCATCTGCATCAAAAGTTGAAGGAAAAGGAAAGGTTGTGCTCAAATTGACTTCTGGAAAGGAACTTACCTTGACCGATGTCCTTCATGTTCTAGACATTTGTAAAAACTTGATTTCTGGGTCGCTTCTTAGCAAGCATGGTTTCAAACTCATATTTGTGGCTGATAAATTTGTATTATCGACAAATGGGGTGCATGTGGGAACGGGCTATGTTAGTGATGGCTTATTTAAAGCTAATGTAACTACCATTGTACCAAAAGACGATATGAATAAAGTTGAATCTTCTGTTTATATCGTAGACTCTTCTAATATTTGGCATTCTAGATTAGGGCATGTTAACTTTGAAACATTGTGAAAATTGATTAATCTAGACTTTATACCAAAATGTAACATAGACTCCAACTATAAATGTCAAATCTACGCAGAAGTGAAAGTGACTAGAACCTCGTTTCATCACATTGAACGAGAAACCGAACCTCTAGAATTAATACATACTGATGTATGCGATTTGAAAATGTGTCAAACTAGAGGTGGAAAGAGGTACTTTATCACATTCATTGATAATTGTACCACATACTGTCATGCATATCTCCTTAGAAGTAAGGATGAAGCAATCGACATGTTTAAACAGTATAAGGCAGAAGTTGAGAATCAACTCAATAAGAAAATAAAATCTTTAAGAAGTGATAGTGGAGGAGAATACGAGTCTCCATTTGAGGAATTTTTTGCTAAGCATGGAATTATACATCAAACTACAGCTCCGTATTCTCCTCAATCCAACGGTACAACCAAAAGAAAAAATAGAACTCTTAAAGAAATGATGAATGCCTTACTAATTAGTTCTGGATTGCCAGATAACTTTTGGGGAGAAGCTATTCTTTCGGCAAATCACATTTTGAATAAAATACAACGAAAGAAAACGTCTAAGACTCCCCATGAACTTTGGAAAAACAGACCACCATCCTACAAATACTTGAAAGTGTGGGGGTGTCTTGCCAAAGTAGAAATACGAAAACCGAATAAGGTCAAAATTGGACCAAAGACTATAGATTGCATATTCATTGGATATGCTCATAATAGTAGTGCATATCGATTTTTGGTGTACAAATCTGAAATTGATGACATTCATGAAAACACCATTATCGAGTCACGAAATGCTAGATTCTTTGAACACATTTATCCTCTAAAACCCTCTACTGAAACAAGTACTCACAAGAGGCCAAGAGATCCAGATACTCCCGAGGATAATGCTGATAAAAGAAAAACGAATGATGAACCTGAGATAGAGGAACCAAGAAGGAGCAAACGACAAAGGACCTCTAAATCCTTTGGACCTGATTTCTATGCATATATGATAGAAAATGAACCTCTAACTTACCAAAAAGAAATGTCATCTCCTGATGCTCCTTATTGGAAAGAAGCCGTCAATAGTGAAATAGAATCCATTCTTCAAAACCATACGTTGGAACTAGTGGATCTCCCTAAAGGATCAAAACCACTAGGATATAAATGGATATTTAAGAAGAAACTAAAGGCTGATGGCTCAATAGACAAGTATAAAGCAAGACTTGTAATAAAAGGATTCAGACAGAAGCACGATCTGGATTACTTTGATACATACTGTGACGGCCCGCCTCGCACCAGCCTGCATTTCCTCCAAAAGTGCGCTGTACACATGCCCGACTAGCACAAGACGGTCGTCAGAAGAAAGGAAAGAAGAGAATGAACTAATCAAGAAACCTTTAGAATGTCTCACAGCGCATGGAATAAAATATAATAATAACATACTTGACACAAAACAGGCGAGACAGTGCATAAGCTGATAACTAGAATCAACATCAATCATCAAAGCAGCGGAAATCCAAATACAGCTTATTACAATTTTCCAAATTTACTGTCTCTAAACAAAAGAAAGCTGAAATAGAAGATACACCAACAATGCCCAAGCAGTGATCTTCAACAACACAGGGAGAATACTATATATATTACGTGGAAGCCTCCTGCTCGTCTCCGGATCATCTACCCGTGCATCACCAGCTAACCTGTCTCTAGTCTGCTCGTGTGAGCACCCAGAGTAATAAGAAGAGACATAAAACTCTGGGTCAGACATAAAGCCTGGTATGAGCGATAAGCATCTAAACAGAATAACAACAGGTATACTAAACCATACCTGAACCTGGACCTGCAACCAAAGAGTTAGTACCACATACCGTACAATACTCCAAGGTGCCATAATAAATGGTGTAAGAATACGGGGGTGGGGTGTGCATGTCAAAATGATAGCAACAAATCATCCATAGCAACCATCCTCACACCTCTCACTCAGTGCCTAAAGCGTACGACGTCTACCACTTTGGAACACTAGACAAATTGAGGTAACGACGAATCCCGACTTGTAGAAACCCTGCTGTGACCAAGCCAAACACTTGGGGTCATGACCAAACATTTCAATGACCCACTTCATTGGTCATAGCCCTTGGTTCTACCAATGCCATAATGGCCCTGAATCCGCCTTCGTACCTCCTACCATAGTGGTCCAAAGCTATAGGTGTCGATAACTCCTTAGCACGCGTCCCGCAGCAAAGCCCAACCATGAAGTGAACTCGTTGATTCCCATCTGAATCTTAAGCTCGAACTTCTCATTTGGACTTCCTTTGCATCTCGGGTTTGATTGAATTGGAGTGGGTCTTCAGAAGAGTTGTCGTACATTAACAGTCCTAGAATTCTGTTCGGTTCGGTAGTCATCACCATCATCGGTTCGGGTCGGTAGTCATCTTCTTCATCGGTTCGGGTCGGTGGTCATCTTCTTCATCGGTTCGGGTCGGTAGTCATCTTCTTCATCGGTTCGGGTCGGTACTCCACTTCGGGTCGGTTGTCTCTGTTTGAGTTCGGTGGTTGCTCCCTTCTGAGTTCTCATGCCCGATCCTGTCCTCCTCCAATTGCCGATCCGCTCCGCCCCCTTAGCGTACTCCGATCCAATCCTCTCCAATCCGATCCACTCTCTAGTTTTGATCCGATCCGCTCCCTAGTTCCGATCCGATCCCCCTTGTCCACTCCAACTCTAAGCAATGACCTTCCTTCCTGCCAAACTTCCTCCAGTGGCAAGTCCTCATCCAGTTCGAATTCCCTCGGTCGGTTCCCTAGTCCGATCCGACCCCTTTTCTCCGATCCGAACCGGTTCGGAACCTGCACACTTCTGCAACTTTCCAGCGAGCTTTCTATGCCGTTCGACGACGTTTTCGAGCAATTTAACTATTCTAATCAATCATGAAACATACCATAGAGTCATAGCAACATGTAATAGCAACCACAAACAGCAAACAACAATTTAAATGAATCAAAATGAATCAAAAGTGGCTAAAACCTCACATTTGCCTATAATCCCTCTTAATCATGTTTAAGCATACGATTAGCAAAACACATAGAAATTAACCCAAATTTCTAACAGAGCCTTAAAACATTATTTTAGAATTTTAAGAATTTTTCCAGAATTTATTTACGTATAAATTCGCTAATCTTCACTAATTACCCCTTAATTACCGTAATTAGTGCAAAAACTATGCAAATCACTCACCTTGGCCACAAATGAAACACCAAATCTGAAATACTCTCTGCTTGGGTCGAATTCCTATGTATAGCAGCAGCTCCAACCTTGCTTTGGTGCTTTTTCTCCTTAATTTGGTGTTGCTAAGCCTAATCTTCAATTAGAGAGTGATTTTGGGTGTTTTAGATGTAGGAAGCCATTACTAAGGTCTCAAGGAGGTTTGTGGCGGCTCAAAACTGAAATGAAAGTGATAACCTAACCCTAATCAGTCCTCCTATACCTCTAAACCCGAAATTCCCCTTGGGCCTAGCTGCTAATCACCCGGTTAAGCCCAATTAAGCTGTTTTTCACCATCTGAAACTTGTTTCAGCCATATCCCCCAAACGGTAAGTCCGTTTGGCTAATGTGACCACTCTACGGAAAGAGAAACCATCATCCGAAGCCAATGGAAGTGGTTTCAGGTCAAAATTCCTTTCCAGTCAAAAGTTATGGCCAAAACAGTGCCAACCAGGGGTAAAATGGTCATTTAAAAATCGGGAAAAATCATGAACATGGGAAATGACCCCAATAGTCGTCCCCCAAAGTTACATGACCATACGACTTCGTATGTGAAAGAAATAAATATTCTACGATCCTATGATGCGCAGAATGCGGGTCGTTACACTCTCCCCCCCTTAAGAAATTTCGTCCCCGAAATTCCTTAACCCAAAACATACAAAGGATCCCGCATGCCTAACAACCACATACATCAACCAAACATGCAAAACAAACAAAACAAACCTATCCTAGCATGCGGAAAGCTAAATCGAGGTCAAAATCTTACCAGGCAAAGAGTTCTGGATACTTCTTCTTTATGTCCTCCTCTGTTTCCCAAGTACAATCATTCTCGGCCTCGCTCCACTGTACCTTTACTAGCTTCACCGCCTTCCTTCGAAGTTGCTTCATGTCGTGCGCGACAATACGGGCCGACTTGCGGTTCCCAACCGCCTCGGGTTCTACTTCGAAGTCCTCTAACTGATCAGGTGAAATAGTCATGTCTGAGTCGTGAACGAACTTCCTTAGTTGGGAAACATGAAATACGTTGTGAACTCCCGCCATCTTCTCCGGTAAGTCAATTCTATATGCCAAATTCCCGACTAGTTCAAGAACAGGGAATGGGCCAACGAATCTTGATGCCAACTTGCCTCTCCTGCCAAATCGTATTACGCTCTTCAACGGAGAAATCTTGACAAACACCAAGTCGCCAACGGAGAATTTTAAGTCTCTTCTTCTCTTATCAGCATAACTTTTCTGCCTATCTTGGGCTGCCTTCATTCGTTGTTGAATGATCTTGATCTTATCTGAAGTTTCCCTCACCACATCTGGTCCAAGCGTAAACTTCTCGCCAGTCTCTATCCAACATGATGGTGAGTTGCACGGTCTTCCGTACAAAGCTTCAAACGGAGCCATACCGATACTGGATTGGTAGCTATTATTATATGCAAACTCTACTAGATGCAAATGGTCATCCCATGATCCACCAAAATCCAATATACATGCTCTCAAGAGATCTTCCAAAATACGGTTCACCCTCTCCGTCTGACCGTCGGTCTGAGGATGATATGCGGTACTGAGATGTAACTCTGACCCTAGAGCCTCTTGTAAGCTCTTCCAAAACCCACTAGTGAACAACGGGTCTCGGTCGCTCACAATGCCTTTAGGTATTCCATGAAATCTCACTACCCACTTCATATACAGTTCTGCTAACTTAGTTGCCGTTCTGGTCGATTTGACTGGTATAAACCTTGCGCTTTTAGTCAGTCGATCTACAATTACCCAAATGCTGTCATATCCCGATCTAGTCCTTGGTAAACCATCGATGAAATCCATCGAGACTTGCTCCCATTTCCATTCGGGAATTTCTAATGGCTGTAACAATCCACTAGGCTTCTTTTGCTCGGCTTTAACTAACTGGCAATTCATGCATTTGGATATAAACTTCCCAACATCTCTTTTCATTCCTTCCCAGTAGTAGGTCTGCTTCATATCTCGATACATCTTATTACCACCGGGGTGTATAGTCAGCCTTGAGTGATGACATTCTCTAAGCACTTCATCTCTCAATCCATTGACATTGGGTACAACAAGCTTTCCATTCTTTCTAAGCCATCTATCTCGATCAAGCCCATACTTGTTCACCTCCTCATCGATACCCATCTCTAACTTGGAGATGATTTCCAATAGGTTAGGATCGTCCCTCTGACTAGAGCCGATCCGCTCAATCAAAGTGGGTCTGACCGTCAAACTCGCTAACATTTCTGGATCCAATTCGCACTTTGGTCTGAAATCAAACCCCGCGATAAACTCCAGTTGCTTCCGTTCAAGGAACATAGCCCCTAAACTGGCATGTCTTCTACTCAATGCATCGGCCACCGCATTGCCCTTTCCCGGTGTATATGCGATGTCAAAATCATAGGAAGCTAAGAACTCTAACCATCTCTGCTGACGGAGATTTAAATCCTTCTAGGAGAATAGATACTTTAACGACTTATGATCCGTAAATAGCTCAAACCTTTCTCCCAAGAGATAGTGTCTCCACATCTTTAACGCGAACACGATCGCTGCCAATTCTAAATCATGGGTAGGGTATCTTCTCTCGTGCGGTTTCAATTGCCGACTTGCATAAGCTACAACCCTACCGCCTTGCATCAATACAGCACCCAGTCCGGTACCACAGGCATCCGTGTATACCGTCATCTCTTCATTCCCCCTAGGAATGACTAACACTGGTGCGCTTGTCAACTTGTCCTTTAGACTTTTAAATGCATTCTCGCACCTCTCATCCCAGACAAAAGCTTGATTCTTCTTGGTCAACTGGGTCAATGGTGCTGCTATCTTGGAGAAACCTTGGATAAACTTACGATAATATCCCGCTAATCCCAAGAAACTTCTTACATCTGCTGCATTCTTGGGCGTAGGCCAATCCTGTACCGTAGCCACCTTCGCCGGGTCCACGGCAATACCATTCTCTGATACAACATGGCCCAAGAACCTCACTTCCCTCTTCCAGAAGTGACACTTAGAAAACTTTGCTTTCAATTGGTGTTTTCTCAACACCTCCATCGCTACTCTTAAATGTTCCTTGTGTTCCTCCTCTGTCCTCGAATAGACCAAAATATCATCAACGAACACAAGGACAGACTTATTCAGCTGATCTCTGAATACCCTATCCATAAGGTCCACAAAATATGCCGGGGCATTAGTCAGTCCAAATGGCATAACCAACCATTCATAAAACCCAGACGGCGTTCGAAATGCCGTTTTAGCTATACTCTCAGCTTCCACTCTAAGCTGATGAAAACCTGTCGCGAGATCCAACTGGGAAAATACTCTCGCGCCACCCAACTGATCAAACAAATCATCTATCCGCGGTAGAGGATACTTGTTCTTCCTCGTCACTTTATTCAATTCGCGGTAGTCTACACACAAACGAAGGGAACCATCCGCCTTGGTAGCAAACACAACTGGTGCTCCCCATTCAGAAACACTCCTTCTGATAAATCCCTTCTTCAAAAGATCGCTGACTTGCACCTCGAGCTCTCGCTGCTCCCTTGGTGCCATACGACGAAGTGGCATCACTATAGGTCTGGCATCTTTTACCAAATCAATACGAAACTCAATCTCTCGGTGTGGTGGAAGTCCGGTCACTTCTTCGAAAACATCCGGATACTGGCCAACCACGGGCAAACCTGACAACTCACTATGCGGAATGTCGAGGGAGTTTAGAAAACTAGCCAATACCCCCTTACTGGGTAGACCACCAAACACTATCCTCCGCCCATCATCCGCTCTAGCTGTCACCAACAAGCCCTCACAGTCTACCACCACCCCGTATCTTTGGAGCCAATCTACTCCCAAAATAATGCCAAACCCAGTAAAGCCCAAAACAAAGCAACCACAAACAAACATGCATCCATGACTCGATAAGACCACATTACGACAAATCATGCTAAGGCTAGTCGAACCACCAATCGGGTTCGTCACTACTAAAGGCCTATCGACAATCTCGGGCTCCAATCCCAACCTATCTACCAGGTCACTAGATACGAAAGAACTGGAAGCTCCGGTATCAAACAAAACTCTAACAGGAACATCATAAACAGAAAGCATACCTTGAATAACGACATTCTTTCCCTTCTCCGCCGCTGTTGGGGCATTCGACGAAGAAGGAATAGCATTAAGAGCGTATGCCTTCACCATTTGCTTTTCCTTAGGGGGTTGCGGACACTTGTCCTTGTGATGTCCCAATTGGCCACAATTGAAGCACTTCCTGTCCGCTGGCTTGGCCCGACAATTTCTAGCATAATGGCCCTTCTTACCACAGCTGAAGCACTCCACATCTTGCTTATTCTTTTTCTTCTGGCCATCCTTAGCCTGATTCTGCTTTCTCTTATTCTGGGAACCACCTTTGCCTCCACCACTAGCTTGTGGCTTTGGCTCGTCTGCGGATGCAACCTCAGTCTTTGGCTTAGGGTAGAGACTTTCTGACCTTAACGCTTTTCCCACAATCGATTCAAACGTCTCATCGATGTGGTTAATAAGTTTTTCCCCCAAGTACTGATCCAATCCAGTTATGAATTTCTCATTCTTTTTCTCGGCAGTATCTATAAGAGATAACCCATATTTTGACAAAGTGTCAAATTCAGCAATATACTCCGAGACAGCCCTGCCATTCTGCTTGAGCTCCAAGAATTTCTTAAACAACATTGACTTCTGAGCAGCTGGGATGAACTTCTCACTAAAGCGAGCCTTAAACTGCTCCCAAGTAATCTGATCTTCGGGAGTAGCTGCCTTTATAGCATTCCACCAATTCATTGCCCGCCCTTGCAGCTGACGGGACGCTAGCTTTCTCCTCATTGCATCCTCGATACCCAAATCCTCGAAGATACGTTCGCAACTATCCAACCAATCTTGAACATCCGTAGCCGACTCCGTTCCGTGGAACGGCTTCCCACCAAGGCTAGTATAATCCTTGTTTAGCTTGGCGAAGTCGACCCTCGGCGCCTGCACTATTGGACCACCACCATTTCCACCATTGGGAGCTGCCCTCTGAACATCCCTAAGCATCTCTCTCATGAGGTCAGTAAACATCGTCCTCATGTCAGCAGCATTCCCATTATTGGTTCCCCTACCAGCACCTCTAGTATCTCGGCTCATCGTCAATCTGAAAAAGGAAATGATTAACGACTCCATAGTGGTGCTAGTGCAGTACGACTTCATCCTTATACTACTAATAGTATATATATATAGCTTTTAAAAACCAAAGTAATCACAAATACGCTCTCTCGTACGTATATTATCTCTCCCTGATAACTTCCCTAGGTTAACTACGCAACCTAGAGCTCTGATACCAAGTGTGACGGCCCGCCTCGCACCAGCCTGCATTTCCTCCAAAAGTGCGCTGTACACATGCCCGACTAGCACAAGACGGTCGTCAGAAGAAAGGAAAGAAGAGAATGAACTAATCAAGAAACCTTTAGAATGTCTCACAGCGCATGGAATAAAATATAATAATAACATACTTGACACAAAACAGGCGAGACAGTGCATAAGCTGATAACTAGAATCAACATCAATCATCAAAGCAGCGGAAATCCAAATACAGCTTATTACAATTTTCCAAATTTACTGTCTCTAAACAAAAGAAAGCTGAAATAGAAGATACACCAACAATGCCCAAGCAGTGATCTTCAACAACACAGGGAGAATACTATATATATTACGTGGAAGCCTCCTGCTCGTCTCCGGATCATCTACCCGTGCATCACCAGCTAACCTGTCTCTAGTCTGCTCGTGTGAGCACCCAGAGTAATAAGAAGAGACATAAAACTCTAGGTCAGACATAAAGCCTGGTATGAGCGATAAGCATCTAAACAGAATAACAACAGGTATACTAAACCATACCTGAACCTGGACCTGCAACCAAAGAGTTAGTACCACATACCGTACAATACTCCAAGGTGCCATAATAAATGGTGTAAGAATACGGGGGTGGGGTGTGCATGTCAAAATGATAGCAACAAATCATCCATAGCAACCATCCTCACACCTCTCACTCAGTGCCTAAAGCGTACGACGTCTACCACTTTGGAACACTAGACAAATTGAGGTAACGACGAATCCCGACTTGTAGAAACCCTGCTGTGACCAAGCCAAACACTTGGGGTCATGACCAAACATTTCAATGACCCACTTCATTGGTCATAGCCCTTGGTTCTACCAATGCCATAATGGCCCTGAATCCGCCTTCGTACCTCCTACCATAGTGGTCCAAAGCTATAGGTGTCGATAACTCCTTAGCACGCGTCCCGCAGCAAAGCCCAACCATGAAGTGAACTCGTTGATTCCCATCTGAATCTTAAGCTCGAACTTCTCATTTGGACTTCCTTTGCATCTCGGGTTTGATTGAATTGGAGTGGGTCTTCAGAAGAGTTGTCGTACATTAACAGTCCTAGAATTCTGTTCGGTTCGGTAGTCATCACCATCATCGGTTCGGGTCGGTAGTCATCTTCTTCATCGGTTCGGGTCGGTGGTCATCTTCTTCATCGGTTCGGGTCGGTAGTCATCTTCTTCATCGGTTCGGGTCGGTACTCCACTTCGGGTCGGTTGTCTCTGTTTGAGTTCGGTGGTTGCTCCCTTCTGAGTTCTCATGCCCGATCCTGTCCTCCTCCAATTGCCGATCCGCTCCGCCCCCTTAGCGTACTCCGATCCAATCCTCTCCAATCCGATCCACTCTCTAGTTTTGATCCGATCCGCTCCCTAGTTCCGATCCGATCCCCCTTGTCCACTCCAACTCTAAGCAATGACCTTCCTTCCTGCCAAACTTCCTCCAGTGGCAAGTCCTCATCCAGTTCGAATTCCCTCGGTCGGTTCCCTAGTCCGATCCGACCCCTTTTCTCCGATCCGAACCGGTTCGGAACCTGCACACTTCTGCAACTTTCCAGCGAGCTTTCTATGCCGTTCGACGACGTTTTCGAGTAATTTAACTATTCTAATCAATCATAAAACATACCATAGAGTCATAGCAACATGTAATAGCAACCACAAACAGCAAACAACAATTTAAATGAATCAAAATGAATCAAAAGTGGCTAAAACCTCACATTTGCCTATAATCCCTCTTAATCATGTTTAAGCATACGATTAGCAAAACACATCGAAATTAACCCAAATATCTAACAGAGCCTTAAAACATTATTTTAGAATTTTAAGAATTTTTCCAGAATTTATTTACGTATAAATTCGCTAATCTTCACTAATTACCCCTTAATTACCGTAATTAGTGCAAAAACTATGCAAATCACTCACCTTGGCCACAAATGAAACACCAAATCTGAAATACTCTCTGCTTGGGTCGAATTCCTATGTATAGCGGCAGCTCCAACCTTGCTTTGGTGCTTTTTCTCCTTAATTTGGTGTTGCTAAGCCTAATCTTCAATTAGAGAGTGATTTTGGGTGTTTTAGATGTAGGAAGCCATTACTAAGGTCTCAAGGAGGTTTGTGGCGGCTCAAAACTGAAATGAAAGTGATAACCTAACCCTGATCAGTCCTCCTATACCTCTAAACCCGAAATTCCCCTTGGGCCTAGCTGCTAATCACCCGGTTAAGCCCAATTAAGCTGTTTTTCACCATCTGAAACTTGTTTCAGCCATATCCCCCAAACGGTAAGTCCGTTTGGCTAATGTGACCACTCTACGGAAAGAGAAACCATCATCCGAAGCCAATGGAAGTGGTTTCAGGTCAAAATTCCTTTCCAGTCAAAAGTTATGGCCAAAACAGTGCCAACCAGGGGTAAAATGGTCATTTAAAAATCGGGAAAAATCATGAACATGGGAAATGACCCCAATAGTCGTCCCCCAAAGTTACATGACCATACGACTTCGTATGTGAAAGAAATAAATATTCTACGATCCTATGATGCGCAGAATGCGGGTCGTTACACATACTCTCCAGTTACCAGAATAACATCAATCAGGATGCTTATTGCAATCGCATCTATATTAAATTTGAAAATACACCAAATGGATGTGAAAACTGCGTTTTTGAATGGTGAACTGGAAGAGGAAATATATATGCAACAACCAGAAGGGTTTCTAAGCCCAGGAAATGAAAATAAGGTGTGCAAGTTAGTGAAATCTCTTTATGGCCTTAAACAAGCACAAAAACAATGACATGAGAAATTTGATGAAACAATGTTATCAAATGGATTCAAAATAAACGAATCAGATAAATGCCTCTATATAAGATGTATAGATGTTGGATATGTCATTGTTTGTCTCTACGTTGATGATTTACTGATCCTAGGAAATAATAAGGTCATAATAAAATCTACGAAGGACATGTTATCCTCTAGATTTGATATGAAGGACCTAGGAGTTGCCGATGTAATTTTGGGTGTAAAAATTATAAAGACGCCACAGGGATATGCATTATCTCAGTCACATTACATTGCCAAATTACTTGAATGGTTCAAGCAGTATAATATAACCATTGCAAAATCACCAATGGATATGAACCAAAATTGGGTAAAGAACACCGGTGATGGAATATATCAGCTTGAATATTCTCGTATACTAGGAAGTATTATGTACATCATGAATTATACTAGGCCTGATATTGCATACGCCATAAGCCAGTTGAGTAGATATACCAGTAATCCTGGCAAACATCACTGGAAAGCAATAATCAGGGTCCTAGGATATCTAAAGTACACACAAAACTATGTGTTGCAATATGAGAAGTATCCTTCAGTAATAGAAGGATATAGTGATGCCAATTGGATAACAGGCTCAAATGACACAAAATCCACAAGTGGATATGTGTATACATTAAGAAATGGAGCAATCTCATGGAAATCATCCAAACAGACTTGCATAGCAAGGTCGACAATGGAATCAGAGTTCATTGCTCTAGATAAAGCCGCAGAAGAAGCAGATTGGCTTAGGAGTTTCTTGGAAGATATTCCGAATTGGGAAAAACCTGTACCTCCAATATGTATACATTGCGATAGTCAATCTGCTATAAGAAGGGCAAACAGTACATTGTATAATGGTTAGTCTCGACATATTTGTCGTAGACATAAAACCATAAGACAACTTCTCTCTAATGGAGTTATCACTATAGACTATGTAAGGTCAAAGGATAACATAGCGGATCCACTAACAAAAGGCTTGCCAAGAGAGAAAGTTCAAACCTTATCGATGGGAATGGGCTTAAGACCTATAAACTAAAAAAATTTCTAAAACGGAAATCCCACCTAGTTGACTGGAGATCCCAAGATCTAGGTTCAAAGGGACAACTAAGTTTAAGATAAACTTGACGGCACTGTTAAATATAAACCATTCCTATGATAAGTTAGTGCACAACCCGTCGGAGAATAGGATAAGCTTGGCTTTTAATGATGTCTATACTATGGTGTTTTAAAGAACCAAGTGGGGTATAACGGGATACTCTTTATAGAATCACCTATGTGAGTGTGAAGGCGCCACTTCAAGAAGAATTGTAAGGTCGAATTCTTCAAGCACTCATGAAACCAAGATGGTGTTTATGGCAAAAACGAATACAAACAGAGAACCAAGGAGTTAAAAAATAACGTTTATCATGTGTTATCTTTATAGACTTACACAAACGGCTTACAGTTCAAAGACATTCTAGTCCACTGATTCGCCAGTTAGTTATAATGATATAACACTAAGAAAAGTTCAAGGCCACTGTGCTACTTTTACCGATATGATAAATGTTTTGCATATTCAGAACAGATTAGATAACCACTCATTCATGTGGGGGATTGTTTGAAGTGAATAAGTGGATTTGGAAAATTTTGGCAAAATCACTAAGTCCCACATCGGGAAAACTTGTGCGTTAATTCACTACATATACAAAAGCTTGATATGTTATATCGAAAGAAAAGGAAGAGAGAGAGGCAATGGAATAGCATGAACAAAGCGTGCACATCTTTAATATTAAATTAAAAAAGGTCAAAGACTAGGGCCTTGGGCCTTGGGGCTCTTGGGGTCTCGTGATCGTATAGGGCCTCTGGATGCCGTCAGGCCTGTTGCGCTGTTCAAACGGCTATTTTTTGAATACATCCGCGCAAACACCAACGGAAATAACTGTTGGTAAAGGGTCGCAGCCTTTCCAACAGTCGTTACCATTGCAAATCGAATAGTGGCACCCCAAACCTCTTCACAACCTATATAAGAGGCAGCGAAAAATCAAATCAGCATCAAATTTTCTGCCTTTCGCGCTCCTTCTTCCTCCACTGCCCTGCTCTGAAAATAAACTACCTTGCGTTCGTCGTTGCTTCGCATGCTGCACTGTACGGCGAAGTTGATCCGTTTTATCTTGGGAATCGATTTGCATCAAAACCCTCAAGTGCTACAAAGGGGCGAAAATACGATTTAAGGAAACAGTCGTTTCAGAGTGGACTCGGATTATTATTTCCTATCTAATCAACTACGACGGTATATTCTCTTTTCTGTTGCATTGCTGTGACTACGTTTCCAGATTACTATAAGTTTTCTGCAGTTACTACACTATTCTCTGTACCAACACAGTTTTCCCTGTCGTTGGCTTAACATGTATATATATTTTTACTAAATTAACCACTACAAAATTCATCGTCAAAGATTCAGAATCCATACTGTCACCTTTAAAACTAACAAAATGTCGCCAAAACAGCTTTAAAACTTTAAGGACTAAAATTACAACCAAAAACTTAATTTGAGCCTTACAATAGACCAAATTAAAAGGCGATGACTTGTACATCAGAACTCCAAGCAGATTCAACAACATAATGTTTCTTGTTCAGCTACGCAGTTTATTTTTAATTACATTTAAGAAGTTTCAGTGCTTTTTTCGTTTATGGTATTAAAATTTGCAAAATAACGATAAGAAGTCAATATATTAGCAAATACGTTGTCGCTTTTGTGTCTCTTTCATGTTTGATAGTAAAATTTCCTAATCATAACTATATATATATAGTTTCACCTCCAGAGTCTAGATGCGACATAAGCACAGTTGCAAAGTTAAACCAATGCAAAATCAACAAAGCACCATATTGACTAAGAAGATTATGACATGCCATTTGCACAATGCATGTATGGCATTCAATTTAATCAACTTCTGTCATGTATAAGCAAAAACGATGTATGATATATTAGTATATTACTACTAAAATGACATCAAAATCGTCAGGAGTAATAATTAACTAATGATGTACTATGTTCTTAACATTGAATTAAAGCGGGATTGCATTTTTAAGGATTTCATATAGGTTAAATTTGAAGGTTTCAACTTCAGTCAACGTAGTTGCCTGGACGTTTCTTGGTTGCTCCATGTAATTGACTTGCATCATGTATTGATAGGCATCATGGAAGCACTGCTGTACCAATTAGCATGTGTGATGTGTGATGGACACACACCGAACAAGCATTAAGTTTGAGCACTGTTAGTACGAACTGGACAATGAACAGATAATGCTCAAACATTAGAAAACATCGAACATTTTGGATTAGACTGGACGGGTCCGACCGGACAGACTAATGTCCTAATTCTATTCCATAAGAGATTTGGATGGACACGGACGAGCCAAGCAATAAATTTGAGCACTATGCATACAGATCGGACAATCAACGGACAATGTTTGAACAATAGAAAACATCGAACATTTTGAATTAGACTGGACGATCGTTTGTCTTTGTCCTACACTGGACGATCATTTGTTCTAGTCCTATCCTATAAGAGAATCGTATGTTCACGGACTGAAATCTTATACCTTCTGACCGAGCTGGACAATGGACTGTTCTGTCTCATATACAGCCCTACTTGTAGAGCAAGACATAACACACCTGTATACGATCAAGTCCGACTCTTTTACCTTTTATTATATTTTATCCATTTTTCCAATTATAAATCTTGTCTTGATCAAATAAGATTTCAATCTCTCGTATCAGCCACGTAGTGTTTTCTTAGGAACATTTATGACTCTTCTTAACTTATAGAAATTACTGGTAAAATTTCCATTTTCTAATAAACGGAGGTTTCTCTATATACTCATTTTTACTTCATTTAGAAATGCACTTTTAATATACATCTAAAATAACATACATGACTCATTTTAGTAAACCAATTTCTGGTTTGCGTATGAATTCAGCATTGGCGTACACTTTTGCTATTGGATGATCAAAAGCTAATTGTACTAAGGTGCTTGCTCGGTTAGATGTATTATTAAATATCTATTCGATGTGTATCATGTTGAATGACTTCCATCCAAAAATTCTTTGAATCTACAATAATTTAAGAGTGTCCCGGTACGTACTTTCTTTCATACTAAATGTATTGATGTTCAAATATTATCATTTTATTATGAAGTTCTTGGAAAAGAAACTTTTGTTTATGACTTTCTTGTTTCAGAATCACATTTGTTATGATTTATATATTATGCTTGAGATTACCCAAAGAGATCTAGCTGAAGAAGTTGTAGGAAATGTTCAACTGGTGTCATACCCTTGAATTTAAGTGATTTTCTATAGAGCATTCTGTTGGAAATGAATGAGCAAGAGGAATTTTGAGAAGAAAACAATCTAAGTTCCACATTATGAAATATGAGTACCGACTTCTCTATAGGCTTATATAAATAATGGAGAAGAGGGCTTGTGAATGGTGTGGCTAAGCCAAGACACAATATTATATTGATGTCAAATTGGGCCTAGTGTCTTGAGACACTTGGAGTCCATGACACAATATTATATTGATGTCAACTTGGGTTTAGTGCTTTAGGACACTTGGAGTCCATGACACAATATTATATTGATGTCAACTTGGGCTTAGTGCTTTGGGACTCTTGGGGTCCATGACACAATATTTATTAGTGTCAAAAATAGGGTTTTGTGCCTTGGTACTCTTGTGGTCTCATGGTTAAATAGGCTGTTGCTTGCAGCTTGGGTCTGTTGTACTTAAATGAGTTACTTGATCACTTTTGATCTGTCATGCCCATTCAATTGAATGGATACAACCGTTTCATTTTTAAATATGAATGCATATTCATGCACCACTTGGTCAAAGGGTCGCAACCTTTCCAATGGTTATTAATGTTCAAACGTGCATGACCCAAAACGAGATAGAATACACATTAGTTATTCTTCCCAATTTGTTACTTCTTCTTCAAAGTCATCCTCTGTTCAAGTTTCTATAATCTACTTTAGATCGTCGGAGCTCCCTTTGTTGGCAGTACACTACGGGGTTGGTCCGTTTTATCCTAGGAAACAAATTGCTATCACGTCAATCAGTTCATACGACGAAAATATTGTTTCAAGGAAATAGAATCATTTCTGGACTCGGACATTATTGAAATATTCTTCTTCTAATCTTTTGGAGACGGTTCTGTACCGCTCCAATCTAGTGCACAATCAGTCTCGCTTACTGTCGTTGCTATAATCACAGTTTGACTTGACAATTGTGACATTATTGAGTAACATTGATAGTTGTTGTCGTCTATTTGCAATACAATCGTGTATTGATAATAAGATCTAACTTTGTAATATAATCTTGTATTGACAAAAATATCTAACTTTGTAATACAATCTGTATTGACAAAAGTTCTAACAATCTTGAAACAATATTGATTGTTGCAGACGACAATAAGTTATGTCGCAAAATAGCAACAATAAATTTACACCGACACAGACGGTGACCAACGCTCTGATTGCGCCAGTGGTTCCAACAATGACTCTGTCTCATGGAGAAAGGCCAAAGAAGTTCAACGTCATTAATTTTAAGTGTTGACAACATAAAAATGTTGCTTTATCTAACAACATTAGGACTTGCCAAATTTCTAACCAAATATGTTCCTAAAAAGATCAAAATCAAATTTGGCTGAAATCTCAAAAAGGGCATTGCTGATATGAATTTATGTGCAGTAATATCAGGATGCAACCTGGAAAGGAACTAACTTTAAATGATGTTCTCTATGTTTAAGAAATTCGTAAGAACCTGATTTCAAGATCATTGCTCAGCAAACATCGATTCAAATTAATCCTTGAAGCTGAGAATGAAGTGTATGTAGGAAGAGGATTGTTAGCCTACTTTGTGAACTAGGCAACACAAAGTCAAGAAACCAACCGTTGAAGAGTATTTCAAGTTATGCGACTCCGGTTCGGATCGGAAGGAAGCTCCACAATTCAGATTGATAGCAGCGTATCGGTTCAGATCGGGTAAAATTCTCTGTTCGGATCGGATATCTCTTACTGGATAAATTGGCAAAGCATACCTGATCGGATCGGAAGGCCAATGAATCTCAGGTGGATCGGAAAGCCGTCTGCTTGCCACGACTTCGGAGCGGAGCGGAGTATGATTAGAGAAGAAGAGACGTTCAAGCTACTCCGGTTCGGGTCGGGTATTCCGATCCGAACCCCCAACCTGCATGTCTCCGACCCGCACCCATGATCCAGGAAAATCTCCTATAAAGTCGCCTGAAGAACCGGACCGGATGTGACCAATTCCTACCCCTAACGTCCATCTCATTGATGCGTTGTCTGCTTGATGGCCCATCCGAACCTGAAGAGAGGGCGATGGATGACACGTGTTCCGACCCGGATTGCATCTCAGGCAAATTCACACCTATAAATACCCCAACTAGAGACAAAGAGAAGGATCTTTTTTCAGCACTTTTGAGAATCCAAGTACCTCCATCATTCGAATTCCTTCACTCCCGGAAAATCCAAACCATCTTTCATTTCCTGTTTTTATCTTTCTGAGTGAACAAAAGTGAGTTGTGAGCGAATCTTACATTGTATTTGTAATTGAATTACTGAATATAGTGAAAACTAAGTGGACGTAGGCATTTCTTCGCCGAACCACTATAAACCTTGTGTGTTCTTTTTTATTTCTGCTTTACTTTATCTTGTTTCTAATCAATTTGGGTGTTAGAACCACATTTGGGTCTAACATTTTGGTGCTTTCACTGAGAACCCTCATCTAAAATTCTTTATTTTCCGGGATCTCTTTCTACTTTTTGGACCGTTGAGTTCAAAGAAGTGAATCCTTAAGTTTCTCCACTTTCTTACATTCGTTGAAGTAATTGTCAAAGACTCATGGCCAGAGGAAAAGGCAAGGAAGTCCAGTCTGTTCAAGGAAATGGAGCTGGTGAAGATCAGCAACATGCTGTTGTAACAAGGTCTAGGGGGCAGAGTTCAGCAGCAGGGAGAATCAACGCAGGAAATCCGAACCGACAGCAAGGGGAGAGTTCCGATCCGATCCGGGTTGGAGACTCTGAAGCAGTGCACTCCCCCAGTCTGAACCGACCCGACTTGCTCGCTGCACACCGATCCGAACAGACACCCCAGCTCCGATCCGACCCGACTTCCTACCTCCGATCCGACCCGATGCTTGGTGAAGCTGGAACATCTACTCGAGTCCCCGCGAATGCTCCAATTCCAGCTGCCAGGGTTGGAGACCAGGCCAATCCATCTGCTCCCATCACTCAAGGAGATTTCTCGCGCCTTCTTGATATGCTTGAGAGCACGAGGGAAGCTATGAGAGTTCATGAGCGCACCAATCTCATGATGCAGGAAAATATGAGGCTCATGAGTCGGGAAATCAGTGAGCTCCGCCGGCAAAGAACTCCATCGCCAGTTCGTCATACACCAGTAGATCAATCTTCATCTTCTGAGGAAGAGAGGCCCCGTGAACGAAGGCCACTCGAGCGACCTCAGAACGTGGAGCAGCTAACGTTTGGATCTTTGGGATCTCGCGAGGATATCGCACGAGCATTAGGAAACGATAGCCCATCTCGGGGGCAAAGACTCCAGTCCCCTCTTCCCGAGATCGACCGGGAACGCAGGGAAAGGAATCGAGCAGAGGCAGCTCGAAGAAGAAGGGCGTCCCCTGAGCAAGAGCCCCGGAGGAACTCGGACACTAGGGCCAGGGAACCTGAGCAGCCCCTAACTAGTGCCGATGTGCAGGCGATGGTTCGTCGAATTATGTCCGAAAGCCGGAATTATACAAATGAAGACTACGGTATAGAGCGAAGCCATACTCCGTTCACTGACGACATCCTAGACTTCCAGTTCCCCCGACGCTTTAACTTGCCACAGATGGATAAATATAACGGAAGGACTGATCCAGGACAGCACTTGATGCGGTATTCGTGGCTTATGAATGCAGCAGCTGCCCCCGATGAAGTAAAATGCAAAGCGTTCCCAATCTACCTAGAAGATGTGGCTTTATTTTGGTTTACCCGACTTCCTCCTCGTTCAATTTCTAATTACAAAGAACTAAGCGAGCGTTTCATGAACCAGTTCCGACTACATGCTCGAAAGTCCAAGAGCGTTATTGAATTGTCGAGGATCAAACAGGCACCAGGAGAATCTTTAAGGGCATATTTAGATCGTTTTAACCAAGCTGTAACTGAGGTCAGTGACCCGCATGAGCCCACTATTCTGATGGCATTGAAGGAGGGAGTCGATCCCGAATCTGAGTTTGGAGACTACCTTTCTGGGAAGACACCCCCCACAAGGGCGATATTCTACGAAAAAGCCGATATTTATCTAAGACGAGAGGAGGCCCGGGCAAACCGGAAGAGAAAGTCTGAGACAGCTTCAAAGGAGAATGTGCAGAGTAATATTGCAGTGAAGCAGTCTGGGGAAAGTTCTGGCAAGGTTGAAGTAAATGTAGGAAACAAGGGTGGAAACAGCAATACTGGAAGCGGGGGAAACAACAACAACCGTAATTCGAACGGTAACAGGAGAAACAGAAATAGGGGAAGCGACCCAAACAAAAGGCCCCGATTCCAGAACTACGAGAACTACACACCATTGAATGACACGTTGGAAAATATTTACCTGGACACGTATAATGTGTTGCAGTACAAAAGACCGCCACCTCGTGATTCGACCGAGAAAGAAATGGCGACAGGGAAATTTTGCTTATTTCACGGAACGCATGGACATTCGACCAATGAGTGTCGACATTTGAGGGATGTAATTGAAAAGCTGCTGCGTGAAGGAAAGTTGGATGAGTACAAGGTTGCCCCGAGGGACAGGGGGCAAGGAGAGCAGGCTCCAAAGCAAATCCTACCTGCTCCTAAGCCTACCGCGCAGCAGAAAGGTAAAGGGATCGTCATCAACTCCATAGTAGGCGGACCTCACCCGGCAATTCGAAGCTTTAGGTCAATGGACCAATATGTGAATGCTGGCAAACATCTAGATGTGAATGAAGGTGACGAGTTGGAAGATGTCACCCCCATCAAACAACAAAAAACCATGTTCGATGACGTGGTGTTTCGCAGCCGAGACAACACGGGAATACAATCTCCCACCAATGATCCGTTGGTTATTACTACCACTATTGGGCCAGCATTGGTCCATAAGGTATTAGTAGACAACGGAAGTTCCGTTAATATTTTATTCAAGAAGTCATTTGATCAGATGAAGCTTGAGCCTGAAGATCTGAAACCTTGTGAAGGATGGATTAGAGGTTTCAACGGAGCGACGACAGCTCCTATGGGATATATAGAATTGCCTGTGACCCTAGGGCAAGGAGAACGTAGAAGAGTGCGAATGCTTCAGTTTGTAGTACTGGATGTAGATTCGCCATATAACGCATTTTTAGGGAGGCCTGCCCTCGCTGAGTTTAGAATTTGTATCGCCCCTTGGTGCTTGTTACTAAAGTTCCCAACCGAAGCCGGGACTGGGGTAATAAGGGGGGATCAGGTTTCTGGACGGGCCTGCTATGTGGCCGAACTGAAGATGTTGATGAAAGGAGTTAATGCTGAGAATAAGGATGCCTCATCTCCCTCAAAAGGGGACTCGGCATAGCAATTAGAGAGGTTGAACCCAAGGGAGTTGCGAAAAGGAACGCCTGAAGACCTGGATCCTAGAAAAGACGAGGAACCAGAGGCTAGGAATGCAACTCCTAATGAAGCAACAGTGGAAATTCCTGTTGATAAAGCTGATCCGACGAAAGTTTTGAAGATTGGTTCCCAATTGGATCCACGTCGTGCTGAAGAGCTGACGAACTTCTTGAAGGCGAACTTAGATGTGTTCGCCTGGACCCATGCTGACATGTGTGGGATATCGCCTTCCGTTATCAGTCACAAATTGAATGTAAATCCGAAGCATCCGCCTGTGAAGCAAAAGAGACGCATGCTGGGCCCAGAGAGGTCGGTTGCTCTCAAAGAAGAAGTAGAGAAATTGAAGCAAAATGGATTTGTTCGAGATTAGACTTATCCCGACTGGATATCGAATCCTGTCTTGGTAAAGAAGCCAAACGGAAAGTGGCGAACTTGTATTGACTTTTCAGATTTAAATAAGGCTTGCCCAAAGGATAGTTTCCCGCTTCCCAGAATTGACCAGCTTGTAGACTCGACAGCAGGTCACGAACTTCTCTCTTTCATGGATGCGTATTCTGGATACAATCAAATTCCTATGCATGTGCCAGACCAAGAGCATACGAGTTTCATTACGAATTTGGGATTATATTGTTATGTTGTAATGCCGTTCGGATTAAAAAACGCTGGAGCTACTTATCAGCGGTTGGTAAATAGAATGTTTTATGATCAAATAGGGAAAACTATGGAAGTTTATGTGGATGATATGCTTGTTAAATCAAAGCAGTCCTCCAGTCATACGCAAGACTTAGCAGAAATGTTTGGTATCTTGCGAAAATACCGTATGAAATTGAATCCTTTAAAATGTTCTTTTGGAGTGGCGTCGGGAAAGTTCCTTGGCTTCATTGTGAGTTCCCGAGGAATTGAGATCAACCCTAGCCAGATAGCGGCGATTAGAAATATCAAAGAACCAAGGAAAATTAAAGACGTCCAAAGTCTGGCAGGAAAGGTAGCGGCGCTAAGTAGATTCATCTCTAAAGCCACCGATAAATGTGTTCCATTTTTTGATTTGATAAAAAGGGGAAAGAAGAACTTCCAGTGGACTCCCGATTGTGTCGAGGCTTTTCAAAATCTGTTAGAACTGTTAGAAAAACCGCCAATCTTATCAAAGCCCGTAGACCATGAAGAACTATTTGTTTATCTAGCAGTCTCGGCTCACGCTGTCAGCACAGTTCTGGTTCGAGAAGAAGACAAAGTACAAAGGCCAGTATACTATGTGAGTAAGAAATTAGCAGCGGCAGAGCGCAACTACCCAAAGATCGAGAAGCTTGCTTATAGCCTCCTGATTGCATCCCGAAAGCTTCGTCACTACTTCCAAGCCCATCCAATAACCATATACACCGATCAGCCGTTAAGACAAGTGTTGCAGAGACCCGAAGCGTCGGGAAGGTTGATTAAATGGAACATAGAACTAAGCCAGTTTGATTTGAATTTTCAACCACGAAAGTCAATCAGGGGGCAAGCTCTAGCAGACTTTATTGCGGAGTTCACCATTCCAGAGGAAGAAATAATCAATGACCGAGTGGTTAAATCCGAGGATAAGCTAAAGATGAATCCATGGGAATTATATACAGATGGAGCCAAAAATGACCGAAGGTCCGGAGCTGGAATTGTCTTAGTCACTCCGGAGGGACGGTCGTTATATTACGCCCTGCGATTAGAATTTTCGGCAACAAACAACGACTCTGAGTATGAAGCCCTGATTGCCGGGCTGAAACTCGCTAAAGACCTCGGGGTAAAAGTGATGGATATATTTTGTGACTCTAAGATTGTTGTTTGTCAAGTGCGAGAGGAGTTCGCGGCTCGAGGACCTCGACTTGTTGCTTACCTTAAGAAAGTGAAAGAGCTATTAAGTAGCTTAGAGCGGTACAACATAACACATATTCCCAGAGAAGAAAACCAGAAAGCGGATAGACTAGCAAAATTAGCTAGTTCTGACAATCCAGAAGGGACTGAGGTAATTCCAATTGAAACATTGGAGTCGCCAAGCTTTGAGTCAATGGAAATGGAATTCGTTCTTGAAACGGAACCAGAGAAGGAATCATGGATGACTCCAATCAAGAATTTTCTTAAGAATGGGACACTCCCATTAAAGAAGAGTGAAAAGAGAGCTGTAGTGCGCAGAGCTACCAGATATGTTATACAAGACGATATTCTCTATAGACAAGGATTTTCTATGCCCCTGTTACGATGTATCGCACACGACGACATCAAGCGTGTACTGAGAGAAGTGCACGAAGGTGAGTGTGGAGATCATACAGGAGGTCAAACTTTAGCGAAGAAAATATTGCGATACGGATACTTCTGGCCTACGATCAACAAAGATGCAGCTGATTATTCACGACGCTGCGATAAGTGCCAGAGATTCGCCAAAATCCCCAGGGCACCGTCAACCCAGCTTAAATCGATGGTGAGTCCTTGGCCATTTGCCACATGGGGAATCGATATCATTGGAGTTTTACCGATCGCTAAAGGAGGGGCTAAGTATGCCATAGTAGCCGTGGATTATTTTACAAAATGGGTGGAAGCTGAACCCTTGACTAAGATCACCACAAGAAAGGTGATAAGTTTTGTGGTCAGAAATATTATATGCCGATTCGGGATCCCAAGGACGATTATTACCGATAACGGGACTCAATTTGATAGCACTGAATTCAGAAACTTTTGCCAGAAATATAAGATAGACAAACGATATACTGCAGTTGCCTACCCACAATCTAATGGGCAAGTAGAGGCAATAAACAAGGTAATAAAATCCATCCTCAAAAAGCGATTAGAGCATGCAAAGGCAAAATGGGTTGATGAATTGCCCCTAGCTTTGTGGGCATATCGAACAACGTTTAAAACGGCTACCGGTCATACCCCTTTCTCCCTCTCCTTTGGCTCAGAAGCAGTAATTCCAGTTGAACTGGAAGTTCCTTCCCACAGGGTGACATATTATGACCCGATGACGAATCGGGCACTTTTACTTGAGTCTCTTGATGAAGTCGAAGAGAAAAGAGACGAAGCAGACTTGCGTGCAGCAAGACATCGGCATCAGATGGCACGCTATTATGACAAAAAAGTTCGCCTCAGAACTTTTGAACCCGGAGATTTGGTGCTCAAGAGAGTTTTTCCATCCCTTCCTCACCTCGGCCCAAAATGGGAGGGACCCTTTGTCATCCAACGGAAACTTGATAAAGGAACATTCAAGTTAACGACCGTAGATGGCGAAGAAGTCCCTCGAGCATGGAATGCCCAACACTTAATGCGATATTTGGATTAGAAATGCTATACTTTTTGCTGTTCTTCCTGTAAACTCTGTAATAAGGCACGACTTGCCTTTGGAAAATATGACGATATGAATAAAGGACTATAAAGTGGACGTAGGCTATGACTTAGCTGAACCACTATAAAATATTGTGTGTTATTTACTTTTATGCATTTACATTCGTTAGTTATTCTGTTGTGATTATAAAATACAGGACAACTTAGAACCTAAAAAGGTTGAAACAGTTTGGGCGTAAAAAGAAGCACAATGATTATTTGTGCAATAAGACATAAAAGAATGAGAAAACGACATTCTTAACTCTAACTCTCCAGAGAAAGAGAGAGAGTATAAAAGCGTCTCCGACTGAGCGCTGAGAAAGAGGTTCAACTCCGAACTCTAACTTTCCAGAGAGAAAGAGAGTATAAAGGCGTCTCCGACCGAGCGCCGAGAAAGAAATCTTTTCCCGTTGAACGACCGGGGGATAAACAAATAACTAAACTCGAACTCTAACTCTCAAGAGAGTGAGAAAGAGTATAAAAGAAATGCCAGGAAAAACAACAGATATTGATGATACAGGAAATGCTATCCCGTTAGAGAATCGGGAGCATCCAGATTGCATAGTTAGGCGCCGAATAACTTACGGAGATTGACTGGGGACACATGCCCATACACATATCTCCCCTCTTCACAACTTTGTTTCATAACTATAGATATGCATTTTTACATAAGTGCAGAACTGCTAACAAATAAACATTGCAGAAAGTGAATTATTTTTATTTACGAATGAATGAATTTGTACAGGGAAATAACTGAAAAAGAAAGTGCGAAAGCTGCTGGTGTAGCAGCACTTATTGATTTACAAAGATGCTAAAAGGACACAGAAGGACCCACTATTTGGGCTTGGAATGAGCCTTTGATTTCTTGACAGCTTTTTCTGCATCTTTTGCTTCCTTCTCGGCTTCAGTCAAGATCCGCTTTGGTTTCTTTTTCCCTGAAGATGTAGTACTGGGGCCAGCAGACTTTTTCCCGGAGGGCGGGGCACTGGGATCGAGAGAAGATTTTTTAGCAAGTTCTTCGGTAATAGATCTAGTGGAAAGCTTAACAACTAACCTTGAACCTGCATCCACAACAGCGAGGGGCTTGAGGACCTCAGGGTCTAATTCTTCAGCCTTTAATTGCAAGCGCTTGTCTTGATCAGCCTTCATGGCAGCCAAGGTAATGTCCTCAGCGCTTTTCGACTCCCCGGTTATTGTAACTTCTGGTTCCTCATCATGCCCCTCGTCTCCTCCGTCGTCTTTTAGCGCTGCAATCATTTCTTCGTCATGGGGAGTAGTCACCTTAGTTGATTCACTCCTTTCCACCAAGTCTGTGGAAGCAGCCTTGTCTTCTCCTTCTTTGACCCTATCAGCGGGCTTTGTCCCAGTGGTAGCTCCTTGAATCACATCTGTCTTCGCGGAGGATTCAACGCCTACAAAATGAGAAACATCGGTTATCAACTCAGGCGAGAGCAAAGGATTTCTCATTGAACGTTCAATCATGTAGCCAAAGGTAGTAGTAGCCTTGACAAGTTGAGGAGAAAAGACAGGGATACCTTCTGAAGACTTCTCAGCGGGGGTGACTACTACCTCTGGAGTTATTTCAGGAATGGGAGATAGTAAAGTTGATCGGGGAATTCCCGGGTTTTCGGGATCATACCCTTCCACTTCAGGAGTTACAGGAGCAGAAGAAGAGGAGCCAGCTTCGGGAATGGTTTTCTGTTTAGACTTCCGCCTCTCTTCTTCCATGGCCTCAGCAATTAGACGGCGACCTTCAGCTAGGCGCTCTGGTTCGTCGTCTCTCAAGTACTTCTCCATCAACTTATCTTCATCGAGGGAATCGACCTTAAGCTCTTCTTTTTCCCACTCAACGATTTGATTCCACACATGAACCAAGGTGGATGGATAGTCCTCGATCCAGGAAATGTTTCGACGACGAATAATGTGCGCAAAGAATTCGATCATTAGCTCCCCGAAGCCCTGAATATCAGCCTCCGCCTCTGATAGCTGTTTGCGGGTTTCCTCCGCAGATTTAATAGCGCATTCAACGTTGCCCTCAGCCAGAGCAGCCCTGTTTTCCGCCTCTAACAATTTTGAAGCCAAATCAGCGTTTTTCTTTTCTAACTCAGCACTCCTTTTCGCTAACTCGGCATTCTTTTGCTCAAGCTCAACATAAGCGAGACGTGTCTTAGCAGCCTCTGACTTGGCTTCGTCAGCTTGCTTCTTCAACTCGGAACGTTCCTGAGTGTGGGATTCTAGCAAATCATGATAGCGCTTTTGCATGTCCTCAAACTGTTGTTTGAAGTTAGAAGCGTTCTTCTGAGCGATAGCTAGTTGAGCTTGAGTATCTTCTAAATTTTTTCCTAAGGTTTTCAGGGCCTTAGCATCTTCCTCTGCAGTTTTGTGCATTGAGTCAGCATTTGTCAGTAGCGTGCGAATGATTCTAGAAAGAGTGCGGGAATACTTGAACATTTCGGTATATTGTTTTTCCACCAAATCAATCTTTGCTCTGGCCTCTTCTGCCCAATTAGAAGAAATAGGTTCAAGGGAAGGTAGAAAGGTCAGAGTCTCGAAGTAGTGCTCGGGAAATTGCTCCTTTAAGTATGCCAGCCTTACGGCGGTTCCCGCATCTGGTGGAGGAGGGGCTAGGATTGTTAGTTCAGCGTCCCTTCTCGAAGAAGATTCTGTAGAACCCTTGTCTGTCCGAGGTCGCTTAGTAGCAGGGACTTTTTGCTTGCTTCTAGACCCAGTTTCCTTTGGAGGTGTTTTCTCTCTGCTTCGCTTTTCATGGGAGGAAGTGGAATCCCTAGATTGTGGTCTATCCTCCTCCCTACGACCTTGATAGCTTTTGTATTTTTCCTGTTCCGGTCGAACTGGTGAGCGGGAGCATGAGGATCGAGATCGATAAGGATCATAGGGTCTCCTTTCCTCCCTGCCGCGGTCATCCCGGCGGTTATATTCGGCATCCTGGGGAGGATTAGACATGCTGCGGCGAAGCTTTCTTATGTCATAAGAGGATCGAGACATTGTACCTGCACGATAAGTTAAACGAAGTTTAGAATCAGCGGATCCATGGAAAAAGAAGTGCAATGAATGCTAGTGCTACGGTGCAAAGTGCATCCTATGTAGTGTATGTGTCCCCCCAACCAACCCGAGTCTGAAGCTAAAGTGGTGCGGGCAGGCTCTTTGGCCTTAGCAGGAGTAGTCTCTTCAGAAGAAGTGAAGACTAGAGGGTCCTTTCTGAAATCTTCCGAAGTGTATATAGCCTCGGGTAAAGGGAGATCCCCCAAACCCTGAAATATGTGCTCGTCGGCGCTAGGAACATCCCCTTCGGAAGCGTGAAGTGGTGACCCCTGGGGAGATTTTGATTTGTCTACCGAGGTAGTTTCCTCGGGGGCAACGTACCCTTCACGATGTTTTTTGGCCAGATTAGCCAGCTCATCGTCTTGAGTGGAAGAGGGAGAGGGTGAAGTTTGAAGAGAAGCTGCAGGAATCCCCGAGCCTTCTCCTATTTCTGGAACTGTTTCCACTGGAGGGATATATGCATAAGGAACTGTCCCATGACCGATGCTACGGTGGACGGATAGCAGCCCGTGAAAATGAAGGTACTCATCTTTAAGAACCTCGTCAATAGTAAGGAATTTTTGGTCGCCATTGAGGAGACGGTGCATTCGATCAAAGAACACTTGGTCTGATACCTGTTTGGGATTATCGACTGCAAATAAAAAGGAAAAACAGGTCAGGGTGATGATTCAAGTGTCTAGAATCCAGGGTCAGAAAATCAGTGCTTTACTTGATTTTATCCATCTTCTGGCGCATCCAGGCTGTTGCTTTATATAGAACCACTCCAATCTGGAATCTCCAGCCTTGCTGCTAAACGGTGTAGAGATTATCTTCCTCTTTGGGACCGACTCAAAGTAACAGAAAGAAGGGGTTTCCCTAGTCCGATGTTTGAAATTATAGAAGAAATGAACATCGTCAAACGTAAGCTCCACGCCTAGAATTTCACGATATGCTATGAATAAGGTATGCAAATAGGCGTATGAATTGGGATGTAGCTGCATGGGGGCAATCCGCATTTGTCTTAAGAAGTCGACGATGAAAGGCGAGAAAGGAGGAATGGCGCCAACCATGCACATCAAACGAGTGACCGTCATATATCCTTCTGGAGGGTTATGTGGACGGTCAGAACGTGAGGGCACTAGAGTGTCTCTCTTCATTATTCCATACTTCAAGCAAATTCTCACGAGTCGGTCGTTGTCAATTGTTGATTCTACGGAATCTGGAGGTGACTCCAATATAATGGCTGAGTCGAATTCATCGGGTGCTCGGGTGTCACCAATCCCTCCTTCCTCCTCAAAGCCTAGGGAAACTTCATTTTCTGAAGACACTTCACCGCTTTCCCGATGACCAGCTCCGTAATCCGGACCCTCGCTGTCCCATTCTGGGTCAGATGAAGAAGATATATCCTCGAGAGTGGTTTTGTGGGAAGTTTCTGGAGCTTCTTTCCTCTCAGCTAAACGAGAAGAGCGTCTGGGCCTCATGGTCATGGAACTATTGAAGAAGCAATAGCACGGATTAGAGTGAATTATCCCGTGTTCCCCTTTTTTGTGTATGTGTGTGAACTAAAGTGTGTGCAACAAATGCGGGAAGTGCAAAATAAAAGTACAGCAATATAAGACGAAGCTTTAAAGAGAAAGTAATAGTCCGAGTTGTCCTTGATTCTCATTTATGTTCACAAGGCACTATCCTAACTGTCCGCGAGGCATATTCGTCTAGAATAAGTGTTAGTTGAGTTAGTTGGGTGGTCTTTATGTGTCAAGTTCAATATGTTCGGGTCGGTTCGGATATGCATGTGATGATTGGCTCAATGCTGAAGACATGCGGTTCGAGTGCTTCAGTAAGGCAAGGTTAGTTCAAGACAATAGGAACAGTGGGTTCGGAAGCAGAACTGATCTGATCGGATCGGGTGACCCGATCCGATCCGAATCAGCATCACTTAACCAGTCCGTTCATGTCAGCCTCTTATCTCATCCTCATCTCCGACCCGAGCCGACATTTTCTTTCCTCCCGTCTTTCTAAGGTGTGCAATCCGAGCCGATCCCCTTTCCTTCTCCTTCCTTTTTTGGTCCTCCGTCTTCTACCCGAACCGACTCCAGATAGTCACCATGCTCCTCATCTTCTTCCTCTTTCCCTCCTTTCTCACAAACAGGTCCATTTTTTCATCAAGGCCATCGTTGAGGATAAAAATTTGCCCTCTCCAGCCTCGCAATGCCTTGAAGCGATAGCGCATCCACCAGCGGCGGCGGGGGGTTCAAGCAAAGCCTACGATTAAACCATCCTAATCCAACGCTAATTGAAATCAAGAACGTTTATTACGATGTTATTCGAGATTAAAAAGCTACCTATGTGATTGATTTGAGGAATCAACAAGAAAGGAGTTCGGAGTTTTAGAGTTTTTAAGATTTTCGATGCTTGGGTCCGAGCCGCAATAGAAACGAAGAAGAAAGAAGTGAAGACGGTGATGAGTTTATATAGAGAATGGAGTTGGCTCTTCGTCTCCCTATTTTGTCTCGCCCGATCGGACCGGGGTGGAAGCCCAATAGCACAACTCTCTCTGAAGGCCCAGTGTTTAAGAACTAAATCCACGAATACGCTTCGGATCGGACGCCGAACCGAATGGAAATCAATGCATTACTCTTGACAATTCTGGTTGAACGACATCAAAGGACGCTTTGTACAACGAAAGCATCCTTTGAGGGGGCAAAATGTTAGCCTACTTTGTGAACTAGGCAACACAAAGTCAAGAAACCAACCGTTGAAGAGTATTTCAAGTTATGCGACTCCGGTTCGGATCGGAAGGAAGCTCCACAATTCAGATTGATAGCAGCGTATCGGTTCGGATCGGGTAAAATTCTCTGTTCGGATCGGATATCTCTTACTGGATAAATTGGCAAAGCATACCTGATCGGATCGGAAGGCCAATGAATCTCAGGTGGATCGGAAAGCCGTCTGCTTGCCACGACTTCGGAGCGGAGCGGAGTATGATTAGAGAAGAAGAGACGTTCAAGCTACTCCGGTTCGGGTCGGGTATTCCGATCCGAACCCCCAACCTGCATGTCTCCGACCCGCACCCATGATCCAGGAAAATCTCCTATAAAGTCGCCTGAAGAACCGGACCGGATGTGACCAATTCCTACCCCTAACGTCCATCTCATTGATGCGTTGTCTGCTTGATGGCCCATCCGAACCCGAAGAGAGGGCGATGGATGACACGTGTTCCGACCCGGATTGCATCTCAGGCAAATTCACACCTATAAATACCCCAACTAGAGACAAAGAGAAGGATCTTTTTTCAGCACTTTTGAGAATCCAAGTACCTCCATCATTCGAATTCCTTCACTCCCGGAAAATCCAAACCATCTTTCATTTCCTGTTTTTATCTTTCTGAGTGAACAAAAGTGAGTTGTGAGCGAATCTTACATTGTATTTGTAATTGAATTACTGAATATAGTGAAAACTAAGTGGACGTAGGCATTTCCTCGCCGAACCACTATAAACCTTGTGTGTTCTTTTTTATTTCTGCTTTACTTTATCTTGTTTCTAATCAATTTGGGTGTTAGAACCACATTTGGGTCTAACAAGGATATGTGTGTGATGGTTCGTTTAAGAAAAAAAATGTAACCACTATTGTACCACACACTGATATGAATAAAAGTGAATCTTCCGTTTATACTGTTGACTCTTCCAACATGTGGTATTTTAGATTAGGGCATGTAAACTTTGATACATTGCATAAATTGATTAATATAGACACCAATTATAAATGTCAAATTTGTGTAGAAGCAAAATTGACAAGAAACTCATTTCATCATGTTGAACGAGAAACAGAACCGCTAGATATAATACATACAGATGTATGTGATTTGATGTGTTTAAATAATACAAAGCGGAAGTTGAGAATCAACTCAACAAGAAAATTAAAGCTTTATGAAGTGATAGAGGAGGAGAATATCTATTCCCTTTGTAACACCCCGTGTATTCTATAGCAGTGAGATTCACAAATTAAAGTATAATTAATTTCAAATCAAAGAATTAAGGGAAACGGGTTACGCCATTTCATTCGCCTCGAAATTCTGCTTGAGATAGAGTCCGAGTTTACGCAAAACGGATAACGTGTGAAGAAGATATCTTTAATTTAAATATCGCAGCAAAACATGAAAAAGAAGAAGAATGGGAAACGAATAATGTTCAGCATTGTTCTAGGGTTTGTAAGCAAAAGACTTAGTAGCTCATTTGGTTGGAACACATGACTGGCATACAAGAGGTACAGAGTTCGATCCCCGCCAGCGCCCTATTTTTTTGTTTTAGGGGAATGGCTTAAAATAGCCTAGTGTGAACGCAGTTCAAAAAGTGGTTTAGTGGGAAAATGGGTAATTGGGAAGATAAAGAAAAAAATGAATATATATATATATATACATATAAGCATATATATATATATATATATATATATATATATATATGACGTGTACGCATCATGTAGCGTACGTTGCGCATTTTTGGTTGTCAAGGATGGTTTTTTTTGGCCTTCTCCAATTTTTAATTATGACAAATTAAAGGTAAGAAAATATTTATTCATATATAAATAAATATTTATATATAGGTAATTAATACAGTAAAGGGGAAAATGTATCTATTAATACGTATTTACGTTTGAATTGGTGAACATTTAATACGCTGAGTCATTTCTGACTCATCGCTGAGTCAATGCTGAGTCATTTCTGACTCATGGCTGAGTCAATAGGATAACTCTATCCTGACTGAACGGTTGTGGTCATTTCTAGGGTTAATCAAACGGCCTAAATTAATCCTAAAATTCTATATATACAACTCAAACCTAACCTAAACTCACAAAAAAAAAAAAAGAATGAGGCCATCATGCTGCTGAGGAACGACTGGGAGTAGCCACCAATTTGAGAGAAGATTAGAAGGCAAATTCTAAAGCATAAAGCAACTTAAACAAATCAAATCAACGCCTACGTCAAAAGGAGTCGCATCTCCAAATTCCTGAATTGGAGAATTCGCCACACGATTGTAAGTAGAGTATTATTTTGGTATGAATAAATAACTGTGTTGGTTTGTACACTTGATTTGTGGTGATAAGTAATTCATATTTGTGCGTTACTATGATTCTTATCGATTTGGAATATTGTATAACGATTGGATATTCACAAAGTATGTTATTCATTATAAAAACTACATGTTTGCGGTAGTTTTATGCAAGTATACGTTTGGATATTCGCAAAGTATGTTATTCATTATAAAAACTACATGTTTGCGGTAGTTTTATGCAAATATACGTTTGGATATTCGCAGAGTTTGTAATTCATGTTGAAGCTACATGTATGTAGTTCTTTAATTGAAATTCATGCAAGTTTGTGGTTTTGCTACTATGCCATCATAATGTGTATTTCTGTACAAAAATCATTTTGTGTGTAATTGGAACAAATTTGGGTTATTATAATTCATATGAAATTATGTTAAAAATTTGGCATCATGATCTATATATTAAGCCATACTTTTGTACTAGAAAACCTCTTTGCGAACTTATGAATATGACTAGGCTATGATTGATATTTTGCATAATTGAAAAACATGTTAGGTCTATATTGTTAACAAGAATTATATGATGACATATGTTGTACATAGCTAGGTTAGATTTAAAATCCCATTTGCAAGTTTGCATGACTAAAGTAAAAATCATGATTTCATGTTTAGAAATATTTATGCCATAAGTATATGTGTGCCATGGTTATGTGAATAGATTTAAAATCATGATTAAGTTGGAATAATTCTAGTTGAACTATACTTTTGTATTAGTAACAAAAGTAAGCACCCTTGTAAACATGTAGTAACCTTATGAACATGATTTGCTTATGTTTGACATTATGCCTAAATAAAAATATAGGTTTATGTTGTAGTTAAGACTATGTGTCAATGATGATATCCAATTTAGATTCTTAACTTAACTACAAGTTTACATGCTTTGATTCATGTCACTTATGCTTTATGACCAAAGTATACGTTACTACTATGAAAGTACACCAGTTTCTATTTTGTAGTTCCAACGTTATGTTGCAAGTTCATGCGTTCACATTCCCCTTTTTTGTGTATGTAATCACGCTTTAAGCCTCCCTTTTTTTTCACATGGCTAATTTGGGCTTGAAAAGGCTAAGCCCAACATATATATATATATATATAATAAACGAACGTATTAAACGGGGGAAAATAGCGTTGGGCCAAATTAATTAATAAATGAAAATATAAAGTAAAGGGGCCCAAATTCAAGTATGGGTTGGGCCCATGATTGGTGTAACCTTCACACCATTGATTTTTAATAATGGGCCGCAAATATTTACATATAAGAAAATAAAGAAGAAAGACAAAATATGTAAACGTAGAAAATACGATGTGTTTAACCCGAGGTTGGATTGAGTTGTGATGTAAACCTGCCCAGAACCGCCCGGCTGTCCAGTAGTCACAACAATACCTATCCAATGTGGGTGGTTAAACATGGAGCCCAATAAGGACCCGAGGTTAGACTGAGTTGTGGCGTAAGACTGCCCGGAACCAACCGGCAACAGGCAGCCACAACAATACCTGTCTAATGTGAGAGGTCAAGGCTTTAATAAGACAATTAAGGCTGAGTCGGGACTGATAGGATTAAGTAAACTAAAGACTTAATCAAAAATGGGACATGCTAAACTAAACAGACTGATTTGGGGGTTAGGTTCATAAAACACTTAACCAACTTATCATGTTGGCTAGAAGTAGAAAACCTAGTAGCGGGGGACCCTTTTCAGCAGTAACCCTATAAGGTGTATCATGATACCCTGAAACTAGGCAGGGTGGGGCACGATTACTGGGCTGAATGTAAGAGGTCAAATCGACGGCGGTGGTGCAGCAGTGTAGGTTCTAACGGGGTGTGGGCGTGCACTCACTCCGGCGCAGAAAAATAAGGCACTGGGCACCAGTAGCATACCTGTGCATTCTAGGGTTGTGTCGGGTCGCCGCCATGGGACTTGATACACCCCATGGTGGGACCAGCATAGGTAACTACAACATCGGGGGCCATAAGACACATGTAACTATGCGAGTAGGAGCCGATCATCGTAAAATGGATCACTTCACCCTGGTTATGGGGTGCCTATTAGGAACTAGTTTATATGGGTACAGAGATTAATATGGGGTACGATAGTATATTCGACCCTAGACAACTTAACCAAGTTTATAGTGCTTTCCCCATTTCTAGTTTATACTTATCATACCCAGTTCTTTATTCATAGACAGAGTAGTCCTCGACTTACTCAGGCTTTATGTCTGACTCTACTTTTCTTTCGTCTTCTTTTCTTCCGTCCCTCCCCCCCCCCCCAGGTCCACAGGGAGGGAATACTGCAGCTTGACCAGCCTTCATATCCAGCTTGAAGAGATAGAATGTATTGCTTGGACCTTTTCGTTTGAACTATGGCTTTGGACAACAACTATGGGACTTTTGCAGTTTATTTATGTTTTCTTTATGCTTCTTTAAAATAATTTAATCAAGACAGTTATGAAGGTGTTATGTTTTTTTTGAAAGGATGTAAGACAATCATGGTGATGTTGTTGTACCACGTATTTACTTTTATGAAATAAAAGTTGCTGCTTTTCTGCTGTTCACAAATATGTGTTCTTATATTTGTCTTGTATATCTGTGACTTATACTTATAAACCTCCACCATAATTAGGGCATAACCTTTGAGAGTGACTCTAACGGAGGTGGGGTGTTTCACTTGGTATCAGAGCATAGGTTTACCTGATAAGATAAAAAGTTTTGGAAAATTTATTTTCAAAAAGGAAATTTAAAGAAGCATTTTTAAAAGAAAAATATTATTTTATTTTTTTTTAAAAAAAAGGCAAAGTCCCCCCAAAGCCATAGGTACTATCTCTTATCCTTCGTTTTGAATCTATCCTTTTTGTTTCAGCATGTCCGAAGAACTTAACTTGCCAGAGGGTGTACCAATACCTGGTTGGTTTAGACGGTTCTTAGAAGCAAGGGCCACTCAGCCAGGTCCTACCGTTCCTCCTCCCCCAGCTGCAGGAAATCATCCAGCTGCAGCAGCACCTCTTCCTCCACCTCCTCCATGGGGAAACACGTTTGCTACGATATGTAAAGATTTTAAAGCTATGGGAGGAAAGGATTTTCATGGAACTGAGTCCTTCGTGGCAGCTAGAAATTGGCTGAAAGAAACCGAGGACTTATTCATCATCTTTGAGGTAGAAGGTAGACAGAAAGTACAACTGGCAGTATGGCTACTAAAGGGTGAGGCTTCCTACTGGTGGGAAGTCACTAATGCAGAAAGACCGGTGGAAACATGGGAGGACTTTAGGGCAAGGTTTGAGGCTAAATTTCTCTCGGAAGCTGAAAGGAATCTTCAGTTGGAAAAATTCTTATTTCTTAAGCAAGGGAATATGACAGTCAAAGAGTATGTTAATCAATTCGATGAGCTGGCTAGGTTCGGACTGGACCTAGTCAACACCCCACACAAGAAGGCTCTCCGCTTTGTCAAAGGGTTGAATGAGCCATTACACAGTTTGGCCATGACCCATATACCCATGGGAGCTACGTACGAAAGGTTGGTGCAGATGGCATTGCTGAACGAGGAAGATAAGGACAAGAAGGAAACAGAGGCAGAAAACTCTCAAGGGAAGAAAGAGGTCAAGCCCAACGATTCTAAGAATAAGAAGGTAGACCCCGAGAAAGGAGGCAAGAACAACAACTCACGTGATAAAAGGAAATGCAATTACTGTGGTACGGAAGGGCACATAGCCAAGGATTGTAGAAAGAGGAAGAGAAAGCAAGGTGAATGTTTTCATTGTGGGAAGACCGGACACATCAACAAAGACTGCCCTGAGAAGCAGACCGGACCTTCTGGCGGTACATCGTTAACTTATTCTAGATGCTTTGTTTTATCCTATTTCTCTCCTCGATCCTATCTGGAGAACCATAGGTAGAATCTTTTTGGATGTAAACATGTAGTTGAAACATGTTATGGATGATGGTTGCAAGTGGTTGCAAGTGATTGCTAGTGGTTGCTCGTGGTTGCATATACACGCACAATCTAGGTTTTAGATCGGCTCAGTCACTTCATATTGCATATGCATATATGTTTGCATTCGTATATGGTTGAACTTTAATGTGTTGCCATATGGATGTTGCATTTGTATGAATGATTGTGCACTCATGTAGAATCATGAATAGGAAAAATTTGCATATATAATGGATTCATGGCACTCACATAATTCGCATTAAGGAGGTCAACTGAATCAGTAGACCGCCTGATTTTGCATTAGATAAGTACATGTACACACACACACTTCGCATATGATCATGAAGCATTAGAAGTCTTTTAAGGACAATGGATACTCGTGTTTGATGGATGAGTAGATGGATGTTTGGATGTTAGGATATACATTCCTCCTAACTTGAAGATTTCGGGGACGAAATCCTTTTAAGTGGGGGAGAATGTAACACCCCGTGTATTCTATAGCAGTGAGATTCACAAATTAAAGTATAATTAATTTCAAATCAAAGAATTAAGGGAAACGGGTTATGCCATTGCATTCGCCTCGAAATTCTGCTTGAGATAGAGTCCGAGTTTACGCAAAACGGATAACGTGTGAAGAAGATATCTTTAATTTAAATATCGCAGCAAAACATGAAAAAGAAGAAGAATGTGAAACGAATAATGTTCAGCATTGTTCTAGGGTTTGTAAGCAAAAGACTTAGTAGCTCATTTGGTTGGAACACATGACTTGCATACAAGAGGTACAGAGTTCGATCCCCGCCAGCGCCCTATTTTTTTGTTTTAGGGGAATGGCTTAAAATAGCCTAGTGTGAACGCAGTTCAAAAAGTGGTTTAGTGTGAAAATGGGTAATTGGGAAGATAAAGAAAAAAATGAATATATATATATATATATATAATATATACATATACGCATATATATATATATATATATATATATATATATATATATATATATATATATATATATATATATATGACGTGTACGCATCATGTAGCGTACGTTGCGCATTTTTGGTTGTCAAGGATGGTTTTTTTTGGCCTTCTCCAATTTTTAATTATGACAAATTAAAGGTAAGAAAATATTTATTCATATATAAATAAATATTTATATATGGGTAATTAATACGGTAAAGGGGAAAATGTATCTATTAATACGTATTTACGTTTGAATTGGTGAACATTTAATACGCTGAGTCATTTCTGACTCATCGCTGAGTCAATGCTGAGTCATTTCTGACTCATGACTGAGTTAATAGGATAACTCTATCCTGACTGAACGGTTGTGGTCATTTCTAGGATTAATCAAATGGCCTAAATTAATCCTAAAATTATATATATACAACTCAAACCTAACCTAAACTCACACAAAAAAAAAAAAATAAGAATGAGGCCATCATGCAGCTGAGGAACGACTAGGAGTAACACCAATTTGAGAGAAGATTAGGAGGCAAATTCTAAAGCATAAAGCAACTTAAACAAATCAAATCAACGCCTACGTCAAAAGGTGTCGCATCTCCAAATTCCTGAATTGGAGAATTCGCCACACGATTGTAAGTAGAGTATTATTTTGGTATGAATAAATAACTGTGTTGGTTTGTACACTTGATTTGTGGTGATAAGTAATTCATATTTGTGCGTTACTATGATTCTTATCGATTTGGAATATTGTATAACGATTGGATATTCGCAAAGTATGTTATTCATTATAAAAACTACATGTTTGCGGTAGTTTTATGCAAGTATACATTTGGATATTCGCAAAGTATGTTATTCATTATAAAAACTACATGTTTGCGGTAGTTTTAAGCAAATATACGTTTGGATATTCGCAAAGTTTGTAATTCATGTTGAAGCTACATGTATGTAGTTCTTTAATTGAAATTCATGCAAGTTTGTGGTTTTGCTACTATGCCATCATAATGTGTATTTCTGTACAAAAATCATTTTGTGTGTAATTGGAACAAATTTGGGTTATTATAATTCATATGAAATTATGTTGAAAATTTGGCATCATGATCTATATATTAAGCCATACTTTTGTACTAGAAAACCTCTTTGCGAACTTATGAATATGACTAGGCTATGATTGATATTTTGCATAATTGAAAAACATGTTAGGTCTATATTGTTAACAAGAATTATATGATGACATATGTTGTACATAGCTAGGTTAGATTTAAAATCCCATTTGCAAGTTTGCATGACTAAAGTAAAAATCATGATTTCATGTTTAGAAATATTTATGCCATAAGTATATGTGTGCCATGGTTATGTGAATAGATTTAAAATCATGATTAAGTTGGAATAATTCTAGTTGAACTATACTTTTGTATTAGTAACAAAAGTAAGCACCCTTGTAAACATGTAGTAACCTTATGAACATGATTTGCTTATGTTTGACATTATGCCTAAATAAAAATATAGGTTTATGTTGTAGTTAAGACTATGTGTCAATGATGATATCCAATTTAGATTCTTAACTTAACTACAAGTTTACATGCTTTGATTCATGTCACTTATGCTTTATGACCAAAGTATACGTTACTACTATGAAAGTACACCAGTTTCTATTTTGTAGTTCCAACGTTATGTTGCAAGTTCATGCGTTCACATTCCCCTTTTTTGTGTATGTAATCACGCTTTAAGCCTCCCTTTTTTTTCACATGGCTAAGTTGGGCTTGAAAAGGCTAAGCCCAACATATATATATATATATATATAATAAACGAACGTATTAAACGGGGGAAAATAGCGTTGGGCCAAATTAATTAATAAATGAAAATATAAAGTAAAGGGGCCCAAATTCAAGTATGGGTTGGGCCCATGATTGGTGTAACCTTCACACCATTGATTTTTAATAATGGGCCGCAAATATTTACATATAAGAAAATAAAGAAGAAAGACAAAATACGTAAACGTAGAAAATACGATGTGTTTAACCCGAGGTTGGATTGAGTTGTGATGTAAACCTGCCAGGAAACGCCCGGATGTCCAGTAGTCACAACAATACCTATCCAATGTGGGTGGTTAAACATGGAGCCCAATAAGGACCCGAGGTTAGACTGAGTTGTGGCATAAGACAGCCCGGAACCAACCGGCAACAGGCAGCCACAACAATACCTGTCTAATGTGAGAGGTCAAGGCTTTAATAAGACAATTAAGGCTGAGTCAGGACTGATAGGATTAAGTAAACTAAAGACTTAATCAAAAATGGGACATGCTAAACTAAACAGACTGATTTGGGGGTTAGGTTCATAAAACACTTAACCAACTTAGCATGTTGGCTAGAAGTAGAAAACCTAGTAGCGGGGGACCCTTTTCAGCAGTAACCCTATAAGGTGTATCATGATACCCTGAAACTAGGCAGGGTGGGGCACGATTACTGGGCTGAATGTAAGAGGTCAAATCGACGGCGGTGGTGCAGCAGTGTAGGTTCTAACGGGGTGTGGGCGTGCACTCACTCCGGCGCAGAAAAATAAGGCACTGGGCACCAGTAGCATACCTGTGCATTCTAGGGTTGTGTCGGGTCGCCGCCATGGGACTTGATACACCCCATGGTGGGACCAGCATAGGTAACTACAACATCGGGGGCCGTAAGACACATGTAACTATGCGAGTAGGAGCCGATCATCGTAAAATGGATCACTTCACCCTGGTTATGGGGTGCCTATTGGGAACTAGTTTATATGGGTACAGAGATTAATATGGGGTACGATAGTATATTCGACCCTAGACAACTTAACCAAGTTTATAGTGCTTTCCCCATTTCTAGTTTATACTTATCATACCCAGTTCTTTATTCATAGACAGAGTAGTCCTCGACTCTTTCGTCTTCTTTTCTTCCGTTTCCCCCCCAGGTCCACAGGGAGGGAATACTGTAGCTTGACCAGCCTTCATATCCAGCTTGAAGAGAAAGAATGTATTGCTTGGACCTTTTCGTTTGAACTATGGCTTTGGACAACAACTATGGGACTTTTGCAGTTTATTTATGTTTTCTTTATGCTTCTTTAAAATAATGTAATCAAGACAGTTATGAAGGTGTTATGTTTTTTTTGAAAGGATGTAAGACAATCATGGTGATGTTGTTGTACCACGTATTTACTTTTATGAAATAAAAGTTGCTGCTTTTCTGCTGTTCACAAATATGTGTTCTTATAACTGTCTTGTATATCTGTGACTTATACTTATAAACCTCCACCAAAATTAGGGCATTACCTTTGAGAGTGACTCTAACGGAGGTGGGGTGTTTCACCCTTTTGAAGAATTTTGCGCTGAACATGGTGTTTTACACCAAATTACAACACCATATTCACCTCAATCCAATGGTATAACCGAACGGATAAAATACTCTTAAAGAAATGATGAATGCTTAATTCTGGCTTGCTAGATAACTTTTGGGGAGAAGCTATTCCTTTGGAAATAATATTTTAAATAAAATACCCTAAAAGAAAACATCTAAATCTCCTCATGAACTTTGGAAAAACAGACCACCATCCTATAAATACTTAAAAGTGTGGGGGTGCCTTGTCAAGGTAGAGGTACCAAAACCAAAGAAGGTCAAAAATAGTTGATTGTGTATTCAATGTCAGAAATATTTGATTGTGTATTCATTAGATATGCACAAAACAGTGCCGCATATCGATTTTTGGTACAAAAATCCAAAATTGATGATATTCATGAAAATACCATCATTTAATCTATAAATACTATATTTTTCAAACATATATTCCCCTTGAAATAAGGTACTGAAAATCATACACCTAAGAGACCATGGGAAGATGAAGTTCCTAATTCTCTTGAGGAAGTTGAACAAAATAATACTCATCAACATAGTGCTGAGCAACAAGTGGAAGAACCAAGAAAAAGTAAGAGGTCAAGGACCTTAAAAACATTTGGATCAGACATCTATACCTTTATGTTAGAAGATGATCCATTGACATACAAACAAGCTATGTCTTCCAGTGATACCACTTATTGAAAAGTGGTGATTAACAATAAGGTTGAATCCATTATGTCCAATCATACATGAGAATTGGTTGATTTACCTTAAGGATGTAAGACCTTATGTAATAAATGGATATTTAAAAAGAAGTTGAAACCTAATGGTTCAATAGACAAGTACAAAGCTCGTAGTCCAAGATCTAGATAAAAGGAAGACTTGGACTGTTTTGATACATATTCACCAGTAACATGGATAAGATAGCTTATTGCATCCATATATGACTTAGAAATACATCAAATAGATGTTAATACTGCATTCTTCAATGGTGAACTAGAGGAAGAAATCTATATGAAGCAACCTGAAGGACTTCTGAGCTCAGAAAATGAGAATAATGTTTGCAAACTGGTAAAATCTCTTTATGGCCTTAGGCAAGCTCCAAAACAGTGGCATGAGAAGTTTGATAAAGCCATGTTATCAAATGGATTCACGATAAATGAATCGGGTAAATGTGTGTAATGGCCCGCAAATCCGTACTATCTGAGTTGACGAATAACACTATACGTCCAACCCAAATTGCACAGAAATACGAATCATTATTAGAAAAAAAGTTAGAGGATGAGAAATAGAAAGAAAGAAATATTAGAATAGAAGAAAACAAAGAAGGCAAATCTCACATCGGAACGAATAAAATGTATTAAATAACATAACTTTTGAAAAACAAACCGGTAACTTTTTATACATACCATCATCAGAGCACAATAGTTATTCCTGGAACAGTTATAAACACCTGTTTCCAGATACCACATAGTACACAGCAGAAATATGAGTCTATAGCTAACTAGTGAAGCCTCCTGCTTCCAACTCTTCCAAATGAATCTGAAAAATCCCGACTACTTGACTGCCCGTACAAATTTCGGCACCCAAGAGTTTAGGGAAAACAAACAAAATAAACTCAGGGTCAGTCATGGGATTGGTGTAAGTAAACTCCAACCATTTGTTTAACTTTAAAAATCCTTTCGAAAGAAATGATGATCGTAGGACTGATCCACACATAAACACAGATGGTTTTTACCTTACGATGAACCAAAATATTTTTGATATCAAATCCAGTGATACTGTAATAATGTCTACATCAAATAAATAGAATCTAGTGGAACGCTTACATCTCACGCTCTATATATAATATAAAATTAAAACCGCATGGCGCTTATTGGAGATTGGATTTCCAACATGACAAGGTATGGAACCGCCTTCCGATAGTGTATCTCTAGAGAGGAATACACTGGGTTCGACAAGAACATCTTGCAACCTGGCCCACACATGACCGACCACTCATTTCGCTTAAGTGTATCGAATGTATATCACCAACGGTTGGGATCAGCAACCGTTTCCAGAATGGGACGAAATCAAATAGATTAAAGAATGGAATGAATATCTCTAGATAGGTGATTATAAACCCTAATGGGAGCGACCCACATAGCCATTCTGCCTGCCCGATTTTTTTCATTTCCCCGTTGTTGAGGCCTGAAGCTACGATTACTTATCATTCCTTGACAGCACAATCACTTTGAATGCCACATTGTCAGATCCGTTAATCACTAATTGATTTTCACAAATACATTTTGGATATTAGGCTAAGAGAATAAATTCTCCGCCACCATATATATATATATATCTATATAGACCAACATATGCGATCATTGGAGATACTCTGTCAGACATCCGTCCATACACTTCGTTCTGGGACTGAACGAAACCGAAGGCACAATTTCTATTAATAAAAAAGGTCCTTGCACTTTACTCCGTCTTCGATTACCTTCATATACTCTGATTCGCAACGCTACTGCCAGTACGGAGTGGTTCACGGATATTATTACAACTGGTCTCTCCATATTGACAACGATATTGGCAAACACTTCGATAGTCGGTTATTTAACTATTGAAGAAAAATAAACAAACATTCCAACCATCAAACAAATCACTGGGCCTCTTAATTAATATTTCATTAATTAAATCACTTCTTCATTTCCTCAGAAATATTTGTTAACCAAATATTTTCAATAATCATCTTGGTCTCTTACGTTGTTTGGAAAACATTTCCATATTTCGCCATCTTTTATTTTCTATACTTAGAAAATATCTTTTATTATTAATTGAAAAATATTCCAGTTACTTCTCCGTTTCACAACCATTCATTTCTATACTTAGGAAATATTTATTTTTATATTTCAAAAATTCCACTTATTTAGGTTAAAACGAATGCTATGTAAAACATCGCTACAACAACCCAAAATACTGCATTCGACTAAATTTCTTTAACATTTCTCTTCAAGACTGAATCTTGCTATTTATCAGCTAATAATGAAATCAATCGAGTTGGGGTATAATTGCCTCTCAGACCTTAACTGAAAATATTATTAACTTCAAAACAGACAGGACCGCTAACTTAAATAATCAACACCATATTAAACCAATTTTCAATTTCTAAAACGTATTTACATTTCTCTTTCTCTTTTTACCAAATTTAATTATAGATTTCCTTTTTGTTTGTAATCTTCTATTTTTAAGTTTGTTTCCTTATCGAATTCTATATATATCGATACATTGATATCTAACTATCAAATTTTCTTAAAAATATTCTAACTCCTTAAATTCCCAGAAAATTTCGCCATAACCTCCTTTGTACCGATCGATAGTTCAAACCTCAATTCGCCTCTCTAGGCCCTTTCCATTCAAAAAGAAAATCAAAAAGCCAAGTGGCTTGCCGATTCGGCGCATAAAATCTCATATGGAATTTAAACGTGTACCTTATTATCGGGCGTTCTATATAAATCTCTTCATACACGTCATTCCATACCTGTCTAATATATATCTATCCATTCCCAATTTATTACAACTCAATCCGGTTATTTTAAACTTGATTTGCTAATTAATTCTCTAATTAGTTATTTTTCCTATTTCACTTTTATATTTGAACATAACCTGTTCAAAAATATTTCAATTCGCTTATAAGCTAATTGAAATCCCATTTTTGATTTACGTTTCACATTCGACTGCGAATAAAATTTCATAAATTCCATTTTCCTATTGAAGGTTAGACTCATTCTAAAATTCAATTAACTAATCCTTCTTTAAGGTAGTCAATTCTGTTCAAAAATTAAAAATATGATTTTTTTTTTAAAAAATCATTTCATATGCTTCACTTGAGTTTATATTTATTTTATAACTCAAGTGTGGATCTTTCTAATGGAGATTCAGATTTGATTTGCCTGAAATCCTTTTATTAATTTAAATAAAACCATTAAGATTTAATAATGGTTATGGCGTTGTTTTTCTAAAAATTTGATTTTGACATAACTCAAAATCTATTCGACGAAATCCAGATCTTTCTCTTCCATTAAAAAAACTATTATCAAATCTGTCCTGACGATTTTTATTTCAAAGAATTCCGACTTCAATTGTGTTATATATACTTAATTGAAGTTCAAAACGCCAATTTACGAACTACCGAGCTGCGGCGAGTTTGTTTTAATTCTATTTAAATATAAACGTTTAAACTTCGTTAATAATAAATTTAACTCCATTCTGATATATTTTTAATATATATCAAATTAGTTTCCCAATTCAACATAATATTTTCGATTATCTATAATTGTCGATTTTTCCTTATTCAGTGATAAATTTATTTATACTTCCATCTTTTATATTTAATTCCATTCCTTTTATAAATAAATTATTTATAAAATTCTATATGATCAAATTCTGATTATAAATCCTTCGGATTTTTCTCACTTCAAATTATATTCCGAATTTCGGAACAAAATTTATCGTTCTATTTCAAACCCGTTTTCCAATTCACTTTCCAGTTCATACTTGAATTATAAACTCCTAAATTATCCAACAATAATTTATTTCCATATTTTTATAAACATTGTTTATAAATTAATTTTCTTGTTTAAAAATTAAAACAAGCTTTCCTTTCAAATACCTATTTGAAACCCAACCCCTTTTATATTCCGAATTTCGGAATAAAATCTATCATTTCCTTTTTTCGAAATGATTTCAATTTATACTTTTAAATTCATATTTGAATTTAATATTTCAAATTATCTCTTGATAATTAATTCATCATATTTATAAACACCATTTATAAATTTCCTTGTCTTATATATTTAAACAAGTTTTATTTTGAAATCTATCTAAAACCAAAATCTTATTTTGGAAATTTCTATTTATAATAACTTATATATATAACACCCAATTTATTTTCATATTCAATTTAACTTCTATTTAAATAAATTCGAATTAATCGAATTCAAACCATAAATCCTTATGGATTTATTTTTAGTTCAATTTATATTCTGAACATTAGAATAAACCCAGTCGTTTATTTCTTTAAAACCATTTCCCCTTTCAATTTTTAAATTCATCTTTGAATTTAAATATTCAAATTATCCAATGATAATTTTTCCATTTTATTTATAAACCCCGTTTATAAATTTAGTTCACTTCTCTGCATTATAAATTTATAAACCATGTTTATAAATTCATTTCAAATCTTGCATTATCGATTTATAAACAAAGTTTATAAATTTCAATACTTGTTTTATATTAAAAACAAGTTAATAGTTTTATAGCCTATTCAAAATTCAAATTCTATTTTTAAAAATAGTTTTCCCCTTTTAAATCTCAAATATCCTTTTCACAATATTTTTATATATCTTCAGGCCCCAGTGATTCTTAAACACACTCAAAACACTTAGTTATCAATCACAGGGTTTCTAACACATCATATATTATAATATATGTGAAACAAACAAAAAATAATATTTTTGAGGAAACCAGTTAGATTCCTCCAACCTATTTTCCTGCATCCACAGACGTTAGTTAACAAAAATAATACCCATCCTGCTTCAAGGTAGGATATCGTGTTATAGAAGGTCATCCACTATCATAGCGTGGGGGCATATAGGGTCATCCGCTAATGATACTGTCCGCTAATGATACCGCGGGAAATATCCAACCACCAATATATATAATAATAGCCACAAACACCAATCCTATATAATTAATATATATTTTATAGCCACAATAATATTCAAATGCATCCAAAACAACCAATAAACAATTATTTTTAACAAATAAAAATAATTCTGATTAAAATGTGAGTGAGATTTACTCACCTTAGTTTTATTTTTTGATCCACTCTGATTCCAAATTTTATTATTGCTTATTTAGTCTGTAGCTATGAACGTGACAGACTCCATTCAGTTAAATTTTGCATTTATTTAGTATGTCATTCATTATATAATCATCAAACCATTTAAATATAATAAAAAATAATAATTACTTAATTATAAATAATTACCTTAATCCTTGTTTTTTTCTTCCCAACTAATCTTCATCTTAAGTACCACAACCTGCTTCAGGAAACCACTATCATTCTCAACTTTCTTCCTCCAATGCTCCCTTCCCGATCAACTAGCTCAAGTGCCGTCATTCCACACCATTATCCTCACCTTTACATCAAACTATTACAATATGCTACCCCAAAAATACGCCCAGCAAACTCGAACTCCCCTTCACAACTACACCTTCTTTTTCCCAGATTGTACCCATCCTTTAGCTGTTAATTACAAATCTAAACCTCATCTTTCCTAATCTTCTAAAATCCATGTTTTAAGGAAGTGTCTTCTTCTAGTTTGCAAACTCCAGGCTTCCACGCTTTCCTACAGTGAACCAAACAACAAAAACTTGCACCAAAATCCAACCTTCTCCTTCCCAATCCATCGGAACACTAGAACCCATGCTTGAAAACAACATCGCAGCCCTTACTTCCTGGCTTCACGCTAACGATCTTGACATCATGATTCTTACCCAATCGCTTGAATCGTTTTCACTCGAGTCTCCCTTAAGCATTGTGACTTCATCCTCTACACAGATCTTGAAACTCACGACTAAAACTCGAACAATAACTCGATGAACTCCTTATATCCGTGCTCTCCTATCTCGAGAAGCATCAGACACTTCCGTTGACCTAACTCATCGCGGAAATTCCCTTACCAAAATCCCCTTCGAACCATTAGTACGAACACGATACAACATCTCAGATTTCCCGACCTGGTTCCTCGAAATCGTGTTTTTGAACACGCCTTCCCCTAATCGGTATCGCACAATTTCCGATGTGACCTAGTGGAAGCGCTCCCCATTACGAATACATAACAGTCAATTTCGTGGTTCAGACTTCATTTGAATATGGTTTAAAGGAGGAGAGGGCGGCCGCTTAGGACCAATTGAATGAAATGGGAATTAGAAAGTAGTCACGACTTGTAAATGGAGTGCGGTATATTTTATTATGAGTTAAATATATCACCATTTGATCCGAAGCTTTGATTTTTATCTATCTGAGAAGGAACGAAAATGAAAAGAGTAGGGTGTGGGTTGCGTACTTATAATCGATAATCCTTGGTAACTAAGTAATAGGAAGTAGAGTAACTGTAGAAAATAGGTCGGTGATGTAATGTCTATTTATTTGATTAGATTAGGGTAGATTTGTTTTAGATTTTGATATGATTTTGATTTAATCTCGTATTTAATACGATTCGATATAAAGCAATTTTTATTATTTTTAGATGATATCGATTTGATTTCGAACCTATCCACAATCTAATATCTCGGGGTCTATTATTTAAATCACGAACCGCTATTCTAGCGTACCGATCGACATTTCAATGTAATAACCGTATGCTGAACTCAACATTAAATATTCTGAAATTTAATTGCAACGTATATACCATATTAAATTAATATTATATAATTTAAATTCGAAAACCACAAATTCTTTGATAATAAATTATTATTTATTATCGTATATATCAAATAAAATTCCTACTTATCATCTGAATCATTTTGATTCAGTTTTTAACTTCGAATTCAATTATATTTTGAATTACAATAATTCAATATATTCTAAATTAAATTATATTCGATTATTAAATCGATAACTCAATATAAAAATTAATTTATATTATTAACTAAATATTTAAAACAAATATTAAATATTTAAAATTAACAGACCAAAAATCCAGGTCGTTACAGTGTGTATATAAAACACACACATATTGGATATGTCATTGTTGGTCTCTATGTTGATGACCTGTTGATCCTAGGCAATAACAAGGCCATAATAAGACTTACAAAGGTAAGTTATCCTCTAGACTCGATTTGAAAGACCTAGGACTGGTTGATGTGACATTGGGTATAAAAATTCTGAGAACACCACAAGGATATGCATCACCAAAATACTTGAAAAATTCAAGCAATATAATGTAACTATTGCAAAATCACCAATAGACATGAACCAAAAATTGGGTAAAGAACACTGGTGAAGATATCAACCAGTTAGAATACTCTCGTATACTAGGAAGTAACATGTATGTACTAGGCTTGATATCGCATATGCTGTAAGAAAACCAAGTAGATTTACCAAAAATTCTGGTAAATATCATTGGAAAACGATAATCAAGGTTCTTGGATATCTAAAGTATACACAGAGCTACGGTCTATACTATACAAACTATCCTTCAATAGTGGAAGGATACAGTGATGGAAATTGGATCAATGGATTACATGATACAAAGTCTACAAGTGGATATGTGTGTACATTAGGAAATGGAGCAATTTCAGGAAAATCATCCAAACAGACTTGTATCTCTAGGTCTACGATGGATTCAGAGTTTATTGCACTAGATAAAACTGCATAAGAAGAAGAATAAATTCGAAGCTTCTTGGAAGACATTCCTAATTGGAGCAAACCTATGCCTCCAATAGGTATACATTGTGATAGTTAATCAACTATTAGAAGAGCTAATAGTACACTATAAAATGGTAAATCTAGGCATATTCGTCATAGACATAAAATGATAAGACAACTTCTCTCTAACGGAGTTATCACAATAGATTACATTCAATCTAAAGATAACTTGGCGGATCCACATACAAAAGGCTTGCCAAGAGAGAAAGTTCAAATCTTATTATTAGGAATGAGGCTAAGGCTTATAAAATAAAGGTTTTTCTAAAATGGAAACCCCACCTAGTTGACTGGAGATCCCAAGATCTAGGTTCAAAGGGACAACGAAGTTTAAGAGAAACTTGATGGCACTGTTACACACAAACCATTCCTATGATGAGTCAGTGCATTACATGTTAAAAACGGTAAGTATTAATACTTTTAATGATGTCTGTATTTGAGGAATTAGATAATAACCTTTACAGAATCACCTACGTAAGTGCGAAGACGCCGCTTCAAAGAGAATTATGAGGCCAAATTCTCTAAGCACTTATGAGATCATGTAGGCGTTCAAGGCAAAAACGAACACATACAGAGAACGAAGGATTATAAGAAACAATTATCGTGTGTTATCTACTTTGGAATTACACAAAAGGCTTATAGTTCAAGGACATTCTATGTCTACTGATTCTCCTGTGATTCAAATAGGTAACCACTAGGAAAGTTCAAGGCCCATGTGCTAGTTTAGCCAATGTGATAAATGATTCATGAAACTAAAAACGACTGCTCATTCATGTGGGGCATTGATGGAAATGAATGAGCAAGAGGAATTTTGGAAGAAGAGGGGAAAGCAATCTAAGTCCCACATTATGAAATATGAGTACCAACTTCTCTATAGGCTTATATAAATAATGGAGAAGAGGGCTTGTGAATGGTGCGACTAAGCCAAGACAGGATACTATATTGATGTCAAATTGGGTCTGGTGGCTTGGAACTCTTGGAGTCCACGACACAATATTATATTGATTTCAACTTAGGCTTAGTGCTTTGGGACTGTTGGAGTCCATGACGCAATATCATATTGATGTCAACTTGGGTTTAGTGCTTTGGGACTCTTGGGGTCCATGATACAATATTATATTAGTGTAAAAAAATTGGGCTTTGTGCGTTGGGACTATTGGGGTCTCATGGATAAATAGGCCGCTGCTTGCAGCTTGGGTCTGTTGTACTGGAACGAGTTACTTGATCACTTTTGATCTGTCATGTCCATTCAATCTAATGGATACAACCATTTCATTTTTAAATGTGAATGCACATTCATGCATCGCTTAGTTAAAGGGTCGCAACCTTTCCAAAGGTCATTAATGTTCGAATAGGCATCGCCCAAAGCGAGATAGAATACACATTAGTTATTCTTCTCAATTTGCTACTTCTTTAAAGTAATCCTCTGTTCAAGTTTCTATAATCTACTTCAGTTCGTCGGAGCTCCCTATGTTGGCGCTACACTATAGGGTTGGTCCATTTTATCTTGGGAAACAAATTGCTATCACGTCAATCAGTGCATACGACGGCAATACTGTTTCAAGGAAACAAAAATATTTCTGGACTTGGACATTACTAAAATGTTCTTCTTCTAGTCTGTTGGATACAGTTCTGTACCGCTCCAATCTAGTGCACAATCGGTCTCGGTTAATGTCATTGCTATAATCACAGTTTGACTTGAAAATTTTGACATTATTGAGTAACATTGATAGTTGTTATTGTCTATTTGCAAAACAATCGTGTATTGACAAAAAGATCTAACTTTGTAATACAATCGTGTATTGATAAAAAGATCTAACTTTGTAATACAATCTTGTATTGAAAAAAGATCTAACTTTGTAATACAATCATGTATTGACAAAAGTTCTAACACATTCCAAATTGAAATATTTCAAAGACTATCCACTTTGAAATTTTGTTTAGGAAATCATTTTAGAATTTCAACTTTGGCAATTTCGGGCAACTTTTTGAAATTTAAGTGTACATGTCTTTTATATTAAATCTAAGGATCGTTCATACCGACCATTAGGTATATGTCACTATTATAGGTAATTTTCGTGCTTTATTTTTTATTTTTTTTTGTCTTTATTAGTCCTTCATAAATCGACTTCTGGAATTTTCATCTAGTATAACATGCATATTTTTTGAAAGTTATGTTGAAATCCTTTTCACATAACTAACTAATGTTTACCAAGATTTCCTCTAATTATTGATATTGGATGTACGCATCACTGCAATAACACACTGCCAGCTGGATGCCAGACTGGAATTTCATTTTACAATTTTCTGTTTTACTTTCTACTTTGTATATGTAGCTATGTACACTTGTAATATGACTCTCTCGGTTTTTACTTTTCATTTTCTTGTACTTTTCTTTTTCTATCTCTCAAAATGAAATAAAGAAAAAGGTTCATATAACAATTCTCTTTTGTTTCAATTCGCGAAGATGTAATCGTTTTACAAAATTAACATGGTATCGGAGCAAAAGATCCAATCAATCACTCCTTATTCTTGCTCAAATTGAATCAAGTAGGTCAAATTTATTCAGATCTGAAGAAATAACATTCTTACAGCTGAATTTACTGATTTCTATGAATCCCTTTAGTTATATTCATGCCGCGTTTCTTTTTATTTGTGATTCACGTTGATAGTCTTCTATTTTCTGTTGTTGTCGATTTCATGTTCGAAAAAAATGCCTGAAAATGTTTCAAATCTACCTCTGAATCAAAATCCTGCTAGTATCTACTGTATTAACCCTTCAGGTGCTGATTCAGCACAGCTTGTGTCATTCAAATTCAATGGTGATGGATTCACTAGCTGGAAAAGAGCCATGTTGTTGAGTCTCTTGGCAAAGAACAAGGCAGGTTTTATTAATGGTGCGTACATGAAACCAACTAATGGAGATGAAGCAGAATACAAAGCCTAGGAAAGATGCAATGATCTGGTATGTTCTTGGTTACTATTTAATCTAGAAGAAAATATAGCTAGCTCAATGATGTTTTTAAAAAGTGCGAGAGACATTGTGACGGCCCGCCCCGCACCAGTCGACATTTTTTCCGATAGTGCGTTGTACACATGCCCGACTAGCGCGGAACGATCGCCAAAGAAAGGAAAGAAGATGAATGAACTAACAAAGAACCTGTAGAATGTCTCACAGCGCATGGAATAAAATATAATAATAATATATTCTTGACATAAAACAGGCGAGATAGTGCATAAGCTGAAAACTAAACCAACATAGCAGCGAAAATCCAAATACAGCTTATGATCCAACATCATGATTACAACTTTAAACTGTCTCTAAATCAAAAGAAAGTTAAAGTAGAAAATGCACTATTAATGCCCAAGCAGTGATCTTCAACAACGCAGGGAGAATATCTATGTGTATCATACGTGGAAGCCTCCTGCTTGTCACCGGATCAGCTACTCGTGCATACCCAGCTAGCTTATCTCTAGTCTGCTCATGAGAGCACCCAGAGTAATAAGAAGAGACATAAAACTCTGGGTCAGAAAAAAAGTCTGGTATGAGCGATAAGCAACAAAACAGAACAATAACAGGTATAATCCAATCATACCTGAACCTGGACCTGCAACCAAAGAGTTAGCACAACATACCGCTCAATACTTTAAGGTGCCACTAACATATGGTGCAAAGAATAAGGGGGTGGGGGTGTGCATGTCATAGTGAAAGCAAACAATCAAACATAGCAACCATCCTCACATCTCTCACTCAGTGCGTAAAGCATACGATATCCACTATTTGGTCACCTAATCCTTTGGGCCCTGACGGAGTCCAACCCTGTACAACTATCACTACAAGCCCACTATCTGTCTCTCAGTAGTGAACGTAAGTTATGAATACCGACAACCCCTTTGCACACGTCCCGCAGCAAAGCCCAACTCATGAAGTCAACTCGTTGGTTCCCAACTGGATCCTAAGCTCTAACTTCTTATTTGGACTACCTTTGCATCTTGGGTTATTGGTCTTCTTCCTTTACTTTGCTTTGGATCGTACTCCCATCGGGTTCAGATCGTCGTCATCACCCCTGGCGGATCGGGTCGGGGCCTTCAAGCCCAATCGCCATACATCGGTTCGGTTCGGAGTTGGCTATGCAGGTCGGGTCGGGGTGGCCTTCCTCCAGCGGTTCGGATCAGAGTTCACACCTCCTGGCTTCATGGAAAACTCCTCTGGTTTGGTCCTTCTTCTCAAGCACTCCGGATCGGGTCGGCTGTCTCAAGCTTCTCCATAGTGCATCGGTTCGGATCGAAGTAGCTTCATGCCCATGAGGGCAGATCGGGTCGGGTCTGAGCAGCTCTCGTGGAAGGTGGTTCGGATCAGACTACTTCCTCCGATCCGATCCGGATCGGCCAAAATCCTGCAACTTCTTCCAGCGACTATTTACGCCATTCGACGGTTTTTTCGACCAATCTAACACTTCTAGACAATCACAACTCGTGTCATATAGTCATAGCAACATGTATAATCATTCACAAACACCAAAACAACAATCCTAGCATGTTAAACGGATCAAACATAGCCAAAATCCCATATTTTCCTTTAAGCATGTTTAAGCAAAACTAATCGTAGGATTAACAAAAATTAACCAAATCAACCCAAACTTCTAACAGAGGTATAAAACATTATTGAAGAATTTATAAATATTTTTCCAGCTTCTTAACATGCATAAATTCGCTAATTAACATTAATTACCCTTCATTAACCATAATTAGTAAGGGACTATGCAAATCACTCACCTTAGTCACAAATAAACCTTAGATATGAAATAAATCTCTGGTATGGCACGAATACCAATGCTAAACAACAACACTAATCTTGATTTGGCGAAGATCTCCCCTGATTTGATGTTGCTAAGCTTAATCGTTGATTAGAAAGTGATTTGGAGGTTATTTAGAGGTTTGAGGCCACTTTAGAGTTTCTAAGATGTAAGTGGAGGCTAGAAAACTAAAATGGAATGAAATCCTGACTCTTTTCAGCCTCCTCATAACCCTAATCCCGAAATGGGTTATGGGCCCATTCACTAATCATCCTATTAGGCCCGGTTAAGCAGTTTTTCACCTTCCAAACCTTATTTCAGCCATATCTCCAAAACGGTAAGTCCGTTTTTCTCATGTGACCACTCTACGGAAAGTTAAACCATCATCTTAAGCCAATGGATGTGGTTTCAGGTCAAAACTCCTTTCCAATCAAAAGTTATGGCCAAAACAATATCAGCTAGGGGAAAAATGGTCATTTAAAAATCAGCAAAAATCATGAACATGGGAAATGACCCCACTAGTCGTTCCCCAAAAGTACATGACCATAAGACTTACCGGAAAAAATAAATAAATATTCTACGATCTTCCGATGCGTAGAATGTGGGTTGTTACATTCTCTCCCCTTAAGAAATTTCGCCCTAAAAATTCCCTAACCAAAACACAAAAAATGTCCCGCATGCCTATCAGTCATAAAACAACAATCAAACATGCCAAACAAGCAAAACAAGTCTATCCTAACATGCGGAATAACTGAACTGCAAAGTAAATCTTACCAGGCAAAGAGCTTTGGATATGACTTTCTTATGTTATCCTCTAGTTCCCAAGTATAGTCGTTCTCTCGCCCCCGATTCTCATCTCTACCCTAGAGGTGATTTCTAATAGGTTGGGATCGTCCCTCTGACTGGAACCGATCCACTTAATCTAGATCGATATAATCGTCAAGCTTATTAGCGTTTCTGAATCCAATTCACATTTAAGTCTGAAGTCATATCCCATGATATACTCTAGTTGCTTCCATTCCAAATGTATCAGCTATCGCACCGAGTCCGGTACTATGGCATTTGTCTCCTGTCATCTTCTTAGGTAATCCAACCCTATATGCCAAATTTTCAACTACATTCCAAATGTCCTTCCAAGTCCAACTTGAGTCCTTCCTACATTCGTACTACACATCCAATGTACATTCACCTCCTAGAGGCAAACTAGACCCATCCAATGAACCTAGGTACTCCACTTATACTCGTACTGCACGTCCAACGTACATTCACCTTCTAAAGGTGAACTAGACTCATCCAAAGAATCTAGGTACTCTACCTTCGAGTCCAAGTTTAACTTGAAGCTCCTATATCCGCTGAATCTCCAAGGTCAACGGAGGCTCAACAATGCCCATCAAATTCAGGTCTAACGTAAAGTATCTTACACCCGTCATATCACCATGACCAACGAACTTATACTATTTCCATTCAACATGATCTTGTAGGTGATACTCAAGAGAAGAAAGGTAGGAGAAAACACAACAACCATAGCATCCATCAAACAAATCCTATCTATCACCTGCTAAAGCCATGAATACGTCGATACCTGTATGTCTGGTCCAACCAACATCAATGACTAATGGAAGCTCTGCCTCCAAACAGACTACCGTACGTCCAACGTACGTTTATCGTCCAAGGATAACTAGATCACGTCCAACGGATCCAAGGTAAGTGGGCATCCCCAGATACCCCTGCTTTTAGTCCGCCTGAAACACTCGAGTCCCACCCAAGTCTATCCATTATCTTGCTGCCCTCTCGAGTCCAACTCAAGCCCATCTAATTCCTTGCAGCCTTCTCGAGTCCAACTCGAGTCAATGTATTACCCATAAACTCAAACCCAGTCTTGAGTATCTATTACCTACAGACCCTAGTCCAACGTATGTCGTCTCCCTATTCGTTGCAGCTCCAAGATCAACGAATACCTATTTTCTTTTACGAGTTCAAGTCCAACTTGAATCGTCCTAATCTTCGTTGCATCTTCCATGATTGATGAATATATCCTGTTTCTTCAAAAAGAATATCAACATAAGGTCCTAAACAATCCATTACTTTTCATCTTTCTCGATTCCCACTCGAGTCATCTCATAACCCCGTCGAGTCTAACTCGGGGCAGTCCATACCATCGAATAGTCTTATCCTGTCACAGCTTCCCATTACTCCTCGAGTAAACCAAGATATTATCCAATGAAAATCACAACAACTACTTATCTCTCACGCAAACCATCTTAGTCGAAGTTGACATTCCCCAAGCACAAGCTCCAAAGGCCTAAACCAATATCAGACAAGCACCCAAGGAACATATCCTCCGAATTCGAACAATCCACGTGAAGTGATACTAGCAAAACAACTAAGCACTGGAGCACTCATTTTCCTCCCAGAGACAACTAGAACTTATTACAACGATAACCTCTCAGCTTCCTTGACTCCAATTACTATCGCCATCACTAGGTAGGTACCTAACACCATCCTATTCCTTTAGAGTAGATCGACTCCCCAAAATAATGCTGCACCTAGTAAAGGCAAAACAAAGTAATCACAAACAAACATACATCCATGACTCGATAAGACCATGTTACGGCAAATCATATTGAGGCTAGTCGAACCACCAATCAGGTTCGTTCCTACTAAAGGTCTATCGACTAACTCAAGTTTGTCAAACAAAACTCAATCAAAAACATCTTAAATAGAAAGCATACCTCAAATAACGACACCTTTTTCCTTCTACGCCGCAGTTGGGGCATTCGACGAAGAAGGAACAGTGTTGATAACATATGCTTTCACGATCTGCTTCTCCCTAGGAGGTTGTGGACATTCATTCTTGTGATGTCCCGCTTGGCCACAATTAAAGCACTTCCTTTCCCTAGACATTTCCCGACAATATTTGACATGGTGGCCCTTCTTGCCATATCTAAAGCACTCGCCATCTTTCTTACTTTTTGTTATTCTGGCCATCCATGGTTTGGTCTTGTTTCCTCTTATTCTGGGAATTATTCTTGCCACCACTGCTTGCTTGCGGCTTTGGCTCCTCTACAGATACAACCTCAGTCTTCGACTTAGGGTAAAGACTCTCTGACTTCAATGCTTTCCCCACAATCGATTCAAACGTCTCATCGATGTGGTTAATAAGATTTTCCCCCAAGTACTGATCCAAACCTATTATAAACTTCTCATTCTTCTTCTCGGCAGTATCTATTAGGGATAACCCATATTTTGATAAAGTATCGAACTCAGCAATATACTCTGAGACTGCCCTACCATTCTTCTTATGCTCCAAGAACTTCCTAAACAATTCTGACTTCTGAGCAGCTAGAATAACTTATCACTGAAACGAGTTCTAAACTGATCCCAAGTGACTTGATCCTCTGGAGTTGCTGCCTTAACAGCATTCCACCAATTCATTGCCCATCCTTGCAGCTGATGGGATGCTAACCTTCTTTTCATCGCATCCTCGATACCCAAGTCTTCGAAGATACGCTCGCAACTATCCAACCAATCCTGAACATCCGTGGCCGACTTCGTTCCGTGGAACGGCTTCCACCAAGGTTAGTGTAATCCTTGCACAGCTTGGCGAAATCGGCCTAGGCGCCTGCACTACTGGACCACCACCATTACCGGCATTGGGAGCTGCCCCTTGCAAATCCCTAAGAATTTCTCTCATGAGGTCAGTAAACATCGCCCTCATGTTAGCAGCATTCCCATTATTGGCTCCTCTACCAGCACCCCTGATGTATCGGCTCATCGTTCAATCTGTAAAGAGAAAACGATTAACCATCTCCATAGTGGTGCTAGTGCAGTGCGACTTCATCCTCAGCTATACTAATAGTATATATATAGCTTTTGAAAACAAAAATAATCACAAATACGTGCTCTCATATACATATGCTATCTCTCCCTGATGACTTCCCTAGGTTAACTACGCAACCTAGAGCTTTGATACCAAATGTGACGGCCCACCCCGCACCAGTCGACATTTCTTCTGATAGTGCGTTGTGCACATGGCCGACTAGCGCGGAACGGTCGCCAAAGAAAGGAAAGAAGATGAATGAACTAACAAAGAACCTGTAGAATGTCTCACAGTGCATGGAATAAAATATAATAATAATATATTCTTGACATAAAACAGACGAGACAGTGCATAAGCTGAAAACTAAACCAACATAGCAGCGGAAATCCAAATACAACTTATGATCTAACATCATGATTACAACTTTAAACCGTCTATAAAGCAAAAGAAAGCTAAAGTAGAAGATGCACTACTAATGCCCAAGTAGTGATCTTCAACAACATAGGGAGAATATCTATATGTATCATACGTGGAAGCCTCCTGCTCGTCTCCGGATCAGCTACTCATGCATACCCAGCTAACTTGTCTCTAGTCTGCTCATGAGAGCACCCAGAGTAATAAGAATAGACATAAAACTCTGGGTCAGACAAAAAGTCTGGTATGAGCGATAAGCAACAAAACAGAACAATAATAGGTATAATCCAATCATACCTGAACCTGGACCTACAACGAAAGAGTTAGCACAATATACCGCTCAATACTCTAAGGTGCCACTAACATATGGTGCAAAGAATACGGGGGTAGGGGTAAGCATGTCATATTTAAAGTAAACAATCAAACATAGAAACCATCCTCACATCTCTCACTCAGTGCGTAAAGCATACAATATCCACTATTTGGTCACCTAATCCTTTGGGCCCTGACGGAGTCCAACCCTGTACAACTATCACTACAAGCCCACTACCCGTCTCTCAGTGGTGAACCAAAGTTATGAATACCGACAACCCCTTTGCACACGTCCCGCAGCAAAGCCCAACTCATGAAGTCGACTCGTTGGTTCCCAACTGGATCCTGAGCTCTAACTTCTTATTTGGACTACCTTTGCATCTTGGGTTATTGGTCTTCTTCTCCAGATCGGTCTTCTTCCTTTACTTTGCTTCAGATCGTACTTCCATCGGGTTCGGATCGTCGTCATCTCCCCTGGCGGATCGGATCGGGGCCTTCAAGCCCAATCGCCATACATCGGTTCGTTTCGGAGGTGGCTATGCGGGTCTGGTCGGGGTGGCCTTCCTCCAGCGGTTCGGATCAGAGTTCACACCTCCCGGCTTCGTGGAAAACTCCTCTGGTTCGGTCCTTCTTCCCAAGCACTCCGGATCGGGTCGAGTGTCTCAAGATTCTCCATAGTGCATCGGTTCGGATCGGAGTAGCTTCATGCCCACGTGGGCGGATCGGGTCGGGTGTGAGCAGCTCTCGTGGAAGGTGGTTCAGATCGGACTACTTCCTCCGATCCGATCCGGATCGACCAAAATCCTACAGCTTCTTCCAGCGACTTTTTACGCCATTCGACGGCGTTTTCGACCAATCTAACACTTCTAGACAATCACAAATCATATCAAACAGTCATAGCAATATTTATAATCATTCAAAAACACCAAATCAACAATCCTAGTATATAAAACGGATCAAACATAGCCAAAATCCCATATTTTCCCTTAAGCATGTTTAAGCAAAACTAATCGTAGGATTAACAAAACCTAACCAAATCAACCCAAATTTCTAATAGAGGTATAAAACATTATTGAAGAATTTATAAATATTTTTCCAGCTTTTTAACATGCATAAATTCGCTAATTAACACTAATTACCCTTAATTAACCATAATTAGTGAGGGACTATGCAAATCACTCATCTTAGCCACAAATAAACCTTAGATCTGAAATAAATCTCTGGCATGGCATGCTAAACAGCAGCATTAATCTTGATTTGGCAAAGATCTCCCTTGATTTGATGTTGCTAAGCTTAATCCTTGATTAGAAAGTGATTTGGAGGTGATTCAGAGGTTGGAGGCCATTTTTAGGGTTTCTAAGATGTAAGTGGAGGCTTGAAAACTGAAATGGAATGAAACCATGACTCTTTTCAACCTCCTCATAACCCTAATCCCAAAATGGGTTATAGGCCCATTCACTAATCACCCTATTAGGCCCGGTTAAGTAGTTTTTCACCTTCCAAACCATATTTCAGCCATATCTCCCAAACGGTAAGTCCGTTTTTCACATATGACCACTCTACGAAAAGGTAAACCTTCATCCGAAGCCAATGAAAGTGGTTTTAGGTCAAAACTCCTTTCCAATCAAAAGTTATGGCCAAAACAAGATCAGCTAGGGGCAAAGCGGTCATTTAAAAATCGGCAAAAATCATGAACATGGGAAATGACCCCACTAGTCGTTCCCCAAAAGTACATGATCATACGACTTACCGGGAAAATGAAATAAATATTCTACGATCTTCTGATGCGTAGAATGCGGGTTGTTACAGACATTTGGTTAGATCTTGAAGAAAGATTTGTTTCACGTTCTTGGCAGAAATTTATACTTTTGAACAAAAACTAACTGATATTAGTTAAGGAAATAATTCAATCTTAGAATTCTTCACTTCTATCAAATCAATTTGGGATGGTACAGATGAGGCACATCCACCTCCATATTTTACTTGTAATAATTTTACATGCAACCTGACTAAAAGGTTGGTTGAAAGGCATCAAATGGTAATACAATTTATGATGAAACTGTCAGATCAGTTTGCTACCATTAGAGGAAATATGCTGATGATGAAATCGTTACCTAAAGTTACAGAAGCTTATAGAATATTTTCTCAAGAAGAAAAACACAAAGAAATTTCTCAACAAATGACTCAATCTGAATCTGTGGCTTTTATGACTGATAGGAAGAAGAATTTTAGTGCTGGTATTTCCAAGGCTTGAAGACTTTTACTGGAAACAATAAGCAGGATAAAATGGGAAAGAATAATGCCAAACCAGGCTCAAAATATTATTACACTCATTGTGAAGTACCAGGGTATATCATTGATAGATGTTTCAAGATACATGGATATCCACCAAATTCCAAAGGATTCAGATAGAAGAAAGTAGTAACTGTTGCTAATAATGAAACTGCAGTGTGGAAGTTGAAGAACAATCTAACCATTCTATCTCTATGGAACAGTACAGTCAGCTAATGAATTCGTTGAAGCACATCAGCAAAATATTAAGCCAAAAGGTCATGCTGAATCTTCTCATAATCATGCCATGGTGGAGCTAGTGATCAAATTTTCTCTGAACTGAAATATTTCTCTGAATATAAACCCCTGACTAGCCAAAATAGTCACATATTTATTCCAAACGGTAGTAAAATACTGGTGAAACATGTAGGGACTGTGAATCTGAATGATGGAATTGTCCTGAACAATGTACTACATGTTCCAGATTTTATATTCAACCTTATTTCTGTACACAGCTTGTGTAGAGACATGAATTGTTAGTTGCATTTTACTCATAATAAATGTTTCATGTGCTCACAGAAAGGGAAGTTGATTCTTCTTGGTAATTTAAAGGCTAGGCAATACAATCTGGAAAATCAAAAGGAAGGAAATAATAATGAAGCACAGTCTCACAAATGTAACTCTGTTTGTCTATCAGCGGTGGAAGATTTTTAATTGTGGCATCTAAGGTTAGGGTATTTACCTATTAATCAAATAAATATTGTTAATGCAAACTATTAAGTAAAACCATGTTTGGCAGATACTATTTGTCAGGTTGCCCTAAAGCTAAACAAACTAGATTGCCTTTTTCATCTAGTAGTATGAAAACAAAAATTCCCTTTGAGTTAGTACACACTGATGTTTAGGGCTACAAATTTAGTCAAAACTCCTAGTGGATGTAATCAGTTTTTAACCATTGTTGATGATTATACAAGATTTACTTGGGTGCATTTTATGAAAAATAAAAGTGAATCTGTCAATATTAATATTGATTTTGCTAAAATGGTTAAAACACAATTTGATTCTAATAATAAGTGCATTAGATCTGATAATGCAAAGGAATTATGTGAAGGAGACATGAAAATATTTTATAAAAACAAGGAATTTTGCCTCAGACTAGTTGCCCATACACACCTCAACAAAATGGAGTCCTTGAGAGAAAACACAAACACCTTATTGAGACTGCGAGAGCTATATACATTCATTCAATGGTTCTAGACAGGTTTTGGGGAGAATGTATATTGTATGCAGTTTATTTGATTAACAGAATGCCTTTAAAGGCAATAAATAATGATATTCGTTATCAAAGGTTATATAATGAAGCTCCTTCAATTGATCATTTGAGGACTTTTGGTTATTTGTGCTATGTTTATACTTCTAAGATCAATAGAGGAAAATGGATCAAAGAAGTTCTCCTTCTATTTTCTGGGGATATTCAGTTAGACAAAAAGGGTACAAAGTTGTTGACGTTGCCACTGAAAAATTGACTGTAACCAGAAATGCCAAGTTTCATGAAAAGCATTTTCCATACCATCTTTTTCACAAGCAAGGATCATTTTCACACATGCAAACTGCAATATATCTTCCTGCTTCTACAACTTAGTTCTTCAATGATACCCCATAATTTACTTCACTCAATGATATTTTTCCTCCTAATGACCATCGTCCTAATAATAATCCTCCAACTTTAAACACACAAAATAACCTCACCTTTGGTTCCACATCTGATTCTAATCATACCATTCCTTCAACTGTCATTGACATAACCCAGAACTTGCCGACTGAAACTATTAGGAGATCTAATCGAAATCATAAAACCCCTTCATATTTAAATGATTATGAATGTAATGCTGTTTTTCATCAAGATACAAATATCAACAAACACTAGTGCAACTTGATATCTTATAATTCTTTTTCTGATAACCATAAAGTCTTTTTTATCTCAAACATGTGAGTTACATGAGCCAGTGTCATATGAAGAAGCAGCTGCCAGGCCATTGTGGACTGAAGCAATGAATAAAGAAATTGAAGATTTAAAACTAAATGGTACATGGGAACTTGTTGATTTACCAAAAGGAAAAAAACCAATAGGGTGCAAATGGGTGTATAAAGTAAAAATGAAAGCAAATGGAGAGCTGGAAAGATGTAAAGCCAGATTAGTGGCTAAAGGTTTCAATCAAAAATATGGAATTGATTATGAATGAACTTTTAGCCCAGTTGTTAAAATGATCATAGTGAGATGTATAATTGCTTTGGCAGCCAGTAGGGATTGGAAGTTATTTCGATTAGATGGGAATAATGCATTTTTGCATGGAGATTTGAAAGAAGAAGTTTACACGAAAATGCCTGAAGGCATTCAAAATTCCCAAAATAAAGTATGCAAATTAAAGAAATCTCTTTATGGTCTTAAGCAGGCATCTAGACAATGGTTCGAGAAATTACATACTTGCTTAAAGGAAAAGGGATTCTATCAATCAAAAAATGATTACATTTTGTTCATAAATAGGATTGGAGATATGATTTGTATTGTAGGAGTATATGTTGGTGACATTATACTCACTGGAAATGATTTGGAATCTATTGAAGATTTAAAAGCACACCTTCATTGTGCATTCAGCATAAAAGATCTAGGATTCCTTAGTTACTTCTTGGGTATTGAGATTAAGAAAACTGCAGATGGAATTATCTTAAGTCAACAAAAGTTTACTATAGAAATGCTGAGTACTTTCCCTTTCGATTTAAGAAAGAAGGCTGTGACTCCTCTTCCTCTAAATCTGAAACTTACTGTCAGTGAAGTGATAATTTGCCAAATGCTGAAATGTATCGTTCACTTGTGGGCAAACTGAATTACCTTACTCACACACGGCCTGACATCTCGTTTGTTGTACAAAATTTGAGTCAATTCATGCAATCTCCTCGAACTACATATATGCAGGCTTTGCAACATGCTATGAGATACATAGCACATACAGCAGGGCAAGGAATTTTGTTAAAGGGCAGTTATACTCTTAAATTACAAGCTTTTTCAGACATAGATTGGGTAAGCTGCGCTGAATTAATAAAATCAATAACATGATATATATTGCTTCTTGGACAATCACCTATTGCGTGGAAATCTATTACTTAAACAATAAAACAGGAACTTATAACTGCTTATGTGGACTTCCTATAGACTGACATTTCAAAATAACGATTGCTCATGCGAAACATCTATTTACCCGTTACGAGAACCCATTTGAAAGCCAAACATTAATCATTACCAGAATAGCCATCTTCCCATAACAACTAATCCAGAGCATTTATCCCCTTTCCCCGTCCCACTCTTCTTCATCCCCTTTCCACGTTCCAGTATGAACAAATTGCATTATGCCTCCTGACATTTTCTTCTCAGCACAATTTCAAAAATCGTACTCTGGTATTCTTAATTCAGTTTCAACTACTAATTTTTCCCGACTAATACACTTACTTTTCCATCGTTAATTTGTTCATCTCCTACCGTGAATGGTAATCCCCCTTTCAACCATAGCCTCCTCAAATTTCTTCTCCCGCGGTTTAATAAATTTCACCACTTGCATAACCACCACTCCTGGATTATGTTCTCAAACCATTTTTCCACATACTGCTTATGGGTAATTGTTATTTCCCTTTTTAATGTAACCAACTTCATTCACTGCATTCAGTTTTAGCCTAAATTTGAATATTATTTGTTATTAACACCCACAAAGTTTCAAAACACTCATACGGTTACTAACTTACAATTCATTAGTTTAATTAAACTCCTCAACAAACATCGATTCTGATCACTATGTTTAATGAACATATACTAAAAATTGTTTTTTTTTTCAATTCACAGATGGTACCACACAGAACAAGGGTTCTGCTGCCAGAGATACACATTTATGTCAAAATACTCGAACAAGGATTCATCTCAGTGATATAAGGCAAGTTCTCATTTTCCAAACCAATTATTCGTGTGATAAGCAACTATTACGATACAACAAATATGGTCGGTTAATTCTGACTTACCTGGATATCAACTAATTTGTCACCCTTGGCCATTACATTCATAAAAGCTGATACTATTTACTACTGGCCTCTTTATTATGCAAAAAAGAAGAAATAAACTTGATAATTAAGATCAATTTGACTATAAGATTTGGTTTCATACGATTTGGAGAACGTAGCACTTGCAGATTCATTTAATTTTATATTTGACCAACTATATTTTAGAAACATTTATGTTGAAAATGACAACCATTCAACACATAAAACTACTTACTACCAGCCTCATTATTTTGCAAAGCAGAAGAATTAAACTTGAAATTTATGATCATTTTGACTACAAAATTTGGTTTCATATGAATTAGATAATGTTATTTGCATATTCATTTAATTTTATATCTGACCATCTTTATTTTAAAAACATTTATGTTGAAAACTCCAATCAATCAACACATAACACTAAACATAATTCATAAGATGTTGTACTTTTAGCAGATGATGCTTGGACTTTTAACTATAAAAAATAAGTTCCTCGCTGAATTGCTTAATCAATCCGTGTCTTTACGTGCCACTATCAAACAAAATATTCTCCACTACCTTAATATCCTTAATATTGTATCTCGCATGTCGGATGTCTTTTTTTCCATACAATTAGCTATTAACATGGAAATAAAGTTGTAATTGCTTACGTTAGAGTGGAAATGGTGCAAACCCATGCTGGTTACATGATCCTTCGAGCTTCCTTAAATTTTTATTCCACATAAACAGTACTCGGTTTCGTTCAACTGTGTATAATCAACTTAATTTTTTGAACAAGAAAGCAGATATTTAGTGGGAACTGAATGGAATCTCAATTGTCCGACATTTTAAAATAAATATACACCGTTGAACAGGTCTAATCCTCCTGAGTTATCAAAACACTCACATTGTAGTATCAACATATCAATTTTGTACCTCAAACGGCTCTCACGGTGGGAGTGTTACGTACTTCAAACCCTGCCACTTGTGAAACCGCTTGCTAACCTACTTTTGTAATTATGTAACTGCTCACCACTCACAGGGTTGCCAGATAGTGGGAAGCATGTCATGACAACATTTGTAGGGCGAAGGTACTACTGTGTAACGACTAATTCATGTGCATAAATCAATTTTTCTTTATTTTTTGAATTTGTATTCCATTCTGTTTCAAACATCTACGTGTGCCGCCCACTCATGCATGTACCAATAATAACATCCTTCAGCCATCAAACCACATGAGACAATCTTAGACGAACTAAAAACATTTACTTCCCGTGTACTTCGTTTGACCCTGTCATTAGCAAGTACGAGCATTGAAATGTTGAACCATGACAAATACATAACGCAAATGGTATACAACTTACACCATTTAATCATACAATTTCAATTTAACCGTATGTAACTACTATCTGGTCTACCCACCTTACATAATTTGAAAACCAAAATTTTGAGTAAGCCAGCTCAAACAGCACAAATAAATAAAAAATCTGTCGTGCTGGTTAATCAATGGATGCACACTGGGTAAGCTAGTTAGCCCATTTGTATACCATCTCATTGACTAACCATATCCTTTAAAATAGGTTCCTTCTTGACAATCCGTGCAAAGCCAACCACCCCCCCAACAAAGGCTTTAACCACTATCTGGTTTACAATCCATTGGGTAAGCCGTTACTCAAACAATTTAAAAAACAATAACAAGATCAGAAACGCGACATTATACACACATACAAAACCTAATCAACAATAAAAGGCAGTAGCCCGTGTGCGAAGCACGGGCCTCGTTCTAGTCAAAGAAACAAAGCGCTGTCTCTAAATCTTCTTCTAAGGCAGAATATCAAGTAATGGCTGCTGCTGCATCTAAAGTAACGTGGATCGTGAGGCTGCTGTAAGAATTAGGAGTTCAACGTTTAAAACCAGTAACCCTGCATTGTGATAATCAATCATCCTTACACATTGCTCGAAATCCCGTGTTTCATGAACGAACCAAGCACATTGATATTGATTGTCATTTTACAAGAGAAAAGGTTTTCGAAGGGCAGATATAGTTAACATATTTACCAATTCAATCACATCTTGCAGAGGTCTTTACCAAGGTTTTACCTTCACATCATTGTAGAGAGCTATTATCCAAGTTAGGAGTGACAATTTCATGACATTCCAACTTGAGGGGGTGTTGGATATACACATCACCGCAATAACATGCTGCCAACTGGATGCTAGACTGGAATTTCATTTTACAATTTTCTGTTTTTCTTTCTACTTTGTATATATATCTATGTACACTTGTAATGTGACTCTCTCGGTATTTACTTTTCATTTTTTTTGTACTTTTCTTCTTCTAGCTCTCAAAATGAAATAAAGAAAAAGGTTCAGATAACAAATCTCTTTTGTTTCAATTTGTGAAGATGTAATTGTTTTACAAAATTAACAATTGACAAATAAAGAAGTGTAATTATATGAATATTAAAGCTACTAATGTTGTCAAGCCAATGAAAAAGTTTTTTTTTGGAGTTATCTTCGAAGGTTATGGTTCCACCATCTTATATCCAATTTCACATAATAACTGTCATGTATTCTGCGCATCTGCTATTCAGTATCAATTTCTTATTATTTATAATAAATCATGTACTTGCAAAGATAAAATATCTGTATATATTGGTACTTTCTTTACTAAGAATCTTTTTGGGTACGTCTTGGGAAACCTAACCCATGATAAATTCATATCTCCACGAACATAACTTTCAAGTTTCAAACATATGAATAGGATTGATAAAACTGACAATGTACGCTTCATTTTTATGGTTCCTAAAATTCTTTGAAGCTTATGTATTTAAGCATTTTTTGAGAGATTTCAAGTTTAACCTTCTTGGTTTGGTTTGAATTTGAATTTCTTAACCGTAATAGATACTATACTTGCATATTAAATTTCTTCCATTTAGGCTTATAACTACTCTCTTTCTATTATTAAATTTGCTTCCATCATTTTTCAAATATGATTCCTCTCTTTATAGTATTTTACAACATCGTCTAATGATATCAATTTGTATTTGAGACATTCACTGCATAATTTAACGAAAATTTCTTATATTTTAATAGTTTATTGCCAACATTTAGTTTTTCTGTGGTTTCCTTTATCGATAACTTTTTTTTGGCAAGACTGACTGGGTTTTAAGGTGATCGCAAATACCTTTATTAAAATGAAAAAGAATTGATACTTTGTACATGCACAAAGTAACATTTATGGGTTGAGGTGTCCAGACACTGTTAATACATCAAAATAGCTAAGTTAACAACATTTATAACACTAAACATTTTCAAATTAGTAGCGACCCAAATTTTCGGTACCTTTTAGGCTGACCAAACAACACCAGTCCAACCCAAATTGTACTGGAAACCCAGATGCCAATAGAAAGAAGTTAGAGGATGAGATAAGAGAGAAAGAAATATTAGAATAGAAGAAACAACAAGAAGATAATATAACAGAATCAGAGTCTCACATCGCAGCAAAACAAATATAATATAGAAATAACTTTTATTGAGAGCTTATAAAATACTTATAATCATCAGAGTACATCAATACATCTGGACAGTTATAATAACCTGCCCTTATATACAACACACAGTGGAATAATTACCAATACGTCTGAACTCCTAGAGCATGTCTTCTGAACTTCGTAGTGTCCAGTAACCTGAACCTGTACAACCCGGGCTAACCCGAGCATTACAAATACCGGGTTAGTCTGGTGAACCAAAGTGAGAAACCCACTAAGTTTATATAACATCCATATTGATTTTAAAGTTCAAAATCCTTTTGAAAGAAAAGGATAATAGTAAGACCAGCCCACACATAAACACGGACGGTTTTTACCTTACTATAACCCAAAACATTTTGAAATCATATATTATTTCGATATTATAATAGTGTCTAAATACAAATAAAAAACAATCTAGCGAAACGCTTGCATCTCACGCTCCACATATATATAGTATACAATCAAAACCGCGAGAACATACAGGAGATTGGATTCCGACCATGACAAGGTACGGAACCACCTGCCGATAGTGTATCTCTAGAGGCAAATACACTGGATTCAACAATAATGTCTTGCAACTCGGCCCACACATGACCGACCACTTATTTCGCTTGAATGTATCAAATGTATATCACCAATGGTTGGGATCAACAACCGTTTCCTGAAAAGGGACAGCATTGAAATAGATTAAAGAATGAAATGGATTTTCTCTAGATAGGTGATTATACACCCTAATGAGAGCGACCCACATTGCCATGCTGCCGGCCCGATTTTTGCCATTTCCCGATTGATGAGGCTTGAGGCTACGTTTACTTATCAACACATCAATTTGAATGCCACATCGTCAGATCTGTCAAATCACTAACTGACATCCTTAAAAATACACTAGCACATTTGAAGAAATCAGTGTACATGACCATCTGGAAATGCTCTGTCAGACACACATCCATACAAGTCATCCAGGAAACGGATGAACCGAAGGCATCCTCCTATCACATCCTAGGAATCATCCTATGGATTGGTAGCAAGTGGTCCTTGTCAATCCATAGATTTCAACCACGACAGAATCACATTGTATAAACTTCTGGTAGCTAGCCAGAGGAATTCAACAGCAATCCTTCCACTTATGAAGATCCACGGTCTTCAATGCTCCATCTCGACCATCTTCTGAACATATTCAACGTTAACGTATTTGTTCGTCGGAATGGTTTTCGAATATAAATTCAATCTCGGTCTTTCCGTACTAACAATCAATTTGCCAGATTTTGATAGTCGGTGTTTTAACTATCAGAATAAACAACCATCATCTATAAAGAAAAAAGGATTCACTAGTCCAGCATACAGCGTCAGTTGGCCTCTTTAGTTAAACAGTCGTTAATTTGATTTCTAAAAACTTTCGACATTTGGATTACCGTCTTTCCAATTTTTATTCAACTTATAATAAGTTTAAATAGGATTAATTCAAATTAACGAGGTAAATGATTTTAGAATTATTCTCCAAATATAATCAATGATATTTTCTAAAATAGAATATGGACAACATAAGTTGGAAATCTTATTTACAAATTTTATCTTGTTATATACATACAAGTAATGGCGCTTAGCATTTGAAATTTGCATTTCAAACATATTTTTAATTCACATAAGTATAGAATTGCATAGACTTATAAATAAAACAAAAATTTACAAAGTGTCACAAAGGTTATATAATGCAAATAAACGTTGTATAAACAAACTGACAAATGGAATAAAATACTGTGTGTGACGCACACGCTTTAATTGTTCATTTACAAAGGACAGTCACAATTGAATAATCTACCGTGTGCGACGCACACACTTTAGTTGTTCGTTTATAAAAGATAACAAAACCTTTGGGTTTAAACAATATAGTCATATACCCTTCTTGTTGGTTAAAGATCGTAGAACAGAAAATAAATTATACTCGCTCACTTATTCCCAGAAAACTTAAAATCCTTCGAATTATCGTTCATGGTGTTCTTTACGGGAATACTTATTTTAATCACTTCCACTATCCTCGTTTCTAAACTAATATCATCCTTGAATAATCATGAAGTCGTTACAAGTTGGGGTATTTTATTTACCTCTCTGACCTTGAGATGACAACACTTTCATCTTTGGAATAGATAATAGCTTATCAACGAAGTCTCATCCTATCATTTTCCAAAACACTTATATTCAATTTAGAATCCCTTTTTAAACAACCACTTGTCTTTGTTCTTTTCAAACAACTTCTTTCACATTTGAAATATTCATCTCTAGATCTTTATCATTAGATTTTCACTTTTAAAACTAGTTCAATCCACTAAGGTTTTCCGTTCGATTTCAATTCACATCAATCTTGTTTAAAACTTTCCTTTTATATAATTCCTTTCCGGACCTAAATCCAAAATCCAGTTCATATAAACATGAGAATACCTATCCAAATCCTTTTTAATTATAACCAAGGTTTTACTCAATTAATCCCCTTTATCACCATTTTCTTTTTAATCTGATTTTTCAAACATCATTCACTTTAAAAGTTAACATTATTCTTTTTATAAAATTCTGGACTCGATATATTAAACAACTTGGTTTTTCTTTTAAAACACTATTATATATTCAAACCTTGTCTATCGAATCACGTTATGAATTCATATTCATAGTATACTTTAAAAATCTCTTTGATAGGTTAACTTGCTATTAATTGCCTACACCCCCTATGTCAAATAGTTTACAACATTATCCACTATAAATAATTCAATAAATCTTTCTACAAGGTTTGTTTTAAATTGATATTCAACTTCAATAATATTTAACATTCCAATAATCGTTTTCAATAATCAATTCTTGTGTGAATAATCAACTTTGTCATTTCAAAACAAGGTTATTTTGTTAACCATTTCCACTTATCTATTTCATTTAAATTAATAAGTAAAATTAATTAAATAATCTCATTTGATTTGATTAACAATCTAATTAAATAAAATAATCTCATTTACTTGTTTATTGAAAACAATTAATTCAATTCTTTAACCATTTCGTTAACCACTGCTCACTTGTTTACAAAACTCATTAACATTCAAATCTTCTTTTATATACTCGTTTTGTAATTACATGATAAATATATAATTATTATTTTCCTTTAATAATTTCATTTTAAAAATAATATATATAAAATAGATTTCAAAATCTTTTAGTTATAAAACAAATTTATAACTTTCTTTCTATTGATTTACCTGACGGTAAGTCAAATTTTGTAAAACGATTTCTTTGTAGGCCATCCGCTGATAATCACTCAACCAATATCACCCATTAGTTGATATCAAACAAGTGATGAAATGGAATTCAACAATCAACGATCAATCAAATATATTAACAATTCCTATAAATAAACAATATATTTGAGGACTCCAGTTGGATCCCTCCAACCTGTCCTTCCCTGCATCACAATGGCTATCTCAATTTTTACACAACAGAACACTTCAACCAATAATAGTCAACAAACAATTTATAACATTCAATCAAATATTCATTTATTTATTTAATAAGTTTATACTATTATAAATGTTGCTAACAAGGTATGTTACCTTGTTCGGAATTTAATCGTTAAAATGACGATTTAATTCGATTAAATTAAACAAACGCTTAGATTAACGCATGAATAGTATTCAACATACAAACAGTCATTCAATTATCAGCCATTAACAAATAGTGCACGTAGAATAAAAACCCGGCATATAGAATAGAAGCAGGGTAAACTGAGTGAGATAGCTCACCTCGCTAAATTCTGCGATCTAACATGTCAGTTTGACGATATTAGCAGCTTCCATTTGCTAATCAAATCAACTCTATCCCGTGGCGCCCGTCAATACGGTTCTGACATCTTCTGTTCTTATCGAATTCTGTCAATACATGGACACACTATACCGGTTAAGTTACGATCTATTTATTTAATTATACTTATTTTTTTTCTTATTTTAGTTAGGCATTTTCAGATCGCGGCTAGTCACCAATATACTTAGGCAAGTCTGATAATATGGTTAGGCTTATTATAGTTCTGCGTTACTAATTCAATGTTACTAATAATTTCGCCTATCTGTTTCAATGAAGAAGATATAACTGGATAAAAAAACAGTACAAATCAGCAGGCAAAATGATTTGTGAAATTAATGATCCAATGAAACCTATTGAGATCAGGAAGGTTTTAGCTTAATTCGTAACTCTCATATGTATACCAATACAATTGGGCACATTACAATAATCTTCCCAGGCAACTTGTATTATTCAGATACAAGTTTTAACTTTAAACATTGTTATGCAGTTTGGACGTTAAACTATAATGACCACTCTAACAATCCCACGTGATATTAGATTAGGCAATATTAAATGAGTAATTAGGCACTATAATATGTTGCCGTTCATTTTCTTTTCTCATTCAGTTCTTATGAACCGCCTGCTTTCCCCCCACATGCACCGCTTCCCCCCATTGATCATTCCACCGTGCTTTGACTTCCGCCTCCATGCTCTGTTTCCCATCTTCCTGCTCTATGATTCTTGCTTCCATTTTGTGCGGCTATTGCTTTCTTCCAATTTACTTTTCTTCTACTGACTTCCTCCTTTCACTGCATGGCTCCCCTATTTCTTCTTCTTGCATCCCATCTTCCTCCTTCTTTCAAACAATATTAGTATTGCCATTTCCACCGTCGGTTTATTTACTTCTCCACCCATAGTTGCTTTAGACTACCAATTTGGACCATAAAAACTACCCCACCCTTTTGTTTTCAAAACCGCATAGTTAACTTCCCCAACTCCACCATGCTTCAACTGATGGTCACGCACCCCATCGCACTCCCCCACTTCACTGTTCCAACCTCCTATATTTACATGCATAGCACCTTGAACCATGCAACCATCACCATAAAATCAACATTACCACTTCATTTTATGTCCAGACTTGGCCACTCAACCTCCCCCATATTTCCTACTTCTTCTTCTTCATAGTTTATAGTTTCTGCCCTCCCCATATTTACTATATTTCGAACCCATTATCCCCAATGCAATTTCCTTTCTCCTTCATGGTGTACAAGAAACATTCCCACGTCAAAATGAAGACCAATCCCATTTCTTTCTTTTGTTTTCCTTTTTTCTTGTTATTATTCCTTTCTGCATGTTGAATGGCCCAGACCCCAACTTCTTTAACCACATCTCCCCATTGTCCCATTTTTCACGCACCACGTTTCCTCATCAACACACCGTTCTATCCACTACTTACGCATCCATCTGTTTGTTGAGAGTAACTGCTAGTTTGAGATGGATGCAAGGGCTTTGCGTTTTGTTCCGAGGAAGTAAGGGTTTCATTTTTTATTGGGTGAAGACAGATTTCAGTTTGAATGTGGGAAAGGGTTTTCATTTAGTTTTGCTGAGGGAAATTGCTTTCAACCCATTACTGGAAAGAAGAAACAAAAATAATAAAACAAGGGTGAGGGGGTTAGGTCGTTTTATAGGAAGAACATGGAGGCCAAGTTCTTTTTAGGGTAGGTTTACAGAGAAAGTAGGGTAGCTGGAACAAGACGGGGTTTTCGTGAACGTGGGGATCACGGATTGTAGATGAATTGGCAGTCAAGGCAACAATGGTGTGGCAAGCAAGAAAGGAACCGTAAATAATATATAATATTTCAGTCTGGGTACAAGTGGTAATGCCATACAATTCTATACAGTAACATCAATTGAGATACATGACTAATGTAACAACCCGAATTTTCTATTAACTGTAAATTAACAAATTTATGTATAATTAATTCTTAATGAAAGATTTAAAGGAAACGGTTTACGCCTTTGCACTCGTCTCAGAATTCTTCCTGAGATAGAGTCCGAGTTTGCGTGAATCGGACTCCGAATGAAGGAGTTATGACCTCCGGAAGTTTTAGAATTCAAATTAAAATTCAAATGGTTCAAACGAAGTTCAAATTTCAAAAATCAGACCCAAACTGGGCTGGGCGGGAAAATTCCCGCCCAGGCACCAGGTCGACCTGGGTGACCAGGTCGACCATAGGGTCGACCTGGGGGTCGACCTGGTTTGGCCCTGGCTGGCTTGTTCGGTTTTCTGGTCGATTTTTGGGGCTTGGCTATGTCACTAGGACTTACGTGTCGCTTTCTGATTGGCTTCTCTTGAGATGGATGGTCTGGATTCACTCTAGCTTCATCGACGTCTCTAATTAATTGGAAATTCTATAAATACAACTTGAGTCAAAACCTAAATTCACACAAATAAATTGGAGATGGAGCCGTCATGCTGCTGGAAGGAAGCCAAGAGTAGCCTCCGCTTGTAGAAATCTTAGAGACGAGCCAAAATCAAAGTTAAAACACGATTCAAACAACGTTAGTCTACCCAAAGGAAAGCAATTCAAATTCAGAATTCAGAAATCAAAAAACAAGACCGTCGTTTGTTGTAAATATAGTTATTTTTCCGATGTGAATAAAATTGAGACTTGATTCGATGTAAATTGGGAATGGAATTGTGCTATTATGTAACGACGATGTTAATTCATGTATTGAAATGATTGTGGTATTGTGATGTTTGTGGTATAATTGAGTTTAGGTTGATCCTATTGTACATTTAGAATGAAAACCACATCGCATGCAAGTCGTATAGTTCATGATGTAATCCACACCTATATGTTTATGAGATTATATAGGTTGTATGTATACTTTATGCTAAGAACCCCTATGCCTAAATGGTTATGTTCTTATACATGCTCCTATGTTTATACAAAAGTTGCAAGTTCCTAATTGGATCCATGTCAAGATCCACTTTAATATTTGTTTCATGTTGTAATTAGACATACGATTGGATCTAGTTCACGCATGCGATGAAATTATACATACTTTATGAAAATGTCATATTCTTGTCATATGCTAGTTATGTTCGATGTTATGCCTAGATCCAAAACATGTTTAGGCTTATGTTGTCTAAATCATATGCTAATTTATGTGACACCTATTTGGTTAGATCCCTATTTCAATGCAAGTTCACATATACGTAAGTTGATTTAGGCTATTTTGTAAATTCACATGTATGTTGACTAGTCTATGTTGCAAGTTCACACCTACGACATTCATGTTGACTATTTTGCAAGTTCACACCTATGATGTTCATATTGACTATGCCAAAAACGCCAAGTTTATACCTATGTCATGTTTATGTTAGTGAACTGCTTTATGCCAATTTTGTGTACGCTAAATTAGGCTAAGTTTTTAGCCTAATATTATATGTTAAAAACCATGCGAACGGGAATTAGGCTAAGATTGTTAGCCTAATATTTAAATGGGGTAACGTTGGGAATATTGGTAAAACTTGACATAGAAAATATATGAAATTGGCATGTTTGTCACATGCAAAAATTGGTGGCACTTGAATAGTATAAATTCTTATACCAAAAATGTTGAACTTGGAAAGTGGGCCACAACATTTAATTGTTGACAAATTTACATATATTAAGTAATAAAGACGAATATGCAAATTTAGAAAATATGAGTATGCTTAACACGAGGTTGGATTGAGTTGTGATGTAAACCTGCCTGGACCTGCCCGGCTGTCCAGTAGTCACAACAATACCTATCCAATGTAGGTGGTTAAGCATGGGGCCAAATAAGGACCCGAGGTTAAACTGAGTTACGGTGTAAATCTGCCCGGAACCGACCGGCACATCCAGTAACCATAACAATACCTGTCTAATGTGAGTGGTTGGTGCTTTAAAAAGCTAAGGACAGACTGTCAGGATGGTAGGGTTAAGTTAACTAAAACACTTAACCAATTCAAAATGTTAATGAAATTAATGGGTGGGGTTAGGTAAATACAGATACTTAACCATTTAACATGTTTGACTTGGAAAACCCTAGTAACGGGGACTCATTTCAGCAATAACCCAATTAGGTATCATGGTACCCTGAAATTAGGCAGGGTGGGGCACGATTACTAGGCAGATTGTAAGCAGTCAAAAGCGACGGTGCTGGGTGCAACAGTGTGGGTTCTAACGGAGTGCGGGCGTGCACACACTTCGGAGCAGACAAACAGGGCATTGGGGGCACCAGTAGTATAACCTATGCATTCTAAGGATTATGTCGGGTCGCCACCATGGGACCTGATACACCCCATGGTGGGGCCATCATAGGTGTCTACAATATTTAGGGGCCGTAATACACAGATGATTATGCGAATAGGAGCTGATCTTTAGAGAAAGGGGATCACTTTACCTCCTGCATGGGGTGCCAGTTAAGACAATACAAGTAGGTGCAGAGATATAGTGTGGGGTACAATATTATATTCGATTCAAACTGCTTTTTCTTAGTTTGTGATATTTTCCTATTTCCAGTTTATACATATCATGCCCTTATTCTTATTCTCATACTGAAGAGTCACTGGACTTACCAGGCTTTATGTCTGACCCTATTTTCTTTCGTCTTCTTTTCTTCCGTTTCCCCCGGGTCCACAGGGAGGAAACAACTCAGCTTAGTCAGACTCTTTGCAAGCTTCAAGATAGTGGATGTACGGTTTGGACTCTCTCTCCTTCTCTATGGCTGTTGGACACAATCCTGGGGATTTATGCAGTTTTAATTATGTTTTATGCTTCTTTATTTAATAATCAAGACAAAAATGATGATGTAATGTTTTGGAAGTTATTATGTGATAGTTATGGAAAGGTTTTGTACAAACACATATTTATGAAATAAAAAGTCTGTTGTTTTCCGCTGCTTATATATATGTATATATATATATATATATATATATATATATGTGTGTGTGTGTGTGTGTCTTGTGTTTATCTGTGACTTTTACTTAAAAACCTCCACCAAAGTTAAGGCATTCCCTTTGTGAGTGACCTTAATGGAGGGTGGGGTGTTTCACTTGGTATCAGAGCACAAATTTACCAGACTAGATCAAAGTTTTTGAAACTATTTTCAAAAAGAAGTTTAAAGAAGCATTGTTTTCAAGAAAAGCGTTGTTTTTAAAAGGCATAGTCCCCCAAAGCCATACACACTATCTCTCTATCTGTTTTTCTTGAATCTTTCCTTTTTGTTTCAGCATGTCTGGGGACCTTACTCCCCAACTACACACGCTTTTCCTTCTCCTCCTCCTCTACGTGAAACAGCAAGCAGAAGAATCGCAGAATAGGAAGACGGATAATAGTCAAGGGGGAAAGGACCACAACAATAATAATAAGACACGTGAGAAAAGGAAATGTTATTTTTGTGGCGTTGTTGGGCATATATTCCAGGATTGTAGAAAGAAGAAGACGAAGATGGGAGCATGCTTTCGGTGTGGTGATACTGGACATATCAGCAAGAACTTCCCTAAGAAGCAAGGGCAAGACCCGCAAGCAGGACCTTCTGGGGGTATATCTTTAACTTCTTCTCCTAGATGCTTTGTTTAATCCTGCTTATCTTCTCAATCCTATCTTGAGAACCTTAGGTAGAAATATTTCTGTAGAAAGCTTAGTTTATCTCTATGATCATCCAGTTCACACTCTCTTTGATTCTGGTGCATCACACTCCTTTATTTCATCTGCCTTAGTAGAATATCTCCACCTAGACACTAGTATGGTAGAAGATCCCTTGGTTGTTTCGAATCCAATTAGGGGCTCAGCTTATTTGTCGATGGTTTGCTTGGATTTGAAAATCTCTATTCTAAGTGTTAAATTTAGATGTAGTGCCTTTGTTTTGGGCTTCTCAGGATATGGACTGATCTTAGGCATGGACTGGTTATCCAGTAATAGTGCCATTCTTGATTGTGAGAAAAGAGTGGTTAGACTCTTGACTCGGTTTGGTAACACTCTAGAAATTTCTTGTAATCCCTTGAATGTTGTTATGCTCAGTTATCTAGAGTCGCTTGACGCTTCTATTGAGAATTTGCAGTCGGTTAGAGTGGTCCAGGAATATCCGGATGTCTTTGAAGAGGTGAAAGGCTTACCTCCGAAGCGGGAAATAGACTTCCGCATATATCTTGTTGATAATGCAAAGCCCGTAGCTCTGCCTGTTAGACACATGGCTCCAAAGGAGAGAAAGGAGCTCAGTAAGAAAGTTAAGGAGCTTCTCGAGAAGGGGTTTATAAGGAGAAGTATCTCGGAATGGGGTGCTCCAGTGGTGTTCGCCACCAAAGTAGATGGTTCACTATGTCTTTGTGTGTACTATAGGGAGCTAAACAAGCTGACTAAAAAGAATAGACACCCGCTTCCCAGAATAGACGATTTGTTTGATCAGCTTGTAGGTGCATCGGTCTTCTCCCAACTTGATCTGGCTACTGGGTTCCATCAGCTAAGGGTAGCTGAAGATAGTATTGATAAAACGACGTTCAGAACCCCAGACGGTTTCTACGAGTGGCTTGTCATGCCTTTCGGCTTAACAAACGCACCCGCTTATTTCGTAGACCTAATGAGCAGGGTGTTCAGAGAATTCCTCAATAAGTTCGTGGTGGTCTTCATAGACGATATTTTGATCTTCTCGAAGAATGCGGAAGAACATGCTCAGCATCTGAAAGAAATCATGGATACTCTCCGTGCACATCAGCTAAAAGCCAAATTCTCCAAGTGCCACTTTTGGAGAGAAGAAGTAAGATTCCTTGGACATATAGTATCCAAAGAAGGGTTATTAGTGGACCCCGCGAAGGTGGTGGCAGTGCAAAATTGGAAGACACCAAGAAATGCAACCGAAGTCTGAATCTTTCTCGGGATAGCAGGTTTTTATCAAAAGTTCATTAGGGATTTCGCGAAAATCTCAGCTCCACTCACAAGGCTAACGAAGAAGAATCCGGCGTTCGCTTGGGATTTGGATTGTGACATTGCTTTCCAACGCTTAAAAAGGGCTCTCATAACAGCCCCAGTTCTGACTTTGCCAGATGGAAGCAAGATGTTCACAGTATACACGGATGTTTGTAGTAAAGGACTAGGCGCTGTTCTGATGCAAGAAGGGAGGGTAGTAGCTTATGGTGGAAGACAACTGAGAGTTTATGAAAAGAACTACCCGACCCACGATCTTGAGTTGGTTGCCATCGTCTTTGCGCTTAAGTCTTGGCGCCATTATCTCCTAGGTGAGAAGTTCGAATTATATACTGACCATAAATCGTTGAAGTATCTTTTCTCGCATAAAGATCTTAACTTGAGGCAGCAAAGGTGGATGGAGTTCCTTGCCTCATATGATTTTGAGATTTCCTATGCTCCTGGCAAACGCAACGTAGTAGCTGACGCGTTGAGCAGAAAGAGGCTGACCCTAAGCCCTCTCTTTGTGGAAAGCAAAAGCTTGGAGTATATAGCCAGTTTCGACTTAAGGCCCTCCTCAGATTTTATACTGGTTTATTGGCATCCCTAGAAGTACGGCCCACTCTTTTAGACTCAATAGGGGCCGCACAACGTGAAGACCCTCAGCTTGTGGATGTGATGGATAAACTAATTAGGGGTGAAACTTCCAGTCACCTCAATAGGTACTCTATCGATGATAAGGGGTGGCTGAGGCGGGATGGAAGGCTATGCGTCCCACAAGCAAGGGATTTGGTAAAGTAGATTCTCGAGGAAGCACATCATTCCAAGATGACAATACACCCAGGCGGGGACAAGATGTACAAGGACGAAAAGAGAATTTTCTTTTTGGACGACATGAAGAAGGACGTGGCAGATTTCGTTTCTAAGTGCATGATATGCCAATAGGTCAAGGCGGAATAAAAGAAGCCTGGAGGACTGCTTCATCCTCTAGAAGTCCTGCAATAGAAGTGGGCTAGCATTTCAATGGACTTCATTGATGGGTTGCCTAGGTCAAGAAGAGGCAATACTAGCATTTGGGTAATCGTGGACATGCTTACTAAAAGCGCCCACTTTTTACCTATCAAGAGTAGAAAGACTGCCTCATCTCTAGCTTCTCTTTATCTCAAGGAAACAGTTCAACTCCATGGAATACCCTCCAGTATAGTTAGTTACAGAGATCCCATCTTTACGAGCGAATTTTGGCAGAGTTTGCAAGAAGCTGTATGCATACAGTTATGCTTGAGCACAGCCTATCACCCCCAAACTGATGGTCAGACAGAAAGGGTGAATAGAGTATTAGAAGATCTTTTGAGACTATGCGTTCTTGACTTCGGAGGGACATGGGAGGATTATCTTCCTTTAGTGGAATTCGCCTACAACAACAGCTACCAGGCCACTATCGGTATGGCGCCCTTCGAAGCTATGTATGGAAGACCGTACCGATCACCAACTTGTTGGTGGGAGTCTACTGACAAACTTATCTTGGGCCGGACATTATTTCAGAGACTTCAGAGAAAGTGGATTTGATACGAAGGAGAATGAAGACAGCCCAAGACAGACAGAAATCCTGTGCCGACAAATGAAGGACCGACCTTGAGTTTGAGGTTGGGGACAGGGTTTTCCTTAAGGTATCCCCTTTAAGGAACGTCGTTCGCTTTGGATCCGCAGGAAAGCTAGCACCAAGATTTGTAGGACCATTCCCTATCATCGAGAAGATTGGGAAAATGGCTTATAGAGTAGAACTGCCCGAAAAGTTGGCCGGAATTCACAACGTCTTTCACGTTTCTCATCTCCGGAAATGTCTACATGAATCCGCGGAAGTGGTGGAGCGAAGCATTCTAGAAGAAGCCGAAGTGGAATGTGAAGCAACTGTGAGTAGAGTTCCAACTCGAATAATAGGAACTGAAGTGAAAAAGCTACGCAACCGCGAAGTCAAGGCGAAGTCAAGCTCGTCAATGTTCAGTGGAGCGATACAGAGGAAGATGCAACTTCGGAAACTGAGGACTGAATACGCGCGACTTACCCTTTTCTTTTTAAGGGTACGTCTTTGATCTCTCTCTTTTTCCTTAAGTTATGCTTGTATCTATCTTTTTAGGTATACCTCCTCGATATTATCCTTTAACCTTAGGTAGAAACCCTTTTGGATGTAAGCATGTATTTGAAACATGTTATGATTGATGGCTGTAAGTTGTTGTAAGTGATTGCTAGTGGATGCATATACACACACAACCTAGGTTTTAGATTGGCCCAGTCACTTCATACTGCATATGCATCTATGTATTCATATTTGTATGTGGTTGAAATTTGATATGTCGTCATATGGATGTCGCATTTGTATGAATGGTTGTGCACTCATGTAGAATTATGAATAGGGAAAATTTTGCATACATAATGGATTCATGGCACTTACATGATTTGCATTAAGGAGGTCAACTGAATCAGTAGATCGCCTAATTTTTGCATTAGATAAGGACATGTACACACACTGTGCATATGATCATGAAGAATTAGAAGTCTTTTAAGGACAATGGACGCCAGTGTTTGATGGTTGAGCAGATGGATGATTGGATGTTAGAACTTACGTTCTCCTAGACTTGAAGATTTCGGGGACGAAATCCTTTAAGGAGGGGAGAATGTAACACCCCAAATTTTTTGTTAAATGTAAATTAACAAATTTAAGTATAATTAATTCTTAAGGGTTACGCCGTTGCGCTCGTCTCGGAATTCTACCTGAGATAGAGTCCAAGTTTGCGTGAATCGGACTCCATATGAAAAAGTTATGACCTCCGGAAGTTTCAGAATTCAAATTAAAATTCAATTGGTTCAAACGAAGTTCAAATTTCAAAAATCTGACCCAAACTGGGCTATGTGGGAAAATTACTACCCTGGCACAAGGTCGACCTGGGGGTCGACCTAGGGGTCGACCTGCCCAGTCGACCTGGTTTGGCCCTGGCTGGCCTGGTCGGGTTTCTGGGCGATTTTTTGGGGCTTGGCTGTGTCATTACGGCTTATATGTTGCTTTCTGATTGGCTTCTCTTGAGATGGATGGTCTGGATTCACTCTAGCTTCATCGACGGCTCTAATTAATTTGAAATTTTATAAATACAACTTGAGTCTGAACCTAAATTCACATAAATAAATTGGAGATAGAGCCGTCATGCTGCTGGAAGGAAGCCAAGAGTAGCCTCCGCTTGTAGAAAGCTTAGAGACGAGTCAAAATCAAAGTTAAAACACGATTCAAACAACATTAGTCTACCCAAAGGAAAGCGATTCAAATTCAGAATTCAGAAATCAGAAAACAAGACTGTCGTTTGTTATAAGTATAGTGATTTTTCTGATGTGAATAAAATTAAGACTTGATTCGATGTAAATTGGGAATGGAATTGTGCTATTATATAACGACGATGTTAATTCATGTATTGAAATGATTGTGGTATTTTGATGTTTGTGGTATAATTGAGTTTAGGTTGATCCTATTGTACATTTAGAATGAAAACCACATCGCATGCAAGTCGTATAGTTCGTGATGTAATCTACACCTAAAGGTTTATGTGATTATATAGGTTGTATGTATACTTTATGCTAAGAACCCCTATGCCTAAATGGTTATGTTCTTATACATGCTTCTATGTTTATACAAAAGTTGCAAGTTCCTAATTGGATCCATGTCAAGATCCACTTTAATATATGTTTCATGTTGTAATTAGACATATGATTGGATCTAGTTCACGCATGCGATGAAATTATACATACTTTATGAAAACGTCATATTCTTGTCATATGCTAGTTATGTTCGATGTTATGCCTAGATCCAAAACATGTTTAGGCTTATGTTGTCTAAATCATAAGCTAATTTATGTGACACCTATTTGGTTAGATCCCTATTTCAATGCAAGTTCACATATATGTAAGTTGATTTAGGCTATCTTGTAAATTCACATGTATGTTGATTAGTCTATGTTGCAAGTTCACACCTATGACATTCATGTTGACTGTTTTGCAAGTTCACACCTATGATGTTCATACTGACTATGCAAAAAACGCCAAGTTTACACCTATGTCATGTTTATGTTAGTGAACTGCTTTATGCCAATTTTGTGTACTCTAAATTAGGCTAAGTTTTTAGCCTAATATTATATGTTAAAAACCATGCGAACGAGAATTAGGCTAAGATTGCTAGCCTAATATTTAAACGGGGTAACATTGGGAATATTGGTAAAACTTAACATAGAAAATATATGAAATTGGCATGTTTGTCACATGCAAAAATTGGTGGCACTTGAATGGTATAAATTCTTATACCAAAAATGTTGAACTTGGAAAGTGGGCCACAACTTTTAATTATTGACAAATTTACATATATTAAGTAATAAAGACAAATATGTAAATTTAGAAAATACGAGTATGCTTAACACGAGGTTGGATTGAGTTGTGATGTAAACCTGCCCGGACCCGCCCGGCTATCTAGTAGTCACAACAATACCTATCCAATGTGGGTGGTTAAGCATGGGTCGCAATAAGGACCCGAGGTTAGACTGAGTTACGGTGTAAATCTTCCCGGAACCGACCGGCACATCCAGTAACCGTAACAATACCTGTCTAATGTGAGTGGTCGGTGCTTTAAAAAGCTAAGGACAGACTATGAGGATGGTAGGGTTAAGTAAACTAAAACACTTAACCAATTCAACATGTTGATGAAATTAATGGGTGGGGTTAGGTAAATACAGACACTTAACCATTTAACATGTTTGACTAGAAAACCCTAATAACGGGGACCCATTTCAGTAGTAACCCAATTAGGTATCATGCTACCCTGAAACTAGGCAGGGTGGGGCACGGTTACTGGGCTGATTGTAAGCGGTCAAAAGCGACGACGGTGGGTGCAACAGTGTGGGTTCTAATGGAGTGCGGGCGTGCACACACTTCGGAGCAGACAAACAGGGCACTGGGGGCACTAGTAATATAACCTATGCATTCTAAGGATTATGTCGGGTCGCCATCATGGGACCTGATACACCCCATGGTGGGGATAGCATAGGTGTCTATAATATTTGGCGGCCGTAAGACACAAATGATTATGCGAGTAGGAGCCGATCTTTAGAGAAAGGGGATCACTTTACCTCCTGCATGGGGTGTCAGTTAAGACAATACAAGTAGGTGCAGAGATATAGTGTGGGGTGCGATAGTATATTCGATTCAAACTGCTTTATCTTAGTTTATGATATTTTCCTATTTCCAGTTTATACCTATCATGCCCTTATTCTTATTCTCAAACTGAAGAGTCACTAGACTTACCAGACTTTATGTCTGACCCTATTTTCTTTCGTCTTCTTTTCTTCCGTTCCCCCCAGGTCCACAAGGAGGAAACAACTCAGCTTAGTCAGACTCTTTGCAAGCTTCGAGATAGTAGATGTACGGTTTGGAGACTCTCTCCTTGGCTATGGCTGTTGGACACAATCATGGGGATATATGCAGTTTTAATTATGTTTTATGCTTCTTTATTTAATAACCAAGACAGAAATGATGATGTAATGTTTTGGAAGTTATAATGTGACAGTTATGGAAAGGTTTTGTATGAACACATATTTATGAAATAAAAAGTCTGTTGTTTTCCGCTGCTTATATATATGTGTTTATATATATATATATACATACATACATATATATCTGTCTTGTGTTGATCTGTGACTTTTACTTAAAAACCTCCACCAAAGTTAAGGCATTCCCTTTGTGAGTGACCTTAATGGAGGGTGGGGTGTTTCAACTAATCTAATATAATATGTGGTTAGTTTTGTATTTTTTTTGTATTTAAATACGTCCATTAGGCTTGGGCGGTTGCTAGAAATTGAACTGAGCATTGTATTTATAGCTTGCCTTTTGTATATTATAACGTATATCATTCAATTTGCTTAGTTGATTCTTTTTTTTTCTACTAGGTATTTATTCTTTTGCTACTTCTTAGCAATAAATTTGAAACTAGATGCAAAATGGAGCTTGCACTATGTTTGTTTGAGACTTTGCACCATGTATAATATGATACCCAATTACAAAGCAGCCGATGGTTTAATTTTTATATGGCTACATACCAAAACCAAAAAGAACAAAATTAAGCATCTTCTATATCTAGACATTTCGGATTTAATGACATTAATTTCGTAGAATTCCGACTTATATCGGATCTTGATGTTCAGTTAAAATTCCTAATTCAATCTTACAAACTACAGGTTCGTTTCGAGCTCGTTTTAATTATACTATAAATTATATATATTCGAGCTCGATTTTATAAATATAAATTTGATATAAATTCCATTATATCTCCAATATAATATGCGAACAAATTTAAATATTCCAATTTAAATGGTCGAAAAATCTGGGATGTTACATTCTTGCCCCCTTAAAAGAATTTCGTCCCCGAAATTACAAGGTAAGAAGAATGCTACGATCCCGATTATTTTAAAATAGTTATCTTTGAATTAGCCTCGAAATAAATTCAAACTCTTTAAAATTTTCAAAAATTCCGCCAGCACCTCCTTTGCATGGCTCGATCACAACAACTACAAATGCCACTTCGGGCTCAACTTTTCTAAAAGAAAATTAAAAGCCAAATGGACACCCAACTCAAGGGGTATATAATCAATCACTCCAATCAATATATTAAGGTTTACCTATATGATGGGCATTCCGAACTTCAATTTCAATTTCGAAGAAATCAACCCACTGTTCTTCGTCTGCCAATCTATACTTCCAATCTGTGTAATCAAGCCAATTCCCATAGCCTTCTAGTATCTGCACTTATCTCAACTCATAATGCAAGTCACACATACAGGGTCAAACATTTCAGTTCTCTTCATAACTCAATTTATTCCCAATTCATTCTACTAAGATATATTTCCTTGCTTCTAATTCCTTCAGTTCCTTATTGACCCATTTGATGGATTTTATTCAATCAATCCAACATTCAAATTACAAAAAATCAAATCATTTAAATTATATATAACATTGAAACTTCTGGTATGCATTCACTTTTGTTTAACAAACATTAATATCAATTAATATCTGATTGATTCCCATATTATCCAGTCGATTCCAAATCCCAATTTGTTTAATTCAATTCAATTCTATATCTAATTCAATTTGAATTCCAATCAAATCAAGCAAAACAATCAAACATTCAATATTATTATGGAAAATAATTTCCTTTTCTATAAAAATAAAATTTGGGAAAAATTGTTTCATTTACCCTCTTTATAAAACAATTAAAAATAATTTAATTATCAATTACAAATACGCGCTCTCATATATACACACACACATTCTACTCAATCTAGGGTGTTACTGACCCCATCTTTACCGAGTTATGTCACAGAGCCAAGGTTATTACTTAACCAATAGCTTTGATACCAACTGTAGCGACCCAAATTTCCGGTACCTTTTAGGCTGACCAAACAACACCAGTCCAACCCAAATTGTATTGGAAACCCAGATGCTAATAGAAAGAAGTTAGAGGATGAGATAAGAGAGAAAGAAATATTAGAATAGAAGAAACAATAAGAAGATAATACAACAGAATCAGAGTCTCACATCGCAGCGAAACAAATATAATATAGAAATAACTTTTACTGAGAGCTTATAAAATACTTACAATCATCAGAGTACATCAATACATCTGGACAGTTATAATAACCTGTCCTTATATACACCACACAACGGAATAATTACCAATACGTCTGAACTCCTACAGCACGTCTTTTGAACTTCGTAGTGTCCAATAACCTGAACCTGTACAACCCGGGCTAACCCGAGCATTACAAATACCGGGTTAGTCTGGTGAACCAGAGTGAGAAACCCACTAAGTTTATATAACATCCATATTGATTTTAAAGTTCAAAATCCTTTTGAAAGAAAAGGATAATAGTAAGACCAGCCCACACATAAACACGGATGGTTTTTACCTTACTATAACCCAAAACATTTTGAAATCATACATTATTTTGATATTATAATAGTGTCTAAACACAAATAAATAACAATCGAGCAAGACGCTTGCATTTCACGCTCCACATATATATAGTATACAATCAAAACAGCGGGAATTTACTAGAGATTGGATTCCGACTATGACAAGGTATGGAACCACCTGCTGATATTGTATCTCTAGAGGCGAATACACTGGATTCAACAAGAACGTCTTGCAACCCGGCCCACACATGACCGACCACTCATTTCGCTTGAGTGTATCGAATGTATATCACCAACGGTTGGGATCAGCAACCGTTTCCCGAAAAGGGACAACAATGAAATAGATTAAAGAATGAAATGGATTTTCTCTAGATAGGTGATTATACACCCTAATGGGAGCGACCCACATTGCCATGCTGCCTGCCCGATTTTTGTCATTTCCCAGTTGATGAGGCTTGAGGCTATGTTTACTTATCAGCACATCACTTTGAATGCCAAATTGTCAGATCCGTCAAATCACTGACTGAAGTCCTTAAAAATACACTGGCACGTTTGAAGAAATCAGTGTACATGACCATCTGGAAATACTCTGTCAGACACTCATCAATACAAGTCATCCAGGAACAGGATGAACCAAAGGCACCCTCCTATCACATCCAAGGAATCACCCTATGGATTGGTAGCGAGTGGTCCTTGTCAATCCATAGATTTCAACCACGATAGAATCACAGTGTATAAACTTCTGGTAGCTAGGCAGAGGAATTCAACAGCAATCCTTCCGCTTATGAAGATCCATGATCTTCAATGCTACATCTCGACCATCTTCTGAACATCATCAACATTGACGTATTTGTTGGTCGGAATGGTTTTCGAATATAAATTCGATCTCGGTCTTTCCGTACTAACAATCGATTTACTAGATTTTGATAGTCGGTGTTTTAACTATCAGAATAAACAACCATCATCCATAGAGAAAAAAGGATTCACTTGTCCAGTATACAACGTCAGTTGGCTTATTTAGTTAAATAGTCGTTAATTTGATTTCTAAAAACTTTCGACATTTGGATTACCACCTTTCCAATTTTTATTCAACTTATAATAATTTTAAATAGGTTTAATTCAAATTAAAGAGGTAAATGATTTCAGAATTATTCTCCAAATATAATCAATGATATTTTCTAAAATAGAATATGGACAATATAAGTTGGAAATCTTATTTACATATTTTATCTTGTCATATACATACAAGTAATAGCGCTTAACATTTGAAATTTGCATTTCAAACATATTTTTAATTCACGTAAGTATAGAATTGCATAGACTTATAAATAAAACGAAAATTTACAAACTGTCATAAAGGTTATAAAATGCAAATAAACGTTGTATAAACAAACTGACAAATGGAGTAAAATACCATGTGCGATGCACACGCTTTAATTGTTCATTTACAAAGGACAGTCACAACTGAATAATCTACCGTGTGCGACACACACACTTTAGTTGTTCGTTTATAAAAGATAACGAAACCTTTGGTTTTAAACAATATAGTAATATACCCTTATTGTTGGTTAAAGATCATAGAACAGAAAATAAATTATACTCGTTCACTTATTCCCAGAAAACTTAAAATCCTTCGAATTATCTATGACAACCCCAAAACCCCGTACGACGGTGTTAAGGGTAATCTTTGGAATATAACACATAAACAGATAATAGCAGAACAGAAATAAATAAATACACCAAATAATGCACAATAGAATACACTGGGATAAACGTAATCATCAGAGTTACACAGTATATAGGATCATACTTAGTACAGATATAGTTCAGCTGTACATAAATGTCTACAGTGGAAAACAAACATAATATGTACAATAAGAGATGAACCGCATAAAAAGAGATAAATGATAGAATCCATCTTCAGCTCCAGCTATCTAGAAAGAGCCTGTTAAAACCTGAATACAAGGTTGCCCGTGTAGAAAGAGGGGCACCCGATTTTGCAAGTGAAACAAACTACGAGTCAGTCATAGGACTGGTATGAGAAATCTACTTAAAACATTTTATAATATGGCTAATCACAGGACCACGTCACTTTCGTGGAATGGGTTTACTCCATTGGATTGCCAGTGCTTTAAAACTAGTAAATCTTTTAAACATTGCAATGCTTTTTATAAAAATGAAGCTGATATAAGACTCAAGTCCCATCACAATGCAACGCAAACCGGAGGATAGAGTTTTACCTTATATCGACCAAGATATGCTTAATACGTGTAAAGTAATCACTTAAAATGAAATTTTTATCGTTTAATTCTTAATTAAACTCCAACTGTAAATTAGTAAGAGAACGATTCCCTAAGTATTAACCCCGAAGGCTGAAAACAACATCAGACCAATACCCAGGAAACCACCCATCTTAGCTCGTTTCCAGTTAGTTTCTAATTTTATAAACAATCATAAATATCAATCATAGACGACATGAGCGTCCCATGCCACTATGTCGCCAAATATAGGTTTACAATCAAAACCGCACGATGTCGTATTTGGAAATTGGATTTCCGTCATGAACCAAGGCAAAAGATAGTCCTTACCGAATTCGAGACTGTCTAGCCCGAGTCTCAGGATCAGAGCTCGAGTGACCCTTAGATCGTCAGGGCCGGTTCACTGATGTGGATTAAAATGCCTGAACACTACGTTTCCCCGCCCTTTGGGGGCATAAATGAGCCAACAAATAACTCCATCGGCTTCACATAGTCACTGATATATCTGAGGTGCCTCGCAATAGCAACAACTACACAGGTGAAAATAATATAAATTTCAGCTAGTTTAAGCACTGACACCACCTCTAGCTAGAAGGAAACGCATGCCCTCCCTGAGGTCCTCTCCCGTTTCTGCTTCATATCGAGGTGTGAGGCTCGCGAATTCACATTATACACAAAGCTATGCCACACAGGTCGTGCTTTGATCATCAACCACAAGACTTTGCTTTTCAACAGAAGCCTTGATCACTGCATCTTAGCACGCCACACAGGCAATTCATACCATGCAACTAATGGCTATCAATCACACAGAACGAATTCCAATGTCAGACACACAGTCTATTTACAAGTCCGTTCTGGGTCTGAAAGAAACCGGAGGCACTACATACCTCGCATATCCATCGATCTCCACATACGTCTGGACGATCACCACTTATTATCTATATTTCGGGATGCCTCCCAATCAAGACATCAGTTACCATCCAACCGAGGTGAAGATCTCAGGTCTTCAATCACCATCTTCATCATCGATTTCTTATCGTCAATTCAGTTAATCAGAATGGGATAAAACTGGTTTTCTGAGCAACTCGCGTATATAATAAACAAGTGCTACACAAACACAACATATGCCTCATTGCAATTCATCATTCACTAACCGTAAATTAGTAAGAGAATGATTTCCCAAGTATTAACCCCGAAGGCCTAAACCAACATCAAATCAAAACCCAGGAAATCATCCGACTTAGCTAACCTTCAATTAGTTTATAAATTTCACATTCAACCATCAAATATTCAATAAACCTGGTAAACTCAGTTTATTTCCATTCCATATCGTTTATAATATTTTATAACGATTTATCGCTATATTTATTTATTTAAAAATAGCCAATTTATTCAAACGACGCTTTAGGCCATAATGCGGCCGTGGCGCTGTTTTTCTACAGATTTGATTTACACATATCTGAAAATCTAATCGTTGGATCTTTACAAATTTTATATCATTAGAAAGATCTTTTCAAAACGAATCCAACGGTTCCAGTTTTGGGAAAATCCGATGGTCGGATCTCCCGGTACACTCGTTTGAAGCTTCGATTTCAAAATACGAACTGCAGCGTCGTTATTCGATTTAATTTAATTATATATATTTATATGTAAATATATATATATATATATATATATAAATATAATCGATTCTGGCGCTGTTTTTCTTCAGATTTGAATTATACATTCCAGACAATCCAACCGTTGGATCTTCACAAAGTGGGTGTCATTGGAAAGATATTTCCAATGCGAACCCAACGGTTTCGGTTTCGGGAAAATTCGATGGTCTGATCTCCCGCACTAATCATTTGAAATCACGGTTTCAAAACACGAACTGCAGCTTCGTTATTCAATTTATTTTGATTATATATATATATATATATAATCTAGTCTTCGATTTCAAAACCATATTCTTTTCATACATTTGATAAAAGTGATATTTTTATCCAACAGACCTTTAATTCAACACTTCACTATTTTTAACACTTCATGTATCCAATAAAAATGTGATTTTAATGTAAAACAATTTATTTCAAAACACGACTATTTTATATAGTTCATACAGATGATAAAAATATGATTTTTATTATAAAACAATTTATTTCAAAACACGACTAACTTATATAGTTCATATAGATGATAAAAATATGATTTTTATTATAAAACAATTTATTTCAAAACACGACTATCTTATATAGTTCATATAGATGATAAAAATATGATTTTTATAATAAAAAATTTATTTCAAAACAAGAATGTCGTTCAACACATGAATTTCTATTCAATACATGAATTTCTATTAAACACATAAATTGCTATTCAACACACGAACATAGTTTCAACACATGAAAATAATTCTAACACATGAATATTATTGAAAATTTCGGCAGCATAATGGCAGGGTAGTTAAAACTGGGGCCGTCCCTACTACGGCTCCTCGCTCTACATTAAAGCCTCGCAGCTTTTGACAATGGGGATTTCATGCATCTAATTCGCACGCAGGCGACTTGTTTATTTTTTTTTCTTTTCCACAAACTAATCCTATGTGGTTTCAACCAAATAATTCTCAACCACAAATGGGTATTTTTCAACCACAATCAATCAATTTCAACCACAAACAATTCTAATCAACCATTCGCTATCAACCAATTTTCACACCAATCACAACCAATAAATATCGTCCATGGTTTGTGGACGAGGGGCGTGTATATATATATATATATATATATCAGTATATTTCACTTCTATTTCAATACATATATAATTTTTACAACGCATATATAACTTATACATCAAACATACAACTTATACAACGCTTATACATGAGGTGTACAACGCTTATATAACTCATACATCGACTATATAATTTATACATCGTCGTTTTCCATATCGTTTATAATTCATAAATCTCACTTTGGGTTCCACTCCACCAAAACTAGCAGAAGGGTCAGAAAAATATTCGGTCTCTTCTAGAATGTAGAAGGCGTCCACACGAGTCTATTGTCTCTTGTTTCACTGAATTTCGTCAACAAACGAAAAAGATATGATTTTTATAGTGAAATCAAAAACCGTAGCGCTTTAAAGTGCTATAGAATAGTTGAAATAATTTATAGGCGTACCTCTCTGGAGTTGTTCAAAACTAGGTTTTTGATTTACGACCAAACCGTGCAGCGATTCGTCGATCGGTTTTCACCACGAGGAAGTGGGAGGAGAGAGCTTCAGGCGTAGGGTGGTGGGGTCCAGTTCGACTTGGCCAGGAAGCGGCGGCTTGAAGTCCCTGACTTCGGGGCGTCCGTTCTCTTTGAATGTTGAACGAAAAAATCCAATCCCTACAAGGATTTGAAGCTCGTCTCAAGCTCTTCAAAATCTTCAACTAGAGGAGGGACTGATTTTGCTTGTAGGAGGCGCAATCGATGGAGGAAGGAAAGAGTGAATTTCCGCCGTGCGTCGAGGGTTTATCAGGGAGAGAGAAAAATGGATTGACCAATGATATTTTTTTATATTTATATATTTTAAAAATCCAAAAACACCCCTCTTCACATACTATCTCCAATCCAAACCCAACGACTATCGTCCCTAGCTAAATACCCCCATTCCGAACACAATGGGATATGTTTCGAAGGTCCATTCGACTGTTTCAATCAGTTTCCCTTCAAATTAAAATATGAAACATTCAATATTTAATTTGAATGTACATTTCAATTTACCGGGGCCACATACTAACTCGAAAAATCCTCGAAAAATATTTTCTAGCTTCGTATTGTCGATACGGTCCAAACAAAACTAGTTTTGTCGAATTCTGAGACCGTTTGAAAAAAAGTCCTTTTTTGGTCGATCCAATTTAATAGAAATCGACCAAACACATTTTCCTTTTCCACGCTCACATACTAGCTTCAAAAATTATGTAATTTGAAACCTAGCAATAATTTGACATCCCGGATCCAACAAAAGTGGTTTCGTCAAATTCTGAGGTCGTTTGCAAAATGGCTATTTTCACGGGCTATATAAACTCTATAGCGACCTTTCTGAAAATTCAGTTGGCCATAACTTTTGCTTCCCACTACGAAACATCGATTTTTCGTATTCGTTAGAAAGATATTCACTAACAGATTTAAATATTTTTGGTTTCACTAAAATCCATTTTAATTTGCACCCGGTACAGTCAGTCGAAATTTGAATTGAAATTTCAAAACTACCGCGCCATTTCAGGCCTTGTTTATAATTAGAAATAATTATATTCTTTTTCAAATGTCGATTCAAACTTAATTTTCGTCGTTATTATTTAAAATATTTATTTTAAATATTTTAAATTCACTAAAATAGCCAAATTAAAATTTTCAAATTGGTTCAAATTTTCCGGGTTGTTACATTATCGTTCATGATGTTCTTTACGGGAATACTTATTTTAATCACGTCCATTATCCTCATTTCTAAACTAATATCATCCTTGAATAATCACGAAGTCATTACAAGTTGGGGTATTTTATTTACCTCTCAGACCTTGAGATGACAACAGTTTCATCTTTGGAATAGATAGAAGCTTATCAACGAAGTCCCATCCTATCATTTTCCAAAACACTTATATTCAATTTAGAATCCCTTTTTAAATAACCACTTGTCTTAGTTCTTTTCAAACAACTTCTTTCACATTTGAAATATTCATCTCTAGATCTTTATCATTATATTTTCACTTTTAAAACTAGTTCAGTCCACTAAGGTTTTACGTTCGATTTCAATTCATATCAATCTCATTTAAAACTTTCCTTTTATATAATTTCTTTCCGGACCTAAATCCAAAATCTAGTTCATATAAACATGAGAATACCTATCCAAATCCTTTTTAACTATAACCAAGGTTTTACTTTACTAATCCCCTTTATCACCATTTTCTTTTTAATCTGATTTTTCAAACATCATTCACTTTAAAAGTTAACATTATTCTTTTTATAACATTCTGGACTCGATATGTCAAACAACTTGGTTTTTCTTTGAAAATACTTTTATATATTCAAACCTTGTCTATCGAATCACGTTATGAATTTATATTCATAGTATACTTTAAAAATCTCATTGATAGATTAACTTCCTATTAATGGCCTACATCCCCTATGTCAAATAGTTTACAACATTATCCAATATAAATAATTCAATAAACCTTTCTAAAAGGTTTATTTTAAATTGATATTCAACTTCAATAATATTTAACATTCAAATAATCGTTTTCAATAATCAATTCTTGTGCGAATAATCAACTTTGTCATTTCAAAACAAGGTTATTTTGTTAACCATTTCCACTTAACTATTTCATTTAAATTAATAAATAAAATTAATTAAATAATCTCATTTGATTTGATTAACAATCTAATTAAATAAAATAACCTCATTTACTTGTTTATTGAAAGCAATTAATTCAATTCTTTAACCATTTCGTTAATCACTGCTCACTTGTTTACAAAACTCATTAGCATTCAAATCTTCTTTTATATACTCATTTCGTAATTACATGATAAATATATGATTATTATTTTCCTTTAATAATTTCATTTTAAAAATAATCTATATAAAATAGATTTCAAAATCTATCTTTAGTTATAAAACAAATTTATAACTTTCTTTCCATTGATTTACCTGACGGTAAGTCAAATTCTGTAAAACGATTTCTTTATAGGCCATCTGCCGATAATCACTCAACCAATATCACCCATTGGTTGATATCAAACGAGTGATGAAATGGAATTCAACAATCAATGATCAATCAAATATATTAACATTTCCTATAAATAAACAATATATTTGAGGAATCCGGTTGGATCCCTCCGACCTGTCCTTCCCTACATCACAATGGCAATCTCAATTTTTACACAACTATAAAGTTCAACCAATAACAATCAACAAACAATTTATAACATTCAATCAAACATTCATTTATTTATTTAATGCGTTTATACCATTATAAATGTCACCAACAAGGTATGTTACCTTGTTCGGAATTTAATCGTTAAAATGACGATTTAACTCGATTAAATTAAACAAACGCTTAATTTAATCCATGAATAGTATTCAACAAACAAACAAACAGTCATTCAATTATCAGCCATTAGCAAACAGTGCACATAGAATAAAAACCCGGCTTATAGAATAGAAGCGGGGTAAACTGAGTGAGATAACTCCCCTCGCTAAATTCTGCGATCTATAATGTCGGTTTGACGATATTAGCAGCTTCCATTTGCAAATCCAATCAACTCCATCCCGTGGCATCTGTCAATACGGTTCCGACATCTTCTGTTCTTGTTGAATCCTGTCAATATACGGACACACTATACCGGCTAAGTTACTGTAACACCCCACCTCCATTAAGGTCACTCACAATGGGAATTCCTTAACTTCAGCGGAGCGTTTTTGGTAAACAGACACAGAATATCACAAGATAGATATAAAAATTTTGCAGCGAAAAATAAACAACTTTATTAAATCACCAAAATACTTTGTTACATAATACCATGAGTCATAAAACCATTACAACAAAACACTTCTGTCTTACATCATCAGAGTACATAGGTATTTAAAAGAAAAACGTCATTCCCCATATTAAAGAGCAAGCCATATAAGAGACAGAGACTCGAGCCATACTTCAAAAGTAGATCCTAGAAGATGATATCCAAATCCAGACTAAACCTGGGAGTTTCCTCCCTGAGAACCGGGGGGGGAGGATGAAAGAAAAGAGGCGAAACAAACTAGGTCAGTCATACGTCTGGTGAGTCCAGTAACTTTTAGCCAGTAAATAAATAAAGGTAAACATGACAGGCATACAAAGTGGATAAGAGGATTCACGGTACAGATGGCAGGTATGACAGGACAAATAAGGTAATATGTATGCTTCACTACAAACTACTCTGCACTATTACTAGTAAAATCCAGATGGGATGAGCCCTTCCGCTAACCATAATAATGATAATGATGGTGGTAGTTTGTGTATTCGTAGTTGCTGTCATAGATTCCGCCGACTCCTATCTCAACTAGTCGTACCCACTACCCTCCTACAATAAATTGGTAGATTTAGGGCATACATACGAGTACACCCTAACCACTACCCTAATCGATCGGCTCCGTACTCTGTAGATACCCTGTGCTTGTCCGACAACTAGGGGGTATCACTTCCCTAAAGTGACAACCCAAGGTGTGCATAGTTATACCTACTGGTGTCATGGTCGTCTTGTACCCCTCTGCCCAGCCCATGCACGCACATGTCCCCGGTCGGTTTGCGTCGCCCACACAATCCGTCTCGTTTTGGATCTCTTACAATCAATCAGTAAGCGTGCCCCTTCCCCGCCTAGTACGGAGTTCTTTACTTTGATACCCCTCCGGGTTACTGACTGAAATGAGTCCCATACAACATGATACAAGCTCTCCCCTATGTCTTGTATCCCCACTAGGTTTTCTACTGACTATGTATACATTAAGGTGTCTTTAATTACATAGCTCTCAATCAGTTATGCGTATCTATAGGTGTCTTTAATACATAACCCTTAATCTACCTATCGGTTATGCTTACCTATAGGTGTCTTTAATACATAACTCTATCTATCCCATTAGTTATGCGTACCCCTAAGGGTGTTTTTAATACATAACTTTACTATTTTTCCTGGTTATGTATACCATTTGGTGTCTTTAGTTACATAACCCTTTTTATCTGGTTAAGTTTGTGGGCCTATATATATTAATATTACCCACCTACCCTTCAGTTGTACTTAACCCTCCCACTGATTTAATCCTATTTATTTAGTGGTTAAGTTTGTGGGCCTATATATATTAATATTACCCACCTACCCATCAGTTGTACTTAACCCACCCACAATCCAACTCATTTTACTTAACCCTAACTTATGTCTATCATCATACGGTCCACATGTATTAAGTTAGGTTAAGTAGTCTTTTCTTATTACCATGTCCAATTATGGTTATATTGGACTAGACCTCCCACAATAGGCCTACAACATGTGGATGCTGGATATGCCGATCGGGTCCGGGAAGTCTTATTCCACAGTTGGGTCTAACCTCGTGTCTTAGCCCGAGTTGTACTCACACACTTAGAACTCTCACATTAGGTTCGACACTAGTGGCTGCTGGATATGCCGGTCGGGTCTGGGCAGACTTCCACCACTAATTTAACCTAACCTCGTGTCATAAGTGTTAAATAAATTTTTAGACTTTAATTGCTTAAACATTCCTCTTTTGATTAATTAAGTTGATTAATTAATCCTTTCCTTTTTATAGGTGTCAATACCCATTTTATTAAAAATTTGAATTTACTATCCATAAATGGTCATATTCAAATTATACCATTTTTACTCAACTTTACCTATGTCATAATAGGTAATTATTTATATATTTCCCTACTAGAATTATGTGTCCAATTTACATAATCACTTTATAAACTATGCCCATTACAAATTCCCTCTTTTCCCCGTTTCTTAACTAGCGTAATCACGTGCATTTTGACGTTATCGAGGCTACAAAGTAGCCTCGCCACAACAATAAAATAAAGGGAATGACAAGGCGATTATTTCAGTACAATTTTTGGTATAAGCATGACAACTAGGGAAAATGACATGATAAGTTCGCATTAATTATGATTCACCACGTAATTAACAACTTGCATAGATTCAACAACTTGCATAGGTTCATGATTTTCAACATAAAAACTTGCATAGGTTCATGAATTAACAACATAATTAACAACTCACATAGGTTCACAACATAACAACTTGCATAGGCGACTTGCATAGGTCCATGATTCACAACATAACAACTTGCATAGGTGACTTGCATAGGTTTATAATTCACAACATAACAACTTGCATTGGTGACTTGCATAGGTTCATGATTCACAACATAACAACTAGCATAGGTTCATGAATTCATCACACAATAACTTGCATAGGTAACTTGCAAAGGTTTATGAATTTCACTTGCATGATTTCATGATTCACCACAACAATAAACTTGTATAATTCCATGATCCGCAACAACAATAAACTTGTATAATTTCATGATCCACAACAACAATAAACTTGTATAATTTCATGATCCATAACAACAATAAACTTGCATAACAACATATACCCAAATCACAGTCTACCACAATTCACTTTTATCTATTTAAACCTAAAAGTGACTAGAACTCACAGAAAAAGTGGTCTTGAGTTCTGAGATCTGAATTCTGCAATTGATTAGCGTTCCCTTGTTTTAGACAATTTCGTTGTTGAGATTAGACTTTGATTCGATTTGAAGTGTTGTCTTTAATTTGCTACTTGTTGGTGGCGGCTACTCTAGGGTTTGAGGTGACAACATGACGACCATTGATCTAATTTTGATTTGATTTTAGGGTTTAAGTCTACCCATGTTTATATATAATTTCAATTTAATTATATCCGTCGGATGATCTTAGGGTTAATCAAAACCACTGAGTCAGGATAGGGTGACACCTCGGCCCTAATGACTTAGCAAGTAGTCAGAAAGGACTTAGCAATGAGTCGCAGTGTGGATCAGATCACACCAGAAAGCTGTGCAGGCTTCGACTCAACAATGAGTCACGGTGTGGATCAGATCACACCAGAAAGCTGTGAAGGCTTTCTGCTCGGCCTGGGCGGACTTGGGAAGTGCGCCAGTGTATTTTTGTACTGGCGCACTTCCCAAGTGCGCCAGTGCATTATATATATATATATATTTCTTTTTCTTCTTTCGATTTTTCCGCCTAACTTTGTTCGTTCATATCTCCATCATATGGTGCCGTTTTGCGCAAACTCGGACTCTATCTCAAGCAGAATTCCGAGACGAACGCAATGGCGCAACCCATTTCCCTTAATTCCCAAATTCGTAATTAAGTATTCTTAAATTTAGTTAATTTGATTTTCAAAAATTCGGGGTGTTACATTTCCCCTACTTAAAGGATTTCGTCCCCGAAATCTTCAAGTTAAGAAGAATGTGTCCTACCATCCAATCACCCATCTACTCGACCATCTTCCACAAGCATCCATTGTCCTTATAAAACTTCTAATGTTGTATGAACATATGCAAAAGTGTGTGTATATGTTCCTTGTCTAATGCAAAGATTAGGCGGTCCACTGATTCGGTTGATCTCCTTAATGTGAATTATGCCAGTGCCATGAGTCCAACATGTATGCAATTTTCCTATGTGATACATATTATCTCTTCATGTGTGCACAACCATTCATCAAAATGCAACATCCATATGATAACACAACCATTATACATCCATTACCCTAAATACGCACACATTTTTATACGCAATATGAAAGTGATTTGAGCCGATCTAGTGCCTAATGTGTGTTTAAATGCATCCACGAGCAACCACTAGCAAACACTTGCATCCACTTGCAACCATCAAACATAACATGCCTCAAACACATGTTTACATCCATGGATTTCCTATCTAAAGGTCGAAGATTCGATTGATGGGATACAAACAAATGATATAACTAAAATAAAAGCTCTGTTCCCATTTGACATCGGTTAAGAGAATAATTCCCTAAGTCTCAGCCCCGAAGACCGAAATCAACATCAGACTGACACTCGGAGAATTACCCCCATTAATCAATGTCAAAACTAGAAATCTACTTCATGCTTCGAGTAGAAACCCCTATCCTTCAGAAATATTCAGATACTACAGACTACTAGTACAGATCAGATTACAGAATGATTCTCAGAAAGTTAAGCATAACAGACCCTTGCGAGTCACAAGAAACTTTGGGGATCTTCCCATGACAAGTTAGAAACTTAACGACCCTCCTCTAAAAATCTAGAACGACCCTCTACATAGAAAGCTGGTCCATTTAGAACCAACCCATAGCCCATAAACTTGAGCACACAGATGTCACATTCAAATTTTTGATGCCTAACACAGATAATTTCAACCACTTACAAATCACCAATAAATGAGCCGAACCACCAAAGGGGTTCGAAACAACTACAGGATCAGAAACAAGACTAGTATTAAAGTGCAGAGTCTCAATTACAAAATCAAAATTCCAAAATCCAAAAGAGTCTTAACTTCATAAGGAAATTAAACTTTTACATAAACTTTTCTTATCTCTATCCTATCTATCTGCCACGAGAGCATTCGCCTGCCCTCCAGAAGTCCCTTGCGATCCCTGAGCCTTCGGGCATTCCTTGGAGAAGTGTCCAACCTCTCCGTAGTTAAAGCAATTGAACTTCCTCCTTTTACATTCTTTGACTAGGTGACCTTCTTTCCCACAATAGTGGCATTTCCTCTTATCCTTTCCCTTGTCATCCTTCTCGCCTTTCTTCTGCTGTTGCTGTTGCTGTCCTTTCTTGGGTCCCGCCTTCTCATTTTTCACTGTCCCTTCAACTTTTTCCTCTTTCTTTGCTCCCTTGTCCTCTTCATGCATTAGGGCAATATCCACCAGCTTTTCAAAAGTGGCTCCCATGGGAACGTGGGTCATAGCCAATCCGTGTAGTGGCTCATTCAGGCCTTTAACAAATCTCAGAGCCTTCTTCTTAGGTGTGTTCACCAAGTCTAAGCCAAACCTCGCCAACTATTTGAACTTGTTGACGTACTCTTTTACTAACAGATTCCCCTGCTTCAATGCTAAGAACATTTCCATGTATAGATTTTCTTCTGATCGTGAGAGAAATTTCGCCTCAAATCTACGCCTGAAATCTGGCCATGTATCAACTAGACGCTCTCCATTAGTGACCTCCTACCAAAACGACGCCTCATCCTTCATTAACCAGGTAGCTAACTGGACCATTCTTCCATCTTTTACCTCAAAGATTCCAAACAATTCTTCCACCTCCTTTAGCTAATTTCGAGCTTCAACAAACGTCTCCGACCCATGAAAAGGTTTCTCGCCCATTGCCCGAAAGTCCTTACATATCTTTGCAAAAGTATCAACACGAGGAGGGAGAGGAGGAGGAACGGGTGCAGCTGGGGGAGGAGGAACATTTGCTGGACCTGCGGCGGTGGCCCTATCTTCCAAATACCTCATAAACCATCCTGGTATCGGTACACCCTCTGGAAGGTTAAGATCCTCAGACATGCTAAGAAGAAAAAGGGAGAGATTTTAGAAAAAGGACCGAAGAATACTACATATAACTTTTCGGGGATTTTTTTTTCAAAACAGGCTTTCCTTTTTGAAAATACTTTCTTTTAAAACCTTTTTGAAAAATATTTTCAAAACTTTTATCTAATCTAGTAACCTTCAACTCTGATACCAAGTGTAACACCCCACCTCCATTAAGCTCACTCACAAAGGGAATGCATTAACTTCAATGGAGCATTTTTGGTAAACAGACATAGAATATCACAAGATAGATATAAAATTTTTACAGCGGAAAATAAACAACTTTATTAAATCACCAAAATACTTCGTTACATAATACCTGAGTCATAAAACCATTACAACAAAATGCTTCTGTCTTACATCATCAGAGTACATGGGTATTTAAAAGAAAAACATCATTCCCAGTATTAAAGAGCAAGCCATATAAGAGACAGAGACTCGAGCCATACTTCAGAAGTAGCTCCTCAAAGATGAAATCCAAATCCTGACTAAACCTGGTTGTTTCCTCCATGAGAACCTGGGGAGGGGGGAAACGGAAGAAAAGAGGCGAAATAAACTAGGTCAGACATATGTCTGGTGAGTCCAGTAACTTTTAGTCAGAAAATAAATAAAGGTAAACATGACCGGCATACAAAGTGGATAAGAGGATTCACGGTACAGATGGCAGGTATGATAGGACAAATAAGGTAAGATGTATGCTTCACTACAAACTACTCTGCACTATTTCTAGTAAAAATAAGATGGGATGTGTAACACCCCGTGTATTCTATAACCGTGAAAGTCATAAATTAAAGTATAATTAATTTGAAATCAAAGAACTAAGGGAAACGGGATATGCCATTGCGTTCGTCTCGGAAAAATACGCGAAATAGAGTCCGAGTTTTCGAAAAACGGAGTCCGTATGAAGAAGATATAGCCTCCGGAAGTTTCTGAATTAAGTTTAAAATTCGAACAGCTCAGAAAAACAAGTTTAAAATTAAAAATCGGGCCCAATTGGCCAGGGCGGGAAAATTCCCGCCTAATGCACCCAGGTCGACTGGGCTGTCGACCTGTTCTAGCCAGGTCGACAGGGCTATCGACAGGGCTGTCGACCTGGTCCAGACCCAGGTCGAACCCAGTCCACCCTGGCTGGCCTAGTCTATGTTGGTCGATTTCCTGAGGCATGCTTTGTCATTAGGGCTAGGTGGCAGGCTCTAATTGGTCTCTCTTTCGAATGAATGGCTACGATCAATCCAAGCAACATCGATGGTCCTAATCAGTTCATAAACTCTATAAAAATGACCCTAGACTCTGCCTAGGTTTCTTACACAATTCTCTAGCCTCCATTGCTCTCTTCTTCTAATAAAAAAATAAAAATGGCGTCGCTGCTCTGCTGGAATTAAAACTAGAAGATAATCAACATCAGCCTAAGCAACTCAATTCAAACTAGAGATTAAAGTTTCTGCAAAGATTCTACAACAAGTTAAAGTTCTTTCTTTAATCCAATCAAGGCAAGTATAGTTATTTTCCGCTATAAACATTAATTATAATTTTGATATGTTTTTAATTCTGAATCTGAGATTGTATATATATTCTCTTCTGTCAGATTTGTTTTTCTGTGACTGTTCTGTATCCCTTTTCTTCTTTTCTGTTTTTATAGCCAGGCTACCACGAGCCTGTGCCTAATCTCATAAGAGATGAACGTATGAATGCAAATTTTGGGATAAATAATGAATGATGCAAAATTTGACAAGGCTAAATTGAATGTATGACTTTAGGTCTGAGGCATAAAATATATTGGACATATGCATAAATTTGACTACAAACATATAATTTATGCATGTTGTATGCATAGTTATGTTGTAATTTAGAACTGTAATTAATGAGCATATGTTGTAAACTAGATTTGGATCTATGCATATTCTATGATAGAAGAAAAGAGGAACCATTGTAAGATTACTTATGATTTGAGACTTTGGACAAAATGCATATAAAAGTCAAGATATGATTTTTAGAAGATATGATTTAAAGATTTATATTGTTAGGTATAGTTTGCATAATGATTCATGACTCAAAAAGAAGAAGATATGGAAACTTAGGTGTAAAGATTTACATTAATTAGGATATCTATTATTGTGATTACACCTAAATAGGGATTTTTGGATATATGGCATGCATTGAAATTAATGGTTATATTTGGTATAATTTATATGTGAATCTGCTGTAAAATGCTAGTTTAACAAAAATTGGGACATATGTTATATGGCAAATTATGTCCATATTCTGCGCTTATGCAAACATGGAGTATATGTTGTGAATCATGACAATTATGTAAGCATATGAATTTAAGCCAAATTATGATTGGGCAAGGCATGTAAATAGAACTTTTAGAAATATTAAATTTGCTAAATCTGCTAATTTGTCAAGTTGCCTAAACTACTAGTTTTGTTATATTGCCTAGACTGCTAATTAGATTGAAATGCCTAATCTGTTAAATTTGTCGGTTGAAATGCCTAACCTGTTATATGCCAAAATCTGCTAAGTTGCTAAATCTGTTAAATCCGTTAAGTCATATAAAATCTGTTATCTGCTATGTTGATATAATCATCCTGTTATTGATATAATCTGAATTGGCATATATATTGGGCGTGCGCATAAACGGTAAATTATTAATTAATTGGCCGCAAAGATAAACATGGCTAACTCGAGGTTAGAATGAGTTTGCGGCGTAAATCTGCCCGGAACCGCCCGGCACATCCAGTGGCCGCAAACAATAGGTTCTAATGTGAGATGTTAGTCATAACATGCGTAAGACACGAGGTTAGGTCTGGCTTGTGGCAGAAGTCTGCCCGGAACCGCCCGGCATATCCAGCGGCCACAAGCTACCGACCTTATGTGAGAGGTCTGTGCATTAATAATTAATTAATGCAAATCTAAGATAAGAATGACTTCTAAAACGTATTGGGGAAAAATAGGGTTAAACCAAAGGGATTAATAGATGTAGTAAAATCCGTCCATGAATCTGTAGGCCCAATACAAAGTTAGACAAATCTGAAAAATCTGTACATCTGATCCGTTAGTCTGAAAACTTGTTAACTTAATTTGTGAATTAGTAAATCTGAATTCTGTATGTCTGAACTTGTAAACAAGTTAATCTGAAATCTGTTAGTCTCGGGACACAAGGTTAGGAGGGGAATTACTTGTGTCATCTGTTGTTTGGGACCCATATTAGTCAGTAACCCTTTCTGGTATCAAAACTTTGACCCAACAGTAAGTAGGGTCCGGGCACGCTTACTGAACTAATTATAAGAGGTTCATTCTGATAATGGCGAGGGGTGTTGATGGTGCGTTCCAACCGGGTCATGTGCGTGCATGGATCCCGGTCTGCCTCTGAGGATGTAAGACGCCGTGACATCTGTAAATAGGTCTGTGCCAATTGGTTGTCACTTTAGGGAGTGATACACCCTACTGTGGGGCCGACACAGGATATTTATGTATTAGGGAGCCGATCGCTTGGGGTAGGGTTTTAGGGTACACTTAGTTCTGTCTATTTCTGTTGGTACCGTCTGTTTCTGTTGGGTGGTAACACCTGTCTGTTTCTGTGTGGTACCGTCTGTTCGGGTGGTAAAGGCCCATTACTAGTGTACACCTAATTCTACATTCTGTTTCCATAGGGATAAATATGTTTCTGCTTCTGTCTGTTTCTGATCGGGTAGTAAAGGCCCATTATTAGCATTCTGTTTCTGTTAAAGTATTCTGTACCCGTTCCTGCTTCAATTTAGACATTAGGGTGACACCTAATTTTGCTATACTAGTATTAGTGCAGAGAAGTGTAAAACAATAGTTTATATCATTTAGTTTTTCTGTTATATCTGCTACACCTGTTACAGTTATCTCACATCCAGTTTTATGTTCATATCATATTATTATTATCTGTTCATATGCTGAAAGTCACTGGACTTGCCAGACTTTTTGTCTGACCCTTGTTGTTTCGCCTCCTTTCTTCCGTTCCCCCCCCCAGGTTATCCAAGGAGGGAAATACTTTAGCTTGACCCGGATTTCTCTTTGCTTGAAGTACTTAAAGTATGGCTTGGCTCTGTATAGCTTCCGTTCCATGGGGATTATGATTTTAAACCATGCATTTTGAAGGCTTTTGTACAAGACTGATATTTTGTACTTGAATTCTAAAATTGAAAGTATGTAACCATATTAATTTCTGTTTCCGCTGTAATAAAGTTAAAATTTTTCAAGTACTGTTTTATCTGTCTTGTAAGTTTTCTGTTCTGTTTACTAAAATGCTCCACCAAAGTTAAGGCATTCCCTTTGTGAGTGACCTTAACGGAGGTGGGGTGTTACACTTGGTATCAGAGCTGAAGGTTACCAGATTTTATAAAAAGTTTTGAAAATTATTTTCAAAAAAAAAAGGTTTTGAAAGGAAGTATTTTTCAAAAATAAAGCTTATTTTGAAAAACATAATCCCCAAGAGCCATATATCTTTCTTTCAGTCCTTTTTGTATTGAACCTTTCCTTTTTCGTTTCAGCATGTCTGAAGCATCTGAGATACCAGTGGGTATTCATGTACCCGGTTGGTTTCGTCAATATCTTGAGGCTAGGACCGCCGCTGCAGGTCCAGCAAATGATCCCCCTCTTCCACCCCCTCCTCGTGCAATTGCTTTCTCAAAGATCTGTAGAGATTTTAGGGCCATGGGTGGGAAGGATTTCAAAGGAACTGAATCATTCGTAGAAGCAAGGAATTGGCTCAAAGAAACTGAGGATCTATTCGTTATCTTCGAGGTGGACGATAGGCAGAAGGTACAGTTGGCAGTATGGCTGCTCAAAGACGAAGCTTCCTACTGGTGGGAAGTCACTAACGCCGAGAGACCAGTTGAGACATGGATGGATTTCAGAACAAGGTTTGAGACAAAATTCCTCTTGCAAGCTGAACGAAGTTTACAATTGGAAAAGTTCTTATCCCTTAAGCAAGGAAGTATTACGGTCAAGGAATACGTCAACCAGTTCAACCAACTAGCAAGATTCGGATTGGATTTAGTCAACACTCAGCATAAAAAGGCTCTCCGCTTTGTTAAAGGATTGAATGAGCCACTGCACAGCCTAGCCATGACCCATGTACCCATGGGGGCAACTTACGAGAAATTGGTGGATATGGCACTACTGCACGAGGAAGACAAGGGCCCGAAAGAGACAAAGAAGGAAGAACCACAGAATAAGAAAGCGGGGCCCAAAAAGGAAACACAAAAGAAGGATGAGAAGTCTGAAGATAAGAAGGAGAAAAAGTGCTTTACTTGTGGGAGCTCAACTCATCTGAACAAGGATTGCAAAAAAAGGAAGGGCGCTTGCTTCAACTGTGGGGAGATGGGACACTTCACTAGGGACTGCCCGAAGAGACGAGGACAAGGAGGGCAGGCGAACACTCTTGAGGCTAGTGGCTAGGATAGAAATAGGAAAATTTCTATAGTAGGTTTAATTTCTTTATCTGATTATAGAGTTAAGACTTTTTCCCGATTCTGGTATTTTGATTTTGTAATCGATACTCTGCACTTTAATACTAGTATTATTTCTGAATTCCGCTATAGACTCAGACCCATAATGGTTATGGATCATCTGTTTAAGATTGGGGTTTGAGGGATATCTGTGTTAGGCGTCAAGTATGACGCATACATTCTGAGTTTTCGTGGGGTATGATTTTATCATGCTTAGCTTCCTAAGAATCATTAGGGAACCTGATCTGTACCAGTAGTCTGTAAATATCTAAATACTTTTTATAGGATTTCTAGTTTTGACATTGTCTAAAGAAGGTAATCCTCTGGGTGTCAATTTGATGTTGATTTCGGTCTTTGGGGCCGATACTTAGGACCCATGTCTAATGGGAACCAAATTTTCGTTCTATCTGTACTCGCTTCCATCATTCGACTGTATCCTATCGATTGAATATTTGAACTTTAGGTAGAAACTAATGGGTGTAACCATGTGTTTGAGACATGTTATGTTTGATGGTTGCAAGTGGATGCAAGTGGTTGCTAGTGGTTGCCCGTGGATGCATATACACACACTAGGCACTAGATCGGCTCGAAAACACTCTCATACTGCATATGGATGGGTGAGCATTTTTCAATTCTTGTGGATGCAAAATGGTTGATTCAGCACATGGATGTTGCATTTGAGTGAATGATTGTGCACTCATATAGAAATAATATATATCATTAGAATTCTATTGCATACATGTTGGACTCATGGCTCTAACATAATTCGCATTAAGGAGGTCAACTGAATCAGTAGACCGCCTGATCTTTGCATTAGATAAGGAACATATACACACACTTTTGCATATGTTCATGCAACATTAGAAGTTTTCTAAGGACAATGGATGCTTGTGGATGATGGTTGAGTAGATGGGTGATTGGATGGTAGGACACATTCTTCTTAACTTGAAGATTTCGGGGACGAAATCCTTTTAAGTGGGGGAGAATGTAACACCCCGTGTATTCTATAACCGTGAAAGTCATAAATTAAAGTATAATTAATTTGAAATCAAAGAACCAAGGGAAACGGGATACGCCATTGCGTTCGTCTCGGAAAAATACACGAAATAGAGTCCGAGTTTTCGAAAAACGGAGTCCGTATGAAGAAGATATAGCCTCCGGAAGTTTCTGAATTAAGTTTAAAATTCGAACAACTCAGAAAAACAAGTTTAAAATTAAAAATCGGGCCCAATTGGCCAGGGCGGGAAAATTCCCGCCTAATGCACCCAGGTCGACTGGGCTGTCGACCTGGTCTAGCCAGGTCGACAGGGCTGTCGACAGGGCTGTCGACAGGGCTGTCGACCTGGTCCAGACCCAGGTCGAACCCAGTCCACCCTGGCTGGCCTAGTCTATGTTGGTCAATTTCCTGAGGCATGCTTTGTCATTAGGGCTAGGTGGCAGGCTCTAATTGGTCTCTCTTTCGAATGAATGGCTACGATCAATCCAAGCAACATCGATGGTCCTAATCAGTTCATAAACTCTATAAAAATGACCCTAGACTCTGCCTAGGTTTCTTACACAATTCTCTAGCCTCCATTGCTCTCTTCTTCTAATAAAAAAATAAAAATGGCGTCGCTGCTCTGCTGGAATTAAAACTAGAAGATAATCAACATCAGCCTAAGCAACTCAATTCAAACTAGAGATTAAAGTTTCTGCAAAGATTCTACAACAAGTTAAAGTTCTTTCTTTAATCCAATCAAGGCAAGTACAGTTATTTTCCGCTATAAACGTTAATTATAATTTTGATATGTTTTTAATTCCGAATCCGAGATTGTATATATATTCTCTTCTATCAGAATTTTTTTTCTGTGACTGTTCTGTATCCCTTTTCTTCTTTTCTGTTTTTATAGCCAGGCTACCACGAGCCTGTGCCTAATCTCATAAGAGATGAATGTATGAATGCAAATTTTGGGATAAATAATGAATGATGCGAAATTTGACAAGACTAAATTGAATGTATGACATTAGGTCTGAGGCATAAAATATATTGGACATATGCATAAATTTGACTATAAACATATAATTTATGCATGTTGTATGCATAGTTATGTTGTAATTTAGAACTGTAATTAATGAGCATATGTTGTAAACTAGATTTGGATCTATGCATATTCTATGATAGAAGAAAAGAGGAACCATTATAAGATTACTTATGATTTGAGACTTTGGACAAAATGCATATAAAAGTCAAGATATGATTTTTAGAAGATATGATTTAATGATTTATATTGTTAGGTATAGTTTGCATAATGATTCATGACTCAAAAAGAAGAAGATATGGAAACTTAGGTGTAAAGATTTACATTAATTAGGATATCTATTATTGTGATTACACCTAAATAGGGATTTTTGGATATATGGCATGCATTAAAATTAATGGTTATATTTGGTATAATTTATATGTGAATCTGTTGTAAAATGCTAGTTTAACAAAAATTGGAACATATGTTATATGGCAAATTATGTCCATATTCTGCGCTTATGCAAACATGGAGTATATGTTGTGAATCATGACAATTATGTAAGCATATGAATTTAGGCCAATTTATGATTGGGCAAGGCATGTAAATAGAACTTTTAGAAATATTAAATTTGCTAAATCTGCTAATTTGTCAAGTTGCCTAAACTACTAGTTTTGTTATATTGCCTAGACTGCTAATTAGATTGAAATGCCTAATCTGTTAAATTTGTCGGTTGAAATGCCTAACCTGTTATATGCCAAAATCTGCTAAGTTGCTAAATCTGTTAAATCCGTTAAGTCATATAAAATCTGTTATCTGCTATGTTGATATAATCATCCTGTTATTGATATAATCTGAATTGGCATATATATTGGGCGTGCGCATAAACGGTAAATTATTAATTAATTGGCCGCAAAGATAAACATGGCTAACTCGAGGTTAGAATGATTTTGCGGCGTAAATCTGCCCGGAACCGCCCGGCACATCCAGTGGCCGCAAACAATAGGTTCTAATGTGAGAAGTTAGTCATAACATGCGTAAGACACGAGGTTAGGTCTGGCTTGTGGCAGAAGTCTGCCCGGAACCGCCCGGCATATCCAGCGGCCGCAAGCTACCGACCTAATGTGAGAGGTCTGTGCATTAATAATTAATTAATGCAAATCTAAGATAAGAATGACATCTAAAACGTATTGGGGAAAAATAGGGTTAAACCAAAGGGATTAATAGATGTAGTAAAACCCGTCCATGAATCTGTAGGCCCAATACAAAGTTAGACAAATCTGAAAAATCTGTACATCTGATCCGTTAGTCTGAAAACTTGTTAACTTAATTTGTGAATTAGTAAATCTGAATTCTGTATGTCTGAACTTGTAAACAAGTTAATCTGAAATCTGTTAGTCTGGGGACACAAGGTTAGGAGGGGAATTACTTGTGTCATCTGTTGTTTGGGACCCGTATTAGTCAGTAACCCTTTCTGGTATCAAAACTTTGACCCAACAATATGTAGGGTCCGGGCACGCTTACTGAACTAATTATAAGAGGTTCATTCTGATAATGGCGAGGGGTGTTGATGGTGCATTCCAACCGGGTCATGTGCGTGCATGGATCCCGGTCTGCCTCTGAGGATGTAAGACGCCGTGACATCTGTAAATAGGTCTGTGCCAATTGGTTGTCACTTTAGGGAGTGATACACCCTACTGTGGGGCCGACACAGGATATTTATGTATTAGGGAGCCGATCGCTTGGGGTAGGGTTTTAGGGTACACTTAGTTCTGTCTGTTTCTGTTGGTACCGTCTGTTTCTGTTGGGTGGTAACACCTGTCTGTTTCTGTGTGGTACCGTCTGTTCGGGTGGTAAAGGCCCATTACTAGTGTACACCTAATTCTACATTCTGTTTCCATAGGGATAAATATGTTTCTGCTTCTGTCTGTTTCTGATCGGGTAGTAAAGGCCCATTATTAGCATTCTGTTTCTGTTAAAGTATTCTGTACCCGTTCCTGCTTCAATTTAGACATTAGGGTGACACCTAATTTTGCTATACTAGTATTAGTGCAGAGAAGTGTAAAACAATACTTTATATCATTCTGTTTTTCTGTTATATCTGCTACACCTGTTACAGTTATCTCACATCCAGTTTTATGTTCATATCATATTATTATTATCTGTTCATATGCTGAAAGTCACTGGACTTGCCAGACTTTTTGTCTGACCCTTGTTGTTTCGCCTCCTTTCTTCCGTTTTCCCCCCCAGGTTATCCAAGGAGGGAAATACTTTAGCTTGACCCGGATTTCTCTTTGCTTGAAGTACTTAAAGTATGGCTTGGCTCTGTATAGCTTCCGTTCCATGGGGATTATGATTTTAAACCATGCATTTTGAAGGCTTTTGTACAAGACTGATATTTTGTACTTGAATTCTGAAATTGAAAGTATGTAACCATATTAATTTCTGTTTCCGCTGTAATAAAGTTAAAATTTTTCAAGTACTGTTTTATCTGTCTTGTAAGTTTTCTGTTCTGTTTACTAAAATGCTCCACCAAAGTTAAGGCATTCCCTTTGTGAGTGACCTTAACGGAGGTGGGGTGTTACAGGATGATCCCTTTCGCTAACCATAATAACGATAACGATGGTGGTAGTTTTGTGTATTCCTAGCTGCTGTCATAGATGTCGCCTGCTCCTATTCAACTGGTCGTACCCACTACCCTCCTACTATAAATTGGTAGATTTAGGGCATACGTCCGGGGATACCCTAACCCCCACCCTAATCGATCGGCTCCCTACTCTGTAGATACCTGGTGCTGGTCCCACAACTAAGGGGTATCACTTCCCTAAAGTGGCAACCCAAGGTGTGCACAGTTATTCCTACTGGTGTCACGGTCATCTTGTCCCCCTCTGCCCGGCTCATGCACGCATATGTCCCCGGTCGGTTTGCACTGCCCACACCATCCGTCTCGTTTTGGATCTCTTACAATCAATCAGTAACCGTGCCCCTTCCCCGCCTAGTACGGAATTCTTTACTTTGATACCCCTCCGGGTTACTGACTGAAATGGGTCCCACATGACATGATACAAGCTCTCCCCTATGTCTTGTATCCCCACTAGGTTTTCTACTGCCTATGTATACCCTAAGGTATCTTTAATTACATAGCCCTCAATCAGTTATGCGTACCTATAGGTGTCTTTAATACATAACCCTTAATCTACCTATCGGTTATGCTTACCTATAGGTGTCTTTAATACATAACTCTATCTATCCCACTAGTTATGCGTAACCCTAAGAGTGTCTTTAATACATAACTTTAATATTTTGCCCCGGTTATGTTTACCATTAGGTGTCTTTAGTTACATAACCTTTTTTATCTGGTTAAGTTTGTAGGCCTATAAATATTAATATTACCCATTTACCCTTCAGTTGTACTTAACCCTCCCACTGATTTAATCATATTTATTTAATGGTTAAGTTTGTGGGCCTATATATATTAATATTACCCACCTACCCATCAGTTGTACTTAACCCACCAACAATCCAACTCATTTTACTTAACCCTAACTTATGTCTATCATCATACAGTCCACATGTATTAAGTTAGGTTAAGTTGTCTTTTCTTATTACCATGTCCAATTATGGTTATGTTGGGCTAGACCTCCCACATTAGGCCTACAATATATGGATGCTGGATATACCGGTCGGGTCCGGGTAGTCTTATTCCATAGTTGGGTCTAACCTCGTGTCTTAGCCCTAGTCGTATTCACACACTTAGAATTCTCACATTAGGTTCAACAATAGTGGCTGCTGGATATGCCGGCCGGGTCCGGGCAGACTTCCACCACTAATTTAACCTAACCTCCTGTCATAAGTGTTAAATAAATTTTTAGACTTTAATTTCTTAAACATTCCTCTTTTGATTAATTAAGTTAATTAATTAATCCTTTCCTTTTTATAGGTGTCAATACCTATTTTATTAAAAATTTGAATTTATTATCCATAAATGGTCATATTCAAATTATACCATTTTTACTCAACTTTACCTATGTCATAATAGGTAATTATTTATATATTTCCCTACTAGAATTATGTGTCCAATTTACGTAATCACTTTTTAAACTATGCCCATTACAAATTCCCCTTTTTCCCCGTTTCTTAACTAGCGTAATCACGTGCATTTTGACGTTATCGAGGCTACAAAGTAGCCTCGCCACAACAATAAAACAAAGGGAATGACAAGGTGATTCTTTCATTACAATTTTTGGCATAAGCATGACAACTAGGGAAAATGACATGATAAGTTCGCATATAATTATGATTCACCACATAATTAACAACTTGCATAGATTCAACAACTTGCATAGGTTCATGATTTTCAACATAACAACTTGCATAGGTTCATGAATTAACAACATAATTAACAACTCACATAGGTTCACAACATAACAACTTGCATAGGTGAGTTGCATAGGTTCATGATTCACAACATAACAACTTGCATAGGTGACTAGCATAGATTCATGATTCACAAAATAACAAGTAGCATAGGTTCATGAATTCATCACACAATAACTTGCATAGGTTTAAGAATTTCACTTGCATGATTTCATGATTCACCACAACAATAAACTTGTATAATTTCATGATCCACAACAACAATAAACTTGTATAATTTCATGATCCATAACAGCAATAAAATTGTATAATTTCATGATCCATAACAACCATAAACTTGAATAACAACATATGCCCAAATCATAGTCTGCCACAATTCACTTTTATCTATTTAAACCTAAAAGTGATTAGTACTCATAGAAAAAGGGGTCTTAAGTTCTGGGATCTGAATTCTGTAATTGATTAGCGTTCCCTTATTGTAGACAATTTCGTTGTTGAGATTAGACTTTGATTCGATTTGAAGTGTTGTCTTTAATTTGCTTCTAGTTGTTGGCGGCTACTCTAGGGTTTGGAGTGACAACATGACGTCCATTGATCTAATTTTGATTTGATTTTAGGGTTTGAGTCTACCCATGTTTATATAGAATTTCAATTTAATTATAGCCGTCAGATGATCTTAGGGTTAATCAAAACCACTGTGTCAGGATAGGGTGACACCTCAGCCCTAATGACTCAGCAAGGAGTCAGAAAGGACTCAACAATGAGTCACAGTGTGGATCAGATCACATCAGAAAGTTGTGCAGTCTTTCTGCTCGGCCTGGGCACACTTGGGAAGTGCGCCAGTGTATTTTTGTACTGGCGCACTTGCCAAGTGTGCCAGTGCATTTTATTTTTTTTTTTATTTTTTTTCTTTTTCTTCTTCTAGTTTTTCCGCTTAACTTCGTTCATCTATATATCCATCATATGGTGTCCTTTTTACGCAAACTTGGACTCTATCTCAAGAATAATTCCGAGACAAACGCAATGGCGCAACCCGTTTCCCTTAATTCCCACATTTGAAATTAAGTATTCTTAAATTTAGTTAATTGATTATTCAAAAATTCGGGGTGTTACAGTTACGATCTATTTATTTAATTATAATTATTTTTATTCTTATTTTAGTTAGGAATTTTCAGATCGCGGCTAGTCACCAATATACTTAGGCAAGTCTGATAATATGGTTAGGCATATTATAGTTCCCAGGTACTAATTCAATGTTACTAATAATTTCGCCCATCTGTTTCAATGAAGAAGATATAACTGGACAGAAAAACAGTACAAATCAGTAGGCAAAATGATTTGTGAAATTAATGATCTAATGAAACCTATTGAGATCAGGAAGTTTTTAGCTTAATTCATAACTCTCATATGTATACCAATACAATTGGGCACAATAAAATAATCTTCCCAGGCAACTTGTATTATTCAGATATAAGTTTTAACTTTAAACATTGTTAGGCAGTTTGGACATTAAACTATAATGACCATGTTAATAGTCCCATGTGATATTAGATTATGCGTTATTAAATGAGTAATTAGGCACCATAATATGTTATTGCTCACCTTCTTTTCTCCTTCAATTCTTATGAACCGCCTGCTTTCCCCCCACACGCACCGCTTCCCCCCATTGATCATTCCACCGTGCTTTGACTTCTGCCTCCATGCTCTGTTTCCCATCTGCCTGCTCTATGATTCTTGCTTCCATTCTGTGCGGCTACTGCTTTCTTCCAATTTACTTTTCTTCTACTGACTTCCTCCTTTCACTGCATGGCTCCCCTATTTCTTCTTCTTGCATCCCATCTTCCTCCTTCTTTCAAACAATATTACACCGTCAGTTTATTTACTTCTCCACCCATAGTTGCTTACCCTTTTGTTTTCAAAACCGCACAGTCAACTTCCCCAACTCCACCGTGCTTCAGCTGATGGTCACGCACCCCATCGCACTCCCGCACTTCACTATTCCAACCTCCTATATTTACACGCATAGCCCCTTGAACCACACAACCATCACCATAAACTCCACATTACCACTTCATTTCATGTCCGGACTTGGCCACTCAACCTCCCCCATATTTCCTACTTCTTTTTCATAGTTTACAGCTCCTGTCCTCCCCATATTTACTATATTTCGAACCCATTCTCCCCTACGCAATTTCCTTTCTCCTTCACGGTGTACAAGAAACATTCCCACGTCAAAATGAAGACCAATCCCATTTCTTTCTTCTGTTTTCCTTTTTTCTTTTTTTTATTCCTTTCAGCATGTTGAATGGCCCAGACCCCAACTTCTTTAACCACATCTCCCCATTGTCCCATTTTTCACGCACCACGTTTCCTCATCAACACAATCGTGCCATCCACTGCTTACGCATCCACCTGTTTGTTGAGAGTAACCGCTAGTTTGAGATGGATGCAAGGGCTTTGCGTTTTGTTCCGAGGAAGTAAGGGATTCTTTTTTTATTGGGTGAAGACAGACTTTGGTTTGAATGTGGGGAAGGGTTTTCATTTAGTTTTGCTTAGGGAAATTGCTTTCCCATTACCGGAAAGAAGAAACAAAATAATAAAACAAGGGTGAGGGGGTGAGGTCATTTTATAGGAAGAAAGAACATGGAGGCCAAGTTCTTTTTAGGGTAGGTTTACAGAGAAAGTAGGGTAGCTGGCACAAGGCGGGGTTTTCGAAAACATGGGGATCACGGATTGTAGATGGATTGACGGCTAAGGCAACAATGGTGTGGCAAGCAAGAAAGGAACAGTAAATAATATATAATATTTCAGTCTGGGTACAAGTGGTAATGCCACACAATTCTATACAGTAACATCAATTCAGATCCATGACTAATCTAATATAATATGTGGTTAGTTTTGTATAAAGAGCCCTTTTTTATTTAAATACGTCCATTGGGCTTGGGCGGCTGCTAGAAATTGAACTGAGCATTGTATTTATTGCTTGCCTTTTGTATATTATAACGTATATCATTCAATTTGCTTAGTTAATTCTTTTTTTCTTCCAGGTATTTATTCTTTTGCTAATTCTTAGCAATAAATTTGAAACTAGATGCAAAATTGAGCTTGCACTATTTTTGTTTGAGACTTTGCACTATGTATAATATGATACCCAATTACTAAGCAGCCGACGGTTTAATTTTTATATGGCTACATACCAAAACCAAAAAGAACAAAATTAAGCATTCTGCTATATCTAGACATTTTGGATTTAATGACATTAATTTCGTAGAATTCCGACTAATATCGGATCTTGTATGTTCAGTTAAAGTTCGAAATTCAATCTTATGAACTGCAGCATCGTTTCGAGCTCGTTCTAATTATACTATAAATTATATATATTTGAACTCGATTTTATAAAAATAAATTTGATATAAAATCCATTATTTCTCCAATATAATATGTGAACAAATTTAAATATCCCAATTTAAATGGCTGAAAAATCGGGAATGTTAAAGAACCAGTTCTTTTCATGGTAATAAATTTACATCATGCATGTGAAAAGTACCCTGTCTAATTATGCCATACCTATATTGCCTTCGACGACAAATGTGTCGCATCTAATTTAATAAAGATTGTCTTCTTTTGTGGATACCAACAGAGTTGAATCGATTCTATTGCTTCATAAATAGTACTTAATTTCTCTAAAGGTTAAGAATAGCTGGTGTTGCTTTAGAATTGCATCGATCATGTTTTTTTATAGAAGTAATTGCACTTACCATGAGCGAAGGAACTGTATCACCTTTCCACACTTAGAAGGATGGTATCACCCTTCTATCATCAACGAAGGGTATTGCCCCGTTCACATTTTTAAAGTTGTTTCATCAATGAAAAATACCATGGAACCTTAAGCGGCTTTGCCACCACAAGCATTGCTTCCCCATACAAATAGCCATGTTGCCTTTCTCTGATGGAAGGGTTTTATCGTCGCAAGGAGAAAGAAGATCTGCTTCGCTTTGTGAAACTTGGGAAACTATGTCGCTCTAAAAATCTTTTAAAACAGTTTCACTTCTCCTAAAATAAAGTGTTTGTATCGCTTCATAATATCGTAAGCCTGTGCCGCCACTATTCATTTGAAAACCATGTCTCCCCTTAGTAATCAAGGAGCGTATGGCCTCAACTTGGAAGTGGAACCCGATCGCTTCCATTTAACCAAAAAAGCATAAGACTTTCTTTCCATTTTGATGCCATCTTGCCTTCGATGAAATAGTGTTAACTACTGACAACTGAAGCCATCAGATCAATTATAACCTGATTGAGCTATGTTGAAGCCGATATAATATGATTGAAGCCATTAGAGCCAATTCAAAGCCTTACCCGCATCTATAAATAAAGGCATAAAGGCATAAGTCTAGTGGCCAAATTTTCTTTTCCCTCTTATCACATATTAAGTTTTTTTATAACCCCAAATCGAATTAGGGACAAGTTGCTGATTATATTTGAGGATCTATGTTTGAACTTTTATGCTAGCATAAACTATTTGGGACAATAATGAACATTCTAACTTACCTTGCATATTTCATAGTAATATTCCAATATGACTTGTCTTGAACTATTTCGCTTTGACTTAACTCAACCTAAAGACTGGGCGTTGACTTTGAGCCTCCAAAAGGCTTTGATTTGAATTCAAAACATAAACGTTTGCATTTGTGACTAGACTTTGGTTTCGAACTTAAAGTATATTCTTTATGCTAGCTTAGGACTTCTTCTCTTTGATTATTCACTTCTTATTTGCAGTGTTAACGAAAAAATTCACTGATATTTTTGGCACTAGAAGGAGGACCTGTACAGATAATTTTGTTGGGTAATATTTTCTTGCATAATTTGGGTTTAAACGTTATACCCCATCATGCATACACCTAATTTCAATTCCAACCAAAATTCCCTTAAACTATGATCCGATCGGAGCAAGGGTTTTCCGAACCAAAGATGATCGATTCATTTTTCAATACCGAAGTACAATAGATACTCGAGGACATTAAGTCTAAAGGTACTACATACCATAGAATAGAAAAAGAAGAAAATGTCCCCTTATGACTTTGATAAGTGGAGGATCAACACATCTTAAATGGGGCAAAATCCAGTCTTTTCTTTTGAGAGACAATGTGACAAAGATAATTCTTTTCTAAGGAGGAGAAGAGAAATTCAACTAAAACAAAAGGAATGATCATAGAAAAGAAAATCAAAATAAACTTCAAAGTGCTTTCTCTAAAATGAAAAAAATCATTTGACCAACCTAACAATCAACTCATCAAAAAGCAAGGTTGTCGATAATGAGATTAGAGCAAATCCCAAAAGGTCCAAATTTCATCCAAAGAAAGCTTCTACCAAAAGCCCTCAACCTCCAAATGAAAGCCTCCTTACCATATTTTATGAAAACATTTAACAATAGGCTACTTTAACTATTGGTCTTCAAAGAAAAGCATCGAAAGAATGAAAAGAAACATAGAGATTCTTATTTTCATCATCATCATGCTAATGGGAAAAATACTGATCAGCTCTAAGCTCTTTATGGATCAATCATTTCATAAGGCAAGAAAAATCAAAAAATCTGCATATGGGAGTTGGTAATAAAAAGAAAGTTTTCTAGATGCTCCTAAAAGAAATAATGCCATCCAAAGTCCCTGCCACTTCCGAGTCAACTCTTAGAGGGAGAAAGTCTTAGGGTTATACAAAGCACCAAGTCCTCGGCAGTTCCGAAGCACCTTTTAGAGGGAGAATTTTTTTTGGCACATCCACGGCCCTAAGCCTTCGGTGTCGTCGACATGGCCTCATTAAAGTGCCTCCTAATAGGTGGAAGTCCTTAACCTCTTTCAAGGGAAGTCATAGCATATATTGGTTCTTCCTAGGGGAGGAAATCCTTGGCACATCCAAAGCACCATGCCTTAAGTATCGCCTATACGGCCTAACTAAGGCACTTACTAAAGGAAGGAAGCCCTTGACTAACTTCAAGGAAAATTCTCAACATATTTAGGAGGGAGGAAGTGTAACGATCCAGAATTTTTAACATTGGAATTTTTATTACTTAATTTGAATTTAAATTTGAATTTGACATAAATATATATGGTTAATTATTTTGATAAGTTAGATGATAGATTTTATTTGAATTATAAATGAGAATGATTAAAAATAAGTTTGGATTTATTGATACTATTTTTCGTTCGATAGGATTTGGCAAACCAACATGAATTAGTAGCATTAGAATTAAGTGTTGCCCTTAGGTGTCATTACCTCCTTAACTCCATTCCTATATAAGGAGGCCTTTTCTCCATTTTCTTACCATTCCATTCCATTTCCTCCTTTCCACCTTCTTCTTAAAGCTTATGGCCATGGTTTCCATGGCATAAGTCTTCCTCTTTTCCATCACCACCTTGCCAAAGTTCGTCTTCATCCTCCTCCTCCTCTTATAATATAAAGAGAGAGAGAGATATTAGTGTATATTATATTATATATATTTTGGTGAAGAAGACGACGTGCTGAAATACTGTCCGACGGTTCGCTTAGCTAGGCTCGCCTACCGTGAAGATTTGGAAAGCTGTTAGGTGAGAACTCTTTAACCACGATTAATGTATTTAATTAGTATTAGAATAATTTAAATATAATGATGGATTATTAGTGGTTAATGATGGTTGATGTTTGTTATGATGGATGCGTAGTTTAGAGCACAAACTATTAAGCATTAGTGCTATAACGCTTGTGCACAATTACGATTATTTAGTCATGTTAATGACAGTTGTTGTGGATGTGTATAATGGTTGTTGATGTTGTTTTGCACATTATGACACAACAATTATGGTATCACATTAGTGATCGACAAATCTCCTTCGTAATGAGAAACAATATTATTATTGAAATTGAAGGTTAATAATTGAGAATGACCATATGTATGAATTCATATATGTGGATAAAGTTCTTTAAATGAATAAAGAAAAACCATAACATTCTAGGATGATAGAGAGGATAGTGTCTAAGCTTGGGTTTGGAAAATATAGTTTTCTGCTCTCCCTGGCTATCTCTAAATGATCCGACGAATGGAATGGTTAATTTGAAATTATTTAAATTTAAGAATGAATTGGAATTTGATTAGTAAAAAATAAAAGTTGGATTTTGAACCAAAAATAATATTGAAAGTCAATGTAATTTGCTTTAAATGCTTTTAAATGAATTACATGAGTATATAATGGATTTCTAAGGTATTTTGAAGTACTGAAGAATAATTTTTATTTCGGTCAAAATAGAGCTTGTCGCACAATGGCAATTTGCGTATTTTAGTTTCAAACTTTAAATTCTTATAACTTTTGCAATCTAAATCGGATTTCCGAGAAACGAAAAACAATTGATTTAAATTAACAAGAACTTTTAAATGAGTGAAAGAGGATTTTAATTTCGGGTTATAGTTTTCAAGTTATGTTTAAACCCATTTCGGGAAAAGGTCGTTGTAAGAGAAGTTATCGATCATAACCACAAACATCCATTTTTAATGTTTCTAAAAATATGGAAAAAAATGGCAAAATCATTATAAATTATGTAAAATAGTTTTGAATTGTAAAGTTTAAGTTTTGGCTAAGATAAGCAATATTTTGATCAATGTAATTAAGATAAAAATTTTGTAACGCTTTTGTAATGCTTTTGAAAACACTATTGTAACGCTTTCTTTGGAAACAATCTATTTTGAAGTTTTTAACTCGCAAACTATTTCCGAACTATAACTAATCATTTTTAAATGATTTTTGGAATGTTTTCAAAGGTTCAAAAGTATTGAAAATATTTATTATGGAATTTAAATTGATTTATTTAATATTAAAACGGGTTTTAAGTTTTTGGATATGGGTGGAGATAAATCTTCCGATGTTTGATATTAATTCAGTAGATGATGGCGCTTACTATTTGAGGAATTTAAAAGGAAGTTCACCATTATTTCGCTTATAGTGTGAGTTGGATACAGAGATTAATATTGAGGATAAGTTGATGAAATTTCTATCCAGATCTAATGTCAAAGTGTTGAATAAATCTTTTAATTAAGATACGAGTTTCCTAAATTGATTGGGATAAGTTGGATAGAAATAATCTTCAGATATTTGATACGAATTTTTTGGCATAAATGTATACTATTTGAGGAATTTGGAAGATATTATTATTATATCGTTATTCCACTTATAGTATTCATTGATTATGAGAACTGATATCGAATATAAGTAGATACCATTTCTGTGTAACTTATGTTCAATATCGATTGTTTAGGGTTTTATCGTGAATCATGTCTTCAATAATATCCTTCTTGAAACCCAATGAGATTGAGTTGTGGAAATTTATATCGTAATTTGGGGTTTTAACCAAATTTTTGTTTTGAGGAAATTAAAAATAAGGAATTGGGAAGGAAGTATAATCTTTTGGTTAGGATTACAGAATTGAATGTTCAGAAACCAGTTTAATTGGAAACTAGGGTTAAAATGTGGGGTAAGGGTTTTCAAAGGAAACTGCATTTTTGATAATGAATTATTAACTGGATAATTAATTAAGGCTTTGAGGCTAAATTATCTTTGATTTAAGGGATGTGTTTTTAAAGAGAAAGGTCAAATATGGATTTTGTTATAATTTGAGAATGAAGAAGTTTAATTTAACAAAATTCAAGATGGAAGGAGATTGGTTGTGACGGCCCGCCCCGCACCAACCGACATTTACTCCAAAATTGCGCTATACACATGTCCAGTTAGTACGGAACGGGTCGTCAGAAGGAAAAGGAAGAAGGAAATGAACATACAAAGAACCTGTAGAATGTCTCACAGCGCATAGAACAAAATATAATAATATCATACTTGACATAAAACAGGAGAGACAGTGCATAAGCTGAAATCAGAACTAAACATCATAGCAGCGGAAATCCAAAATACAGCTTATTACAACTTTTCAAACTGTCTCAAAGCAAAGTAAGATAAATGAGGTACACTACTAATGCCCAAGTAGCGACCACCAACGACACAGGGAGAATGTGTGTGTGTATATATATATATATATATATATATATATATATAATACGTGGAAGCCTCCTGCCCGCCTCCGAAGCAGCTACTCGCGCATCACCAGCTAACCTGTCTCTAGTCTGCTCGTGTGAGCACCCAGAGTAATAAGAGGAGACATAAAACTCTGGGTCAGACATAAAGCCTGGTATGAGCGATAAGCATCTAAAGTGAACAATAACAGGTAGACTAAAACATACTGAACCTGGACCTGCAACCAAAGAGTTAGCACTACATACTGTACAACACTATAAGGTATCATATCAACCAGTGTAAAGATACGGAGGTGGGGGAGGTGTGCATGTCATAATGATGGCAAACAATCAAGCATAGCATCCATCCTCACATCTCTCACTCAGTGCGTAAAGCATACGATATTCACCACTTCGATCACCCAATATACCTTGCTACGATCACTTTGCCCCATGAAGTCATAAATGGCTTCACTGCACTGATAACGTAGCCACAAATCCTTCGCTATGTCCACTTTGCCCCATGGAGTCACAAGAACCCCACTGCACTGGCTCATAGCCCTACCAATCCTTACTATGTCCACTTTGCCCCATGGAGTCACAAGAACCCCACTACACTGGCTCATAGCCCTACTACGCATCACCTTGCCCCTCAAGTCATAATGACCCTACTGCACTGATAACGTAGTCTTGCTACCATCACTTTGCCCCTCAGGTCATAATGACCCTACTGCACTGATAAGTAGCCATCCTTCATTTTTAGTGGTGAATCGAAGTTATGAACGTCGTCAACCCCTTAGCACACGTCCCGCAGCAATGTCCAACCATGATGTGAACTCATTGGTTCCCAACTGGATCCTAAGCTCTAACTTCCCATTTTGGACTACCTTTGCTTCTCGGGTTATTGGTCAATACTGGGTCGGGTCGGATTCCTCATCAAGCCATCGGTTCGGGTCGGGTATCATCCATTGGTTCGGGTCGGGTCTTCTCCTAGTGCGGTTCGGGTCGGGCGTCCCTTCTTGGTTCGAGTCGGGTGCTTCCCTTCGGGTCGGGTCGGGTGTCCCTGCACCTGGAAAATCAAAAATAAGGAAGCCCAGCGAGAGGCCGGCACCAGTAGAAAGATCTGACATCCCTTCGGGTCGGGTCGGGTGTTCCTTCTGGTCGTGCTTCCGATCTATCTCCATGCTCCCTTCACATGGTCCTATCTGATCTGTTTCATGCTCCCACTCCGATTCGTCTTCGTGCTTCCGCTCTGATCCGTCCACCTTAATCCGATCCGATCCCAGTTCATCTAGCGTGGCCTTCCTTTTTGCCACTTTCTCCCAAGTGCCTGGTTCCGATCCGATCGGGTTCCTTGCTCAGTTCAACATATCCGATCCGAGCCCTATGTCCGATCCGATCCGAACCCTGCACTGTTTTCTGAAACTGTTCCAGCAAGTGTTTACGCCATTCGTCGGCGTTTTCGACCATTCTAACTATTGAAATCAATCACAAAGCATTTCATACAGTCATAGAAACATGCATAATCAACCACAAACATCATTCACATCAATATCATAGGTTGAAATGGATCAAACATACCCAAAATCCCATATTTCCCCTTAAGCATGTTTAGGTGAAACTAATGATAGGATTAGCAAAACTTAACCAAATTAACCCAAATTCATATCAGAGGTCTAAAACATCATTTAGGAATTTATGAACATTTTTCCCGAATTTTATCATGCTTAAATTCGCTAATTAGCACTAATCACCCTTAACTAGCCATAATTAGTGTAAAACTACGCAAATCACTCACCTTAGCCACAAAATAAACTAAGATCTGAAATAATTCTCTGATTTGATGTGAATTTCAATGCCAAACAGCAGCTCCTATGTTGCTTTGGTGTAGATCTTCCTTGATTAGGGGTTGCTAAGCTTAATCCTTGACCAAAAGATGATTTGGAGGTGATTTAGAGGTTGGAGACCATTTTATGGATCCTTGGTGATAAGTGGAGGCTAGGAAACTGAAATGGAATGATTCTCCATCTCATTTCAGCCCTCCCATAACCCTAATCCCGAAATGGGTTATGGGCCTACTCACTAATCACCCGATTTGGCCCGGTTAAGCAGTTTTTCACCCTCCAAACCTTGTTTCAGCCATATCTCCCAAACGGTAAGTCCGTTTGGCTATTTTGACCACTCTACGGAAAGGTAAACCATCAAATGAATCTAATGGAAGTGGTTTCAGGTCAAAATTCCTTTCCAATTAAAAGTTATGGCCAAAACAGTACCAACCAGGGGCAAAATGGTCATTTAAAAATCGACAAAAATCATGAACATGGGAAATGACTTTAATGGATGTTTCCCAAAGTTACATGACCATACGACTTCACATGGGAAAGAAATAAATATTCTACAATCCTATGATGTGTAGAATACGGGTCATTACACTCTCCCCCCTTAAGAAATTTCGCCCCCGAAATTCCCTAATCCAAACACACACAAAGGTCCCGCATGCCTATCAATCATAAAACAACAATCAAACATGCAAACAAGCAAAACAAGTCTATCCTAGCATGAAGAATAACTAAATCGCAAAGTAAATCTTACCAGGCAAAGAGTTTTGGATCTGCCTTCCTAATGCTCTCCTCTGTCTCCCAAGTACAATCATTCTCGTCCTCGCCCCACTGAACCTTGACTAGCTTCACCGCCTTCCTTCGAAGTTGCTTCGTATCGTGCCCCACGATACGAATCGGCTCGCGGTTCTCAACCGCCTCGGGTTCTACTTCGAAGTCCTCTAACTGATCAGGTGAAATAGTCATATCTGAGTCGTGAACGAACTTCCTTAGTTGGGAAACATGAAATACACTGTGAACTCCTGCCATCTTCTCTGGTAAGTCAACTCTATATGCCAAATTACCGTCTAATTCAAGAACAGGGAATGGGCCAACGAATCTTGGTGCCAACTTGCCTCTCCTGCCAAATCGTATCACGCTCTTCAACGGAGAGATTTTGACGAACACCAAGTCACCAACGGAGAATTTCAAGTCTCTTCTCCTCTTATCAGCATAACTCTTTTGCCTATCTTGGGCAGCTTTCATTCTTCGCAGAATGATCTTGATCTTATCGGAAGTTTCCCTCACCACATCTGGTCTAAGCACAAACTTCTCGCCAGTCTCTATCCAACATGATGGTGAGTTGCACAGTCTTCCGTACAAAGCTTCATATGGAGCCATACCGATACTGGATTGGTAGCTATTATTATATGCAAACTCTACTAGATGCAAATGGTCATCCCATGATCCACCAAAATCCAATATACAAGCTCTCAAGAGATCTTCCAATATACGATTCACCCCCTCCGTCTGACCGTCGGTCTGAGGATGATATGCGGTACTGAGATGTAATCCTGACCCTAGAGCCTCTTGTAAGCTTTTCCAAAACCCACTAGTGAACAACGGGTCTCGGTCACTCACAATGCTTTTGGGTACTCCATGAAATCTCACTACCCACTTCATATACAATTCTGCCAACTTGGCTGCTATTCTGGTCGATTTGACTGGTATAAATCTTGCGCTCTTAGTCAATCAATCCACAATTACCTAAATGCTATCATATCTTGATCTAGTCCTTGGTAAACCATCGATGAAATCCATCGAGACTTTCTCCCATTTCCATTCGGGAATTTCTAATGGTTGCAACAACCCACTAGGCTTCTTTTGCTCGGCTTTAACTAGCTGGCAATTCATGCATTTGGATATAAACTTCCCAATGTCTCTTTTCATCCCTTCCCAGTAGTAAGTCTGCTTCATGTCTCGATACATCTTATTACCACCGGGGTGTATAGTCAGTTTTGAGTGATGACATTCTCTCAACACTTCATCTCTCAAACCATTCACGTTGGGCACAACTAGTCTTCCATTCTTCCGAAGCCATCCTTCTCGATCAAGCTAATACACATTCATCTCCTCACCGATACCCATCTCTAACTTGGAGATGATTTCTAATAGATTAGGATCGTCCCTCTGGCTAGAACTAATCCGCTCTATCAAAGTGGGTGTGATCGTCAAACTAGCTAGCATAACTGAATCCAATTCACACCTTGGTCTGAAATCAAACCCCGCGATATACTCCAGTTGCTTCCATTCAAGAAACATTGCCCCTAAGCTGGCATGTCTCTTACTCAAGGCATCGGCTACCGCATTACCCTTTCCAGGTGTATATGCGATATCAAAATCATACGAAGCCAAGAACTCTAACCATCTCTGCTGACGGAGATTCAGATCTTTCTGGGAGAAGAGATACTTTAACGATTTATGATCGGTAAACAACTCAAATCTTTCTCCCAAGAGATAGTGTCTCCACATCTTCAATGCAAACACAATCGCTGCTAATTCCAAATCATGGGTAGGGTACTTCTTCTCATGCGGCTTTAACTGTCGACTAGCATAAGCTACAACCCTACCTCCCTGCATCAATACAGCACCCAGTCCGGTACCACAAGCATCCGTGTATACCGTCATCTCTTCATTCCCTTTAGGAATGACTAAAACTGGCGCACGCGTCAACCTCTCTTTTAGACTCTTGAAGGCATCCTCACACACTACGTCCCAGACGAAGGACTGATTCTTCTTAGTCAAATGAGTCAACGATGCTGCTATCTTGGAGAAGTCCTGGATAAACATACGATAATATCCAGCTAATCCCAAGAAACTTCTTACATCTGTAGCATTCTTGGGCGTAGGCCAATCCTGTACCGTAGCCACCTTCGCAGGGTCCACGGCAATTCCATTCTCTGAAACAACATGACCCAAGAATCTCACTTCCCTTCTCCAAAAATGACACTTATAGAATTTCGCTTTCAATTGGTGTTTCCTCAACACCTCCATCACTATCCTCAAGTGTCCCTTGTGTTCCTCCTCTGTCCTTGAGTAAACAAGGATATCATACACGAACACAAGAACAAACTTATTCAACTGATCTCTGAATACTCGATTCATAAGATCCACAAAATAGGCTGGTGCATTGGTCAACCCAAATGGCATGACCAACCACTCATAAAATCCAGACGGCGTCCTAAATGCCGTTTTCGGAACACTCTCATCCGCTACTCGTAGCTGATGAAATCCTGTCGCGAGGTCCAACTGGGAGAACACTCTAGCTCCTTCCAGCTGATCAAACAAATCATCTATCCGCGGTAGAGGATACTTATTCTTCCTCGTCACCTTATTCAACTCGCGATAGTCCACACACAAACGAAGGGAACCATCTGCCTTAGTGGCAAACACAACTGGTGCTCCCCACTCGGAGACACTTCTTCTAATAAATCCCTTCTTCAAAAGATTGCTGACTTGCACCCCGAGCTCTTGCTGCTCCCTTGGTGCCATACGACGAAGTGGCATCACTATAGGTCTGGTATCTTTCACTAAATCAATACGGAACTCAATCTCTCGGTGCGGTGGAAGCCCGGTCACCTCCTCGAAGACGTCCGGATACTGGCCAACCACGGGCACATCTGACAACTCATCCTGTGGGATGTCGAGGGAATTTACAAAACTAGCCATAACCACTACCCTCCGCCCATCATCCGCCCTCACTGTCACCAAAAAGCCCTCACAGTCTACCACCACCCCGTACCTTTGGAGCCAATCGACTCCCAATATAATGCCATACCCAGTAAAGCCCAAAACAAAGCAATCACATACAAACATATATCCATGACTCGATAAGACCAAATTCCTGCAAATCATACTAAGGCTAGTCGAACCACCAATCGGGTTCGTCACTATCAATGGTCTATCGACTATCTCGGGTTCTAGTCCCAACCTATCTACCAGGTCACTAGATATGAAGGAACGGGAAGCCCCAGTATCAAACAAAACTCGAACTGGTATATCATAAATAGAAAGCATACCTTGAATAACAACATTCTTTCCTTTCTCCGCCGCAGTTGGGGCATTTGACGAAGAAGGAACAACATCAATAACATATGCTTTCACAATCTGCTTCTCCTTAAGAGGTTGCGGACACTTATCCTTCTGATGTCCCATTTGACCACAGTTGTAGCACTTCCTTTCCGCTGGCTTGGCCCGACATTCTTTAGCATAATGGCCCTTCTTACCACAGCTGAAGCACTCAACATCCTTCTTGCTCTTTTTCTGGCCACCTTTAGATTGGTCCTGCTTCCTCTTATTTTGAGAGTTATTCTTGCCTCCACCGCCTGCTTGCGGCTTTGGCCCTTCTGCAGATGCAGCCTCAGTCTTTGACTTAGGGTAAAGACTCTCTGACCTCAAAGCTTTCCCCACAATCGATTCAAAAGTCTCATCGGTATGGTTGATAAGCCTTTCCCCCAAGTATCCATCCAAACCAGTAATGAAATTCTCATTCTTCTTCTCAGGAGTATCAATGAGAGACAGTCCATACTTCGACAAAGTGTCGAACTCAGCAATATAGTCAGAAACTGCCCTTCCGTTCTGCTTGAGTTCCAAGAACCTCTTAAACAACACTGACTTCTGGGCAGCGGGAATGAACTTCTCGCTAAAGCGAGCCTTGAACTGATCCCAAGTAACCTGGTCCTCTGGAGTAGCTGTTCTAATGGCATTCCACCAATTCATCGCTCGCCCTTGCAGCTGACGAGACGCTAGCCTTCTCTTCATCTCATCCTCGAGACCCAAGTCATCAAAGATACGGTCACAGCTATCCATCCAATCTTGAACATCTGTGGCCGAATCCGTTCCAGGGAACGGCTTCCCACCAAGATTAGTGTAATCCTTGCACAACTTGGCGAAATCGACCCTAGGCGCCTGCACTACTAGGCCAACACCAACTCCGGGATTGGGAATTGCCCCTTGCACTTCTCTAAGCATGTCTCTCATGAGGTTAGTAAACATAGCCCTCATGTCAGCGGCATTCCCTTGGTTGGTCCCTCTACCAGCACCCCTCGTGTCTCGGCTCATCGTCAATCTGAAAAAGGGAAACGATTAACGACCCCATAGTGGTGCTAGTGCAGCGCGACTTCATTCTTATACTACTAATAGTATATACATACATAGCTTTTGAAAACCAAAAAAATCACAAATACGCGCTCTCATTTACGTATTAACTCTCCCTAGTGTCTTTCCCTAGGTTAACTACGCAACCTAGAGCTCTGATACCAAGTGTGACGGCTCCCCCGCACCAACCGACATTTACTCCAAAAGTGCGCTGTACACATGTCCAGTTAGTACGGAACGGGTCGTCAGAAGGAAAAGGAAGAAGGAAATGAACATACAAAGAACCTGTAGAATGTGTCACAGCGCATAGAACAAAATATAATAATAACATACTTGACATAAAACAGGAGAGACAGTGCATAAGCTGAAATCAGAACTAAACATCATAGCAGCAGAAATCCAAAATACAGCTTATTACAACTTTTCAAACTGTCTCAAAGCAAAGTAAGATAAATGAGGTACACTACTAATGCCCAAGTAGCGACCACCAACGACACAGGGAGAATGTGTATATATATAATACGTGGAAGCTTCCTACCCGCCTCCGAAGCAGCTACTCGCGCATCACCAGCTAACCTGTCTCTAGTCTGCTCGTGTGAGCACCTAGAGTAATAAGAGGAGACATAAAACTTTGGGTCAGACATAAAGCCTGGTATGAGCGATAAGCATCTAAAGTGAACAATAACAGGTAGACTAAAACATACCTGAACCTGGACCTGCAACCAAAGAGTTAGCACTACATACTGTACAACACTCTAAGGTATCATATCAAACAGTGTAAAGATACGGAGGTGGGGGAGGTGTGCATGTCATAATGGTGGAAAACAATCAAGCATAGCATCCATCCTCACATCTCTCACTCAGTGCGTAAAGCATACGATATTCACCACTTCGATCACCCAACATACCTTGCTACGATCACTTTGCCCCATGAAGTCATAAATGGATTCACTGCACTGATAACGTAGCCACAAATCCTTCGCTATGTCCACTTTGCCCCATGGAGTCACAAGAACCCCACTGCACTGGCTCACAGCCCTACCAATCCTTACTATGTCCACTTTGCCCCATGGAGTCACAAGAACCCCACTGCACTGGCTCATAGCCATACTACGCATCACCTTGCCCCTCAGGTCATAATGACCCTACTGCACTGATAATGTAGTCTTGCTACCATCACTTTGCCCCTCAGGTCATAATGACCCTACTGCACTGATAAGTAGGCATCCTTCATTTTTATTGGTGAATCGAAGTTATGAACGTCGTCAACCCCTTAGCACACGTCCCGCAGCAAAGTCCAACCATGAAGTGAACTCATTGGTTCCCAATTGGATCCTGAGCTCTAACTTCCCATTTAGGACTACCTTTGCATCTCGGGTTATTGGTCAATACTGGGTCGGGTCGGATTCCTCATCAAGCCATCGGTTCGGGTCGGGTATCATCCATTGGTTCGGGTCGGGTCTTCTCCTAGTGCAGTTCGGGTCGGGCGTCCCTTCTTGGTTCGAGTCGGGTGCTTTCCTTCGGGTCGGGTGCTTCCCTTCGGGTCGGGTCGGGTGTTCCTTCTGGTCGTGCTTCCAATCCGTCTCCATGCTCCCTTCACATGCCCCTGTCCGATCCGTTTCATGCTCCCACTCCGATTCGTCTTCGTGCTTCCGCTCCGATCCGTCCACCTTAATCCGATCCGATCCCAGTTCAGCTAGCGTAGCCTTCCTTTTTTCCACTTTCTCCCAAGTGCCTGGTTCCGATCCGATCGGGTTCCTTGCTCAGTTCAACATATCCGATCCGAGCCCTATGTCCGATCCGATCCGAACCCTGCACTGTTTTCTGAAACTGTTCCAGCAAGTGTTTACGCCATTCGTCGGCGTTTTCGACCATTCTAACTATTGAAATCAATCACAAAGCATTTCATACAGTCATAGAAACATGCATAATCAACCACAAACATCATTCACATCAATATCATAGGTTAAAATGGATCAAACATACCCAAAATCCCATATTTCCCCTTAAGCATGTTTTGGGTAAACTAATGATAGGATTAGCAAAACTTAACCAAATTAACCCAAATTCATATCATAGGTCTAAAACATCATTTAGGAATTTATGAACATTTTTCCCGAATTTTATCATGCTTAAATTCGCTAATTAGCACTAATCACCCTTAACTAGCCATAATTAGTGTAAAACTATGCAAATCACTCACCTTAGCCACAAAATAAACTAAGATCTGAAATAATTCTCTGATTTGATGTGAATTTCAATGCCAAACAGTAGCTCCTATGTTTCTTTGGTGTAGATCTTCCTTGATTAGGGGTTGCTAAGCTTAATCCTTGACCAAAAGATGATTTGGAGGTGATTTAGAGGTTGGAGGCCATTTTTAGTGATCCTTGGTGATAAGTGGAGGCTAGGAAACTGAAATGGAATGATTCTCCATCTCATTTCAGCCCTCCCATAACCCTAATCCCGAAATGGGTTATGGGCCTACTCACTAATCACCCGATTTGGCCCGGTTAAGCAGTTTTTCACCCTCCAAACCTTGTTTCAGCCATATCTCCCAAACGGTAAGTCCGTTTGGCTATTATGACCACTCTACGGAAATGTAAACTATCAAAAGAATCTAATGGAAGTGGTTTCAGGTCAAAATTCCTTTCCAATCAAAAGTTATGGCCAAAACAGTACCAACTAGGGGCAAAATGGTCATTTAGCAATCGACAAAAATCATAAGCATGGGAAATGACTCTAATGGATGTTTCCCAAAGTTACATGACCATACGACTTCACATGGGAAAGAAATAAATATTCTACAATCCTATGATGTGTAGAATACGGGTCATTACATTGGTAGAAAGCCTGTGTGTTCCATAAGTGTTTTTAATTGCGCTTATTATTTGGAAAGACCAGGATCGAATATATGTTCGAAAACCATTCCAAGTAATAATACGACGTTATGGACCAGTTCAAGACTTGAAAACGACGAATGAAGACCGAGATTCCTTGAATTGTTTGGATTGATTTCTAATGTCTTAGTTGGGTAGGCCACCCGATACGAGGTTATAAGTGACATGAGGTTTGAATATATTTCAAGATTTTTGGATTGGTGTTTCGTTCAGACCCAGAACGAAATTGTATGGATTGTGTGTCTGACATTGTAATTAACTAGGTAGTACTGATCTCTGTTAAATATATATTTTCTTGGTGGCAGAGAATTTATTCTCTTGCTTAACACCCTTTTCTAAGACACATGAGCTTAGAGGTTATATATTGATAGAAATCAGTGAAGCGTTGTGAATGGACAATATGGCATATTTTAGTTATGTGATGAGCTATGGATGATCAAACATGGATTATTTAAGCATAGCTTTGTGTATATCGTGACCTCGGCAAGCCTCACAAACTGGTAAATGGCTAAAACAAGAAAGATGCAATGAGGTTAAGGTTAGTCATTTCCTTCTAGATAAAAGATCCTAGGTATTAACCTATGTGGAAAACTTCTATTTATATGAATGTTGATGTTGTGAGTGCTTGGTTTAAAGGTTGGTAACGACCAGAAAGTGATATACTCAGGCGTGCTCTAAGTTACCTAGTTAAGGGGTAACCCGACCTCGTGTTGGCAGAGAGCCCGATTTGGTTCTCGGGGCGTCCCTCTAGAGGCGTACCCATCGGTTCGGTAAGGAAGTTCCTTTGCCTGGTCATTTGTTGGAAATTCAATTTCCACTACAAACCCATACGATTTTAGTTGTATAGCCTGCTACCAGCAGGATTATCAATATAATGGGATGGGGAATTATGTTGGCTATGATTAATACATTTATTTTCGAAATTGTTTTCACACTATGCACTAATGATAATATCAGAGGATTTTCAAGTATCAAGCATTTTTTACTATCATAAGGAGAAACCTCGCCTATGTGTGCGTTTGCATTGTGTGTGTGCCACGAGACCTTATGGTAGTTTCATTTTTCAAAGGTCACAGTGAATTTCTATGCACAGGAATTCATATGGAGTAAATTTATTTCGCGTTAGCGGCGTGGTCCGTTGAATTACCCAACTTTAAAATTAATCCTAAATAACTGCTTTTGAGCTCTCACGCCAGTCCCACAACTAACGTGGAGTTTATTGTTCCCACACCTAAACTCTAGGTGCCCATAATTTTTTACGGGCAGCCTAGTAGTTTGGTTTGCAGAGTTAGCCTTGAATTTAGTTGGAGCAGGATTCTCGTTTTAGCTGGAGCTACATGTTTTGGAGCATTCGCATTCTTCTGCTGAGTTAGTATCTCTTCCGCTATGAAATCGATGTACTCTGATGTATTCCTTGTAACTCTGATGTTGTATTATGGTACTGAAATGAAAAGTTCTGTTATATTTTGTGCAAATATGTAAGTACCCATAACTATCCGTCTTTATGAACGGTTTACGTTGGTTTAATTACCGGCGAAAACCGGTCAAAAAGCCGGGTCATTATAGGAAGTCCTTAGGCCTTCCAACTCACAAAGATATTGTGATATCTATGTTACCTTAGTCAAGAACCTTTAGAAGGAGATAATCATTAATCAACCATTACTTGATTATGGTTTCTAGTCAGTCAATCAATCATTGTATGGTATAATTTGTACCAACTAGCCAGTTATTTCCGTATGTGGATTGTTGTTCTAATAATATTCCCAACATTAGAATTCTGTTTTTTCGTTTCTCTATTGTTTTGGATATGGATTTGTAGTCGTCTAATAGTCCCAAAAGTGAAATTCTAATTTTATGGTCTTCTATTATAGCTAGATATGGATTTTTGATCTCATAATATTTCCATGAATAGACTCCTAGTTTCTTGATTTTCTATTAATCTGGTTTTCTATTATCAATATCAAATAAGGAATTTCAAAGTCCTATTAATGCAGTTCTTTTATCATTATTATCGAATAAGATTTCCAGTCTTCTGTCGTTCTAGATTTCTTTTATTAGTGCCAAATGGGATTTTTGGTCTTCTATTATTTTAGATTTCAATTATTGGCAGATGAGATTTTCAGTTTTCTATTTTATAGGGTTTCGGTTAGTGTTGTACATACGTTTATGTTCCTATTTTTTTGTTATTACCAAATGAAGGCTCATAGTCATTTGCTACAAATAAAAGTAATTTCTATACTCGAATTTTGGATGCTAAATTAGAAATTTATGTCCATTCACAACAATTGGATAGTATTTTACTATCTCCTGGTCCAGGTCTTGAATAATAGAAAATTTCTCAAGCATTTAATTATCAACGCTGATATTGGCTAAACATTTACATCATTTAAAAATGGATTAAACACATTAAAAAATATTAAAGAGCGAAATCAATACTTATTCAAAAGGTATATTGAAGTGTCAAGTGCACAAATATGGCTCACAATACATCATATTATACAATGCATATTATTTATCAAATATTAACAAAATTTCTTCGAGTAAACATTCTTAAGCTGATCTTTTAAGCTTTCATCATTGATAGAAATGTCTACAATATGTTGGATTGTTGTAAATAGAATAGTTTGGCATTTCTCCCCTTCTTCCTAGTGGAATTAACATCATCAGTCAAATTTTTCTTAAGTCCTCATTGTTTTTCAAGAGCTCTAGTTGCTCAGTTTAAATCCTTAATTCTCCTATTCAATTTCTTAATAGTAAGAAAATACTGGTATTGATCATATTTTTGAGCAATATAAAAATTGATGCTCTTTGAGAAGGTAATATTCGAATGTTTGGTGGGATATTAAAACATTTTAAATATGACTCTTCGACACAAATTGCCAATTTTAGTGTCATGTTAGCCTTTTGAAAGATTGCTTTAGGGAAAAAAATCCTATCCAGAAGAAAGAGCAGGGCCATGAAGGCTTGAGTCTCCTCCACTTGCGTTTAACTTTAAAGATTGGCATATAGCCCATTACTTCAATAATTCTACTTCTAAGTTATTATTCTTCTGGTGCAAGCGTGTAATCTCGGCATCGGTCGCCACTACCAATAATTGGTTAGGGGTGCAGTATCTTTACATTCTTGGATACTATCATCCTTTGCTTTGAGTCTTGCCTCAACATTTTCAAATATCTTCTTTGTCTTGCCCATTAAAATCTTCTACTTGTAATAGAAATGATACTGCCTTCGGGCTTCGGGTTAAATAGGAGTCATAGGCCCATGACAGATCTCTTCTCAATACAACTCAAAAGTTTACCTTTAATTTCCTTCAGTCAAGAACTATATAACACCGCGCATAAAGTGAATATAATTAATAAAAGTACAAAAGCAAAAAATGTTAACTTTGTAAATATTTAAATTTGACCATGAAAATTATACCATTGTGTTGGTAGCATGTAAAAACCCAGAAAATGCGAGCCAGTTTAAAATTTTTATTTTGGCAACTTCGATGAAATTTGAACATTTAAAATGAATTATTTTAAATAATATCAATGAGAAATTTGTTTTGAATAGAAATAGAACGAATATATTTATATACATCGTCGGTAGAATATAAATATTTATTTTAAATTAGAAAAGGAATTGAAAATGGCGCGATAGTTCGATAATTCGATTTCTAATTTCAAATGAGCATACCGGGTGCAAAATAAACCGGATTTTAATGAAACCAAAAATATTTGAATCTAATTGAGAATATATTTCCAATGAATCTGAAAAATTGAAATTTCATAGCGGAGGTCAAAAGTTATGTCCGGTTAAAAATTCTGAATAGTCACTATGGAATTTCGGCCCTTAAAAGTAGCCATTTTGCAAACGACCTCGGATTTCGACGAAACCACTTTTGTTGGATCCAGGATGTAAAGTTATTGCTAGGTTTCAAATTTCGTAATTTTTCGAATCAGTATGTAAGCGTGGCAAAAGAAAACGCGTTTGACCAGTTTCAGTTGATTTTAACGACTGGAAAATGGTCATTTTTCAAACGGTCTCAGAATTCGACGAAATTAGTTTTGTTAGGACCGTATCATCAATATAAAGCTAGAAAATATTTTTCAGGAATTTTTCCAGTTAGTATGTGGCCTCGGTAAATTAAAATGTGCGTTCAAATTCAATATATAGAGTTATATGTTGATTTTGACGAAAACTGATTGAAACGATCGAATCGCCTTACGATATGTATCCCATTGTGTTCGGAATGAGGGTAATTAGCTAAGGGTGACAGTCGGTGGGTTCGATTCTGAGTTCGAAAATAAAAGTCACTTTTTGAATTTAAATAATATAAAAAATATATACACCTAGGTCAAATTCAGTCAAACCCCTAAGTCATTCAAAGTCGTGGTCAACGCGGGTTCTCAGCCCCCCTCCTTGCGATCGAACGACGGAAATGCCTCAATTTTGAATCCCCAAATCCGAATCGATTCGCTCAGTAATTTTAAAAATCCAAGAGCGAAAATCCTAGAACTTCATGGGGGCTTTCAATCTATACCAGTTATGTAATGACCCAGATTTCCGCAACATCAGAGCTGACTATATACATCATACGTCCAACCCAAATATCACGAAAACACGAAACATTTTTTTTTTAGAAGAAAGAGATAGAAGAAGAACAGAAATAACAACACAGAATCTCACATCGCAGCGGAACAAAATATAATATATCATAACCTTTGAAATACAAAATTTCACTGTATAATATACACTTATCAGAGTACAACACTTACAACACAATGGAACCACTATAACTAGATAACGCTGAAGCCTCCTACTCCAAGATCCTTTAGGTATATCTGAAAAATCCTGAACTACTTGACTGCCCGTACAAATTTAGGCACCCAAGAGTTTAGGTAGAACAAAACAAAATAAACTCCGGGTCAGTCATGGGACTGGTATGAGTAAACAGTTTAAAACAGTTTCAGAAACTAAATGATATCTCATAAGACCACGCCGTATAACACGGAACGGGTTTTTCCCTTATGAAAATCCAAACACTTGATTTAACTTTCAAAATCCCTTCGAAAGGAATAATAATCTTTATATCAAAACTCCTTTGATATTATAATAATGTCTAAATCAAGTAAATAACAATCTAGTGGAACGTTTGCATCTCACGTTCCACATATATATACAATCATAAACCGCAAGCACGTATTAGGTATTTGATTTCCAACTATGACAAGGTATGGAACCACCTTCCGCTGGTATATCTCTAGAGGAGAATACACCGAGTTCAACAAGAACATCTTGCAACTCAGCCACACATGACCGACCACTCATTTCGCTTGAGTGTATCGAATGTATATCACCAATGGTTGGGATCAACAACCGTTTCCCGAATGGGACAGCATCGACAATAGATTTTTAGAAGTAAATGAAACTCTAGATCTGGTGATTATACACCCTAATAGGTGCGACCTACATAGCCATGCTGCTTGCCCGATTTCTGTCATTTACCGGTTGATGAGGCCAGAGGCTACGCTTTATCATCACACCAGATTCACTTCGAATGCCACATCGTCAAATCCATCAAATCACCGATTGACGTCCTCAACAGTACATTACGTGTTAGCTAAAAGAAGTTTCCTTCTCCGCTTCCACTCTTGGTACGGTTGAAGAAATCAATGTACGTGACCTTTCTGGAAATACTCTGTCAGACATTCATCCATACACGTCACCCAGGAACAGGATGAGTCGAAGGTACTATTTCTATTAATAGAAAAAGTCCTTGCACTCTACTCCGTCTTCGATTATCTTTATGTAATCTGATTCGCACGCTACTGCCAATACGGAGTGGTTCTTCGGATAATAATCCAACCGGTCTCTCCATATTGACAACGATGGTCAAAACTCCGATAGACTGTGATTTAACCATCGAATAAAAACAAGTGTTTCGATAGTCGATGATTTAACTATCGAATAAAACAAGTGTTCATCCAAACATCCAACAATCAGTGAGCCTTTAATTAATATTTCATTAATTAAATCACTTCTCTATCTCTTTATCAATATTTGTTAACCAAATATTTTCAATAACCATATTGGCCTTTTCTATTATTTGGAAAACATTTCCAAATATCGCCTTCCTTTATTTTCTAAACTTTAGAAAATATATGTTATTTATAATTGGAAAATATTCCAATTACTTATCTCTTTTCCAATCTCGTTTATTCCTATACTTAGGAAATATTCTTTATTTCTATTTCCAAATTACACCCATTTGGGTTAAAATGGATGTTGTGTAAAACATCGTTATGACAACCCAAATACTATATTCAACTAACTTTTATCCAACATTGATCTTCGAGCCTGGAATCTTACTATTTATTTGCTAATAATGAAATCAATCAAGTTGGGGTATAACTACCTCTCAGACCTTGACTGAATAACATTTATAACGTCAAAACAGATAAAACTACTTACTCGAATAATCAATACCATACAACTACTGATTCACTTTTAAACACATATAAACTTTCTCTTCTATTCTTTCGAGATTTTATTCCTAGTCTTCCTTTTTGATTATACTATTCTATTTCTATGTTCATTCCCTTATCGACTTCTATATATATCGATACGTTGATTTCTAACTATTAAATTATGTTAAAAATATTCTATCTCCTTAAATTCCCGGAAAAATTCGCCATAACCTCCTTTGTACCGGGAGCATCGGGAAATTTCAAATAGCTTTCCCGGTCCTTCTCATCTCAAAAGGAAAAAGAAAAAGCCAAGCGGCTTGCCGATACGGCGCATAAAATCTCATATATGAATTAAATACGTACCTTTTTGTCGGGCATTCTATTTATTTCACTTCTATACTTTATTCCATACCTGTCTCCTGTATATTTATGCCTGTCCAATCTATTTTAACTATACCAATCGTTTTAACTCAATTTGTTAATTAAATCTGTTACTTAACTTTTCAGTCTATTTCACCTTCATATTTGAACATGACATGTTCAAATATATTTTAACTGCATATTAACAAATTCTAATTATACTCATACTCTCGTTTCCTTATCGACTTCTCTATTCAAATTCCAATTCAATTCTATTTGAATTCTCTTTATTTAAACATCATTTGTATTCTATTTTCAAATTCTATAGTTTAAAGTCCATTTGAATTCTCTATTCAAACTCTATAGTTTAAAGTCCATTTGAATTCTCTGCATTATTTATAAACAACGTTTATAACTTCAATTCAAATCCCACCTTTCCTATTTATAAACAACGTTTATAAATTCAATTCAAATCCCATATTTTTATTTATAAACAAAGTTTATAAATTCGATTCAAAATCCACCTTTCATTTATAAACAAAGTTTATAAATTCGATTCAAATCCCACTTTTCATTTATAAACAGAGTTTATAAATTCGATTCAAATACCATATTTTTTATTTATAAACAAAGTTTATAAATTCGATCACTTGTTTTATATACCTTCAAAACAAGTTAATATTTTCTATAGTTTTATTAAAAATTCAAATTCTATTTATAAAAATAGAATTCCCTTTCTAACCCTCAAATACCCTTTTCGATATTTTTATAAATCGATATTCAAGCTCTAGTGGTATTTTCAACAATCAGATCAACCAATTTTCAAACACTTGATTTTTAACACATCATATAGGAATATATATGAAATCAAACAAACAACAAACAGATAATATATTTTTGAGGAATCCAGTTGGATTCCTCCAACCTATTTTCCTGCATCCACAGACGTTAGTCAACATAGTAATACCCATCCTGCTTCGAGGCAGGATATCGCGGTATAGAAGGTCATCCACTAATCATAGCGTGGGGCGTATAGGGTAATCATCCGCTATGGTACCGCGGGCATCCGCTAATGAGACTGCGAGAATCCAACCAATCAATCAACCCAATATATATATATATATAATAGTCCTAAATAACTAATATATTTAAATCAACCAAACAATATTCAAACAAGCACAGACAATTATTTTTAACTATATAAAAATAATTTCTAAATAAAAGGTGAGATTTACTCACCGTGATTTTATTGTTGAAATAACGATTCATTTCTGATTATCTAAAATCCAAACTAGCTCCAGACTTATCTCAATCTGAATCCATTGCGAATAAATCTATCAATACCTAGATTATTTAATTTATTTCATGTAGATGATTATTAAATTAATTTAACATATAAATAAATTAATTCCCATGTATTTTAAATTACGAAAAATCGTATACCTTGTTTCCTGAACAATTATGATGCCAACTCAATATATCCTTGATCCTCTTTCTTCTCTTACGAAAAAATCGTTCCCCTCCTTCAAATATTCATCATGCTGCCCAGAAAAGCCGAGCTCCCATCAGCAATTTACTGCCAATTCCGACATCCACTCTTGCTCCTACTGTAGACGCCTACTCCACAAATTCGATCAACCGGGCACCATGAACCACCGTATCCAAAGCCGACACTCCAGCATCCTTCATTGAATCTTATGCGTCAACATCAGTTTCTTTATGAACTCGCGGTACTCCCCTAAACAAATAAAATATGAGCTCATCCCTCACTGCCAAACCAAACATGACCTTTCCAAAACCACAGTCCATCTCTTAAACCTACCTGCCTCAATCGAACACTCCGATCCCTCCTTCATCAGTAATGAACTCCCCTAAATTTTCAACTATCGATCCCCCTCCAAAATCCATCTGGTTCGTTATTGTACATCGCACCCACGTTGAAATCCCCCATTAGAACTTCAAACTCCATCTGGAAAAACGCACTGTCCCAATTTCCATCAGACCCAAAACTGCACAAATACCACTTTGCTTCAAATACTATACATCGCGATTTTGTCACCTCACTGTAGCTAAAGCAACCGCGACTCGATGACCACCATTAGTGCTGCCGAAATCGCCTCCTCCCACAGGCCTCGATCTCGAAAATCCTTATCACGAACTAGCCCAAGTCTATGCAAATACTCGATACTAATCTTCGATTTGCTTTGTAATAGAAGGATTGGTGGTTCAGAAGCTATGATCGAAAGATACAGGAAGGGAAGAAACGTTTAGAGGCGACTTCGATTTGTAAAAGCTGCGCCACTTATATTGATTATGAGGCTTTCGGTTTTGATTTGTAAACTGAATGAGGATGGATTTTGTAGGAAAGGGGAATAGTGGTTTTAAAAAGGAATGATGTGGAAAAAAATGAATTTGCGTGGCCATTTTCTATCCTTTTGTTTTTAAGCTTTGGCGTTTCTTTTGCATCCACATAAAACTATGTTATTTTATTTATTTTGATTTATTTTAGGACCGGTGTCCTTAAATTAAAATACCAACATGATTCAGAACTCCTCTTTGAACCCAATAACTATCCATTCTAGGGTAAAACCACTATTCTGAACCCATTGGGATAAGTACCGAGGTCCAGTTCGATCACCCGGAACAGATATTAATTTAATTCAATATAAATTAATTTAAGACAATTTATTTCCTCGATAAATGGATAAATATCATTATCGTTATAAATTCAAATAAAATTTCCTATTAATTATTTGAACAGTATTTAATTCAAATAAAATTTTGAATTCAACTAAATCCATTTTCGTATTCTGATAATTTAATATATTCAATATTAAATCGAAATCGATTATTAAATCGTTAACTAAATATAAAAATTCCATTTATATTTATCCACCCAATATTTAAATCCATATTAAATATTTAAAATTAACCCATAAGAATCCGGGTCATTACAAGTTAGAGCATCTCTCGTTTTCTAGTTGGAGAGAAATCGCCCCTCAAACACGTCGACTTCAAGGCGTTCATGCAGGCAGGAGAAGGCGTCGATCTGGCCAGCAATTCCGGTGATGGTGTAAGAGGCTCGGTGCTCTCGTGTGGGGCCCTCCAATCTGGCCAAAGACGACCGTGGTGGCGGCGCAAGGAAACCCTAGGGGCGGAGCTAATTCGTGAATGATACAGAACGTATGAGAAAGGTATATTTTACTTAATTCTTGATTAGTATAATGGATTTGTGAATTAAACATTGTAAAAAAAAATCTAAAAGTAATATATATGTTTATATTTTAAAAAAATCTGAAATTATAATACATAAAAGCATTGTTAAAATCTAATCTTTGATATGTAAAAGAAATTGTAAAAATCCTTGTTTTTAAAATATAATTAGAATTGTTAAAAATATAGAAAAGGAATTGTTGTAGAATATATACATAGCAAAGTTGTTTTGAAAATATGAAATATCGTTGTTTTGAAAATATGAAATATCGTTGTTTTGAAAATATGAAATATCTTTGTTTTGAAAATATGAAATATCGTTGTTTTGAAAATATGAAATATCGTTGTTCTGAAAATATGATATATCGTTATAAAAATATGGTTTACATATATATCATAGCAAATTAAAATACGATTTTTATATCATAGGAAGAATAAAAATATGATTTTTGTTCATATAGAGCAATAAAAATATAATTTTTATTATATTACTAGCAAGATAAAAATAGAATTTTTATCTATATAGTAGCAAGATAAAAATAGAATTTTTATCTATATAGTAGCGGTATAAAAATAGAATTTTTATCTATATAGTAGCGAGATAAAAATAGAATTTTATCTATAAAGTAGCGGTATAAAAATGTGATTTTTATCCATATAAAATGAATTAAAAATGTGATTTTTATATACATAGCAACAATATGAAAATGTGATTTTTATATATGAAGTGGCGATATTATAATGTGATTTTTAAAATATATAAAGAGTTGTTAAAAATATAATTTTTAACATATCCGCGTGAAACAGATCTCGCTGGAAGAATGGCGAAGATTTCCTACATTTGAAGATTCGCGGTGTTTGGTTTAGCTAGTTGGTGAGAATTTCTCACATTAAATTTCCTTTTCTAGTTAAAAATATATACTAGGATGCAGACGGTGCTTAGCAGCACCCGACACCTGTCGTCCACAGACCATTGACGGCTTGTATGCTTGTTTGATTGTTTGTTGTGATGAAAATTGATTGTGTGATGTGAAATAAAATAAAATATTTATATAGTTAAATATATATTTTATCGTTAGAAATATAATTTTTAACATGAATGTGAACAAATAAATATTCATTTACAAACCGGACGGTTTGTTTATGTACACCTATTTGAATGACATTGATTGGGACGATAAATTTTACACGTCGCCCAACTGCACAAATAATATTCAGTGTTTGTTGATTTGAAATCCCACACGGGTGTTGGGATGATATTTGGCGTACACTATCCTAATTATTTAATTGTATGTCGATCGATGGATCGACAGGCTGTTATAAGCGTTAGATATCTATATTTGATGCTTATACAGTGTAGTGCACTTTGTATGATGGTTGATTATTTATCGTTGCTACTATATACATGTGTTGTAATGAATCCATATAATTAACTTTATATGGTAATTGATTGGGCCTCATTCCAATTGGAAAAATAAAGAATATTATAAAATAAAGGTTCATGTGTTGACAATACTCATCCGTTGCGATTAGTCATGTGTTGAACGAAATATTTTAACAATAAAGTTACATCTTTATCTTATATAAAATTAGAAACTAACTGGAAAATAGATAAGATGAGTGGTCTCCTGGATATTGATCTGATGTTGGTTTCGGCCTTCGGGGTTAATATTTGGAAAATTGTTCTCTTACTAATTTACGGTTGGAGTCTGATTTGAAATCAAACGATAGATACCATACTTTTTATAAAATATATTAAATAACAAAAATAGTCACACGTGGACAGCACTCATTCGTTGAGATTAGTCATGTGTTGACAAAAATATAGAGTCATGTATTGAAAGAAATATAAATTGATTTGTTGAATAGAATAACGAAGTTATTGAAAATATAAAGCCGTGTTGATTAGAGATGCGCTATTTTGACGCGAACAATATTTATATCGATTATATTCGTTTTTATAATGAATATTGAAAAGAGATGAAAATCGAATATTTATAACAGGAATTCGAATTGAATTGAATAGAAAATAAATTCAAATTGAATTGAATAGAAAATAAATTCGAATTGAATAGAAAATAAATTCCAATTGAATTGAATAGAAAATAAATTCGAATTGAATTGAATAGAAAATAAATTCGAATTGAATTGAATAGAAAAAGAATTCGAATTGAATTGAATAGAAAATGAATTCAAAATTGAATTGAATCCAATTGAAAACGAATTAAAATAGATTTGAAATCGATTTGAATTGAAATCAAATAGAAATGAAGGTAAAACGAATTTATAAGGAAAAAAAAATTCAATTTTGATTTGAATTTTAAATGGAAGTTGAAATTGTTTTGAAAGGAATTTAAAACGATTTATAAAATACGTTTTAAAAGGAAATCGACAAAATATATATTATATATATTATATATATAATATAATGGCCTGAATAGTACGCGCCACGCCGCGACAGTTCGTGAATTTCGACCATTGATTTCCAACGGACATTACGGGAGATCCGACCGTCGGATTATCCTAAAACCAGAACCGTTGGGTTCGTATCGAATCTAACAAATATTAGAAATTTGAAATCTAACGGTTGGATTTGGGGATACGTCCAAATCAAATTTGGAAAAGGTCGCTGTAAGTGCAGTTCGATGGCCGTTGTTGGAAATCGACTGTACGGGCCTTGATAAAATTATCAAAAATATCAGTAATTTGTGTAAATCCATAAGAAAAGATTCGTGAAGAACTGGGATGAAAAATCCCACATTTGTAAATAAAAAAGTAGTTTTTTTATCGAGATGAACTAGTTTTGAACTAAAGTTAAAACCCAATTATTTTTAAATAAATAAATTCGAATTGAAAGGGGTTTTAAATAATAGGAATTTCTAATATAGTTGATTGGAATTGAATTAGAATTGATTTGTGGGTTTATCGTGAATGGTGTTTTAAAATAACACTTGTTCTTTAACCCGACAATAAATAGGATGTGATTTGGGTTTATCGTGAACTGTGTTTTAAATGACATTAGTTCTTTAACCCAGTAAAAGGAGTTTTAATGAATCTGCAATTAGATTGAAATGTGAATTGATAATTTAAATTATCAAATTTGGAAAATGAGCGAGAATGGAGTATCACCAGTTTTGCTCCAAGCGATAGTTAAATCTTTAATTAGATTTGAACGTGGAATGATAATTAATTTTATCGATAACACCATGGTATTAGATATGGAGTATTACCAGTTTTGCTTTATGGGATGAATAGGTTGGGATTGGGAAATAAAATAAATAATTACTTCGGTGTGGTTCGCTAATCCCGACTAGTTTGGAAAACCATAATTTGGTTTGAAATGATATCCAAAGGATGATTAAAGTATAAATTTTAAAGAATTTATCTTTGATAAAATTAATGGGAACCTTTCCCTAAGATAGTGAAATTTAGAAACTAACTGTAGGTTAGCTAAGAAGAATGGTTTCCTGGGTGTTGATCTGATGTTGGTTTCTGCCTTTGGGGTTAATATTTGGGGAATTGTTCTCTTGTTAATTTATGGTTAGTGACTGTTGAATTGGAATGAAGCGTATGTTGTGTTTGTGTAACATTTGTTTATTATACGCGGGTCATTCAGAAAGGCCGGGTTTTATACCCATTCTGAATAACTGATTCGACGATAAGTTGAAGATGAAGACGGTGGTCGAAGACCGGAAGTCTTCACATCGTTTGGGTGATTACTGATGATCTTTTTTGGGCTGTACACCCAAGATGAGGGAATCAGTTGGTGATCGTCCAGACGTACGTGGAGATCGATGGATATGCGAGGAAAGTGCCTCCGGTTTCATTCAGACCCAGAACGAACTTGTAAATGGACTGCGTGTCTGACATTGGATTTTATTCTATGTCGATTGATCTCTATTAAATATACATCTGTTTGGCGGCGGGGAATTTATTCTCTTGCTTAACGCCCTTCTCTGAGACGTACGAGCTCAGAGGTTGTATATCGATGGACATCAGTCGCATGGCATGAATTGCCTGTGTGGCACGCCTAAGTGGCAAATGATCAAGGCTTTTGTTGAAAAGCAAAGTCTTGTTGTTGATGATCAAAGTAAGACCTTTGTGGCATCGCTTTGTGTAGCGTTGATTCGCGACCCTCACACACTGGTATGGTGGTAAACTGATGTTTTGATCAGTATACTTTCTTAGAGGATAGACGCCTTAAGGTGTCGTGGATTTGGTCGACCGAGATGAGCTTAGTGCTCAGAGGGATAGAGTAAGCGGTGTTTTCTCTCGCTGGGACGTAAGCCACGGTGGTAGTCGAGTCCCAAAAGTGCGGATGTGCATTACGGTGTTTTCTCTTGCTGGGACGTAAGCCGTGGGGAATTGCACTACGCGATCGATCTTTCGAATCAGGAGCCACCATGATTGAAATCCAACTTTCCAATAAGTGTATTTCGGTTTTATTTGTAGAGCCTAGTATGGTGACATAGTGGGATGGGGCGCTTATGCCGTCTATGATTGATACTTATGATTTGAAGATGTTTTATACAATATGCACTTATAATAGTATCAAATGATTTGTTTTAAACGTATCAAGCATTATTGGCTATTATAAGGTAAAAACTGTATCCTCCGGCTTGCGTTGCATTGTGTGATGGGACCTGGGTCTTATAATAGCTTCAATTTTTCTTTATTTAGCATTGCGCTGTTGTTTTATGCCCTGGTGTTCTTGGGAGGAAACCCATTCCGTGTTACGGCGTGGTCCCTTGATTTACCTAACTGTGAAAATAAAGATAAATAACTGTTTTAGTTCTCACACCAGTCACATGACTGACCTGGAGTTTATTGTTTTAACCTAAACTCTGGGTGCCCTTATTTTCCGCACGGGCAGCTAGTAGTTTTGGTTTCGTAGATTTATATTCATAGGATCCTGGTTTACAGCTGAGACGATGCTCGGAAAGCTCTGTATCCGTGTATTACTTTCAGTTGTGTTTTGTATTGTTTTTCCGCTGCTATGTAATTTATTGTAATCTCTGATATTTATCGAATGTAATTTATTCAATTATACTCCATATATTCTTGTATCTGATGGAATTGTTGTAATAACAATGAAATGTTCTTCTGTCTGCGTTCCTTTGTGTGTTGTTCTCGAAGTATCCGCTCTTTCCTTCACGGGGAAGTTACGGGTCCTTACATTTGGTATCAGAGCTTTGGTTTACAGAGCTCGAGAACAAGACACATTAGAACCATACGAAAGAGTTCATCAAATATTGGATTAGTATATCCAATTAGAATTACTCGTTAGAGATGGGATCAGTAGTATCCTAGAACGAGTGTGAAGAGTATATTTTTCAAATGAAAACAAATTTTGTTTACAAATTTAAACCATTTCATGCGTATTTGAATATTATATTTGTATTGAATTTGGACAATCCAATATATAAAGGTTTTGTATATACGCGTCATGAATGTATATTCGAAGTTTTAATATACTGGATAGATATAGAATTGCATTCTAGTAGCCCGGGGATGATTCCACTGATGACGTACGACATCAGTGGTTTATTTTCGTGTTTCGAAGGTGTGATTTCTATATATTTCCATCAGACTGGTGTGAGAACCAAAATATAGCTAGAATACATTGTTGTGAATTGACATCAAAAACATGATTTTCTGTATATATATCAAAATTATGAATTTGAAACGTTAATCAACTAATTGATTGCTGTTTGTGTTGTTTGTTTATTTGTTTGATATTTTTTAACCATTTAGCCTAATTGAATCAAATATTGAATTGTATTGAAAATTGGTCGCATTTGCTTGCATATACATGTACTTACATTAAACAGGTCATAGCAAGGAGGCTAGAGCAGAAGAATAAATTTGTTTGCCCAACAAATTTACTGTTTTGTTTGGGTAATGATGATTTTATGAGCCGATTGGCCTTTTCTTTTTCTTTTTGAGATCAGAGGGCCTGTATCGCAATTTCGGGGTTTTCCTGGTGCTCCCGGTGCAGGGGAGGTTATGGCGAAATTTTTCTAAAATTTAGGGTGTTAGCCAAATTTTTGAAAATTTGAAAAGTTCTTAGAAACTGGAAAGTTGAAGAACTTAAGCCGTAACGAAAATAATGGAAGTTGAGTTGGTTTGTAAAACAACTTTCGGCTTCGTTCCTTTTCAGGGACGAAAAGTGTTAAGTGGGGGAGATTGTAACAACCCGGAAAATGCGAGCCAGTTTAAATTTTTTATTTTGGCAACTTCGACGAATTTTGAACATTTAAAATGAATTATTTTAAATAATATCGATGAGAAATTTATTTCAAATAGAAATAGAACGAATATATTTATATACATCGTCGTTAGAATATAAATATTTATTTTAAATTATAAAAGGAATTGAAAATGGTGCGGTAGTTCGATAATTCGATTTCTAATTTCAAATGAGCATACCGGGTGCAAAATAAACCGGATTTTAGTGAAACCAAAAATATTTGAATATAATTGAGAATATCTTTCCAACGAATCTGAAAAATTGAAATTTCATAGCGGAGCCAAAAGTTATGTCCAGTTAAAAATTCTGAATAGTCGCTATGGAATTTCGGCCCTTAAAAATAACCATTTTGCAAACGACCTCGGATTTCGACGAAACCACTTTTGTTGGATCCGGGATGTAAAGTTATTTCTAGGTTTCAAATTTCGTAATTTTTCGAATCAGTATGTAAGCGTGGCAAAGGAAAACGCGTTTGACTAGTTTAAGTTGATTTTAACGATTGGAAAATGGCCATTTTTCAAACGGTCTCGGAATTCGACGAAATTAGTTTTGTTAGGACTGTATCGTCAATACGAAGCTAGAAAATATTTTTCAGGAATTTTTCGAGTTAGTATGTGGCCTCGGTAAATTGAAATGTGCGTTCAAATTCAATATATAGAGTTATATGTTGATTTTGACGAAAACTGATCGAAACGATCGAATCGGCTTACGATACGTATCCCATTGTGTTCGGAATGGGGTAATTAGCTAAGGGTGACAGTCGGTGTAGCGACCCGAACTTCCCCGGTCTCCGAAGAGGTGAGAAAGAACGAATTACTGTGAGGACAAGACGAATCAGAACGTAGACGGAAGAACATTTCATTGTTATTACAACAATTCCATTAGAATACAAGAATATACAGAGTACGAATGAATAAATTACATAGCAGCGGAAAATAATACAAAGCACAACTGAAGGTGATATACGGATACAGAGCTTTCCGGATATCATTCCAGCTGCAAACCAGGATCCTGTGAATATAAATCTGCAAAACCAAAACTACTAGCAGTCCGTGCGGAAAATAGGGGCACCTAGAGTTTAGGTTAAAACAATAAACTCCAGGTCAGTCATGTGACTGGTGTGAGAACTAAAAAAGTTATTAATTCAATTTTAAAAGAGAGTAATTCAAGGGACCACGCCGTATAACACGGAACGGGTTTTCTCCCAAGAATACCAGTGCATAGAATAAACAACGCAATGCTTTTTCGAAAAATGAAGCTATTATAAGACCCAGGTCCCATCACACAATGCAACGCAAGCCGGAGGATAGGGTTTTACCTTATAACAGCCAAACATGCTTGGTACGTTTAAAACAAATCATTTGATACTATAATAAGTGTATAGTGTCAAAACAATTTCAATCATAAATATAAATCATAGACGACATGGGTACCATCTATCTTGTTGCCATACTAGTTCTACAATTAAAACCACAACACACGTATTGGAAATTGGATTTCCGTCATGAGTCGAGGCAAGGGGCAAGCTCCTCTCCGCGTTCGAGACACTCTAGCAAATGTCTCAGAACTACACACTCTGGGCAATCCTGGATGCTTCAGGGCCGGTCCTTACTTACGTTAGAGGATTAGTTATTCCTGAACACACGTTTCCCGGTCCTTACAGACCTAAAATCGAGGCGCCTCACATTCCAACAACCACATAGGTGAAAAGTATATAAATGTCAGGGCCGGTAAGTCACTGACACCACCAAAGCTAGAAAGAAACGTCGTGCTCTCCCTGCAGTCCGTATCCCGTTTTTGACTCATACCGAGGTGTGAGGCTCGCGAATTCACGTTATACACAAAGCTACGCCACAAAGGCCATGCTTTGATCATCAACCACAAGACTTTGCTTTTCAACAGAAGCCTTGATCCATGCAACTCAGCGTGCCACACAGGCAATTCATGTCATGCGATTGATATGTATCGATATATAACCTCTAAGCTCGTACGTCTCAGAGAAGGGCGTTAAGCAAGAGAATAAATTATCCGCCGCCAAACAGATATATATTTAACAGAAATCAATCAACACAGAATAAAATCCAATGTCAGACACACAATCCATTTACAAGTCCGTTCTGGGTCTGAACGAAACCGGAGGCACTTTCCTCGCATATCCATCCATCTCCAAGTACGTCCGGACGACCACCAACTATTTCCATCCTCTTGGGTGTACAGCCCAATCAGGATCGTCAGTAATTATCCAAATGATGTGAAGACTTCCGGCCTTCGACCACCGTCTTCATCTTCGACATATCGTCGAATCGGTTATTCAGAATGGGTATAAACCCGGACTTTCCGAACAACCGCGTATATTAAAAACAAATGTTACACAAACACAATGAACGCCTCATTCCAATTCAGAATATTCTTAGGGAAAGGTTCCCATTAATTTTATCCAAGATAAATTCTTTAAAATTTATCCTTTAATCTTCCTTTGGATGTCGTTTCAAACCAAATTATGGTTTTCTGAACTAGTCGAGATTAGCGAACCGTACCGAAGTAATTATTTATTTTATTTCCCAACCCCAACCTATTCATCCCATGAAGCAAAACTGGTAATACTCCATTTCTAATACTATGGTGTTATCGGTAAAATTAATTACCATTTCACGTTCACTTCTGATTAAAGATTTAACTATCGCTTTGGAGCAAAACTGGTGATACTCCATTCTCGCTCACTTTCCAAATTTGATAATTTAAATTATCAATTCGCATTTCACTTTAATTGCAATTTCATCAAAACTCCTTTCATTGGGTTAAAGAACTAATGTCATTTAAAACACAGTTCACGATAAACCCAAATCACATTCTATTTATTATCGGGTTAAAGAACTAGTGTTATTTAAAACACAGTTCACGACAAACCCATGAATCCATTCTATTTAAACCCATTTCAAATCCAATTTATTTATTTAAAAATAAATGGGTTTAAATTGCAGTTCAAAACTAGTTCATTTAGATAAAAATCTATTTTTATCCTTTCAAATATGGAGCTTTTCATCCCCAAATTGTCCCAAATCATTTCTTATGATTTTACACAAATTATTACTATTTTAAATAATTTTATCAAGGCCCGTACAGTCGATTTCCATCAACGGCCATCGAACTGCACTTACAGCGACCTTTTCCAAATTTGATTTGGACGTATCTCCAAATCCAACCGTTAGATTTAAAATTTCTAATATTCGTTAGAAAGCTCTTTTCGATACGAACCCAACGGTTCCGGTTTTAGGAGAATCCGACGGTCGGATCTCCCGTAATGTCCGTTTGAAATAAATGTTTGAAATTCACGAACTGCCACGGCGCGGCGTGTTCTATTCAGGCCATTATATTATACATATAATATACATAATATATATTTTGTTGGTTTCTATTTAAATCGAATTATATAAATAGTTTTGAATTCGTTTCAAAAACATTTTCAACTTCCATTTCAATTCAAATCAAAATTAATTTTTTTCCTTATAAATTCGTTTTAAAATTCATTTCTATTCAATTCAAATTTCAATTCAATTTGAATTCAACTCAATTCGTTTTCAATTCAATTCGAATTCGTTTACAATTCAATTCAAATTCGTTTTCTATTCGATTCAGTTCAAACTGGTTTTCTATTCGATTCAATTCAAATTGGTTTTCTATTCGATTCAATTCAAATTGGTTTTCTATTCGATTCAATTCAAACTGGTTTTCTATTCGATTCAATTCAAATTGGTTATATATTCAATTGAAATCAAATTTGTTATATATTCAATTGAAATCAAATTTGTTATATATTCAATTGAAATCAAATTTGTTTTCCATTCAATTCAATTCGAAATTGCTTTATATTCAATTCATTTCGAAATCGTTTTATATTCAATTCATTTCGAAATCGTTTTATATTCAATTCATTTTGGTTTTCTATTCAAATCAAATCAAATTCCATTTCAAAATATTCAATTTCGAAATCACTTTTCAATATTCATTTTAAAATGAATAAATTCAATATAAATATCGTTCACGTCAAAATGGCGTCAATCTAATCAACACGGCTTCATATATTTCTATTTTCAAATATTCTATTTCAAATATTTCTTATTATCAAAATATTTCTATTTCAAATATTTCTATTTCACATATTTCTTATTATCAAAATATATCTATTTCAAATATTTCTATTATCAAAATATTTCGTTCAACACATGACTAATCTCAACGGATGAGTACTGTCAACACATGAACCTTTATTTTATATTGATAAAGATGTAAATTTTATTATTAAAATATTGCGTTCAACACATGACTAATCTTAACGGATGAGTACAGTCAACACATGAACCTTTATATTATAATATTCTTTATTTTCTAAATTGGAATGAGGCTCAATCAATCACCATATAATGTTAATTATATGGACTTTCATACATCACACGTATATAATAGCATTGAAAAATAATCAACTATCAACCAAAGTGCACTACACTGTATAAGCATCAAATATAGATATCTAACGCTTATAACAGCCTGTCAATCAATCGATCGACATATTTAATCAATCAGGATGAGTGAACTTCAAATTTCATCCCAACACCCGTGTGGGGTTTCAAACAATCAAACACAGATTTTAGTTGTGCAGTTGGGCGATGTGTAAAATTTATCGACCCAATCAATATCAGTCAAACCAGTGTATATAAACAAATCGGCCGATTTGTTTATAAATATTTATTTATTCACTTTCACGTATATTCATATTCACGTTAAAAATTATATTTTTAACGATAAAACATTTTATTTTAACATATGAATTTCTATTCAGTTCATTCTTTAAATAAAATGATATTTTATTTTTCTTACTTATTTTAGAAAATTTCGGCGGCATAACGGCACGATACTAGAAACGGGACGAGGCCTAGCCTTATCCCCGGTCTAGTGAAGGCCCACGCCATTCACACATCAATCAAATCCATTCATTTCACCAAACAATTCAAATTTCAATCAAATAATCTAACTAATTTTTGCAATCAAACAATTTAACAAACAAGCCATCCATGGTCTGTGGATGACGGGTGTCGGGTGCTACTAAACACCGTCTGTATCCTAGTATAAATATATAACCAGAAAAAGGAATTTAGAGTGAGAAATTCTCACCAATAGCTATCCAATACCACGACTCTTCATTGATATAAATCTTCATCGTTCTCGCCTTTTTATCACCTTCGTTGCCCGTATTCTCTACCTATGTAAAAATCGAATTTTCACTTCGCTATTCAATATATAAAAATCGAATTTTTAACTTTGTTATTCAATATATAAAAATCGAATTTTTACTTCGCTATTCAATATATAAAAATCGAATTTTTACTTTGCTATTCAATATATAAAAATTGAATTTTTACTTTGTTATTCAATATATAAAAATCGAATTTTTATTATGCTATTCAATATATAAAAATCTCTACTAAATATGTAAAAACCATATTTTTGTTCTATAATCATTTCTACAAAAATCACTTCGTTTTCTTACTAATAACCATATCCTTTCTTTCGCTATATACCTGGGAAAATCACACTTCCATCTTTTGCTGTGTTTATATAAAAATCAAACTCTTTGTATAACATAAAAATCTAATTTTTATGTTGATGTTTATATTTTTTTTCTTCCATACTACACTGCTTATATAAAAACTGAAAATAAAACGATGTTTTTATATATTAAAGATCAGATTTTTACTCTATGACATAACCATAAAAATTTAATTTTTAAAACAAATCTATTTATATATTATAATTCCATTTGCTGTTATATATCTTTTAAAATCATTTACTGCTAATTTAATTAATCTAATTTAATAAATAAAGAGAGAGAAAAAACTAACCCTAATCACACTGTTAAAGCATCGACACCCAAATCCGTTTACTGCGCTTCCACCTGGCCGTCGGAGGATCATCAGACCCACCCCTAACGTCGCTGATTCCATCGCCTCTCTCCAGCTCGGAAATGGTGCAGCTCGGTGGGGTTAGGGTCTGGGGTAGGTCGCGAGTTCCAATGGAGAAAATGGGGGGAAACCACGTCGCAGTTGAATGGAGGGGCTTGCGGTGGCTGAGCGTCAGTGGGGGGGGGGGGGGGGGAGGGGGGGAGGGGGGGTTGGAGTGGCGCATCGATCAAAAAGGGGTAGGGGCGGCGCTCTGATGGGGGGGAGCGACGGCGCTCTTCCCCCCCCCCCCCCCCCTTCGTCTTCTTCTCTCTCTCTCTCTTTTATTTCAGAATGAATGAATAACGAGGGAAAGGGGGCCAGAGAAGTTTAAGGGGAGAGGGAGAGAGAAAGTTTATTTTTAATTGATTTAATTAATTTATTTTCAAAAAGCAACTTTTTCATACGACCTCTAAACGAGGCCCACCGCCTGTCGTCCATAGCGTTTTACCCCCATTCCGAACACAATGGGATATGTATCGTAGGCTAATTCGATCGTTACAATCAGTTTTCGTCCAAATCAACATATAACTCTATATATTGAATTTGAACACACATTTCAATTCACCGGGGTCACATACGAACTCTATAAATTCCAGAAAAATATTTTCTAGCTTCGTATTGACGATACGATCCTAACAAAACTAGTTTCATCGAATTCTGAGACCGTTGGAAAAATGGCCATTTTCCAGTCGATTAAAATCAACTAAAACTGGTCAAACGCGTTTTCCTTTGCCACGCTTACATATTGATTCAAAAAATTATGAAATTTGGAATCTAGCAATAATTTGACACTGCGGATCCAACAAAAGTGGTTTCGTCGAAATCCGAGGTCGTTTGCAAAATGGCTATTTTTAAGGGCCTAAATTCCATAGCGACTATTCAGAATTTTCAACTGGACATATCTTTTGATTCCCGCTATAAAATTTCAATTTTTCGGATTCATTGGAAAGATATTCTCAATTAGATGCCATTATTTTTGGTTTCACTAAAATCCGGTTTATTTTGCACCCGGTACATTCAATTGAAGTTTGAAATCGAATTATCGAACTACCGCGCCATTTTCAATTCCTTTTATAATTATATATAATTAATTATATTCTAACGACGGCGTATATACTATATACGTTTTAAATATATTCAAAATACATTTCTCGTCGATATTATTTAAAATAATCTATTTTAAATGTTCAAAATTCGCTAAAATTGCCAAAATAAAAGTTTTAAACTGGCCAACATTTCCGGGTTATTACAATCTTCCCCACTTAAAACTTTTCGTCCTCGAAAAGGAACAAAGTCGAAAGTGGTTTGATTAATCAACTCTACGCTCGATCTGGCTTCCATTCTCCAACTTTTCAGTTTCTGAGAATTTTCAAATTTTCAAAAATTTGGCTAACACCCTAAATTTTCGAAAAATTTCGCCATAACCTCCCTTGCACCGTGAGCCATGGGAAAATACCGAAATTGCCATATAGGCCTTCTGATCTCAAAAAGAAAAAGAAAAAGCCAAGCGGCTAGCCAATAGGCTCATAAAATCATCATCACCCAAACAAAACAGTAAATTTCAGTAAACATGTACCTATTTGTCGGGCAAACAAATTTTATTCTTCGGCTCTAGCCTCCTTGCTATGACCTGTTCAATGTAAGTACTTGTATATGCAAGCAAATGCGACCAATTTTCAATACAATTCAATATTTGATTCAATTAGGCTAATTGGTTCAAAATTATCAAACAAATAAACAAACAACACAAACATCAATCAATTAGTGGATTAACATTTCAAATTCATAATTTTGATATATATACTGAAAATCTTTTTTTTGATGCCAATTCACAACAAATAAATCTAGCTATATAAGTTTTGGTTCTCACACAAGTCTAATGGAAATATATAGAAAATCACACCTTCGAAACTCGAACACACACTACTGATGCTATATTGTCATCAGTAGAATCATCTCCGGGCGACTAGAGTGTGACTCTATATCTATCTAATATATTAAAACTTCGAATATACGTTCATGACACGTATATGAAAAACCTTTATATACTGGATTGTCCAAATTAAAAATAAATAAATAATCAAATACTTTTAAAACGATTTAAATTTTCAAAACAAAATTGTTTTCATTTGAAAAATATACTCTTCACACTCGTTCTAGGATACTACTGATCCTATCTCTAACGAGTCATTCTAATTGGATATTACTAATCCAATATCTGATGAATTCTTTCGTATGGTTCTAATGTGTCTTGTTCTCGAGCTCTGTAAACCAAAGCTCTGATACCAAATGTAGCGACCCGAACTTCCCCGGTCTCCGAAGAGGTGAGAAAGAACGAATTACTGTGAGGACAAGACGAATCAGATCGCAGACGGAAGAACATTTCATTGTTATTACAACAATTCCATCAGAATACAAGAATATACAGAGTATGAATGAATAAATTACATAGCAGCGGAAAATAATAAAAAGCACAACTGAAGGTGATATACGGATACAGAGCTTTCCGGATATCATTCCAGCTGCAAACCAGGATCATGTGAATATGAATCTGCAAAACCAAAACTACTAGCTGCCCGTGCGGAAAATAGGGGCACCCAGAGTTTAGGTTAAAACAATAAACTCCAGGTCAGTCATGTGACTGGTGTGAGAACTAAAACAGTTATTAATTCAATTTTAAAAGAGAGTAATTCAAGGGACCATGCCGTATAACACGGAACAGGTTTTCTCCCAAGAATACCAGTGCATAGAATAAACATCGCAATGCTTTTTCGAAAAATGAAGCTATTATAAGACCCAGGTCCCATCACACAGTGCAACGCAAGCCGGAGGATAGGATTTTACCTTATAACAGCCAAACATGCTTGGTATGTTTGAAACAAACATTTGATACTATAATAAGTGTATAGTGTCAAAACAATTTCAATCATAAATATAAATCATAGACGGCATGGGTACCTTCTATCATGTCGCCATACTAGTTCTACAATTAAAACCGCAATACACGTATTGTAAATTGGATTTCCGTCATGAGTCAAGGCAAGGGGCAAGCTCCTCTCCGCGTTCGAGACACTCTAGCAAATGTCTCAGGACTACACACTCTGGACAATCCTGGATGCTTCAGGGCCGGTCCTCACTTACGTTAGAGGATTAGTTATTCCTGAACACACGTTTCCCGGTCCTTACAGACCTAAAATCGAGGCGCCTCGCATTCCAACAACCACATAGGTGAAAAGTATATAAATGTCAGGGCTGGTAAGTCACTGACACCATCAAAGCTAGAAAGAAACGTCGTGCTCTCCCTGCAGTCCGTATCCCGTTTTTGACTCATACCGAGGTGTGAGGCTCGCGAATTCACGTTATACACAAAGCTACGCCACAAAGGCCGTGCTTTGATCATCAACCACAAGACTTTGCTTTTCAACAGAAGCTTTGATCCATGCAACTCAGCGTGCCAAACAGGCAATTCATGCCATGCGATTGATATCTATCGATATATAACCTCTAAGCTCGTACGTCTCAGAGAAGGGCGTTAAGCAAGAGAATAAATTCTCCGCCGCCAAACAGATATATATTTAACAGAAATCAATCAACACAGAATAAAATCCAATGTCAGATACACAATCCATTTACAAGTCCATTCTGGGTCTGAACGAAACCGGCGGCACTTTCCTCGCATATCCATCCATCTCCAAGTACGTCCGGACGACCACCAACTATTTCCATCCTCTTGGGTGTACAGCCCAATCAGGATCATCAGTAATTATCCAAACGATGTGAAGACTTCCGGCCTTCGACCACCGTCTTCATCTTCGACATATCGTCGAATCGGTTATTCAGAATGGGTATAAACCCGGACTTTCCGAACAACCCGTGTATATTAAAAACAAATGTTACACAAACACAACGAACGCCTCATTCCAATTCAGAATATTCTTAGGGAAAGGTTCCCATTAATTTTATTCAAGATAAATTCTTTAAAATTTATCCTTTAATCTTCCTTTGGATGTCGTTTCAAACCAAATTATGGTTTTCTGAACTAGTCGAGATTAGCGAACCGTACCGAAGTAATTTTTTATTTTATTTCCCAATCCCAACCTATTCATCCCATGAAGCAAAACTGGTAATACTCCATTTCTAATACTATGGTGTTATCGGTAAAATTTATTACCATTTCATGTTCAAATCTGATTAAAGATTTAACTATCGCTTTTGAGCAAAACTGGTGATACTCCATTCTCGCTCACTTTCCAAATTTGATAATTTAAATTATCAATTCGCATTTCACTTTAATTGCAATTTCATCAAAACTCCTTTCACTGGGTTAAAGAACTAATGTCATTTAAAACACAGTTCACGATAAACCCAAATCACATTCTATTTATTATCGGGTTAAAGAACTAGTGTTATTTAAAACACAGTTCACGACAAACCCATGAATCAATTCTATTTAAACCCATTTCAAATCCAATTTATTTATTTAAAAATAAATGGGTTTAAATTGCAATTCAAAACTAGTTCATTTCGATAAAAATCTATTTTTATCCTTTCAAATATGGAGCTTTTCATCCCCAAAATTTCCAAATCATTTCTCATGATTTTACACAAATTATTACTATTTTTAATAATTTTATCAAGGCCCGTACAGTCGATTTCCATCAACGACCATCGAACTGCACTTACAACGACCTTTTCCAAATTTGATTTGGACGTATCTCCAAATACAACCGTTAGATTTCAAATTTCTAATATTCGTTAGAAAGCTCTTTTCGATACGAACCCAACGGTTCCGGTTTTAGGAGAATCCGACGGTCAGATCTCCCGTAATGTGCGTTTGAAATAAATGGTCGAAATTCACGAACTGCCGCGGCGCGGCGCGTTCTATTCAGGCCATTATATTATACATATAATATATATAATATATATTTCGTCGATTTCTATTTAAATCGAATTATATAAATAGTTTTGAATTCGTTTCAAAAACATTTTCAACTTCCATTTCAATTCAAATCAAAATTAAATTTTTTTTCCTTATAAATTCGTTTTAAAATTCATTTCTATTCAATTCAAATTTCAATTCAATTTGAATTCAATTCAATTCATTTTCAATTCAATTCGAATTTGTTTTCAATTCAATTCAAATTCGTTTTCTATTCGATACAATTCAAACTGGTTTTCTATTCGATTCAATTCAAATTGGTTTTCTATTCGATTCAATTCAAATTGGTTTTCTATTCGATTCAATTCAAACTGGTTTTCTATTCGATTCAATTCAAATTGGTTATATATTCAATTGAAATCAAATTTGTGATATATTCAATTGAAATCAAATTTGTTATATATTCAATTGAAATCAAATTTGTTTTCCATTCAATTCAATTCGAAATCGCTTTATATTCAATTCATTTCGAAATCGTTTTATATTCAATTCATTTCGAAATCGTTTTATATTCAATTCATTTTGGTTTTCTATTCAAATCAAATCAAATTCCGTTACAAAATATTCAATTTCGAAATCACTTTTCAATATTCATTTTAAAATGAATAAATTCGATATAAATATCGTTCACGTCAAAATGCCGTCAATCTAATCAACACGGCTTCATATATTTCTATTTTCAAATATTCTATTTCAAATATTTCTTATTATCAAAATATTTCTATTTCAAATATTTCTATTTCAAATATTTCTATTTCACATATTTCTTATTATCAAAATATTTCTATTTCATATATTTCTATTATAAAAATATTTCGTTCAACACATGACTAATCTCAACGGATGAGTACTGTCAACACATGAACCTTTATTTTATATTGATAAAGATGTAAATTTTATTATTAAAATATTTCGTTCAACACATGACTAATCTCAACGGATGAGTACAGTCAACACATGAACCTTTATATTATAATATTCTTTATTTTCTAAATTGGAATGAGGCTCAATCAATCACCATATAATGTTAATTATATGGATTTTCATACATCACGCGTATATAATAGCATTGAAAAATAATCAACTATCAACCAAAGTGCACTACACTGTATAAGCATCAAATATAGATATCTAACGCTTATAACAGCCTGTCAATCAATCGATCGACATATTTAATCAATCAGGATGAGTGAACTTCAAATTTCATCCCAACACCCGTGTGGGGTTTCAAACAATCAAACACAGATTTTAGTTGTGCAGTTGGGCGATGTGTAAAATTTATCGACCCAATCAATATCAGTCAAATCCGTGTATATAAACAAATCGGCCGATTTGTTTATAAATATTTATTTATTCGCTTTCACGTATATTCATACTCACATTAAAAATTATATTTTTAACGATAAAACATTTTATTTTAACATATGAATTTCTATTCAGTTCATTCTTTAAATAAAATGATATTTTTATTTTTCTAACTTATTTTAGAAAATTTCGGCGGCATAACGGCACGATACTAGAAACGGGACGACGCCTAGCCTTATCCCCGGTCTAGTGAAGGCCCATGCCATTCACACATCAATCAAATCCATTCATTTCACCAAACAATTCAAATTTCAATCAAATAATCTAACTAATTTTTGCAATCAAACAATTTAACAAACAAGCCATCCATGGTCTGTGGATGACGGGTGTCGGGTGCTACTAAACACCATCTGTATCCCAGTATAAATATATAACCAGAAAAAGGAATTTAGAGTGAGAAATTCTCACCAATAGCTATCCAATACCACAACTCTTCATTGATAGAAATCTTCATCGTTCTCGCCTTTTTATCACCTTTGTTGCCCGTATTCTCTACCTATGTAAAAATCGAATTTTCACTTCGCTATTCAATATATAAAAATCGAATTTTTAACTTTGTTATTCAATATATAAAAATCGAATTTTTACTTCGCTATTCAATATATAAAAATTGAATTTTTACTTCGCTATTCAATATATAAAAATCGAATTTTTACTTTGTTATTCAATATATAAAAATCGAATTTTTATTATGCTATTCAATATATAAAAATCTCTACTAAATATGTAAAAACCATATTTTTGTTCTATAATCATTTCTACAAAAATCACTTCATTTTCTTACCAAAAACCATATCCTTTCTTTCGCTATATACCTGGGAAAATCACACTTTCATCTTTTGCTGTGTTTATATAAAAATCAAACTCTTTGTATAACATAAAAAACTAATTTTTAAGTTGATGTTTATATTTTTTTTTTCTTCCCTACTACACTGCTTATATAAAAACTAAAAATAAAACGATGTTTTTATATATTAAAGATTAGATTTTTATTCTATGACATAACCATAAAAATTTAATTTTTAAAACAAATCTATTTATATATTATAATTCCATTTGTTGTTATATATCTTTTAAAATCATTTACTGCTAATTTAATTAATCTAATTTAATAAATAAAGAGAGAAAAAAATAACCCTAATCACCCTGTTAAAGCATCGACACCCAAATCCATTTACTGCGCTTCCACCTGGCCGTCGGAGGATCATCAGACCCGCCCCTAACGTCGCTGATTCCATCGCCTCTCTCCAGCTCGGAAATAGTGCAGCTCGGTGGGGTTAGGGTCTGGGGGAGGTCGCGAGTTCCAATGGAGAAAAGGGTGGAAACCACGTCGCAGTTAAGTCGAGGGGCTTACGGTGGCTGAGCGTCGGTGGGGAGGGAGGGGGGTTTGGAGCGGCACATCAATCAGAAAGGGGGGGAGGGGCGACGCTCTAATGGGGGGAGGGGAGCGACGGCGCTCTCCCCCCCCTTCGTCTTCTTATCTCTCTCTTTTTTTTATTTCAGAACGAATGAATAACGAGGGAAAGGTGGCCAGAGGAGTTTAAGGGGGAGAGGGAGAGAGAAAGTTTATTTTTAATTTATTTAATTAATTTATTTTCAAAAAGCAACTTTTTTATACGACCTCTAAACGAGGCCCACCGCCTGTCGTCCATAGCGTTTTACCCCCATTCCGAACACAATGGCATATGTATCGTAGGCTGATTCGATCGTTACAATCAGTTTTCGTCCAAATCAACATATAACTCTATATATTGAATTTGAACAAGCATTTCAATTCACCGGGGTCACATACGAACTCTATTAATTCCAAAAAATATTTTCTAGCTTCGTATTGACGATACGATCCTAACAAAACTAGTTTCGTCGAATTCGGAGACCGTTGGAAAAATGGCTATTTTCCAGTCGATTAAAATCAACTGAAACTGGTCAAACGCGTTTTCCTTTGCCACGCTTACATATTGATTCAAAAAATTATGAAATTTAGAATCTAGCAATAATTTGACACTGCGGATCCAACAAAAGTGGTTTCGTCGAAATCCGAGGTCGTTTGCAAAATGGCTATTTTAAGGGCCTGAATTCCATAGCGACTATTCAGAATTTTCAACTGGACATATCTTTTGATTCCCGCTATGAAATTTCAATTTTTTGGATTCGTTGGAAAGATATTCTCAATTAGATTCCATTATTTTTGGTTTCACTAAAATTCAGTTTATTTTGCACCCGGTACATTCAATTGAAGTTTGAAATCGAATTATCGAACTACCGCGCCATTTTCAATTCCTTTTATAATTATATATAATTAATTATATTCTAATGACGGCGTATATAATATATACGTTCTAATATATTCAAAATACATTTCTCGTCGATATTATTTAAAATAATCTATTTTAAATGTTCAAAATTCGCTAAAATTGCCAAAATAAAAGTTTTATACTGGCCCGCATTTCCGGGTTATTACAGTCGGTGGGTACGATTCTGAGTTCGAAAATAAAAGTCACTTTTTGAATTTAAATAATATAAAAAAAATATACACCTAGGTCAAATTCAGTCAAAACCCTAAGTCATTCAAAGTCGTGGTCAACGCGGGTTCTCAGCCCCCCTCTCCTTGCAATCGAACGACGGAAATGCCTCAATTTTGAATCCCAATCGATTCGCTCAGTAATTTTAAAACTCCAAGAGCGAAAATCCTAGAACTTCATGGGGGATTCCGATCTATACCAGTTAGAGCATCTCTCGTTTTCTAGTTGGAGAGAAATCGCCCCTCAAACACGTCGACTTCGAGGCATTCGTGCAGGCGGGAGAAGGCGTCGATCTGGCCAACAATTCCGGTGATGGTGGAGGAGGCTCGGTGTTGTCGTGTGGGGCCCTCCAAACTGGCCAACGACAACCGTGGTGGCGGCGCAAGGAAACCCTAGGGGCGGAGCTGATTCGTGAATAATACAGAACGTATGAGAAAGGTATATTTTACTTAATTCTTGATTAGTATAATGGATTTGTGAATTAAACATTGTAAAAAAAATCTAAAAGTAATATATATGTTTATATTTTAAAAAAATCTGAAATTATAATACATAAAAGCATTGTTAAAATCTAATCTTTGATATGTAAAAGAAATTGTAAAAATCCTTGTTTTTAAAATATAATTAGAATTGTTTTAAAATATAGAAAAGGAATTGTTGTAGAATATATACATAGCAAAGTTGTTTTGAAAATATGAAATATCGTTGTTTTGAAAATATGAAATATCGTTGTTTTTGAAAATATGAAATATCGTTGTTTTGAAAATATGATATATCGTTATAAAAATATGGTTTACATATATATATCATAGCGAATTAAAATATGATTTTTATATCATAGGAAGAATAAAAATATGATTTTTGTTCATATAGAGCAATAAATTTATAATTTTTATTATATTACTAGCAAGATAAAAATAGAATTTTTATCTATATAGTAGCAAGATAAAAATAGAATTTTTATCTATATAGTAGCGAGATAAAAATAGAATTTTATCTATATAGTAGCGGTATAAAAATGTGATTTTTATCCATATACAGTGAATTAAAAATGTGATTTTTATATACATAGCAACAATATGAAAATGTGATTTTTATATATGAAGTGGCGATATTATAATGTGATTTTTAAAATATATAAAGAGTTGTTAAAAATATAATTTTTAACATATCCACGTGAAACAGATCTCGCTGGAAGAACGACGAAGATTTCCTACATTTGAAGATTCGCGGTGTTTGGTTTAGCTAGTCGGTGAGAATTTCTCATTTCTCACTTTAAATTTCCTTTTCTAGTTAAAAATATATACTAGGATGCAGACGGTGCTTAGCAGCACCCGACACCTGTCGTCCACAGACCATGGACGGCTTGTATGCTTGTTTGATTGTTTGTTGTGATAAAAATTGATTATGTGATGTGAAATAAAATAAAATATTTATATAGTTAAATATATATTTTATCGTTAAAAATAAAAATTTTAACGTGAATGTGAACAAATAAATATTCATTTACAAAGCGGACGGTTTGTTTATGTACACCTATTTGAATGACATTGATTAGGACGATAAATTTTACACGTCGCCCAACTGCACAAATAATATTCAGTGTTTGTTGATTTGAAATCCCACATGGGTGTTGGGATGATATTTGGCGTACACTAATCCCAATTATTTAATTGTATGTCGATCGATGGATCGACAAGCTGTTATAAGCGTTAGATATCTATATTTGATGCTTATACGGTGTAGTGCACTTTGTATGATGGTTGATTATTTATCGTTGCTATTATATACATGTGTTGTATGGAATCCATATAATTAACTTTATATGGTAATTGATTGGGCCTCATTCCAATTGGAAAAATAAAGAATATTATAAAATAAAGGTTCATGTGTTGACAGTACTCATCCGTTGAGATTAGTCATGTGTTGAACGAAATATTTTAACAATAAAGTTACATATTTATCATATATAAAATTAGAAACTAACTGGAAAATAGATAAGATGAGTGGTCTCCTGGATATTGATCTGATGTTGGTTTCGGCCTTCGGGGTTAATATTTGGAAAATTGTTCTCTTACTAATTTACGGTTGGAGTCTGATTTGAAATCAAACGATAGATACCATACTTTTTATAAAATATATTAAATAACAAAAATAGTCACACGTGGACAGCACTCATTCGTTGAGATTAGTCATGTGTTGACAAAAATATAGAGTCATGTATTGAAAGAAATATAAATTCATTTTTTGAATAGAATAACGAAGTTATTGAAAAATATAAAGCTGTGTTGATTAGAGATGCGCTATTTTGACGCGAACAATATTTGTATCGATTATATTCGTTTTTTATAATGAATATTGGAAAGAGATAAAAATCGAATATTTATAACAGGAATTCGAATTGAATTGAATAGAAAATAAATTCGAATGGAATTGAATAGAAAATAAATTCGAATTGAATTGAATAGAAAATAAATTCGAATTGAATTGAATAGAAAATAAATTCGAATTGAATTGAATATAAAACAAATTTGAATTGAATTGAACAGAAAATGAATTCAAAATTGAATTGAATTCAATTGAAATTGAATTGAAATAGAATTGAAATCAATTTGAATTGAAATCAAATAGAAATGAAGGTAAAACGAATTTATAAGAAATAAAATTCAATTTTGATTTGAATTTGAAATGGAAGTTGAAATTGTTTTGAAACGAATTTAAAACGATTTTTAAAATATGTTTTAAAAGGAAATTGACGAAATAAATATTATATATATTACATATATAATATAATGGCCTGAATAGAACGCGTCGCGCCGCGGCAGTTCGTGAATTTCGACCATTGCTTTCGAACGGACATTACGGGAGATCCGACCGTCGGATTCTCCTAAAACCGGAACCGTTGGGTTCGTATCGAAAAGAGCTTTCTAACGAATATTAGAAATTTGAAATCTAATGGTTGGATTTGGGGACACGTCCAAATCAAATTTGGAAAAGGTCGCTGTAAGTGCAGTTCGATGGCCGTTGTTGGAAATCGACTGTACGGGCCTTGATAAAATTATCAAAAATATCAATAATTTGTGTAAAGAAATGATTCATGAATAATTGGGATGAAAAATCCTACATTTGTAAAGAAAAAAATAGTTTTTTTTATCGAGATGAACTAGTTTTGAACTAAAGTTAAAACCCATTTATTTTTAAATAAATAAATTGGATTTGAAAGGGGTTTTAAATAATAGGAATTTCTAATATAGTTGATTGGAATTGAGTTAGAATTGATTTGTTGGTTTATCGTGAACTGTGTTTTAAAATAACACTTGTTCTTTAACCTGACAATAAATAGGATGTGATTTGGGTTTATCGTGAACTGTGTTTTAAATGACATTAGTTCTTTAACCCAGTAAAAGGAGTTTTAATGAATCTGCAATTAGATTGAAATGTGAATTGATAATTTAAATTATCAAATTTGGAAAATGAGCGAGAATGGAATATCACCAGTTTTGCTCCAAGCGATAGTTAAATCTTTAGTTAGATTTGAACGTGGAATGATAATTAATTTTATCGATAACACCGTGGTATTAGATATGGAGTATTACCAGTTTTGCTTCATGGGAAGAATAGCTTGGGATTGGGAAATAAAATAAATAATTACTTCGGTGTGGTTCGCTAATCCCGACTAGTTTGGAAAACCATAATTTGGTTTGAAATGATATCCAAAAGATGATTAAAGAATAAATTTTAAAGAATTTATCTTTGATAAAATTAATGGGAACCTTTCCCTAAGAATGTGAAATTTAGAAACTAACAATAGGTTAGCTAAGAAGAGTGGTTTCCTGCGTATTGATCTGATGTTGGTTTCGGCCTTCGGGGTTAATATTTGGGGAATTGTTCTCTTGTTAATTTACGGTTAGTGACTGCTGAATTGGAATGAGGCGTATGTTGTGTTTGTGTAACATTTGTTTATTATATGCGGGTCATTCAGAAAGGCCGGGTTTTATACCCATTCTGAATAACCGATTCGACGATAAGTCGAAGATGAAGACGGCGGTTGAAGACCGGAAGTCTTCACATCGTTTGGGTGATTACTGATGATCTTGCTTGGGCTGTACACCCAAGATGAGGGAATCACTTGGTGATCTTCCCGACGTACTTGGAGATCGATGGATATGCGAGGAAAGTGCCTCCGGTTTCGTTCAGACCCAGAACGAACTAGTAAATGGAATGCGTGTCTGACATTGGATTTTATTCTATGTCGATTGATCTCTATTAAATATACATCTGTTTGGCGGCAGAGAATTTATTCTCTTGCTTAACGCCCTTCTCTGAGACGTACGAGCTCATAGGTTGTATATCGATGGACATCAGTCGCATGGCGTGAATTGCCTGTGTGGCACGCCTAAGTGGCAAATGATCAAGGCTTTTGTTGAAAAGCAAAGTCTTGTGGTTGATGATCAAAGCACGGCCTTTGTGGCATCACTTTGTGTAGCGTTGATTCGCGAGCCTCACACACTGGTATGGTGGTAAACTAATGGTTTGATCATTATACTTTCTTAGAGGATAGAAGCCTTAGTGGTGTCGTGGATTCGGTCGACCGAGATGAGATTAGTACTCAGAGAGATAGAGTAAGCAGTGTTTTCTCTCGCTGGGACGTAAGCCGCGGCGGTACTCGAGTCCCAAAAGTGCGGATGTGCATTACAGTGTTTTCTCTTGCTGGGACGTAAGCCGTGGGCAATTGCACTACGCGATCGATCTTTCGAATCAGGAGCCACCATGATGGAAATCCAACTTTCCAATACATGTATTTCGGTTTTATTTGTAAAGCCTAGTATGGCGACATAGTGGGATGGGACGCTTATGCCGTCTATGATTGATACTTATGATTTGAAGATGTTTTATACAATATGCACTTATAATAGTATCAAATGATTTGTTTTAAACGTATCAAGCATTCTTCGCTATTATAAGGTAAAAACCCTATCCTCCGGCTTGCGTTGCATTATGTGATGGGACCTGGGTCTTATAATAGCTTTATTTTTTCTTTATTTAGCATTGCGTTGTTGTTTTATGCACTGGTGTTCTTGAAAGGAAACCCGTTCTATGTTACGGCGTGGTCCCTTGATTTACCTAACTTTGAAAATAAAGATAAATAACTGTTTCAGTTCTCGCACCAGTCACATGACTAACCTGGAGTTTATTGTTTTAACCTAAATTCTGGGTGCCCTTATTTTCCGCACGGGCAGCTAGTAGTTTTGGTTTTGCAGATTTATATTCAGAGGATCCTGGTTTGCAGCTGAAACAATGCTTGGAAAGCTCTGTATCCGTGTATTACTTTCAGTTGTGTTTTGTATTGTTTTTCCGCTGCTATGTAATTTGTTGTAATCTCTGATATTTATCGAATGTAATTTATTCAATTATACTCTGTATATTCTTGTATCTGATGGAATTGTTGTAATAACAATGAAATGTTCTTCTGTCTGCGTTCCTTTGTGTGTTGTTCTCGAAGTATCCGCTCTTTCCTTCATAGGGAAGTTACGGGTCCTTACATAGCGATTTTCAAATCAATTCATATACATAATATTTTCCAAATGGAGTTCAACCGAAGAAGTTACGACCATTTGAAGTTTTGGCATTGAAAATAATTACACATGAGGAATGAGCCACTTAATCAATAATGACTATTGATTTGTTAATTGATTAATATTAATAAATAATTCTAATAATTAAATTTGAAGGAATAGTAAATGGGTAAATTATGAAGAGAATAAATTATGCATGATATATGCAAATATATATATATATATATGAATTTAAATTAATGAATATTAATGTAATATGTAACATATACTCGTAATAAAGAAACAAATCAATTGGGAAATGATTTGAATGTAATAAGTTATGAATACATTATAAATTAATGTAGGAACCAAAATGGAATAGTATTAATGTGTGTGTACATATAGGTTTATATGTGTATGTGTACCTACGTATAAGGATTCCAAAAGTAATTATACGTTTGAATTCGAAAACCAAACGTGCATTAATAGGAGAAAGGAATCAACAATAATTAACATTATGAACTTAAAAACGGAGCTAGAACTGGCATTGAATATAATCAATAGGAATTTAATATAACACATGTTTGTATGTGTGTATATATATATTAATTATGCATATGCAAGAATTCCATAAATAAACATACGCTTCAATTTGAGAATCTAATGTACGTCAAAATAGAAATAAATAAAATTGAAAAAGAAATCAAAGAAGTAATGTAACATAATTAACATTAAAGGACATTAAAATATCATTAAAATAAAATTTTAAGACCACGTGTATAAACAACGAATTTTGTCCCATCTGGGTTGACCCAGACGATCGATCTCCTAAGTGAAGTGGTTGACCCAAGCGTGGGTCAAAGTCATGTGTGTATGGACAAATGAACAAACAAGGTTATTCCATTTTCAATCAAACGAACGATACAATTTTTAATCCTTATAAATAAACTTTATGAGTAACCTGTAAACTCGTCTTTTTCTAAATGGGTATGAAAGGCGTATCACTTTTTTCCTCCTTCAATTCGTGAGAAATTTATAAAATCTAGATTTAGGCCTTGTAGTTTACAATTTGGATGAAGAAATTATATCTCTAAGATAGGGTCTACTCAAAATAGTCATTCGTATGCGATAAGGTGCCAAATCTAGTTTTATATTTAGTTAACTTAATTTATTTAGATCCAAATTTGTAGATGTTGACATATTTCAATTTAAAATTCCAAACAGGGATTATAATGGGGTAGAATATGGATGATAAGCACTGGATTTGGATTAGATCTGTAATTTTGAGTACTTTTAAATGTAGGTGGATTAAGTTATATATATCTTTTATGATAATCATATATGATATTGTTAAATTCCCATTCAGATTATCCAATAGAAATTGTTATGTTTAAACTAATTATAAAAATTAGTTTAATTGAAGTTATTTATATGAAACAAGAAAATTCTAAGGGAGTTCGGACTTAGATGCAAAATTTACCAGAAAGGAATAAACTGGATCTAGAAGTAAATCTGGACCTAAATGCGAAAGATAAGGCATAAGCCTTAATAAGAAAGGAGTTTAAAGTAATCATAGTAAATGTGTACAATGAATTAGAAGAAATTTTTAAACCTAATTTGCAAAATAGTAATATTTTAGTTGGCTGAAAAGAATAGATTGCACTACATCTAGTTTAGATAGTTGCAGTGAACATAATTACAAGAATAAGGATAGAAGAAATGAGATTTGTATAAAATAAAGATAATTACTATTTGTTATACTACCTACCAAAAAGAAAAGAACATAAAAGATATCCTATAATTATAGAATAGTGCACTAAAGATTATTTCATAATAAATATGGAAAAAGATTTAAGTAAAACCTTAATAACCAACCTACCAGAATATGAATTGTCCTACAAGGATAATGTAACACCCCATAATTTTAAATATTAAAATAAACATTCCTAAGAATACTTAATTGTTAATGTGAGAATTAAGGGAAATGGGTTACGCCATTGCGTTCGTCTCGAAATTCTGCTTGGAATAGAGTCCAAGTTTTCGTAAATCGGACTTCGTACGAGGAAGTTATGTCCCTCAGAAGTTTAAGTGATTTTATATAAATTAAAACAGTTCAGAATAAAAGAAATTCAAAATTCAAAATTTAAACAGGAGAGCAGGTTGGGCGGGAATTCTCCCGCCCAAGGGCCAGGTCGACTAGGGGGTCGACCTTAGTGTCGACCTACCCAAACAGGTCGACCAGGGGGTCGACCTACCCCCATGGCCAGATCTGACTCCCTGTTGAGTCATTAGGGCTGATGTGGCTATTCTAGATAACTCTATCTAGAATGGATGGTTGGATTTTCTCCTATGATAATCTAACGGCTTAGGTTGATTCAAACTTCTATAAAAGAGTACCTAGACTCAAACCCTAAACCTAAACAAAATTTGTCTCTTGGCCACCATGCTTCTCCTAGGATAATTCTCCTTCCTAAAGCTTAGGATTTAACAAGTCAGAATTTCGATTCAAAAGACGAACCATTATCTTCTCTAACCTATCTTTGTGAGTACTATTTCTTTCACAATATAATTAATAATTTAATTACGATGAGTTATAATTGGATTATGAGAACATGTCTGTTGAATCACGTGATGTTGTCTAACTTTGTTATCTTATGTTGGTAGATTTATTTCATATGTCCAATTATACATGTTAACTTGATTCATTTTATGCAAGTTTGGGATGTAAATCATATGTTAGTTCATGTATGAAAACTTATGCAAGTTTGGGAAGTTAAATCATATGCTAGTTTGAAATGAATCTTATGTAAGTTCGTTTTTACATATGTTAATTCGTATGTGAATCTTATGCAAGTTTGGAACGTTAAATCGTATGTGAACTTTATGCAAGTTTGGATGGTAAATTGTGTATGAATCTTATGCAAGTTTATATGTGAATTGTACACAAGTATATATGTGATTCAAGTATATACATATGCTAGTTTATATGCAAAAACATGTGATAAATTCATATGCAAGTTGTAGAAATTCATATGCAAGTTTAGGTGAAAACTATATTCACATTTTTACGTGAAAGTTATATTCACATATGCAAGTTTAAGTGAGATCCATAATTCATATATGCAAGTCCACAATTTCATGTTTAGATCCATATTTTGATCTATGGTAGTTTATGTAAATACATGATTCTATATGAAAATTGTCTATGCAAATTGTTGGTTATGCAAATTTATGTTATAATTCCTATTTGCAAGTTAGATCTATTTTTATATGTTATGCAAGTTGTGATGTTTCTTTTTAATAAGTTAGACTGTTAGCGAGTCTAACATATTTCATATTTGAACGTATGAATAGCGTGCAGACAATGGGAAAATATTAATTATGCAAATTGTGAATTGACATAAAATGGCTTTAAAGCATATAATTAAATTGAGACATTAATTGGTATAATTTTTATACCTAAAAAGTATGGACCTAATTTAGGTGACAATTATGGACACAATTAATTTGGAAATGAAAATTTGAATAGGGATAATTAATTCAAATTTTGGGTGAAATAATGTGTAATAATAAACGCCTAAGACACAATGTTAGACTCGTTTATGGTGTAAGACTGCCCGAACCCGCCCGACAAATCCAGCAACCACAAACGTCAGTCTAATGTGAGAGGTCGAAGGCATAAATTAAATGCGTAACAATTGTAAAGACACGAGGTTAGACACTTTTGCGGTATAAGACTGCCCGGACCTGCCCGAGAAATCCAGCAACCGCAAACGGGAGTATAATGTGGTAAGTCTTACAAGGTTACGGTTATAATAAATTAAGAAACACTTAACCAAGATAAACATGTGGTGGGACACGGAGGTTAAGTGGGTGACATGGGTGACATGTGATATACGATTAGAAACACTTAACCAAATTGGAACATATATGAAGACATGAATAAGAAGGGGTTAAGTGGAAAATTCTAGTGGGGACCAAGCATAGGTGGAAGGCTTGTGTCAAACATGAGGGACCCTTTTCAAACTAGTAACCCATTAAGTATCTTTGTGAGCTCGAGTTAGATCGAGGATGGGACACGCTTACTGGGTTTGATTGTAAGAGGTCAAAACGGGTCAATGGTGGCAACGCAAGTCCAACGGGGTCATGTGCGTGCGTGGGCCCGGGCTGTTAGGTAAGACAATGTTGCATCGTGTAGATATAAGCCATGCATCTTTAGTGGTATTGGGTTGCCACTTTGGGGAGTGATACACCACACTGTTGGACCAGCACGGGTATCTACGAGTTAGGGAGCCGATCACATGGGGGTAGTGGGTACAACTAGTGGAGATAGGGGCAGGCGGCAACTATGGAGACAGCTAGGGGTACATGAAACTACCATTATGATTATTATGTTCAGTAGACAGGATCAACTTTTAGGGTTACTAGTAGTGGTGCAGCATAGTAATTATCCTATAGTGATTAGGAGCGGGATTAACGCCAGAGTATTCCTCTTGTTTGTTTTGACTTTCCCGCTTGTTTCACAGTCATTCCTTGTTTTACCAGTTTATGCCTTATCCTAATTACTTAATAATTATATTGTTAAAGTTATGGTACTCGCCATACTTTATGTCTGACACCCTTTTGTTTTCGCCTCTTTTCTTCCTTTTCCCCCTAGGTTCTCAGGGTGGGACTTTTCTCTCTCTTTTGGAAGTGCTTGGATTGCTGAAAGTAAAGTTCAGCTCATCTCTTTTATGGCTACTTATGTTGGGGTTATGCTTTTTTACTTTATGTACTTAGAAATTTTTTGTCAAGATGGTTACTAAGTTTACTTGGTTTTTCTGTTGGTTTATGATGTTGTTGTAATCAAATTATTTCTCCGCTGCAATAAAAGTTGTTTTGAATTTTCCAAGTACCAATATATGTATCTATCTTGTTACATTCTTTTCTATTCATCAATAATACTCTGTGAAAGTTAATGCATTCCCTTTGAGAGTGACATTAATGGACGTGGGGTGTTACGCATGGTATCAGAGCTGAAGGTTAACAGAACATATAAGAGATTTTGAAAAAACTGTTTTTCAAAAGCCTTTTATAAAGAAATACTTTCAAAAGTATGTTTTGAGGAGAGTATTTTCAAGAGAAAAGTTTGTTTTAAAAACATGACCCCCAAGAGCCTTATATCTTTCTTTCGAATTCCCCGTTTTGAATATCTTCATTTTCTTTTCAGCATGTCTGGGCTACCGGAGATACCCGAGGGAATACCGATGCCAACTTGGTTCAGAAGGTATCTGGAGGCTAGGGCCACCGCCACAGGCCCAGCAGACAACCCTCCTCCCCCAGCTGCAGCCGCTCCTCCTCCTCCCCCTCCCCGTGTTGATACTTTTTCAAAGATATGCAAAGACTTTCGAGCAATGGGAGGAAAACCTTTTCACGGATCAGAAACGTTTGTTGAAGCTTGAAATTGGCTTAAGGAGGCGGAAGATTTGTTTGGTATCTTCGAGGTAGAATATGGAAGGAAGGTCCAATTGGCTGCTTGGTTAATGAAGGACGAAACCTCATTTTGGTGGGAGGTCACAAATGGAGAGCTTCTAGTAGAGACATGGATAGATTTCAGACAAAGGTTTGAAATGAAATTTCTTTCATGAGCAGAAGAGAATTTATACATGGAAAGGTTCTTGGCATTGAAGCAGGGGAATTTATCAGTAAACGAGTACGTCAGCAAGTTCAATCAGTTGGCAAGATTTGGCTTAGACTGGGTGAACACACCTGAAAAGAAGGCCTGAGATTCGTTAAAGGTTTGAATGAGCCGCTACATGAGTTAGCTAAGACCCACATTCCTATGGGGGCTACCTTTGAGAAACTGGTTGACAGGGTGCTTATGCATGAAGAGGAGAAAGGCACTAATGCTAATAAGGCACCAGAAAAGAAAGGGGATCAAAAGAAGTCACAGCAGCAACCTAAGAAAGGTGATAAGGACAATAATAGCAAAGGAAAGAAAAGATGCTTTAATTGTGGAACACCAGGCCATCTGAGAAAGGACTGTAGGAAGAAGAGGAAGATCGGCTGCTTCCACTGTGGTGAGGCAGGACATTTGATCAAAGACTTCCTAAGAAGACAAGGGCAGAGGCAGGGTCTACTTCTAGAGGGCAGGATAAGTCTCTCATGGAACCAGGGCAGGCAAGAGGGCAAGTTCACGCTCTCATGGCACCAGGACAGGAGAGAGGTAGAAACATTTCTGTTGAAAGTTTGGTTTTTCTGTTTGATCATCCTGTTCGTACTTTTTTATTCTGGCGTTTCACACTCGTTTGTGTCTTCTTCGTTGGTTGAAACACTGCACCTAAATACTAGTCTAGTTACGGATTCCATAGTAGTCTCGAATCATATTGGTGGTTTGGCTCATCTTTCAATGATTTGTCGGGATTTCAGAGTGTCTATCTTGAGCGTTGAGTTTGAATGCAACGCCTTCGTTCTTGGCTCGTGGGCTATGGATTGATTCTAAGAATGGATTGGTTATCCACTAATGGTGCCATCCTCGATTGTAAAAAGAGAGTGGTTAGACTTATGACTCGCCTTGGAAATACTCTCGAAATATCTTGTAATCCCATACATTTTGTTATGCTTAGCTACCTAGAATCTCTTGATGCGTCTGTTGAAAACTTGCAGTCTGTTAGAGTAGTCCGTGAATACCCAGATGTATTTGAAGAGGTGAAGGGCTTACCTCCGAAGCGGGAGATAGATTTCCGCATATACCTTGTTGATAATGCAAAACTCGTAGCTCTACCTGTTAGACACATGGCTCCAAGGGAGAGAAAAGAGCTCAGTAAGCAAGTCAAAGAGCTGCTCGAAAAGGGGTTTATAAGGCGGAATATTTTTGAATGGGGTTCTCCAGTAGTATTTGCAACCAAAGCGGGTGGTTTACTTCACCTATGTGTTGATTATAGGGAGCTAAACAAGCTGACCAAGAAGAATAGGCACCCACTGTCAAGAATAGATGACTTGTTTGATCAGCTTGTAGATGCGTCTGTTTTCTCCCAACTAGATTTGGCTACCGGGTTCCATCAGTTAAGAGTGGCTGAAGACAGCATTGATAAGACCGCGTTCAGAACACCGGATGGTTTCTTTGAATGTCTTGTCATGCCTTTCGGCTTGACAAACGCACCTGCTTACTTTGCTGACTTGATGAGCAGGGTGTTTAGATAATTCCTTAATAAGTTTGTGGTGGTATTCGTAGATGGCATTTTGAGTTTCTCAAAGAATGAAGAAGAGCATGCTTTTCACTTAAGAGAAGTCATGGATACTCTTTATGCACATCAGCTGAAAGCCAAATTTTCCAAATGCCATTTCTGGGAAGAAGAAGTGAGGTTTCTTGGACATGTGTTGTCCAAAGAAGGGTTAGCTGTGGACCCCACAAAAGTTGTTCGGTACAAGATTGGAAGGTTCCACGGAATGCAACCGAAGTTCGCAGCTTTCTCGGGCTAGCGGGCTTTTACCAAAAGTTCATTAAAGACTTTGCAAAAATCTCAGCCCTACTCACAAGATTAACGAAGAAGAACCTAACTTTCGCTTGGGATTTGGATTGCGATATTGCTTTCCAACGTTTGGAAAGGGCCCTAACAACAGCCTCAGTTCTGACATTGCCGGATGGGAGCAAGATGTTTACCGTATACACGGATGCATGTTGTACGGGACTAGGTGCTGTCTTGATGCAAGGTGGGAAGGTACTAGCTTATGGAGGCAAACAGTTGAATGTACATGAGAAAAACTACCCAACCCACGATCTAGAATTGGCTTCCATCGTCTTTGCGCTTAAGTCTTGGTGCCATTATCTCCTAGGTAAGAAGTTTGAATTGTATACTGACCATAAATCGTTGAAGTACCTTTTCTCGCAGAAAGATCTTAACTTGAGGCAACAAAAATGGATGGAGTTGTTGGCATCCTATGATTTTGAGATCTCCTATACCCCTGGAAAGGGTAATGTGGTAGCAGACGTCTTAAGTAGGAAGAAGCTGACCTTGAGTCCTCTCTTTGTAAAAAGGCAAAGCTTGGAGTATATAACGAACTTTAACTTTAGACCCTCCTCTGAAATTTTGCCCAGTCTGTTAGGGTCGCTAGAGGTGCGGCCTACTCTTTTGGACTTAATAGGAACCGCGCAACGAGAAGACACTCAGCTAGTTGAAATGATGGATAAGCTAGTTAGGGGTGAGACTCTAGTTACCTCACTAGATACACCATCGATGATAAGGTTTGGTTGAGACGGGATGGAAGGCTATGCATCCCACAAGTATGGGATTTAGTGAATACGGTCCTAAAAAAAACACACCATTCTAAGCTGACCATACACGTAGGCGGAGACAAGATGTATAAGGAAATAAAAAGGGTTTTCTTTCGGAATGACACGAAGAGTGATGTAGCTGAGTTCATCGCTAAGTGTTTGATATGCCAGCAAGTAAAAGCAGAGCAGAAGAAGCCTGGTGGTCTGCTTCATCCCCTAGAGGTCCCACAGTGGAAGTGGGATAGCATTTCGATGGACTTTGTTGATGGGTTGCCTAGGTCAAGAAGGGGCAATACCAGTATTTAGGTAATAATGGACAGGCTCACTAAAAGCGCTCACTTTATACCTGTTAAAAGTAGATGGACTGCCTCGTCCCTAGCATCCCTTTATCTTAAAGAAATAGTTTGACTCCAATGGATACCCACCAACATAGTGAGTGATCGAGATCCTATCTTTATGAGCGAGTTTTGGAAGAGTTTGTAAGAGGCAGTAGGCATACAGTTATGCTTAAGCACGGCCTATCAACCCCAAACCGATGGTCAGACGGAAAGGGTGAACAGAGTATTGGAAGACCTCTTGAGACTATGCATTCTTGACTTTGGAGGGACATGGGAGGATCATCTTCCTCTGGTGGAATTCGCCTACAACAATAGCTACCAAGCCACCATAGGCATCGCGCCCTTCGAAGCATTATATCGAAGACCATGTCGATCACCAACTTGTTGGTAGGAGTCTAAAGACAAGCTCGTACTTGGGCCAAACATGATTAGAGAGACCTCAGAAAAGGTGGACTTGATAAGAAGACGGATGAAGGCTGCACAAGATAGGCAGAAGTCCTACGCAGATAAAAGAAGGACCAACCTTGAGTTTAAGGTTGCAGATAGGGTGTTCCTTAAAGTATCTCCTTTGAGAAATGTCATTCGCTTTGGGTCCATAGGAAAGCTAGCACCAAGATTTGTAGGACCGTTTCATATCATTGAAAGGATTGGGACGATGGCTTACAGAGTAGAGCTACTCAAGAGACTGGCTGGAGTTCATAATGTTTTTCATGTTTCTCAACTAGGAAAATGCTTACATGAATCTGCAGAAGTGGTGGAGCCAAGTATACTAGAGGAAGTAGAAGTGGAACGAGAAGCAACTGTGAGAAGAGTTCCAACTCATGTCTTGGGTATGGAAGTCAAAAATCTACGCAACCGTGATGTCAAGCTAGTTAAAGTTCAATGGAGTGACGCTGAGGAAGACGCTACTTGGGAAACTGTGAGGAAAATACGCTCAGCCCACCCTTTTCTTTTTGAGGGTACCTCCTTGATCTCTTTTTCCATAATTTTATTCATGCTTATACTATCTTTTAAGTCTATCTCCTTAGTCCTACTGTCTAGCCTTAGGTAGAAACCAATGGATGTAAACATGCATTTGAAACATGTTATGATTGACGGTTGCGAGTGGTTGCGAGTGGTTACTCGTGGATGCATGTCTCCTTAATGCAAATCATTTGAAACACTTTCATATTGCATATAAATGTGTGTGCACATTTAAATTTATAGATGCATAATGGTTGTGTTAACATATGTATGCTGCATTTTGATGAATGGTTGTGAACACATATGTATGCTGCATTTTGATGAATGGTTGTGAATGGTTGTTAAATTGACAATTAAGGGAAATGGGTTACGCCATTGCGCTCATCTCGAAATTCTGCTTGGAATAGAGTCCAATTTTTCGTAAATCGGACTACGTATGAGGAAGTTATGGCCCTCCGAAGTTTCAGTGATTTTATATAAATTAAAACAGTTCAGAATAAAAGAAATTAAAAATTCAAACAGGAGAGCAGGCTGGGCGGGAATTCTCCCTCCCAAGGGCCAGGTCGACCAGGGGGTCGGCCAGGGGGTCGACTTGGGTGTCGACCTATCCATAAAGGTCGACCAAGGGGTCGACCTACCGCCCCGGGCAGATCTGAAATGTGATGATTTCTGACTCCCTGTTGAGTCATTAAGGCTGATGTGGCTGTTCTAGATAAATCTATCTAGACTCGATGGTTGGATTTGCTCATATGATAATCTAACGGCTTAGGTTGATTTAAACTTCTATAAAAGAGTGCCTAGACTTAAACCCTAAACCTAAACAAAATTTGTCTCTTGGCCACCATGCTGCTCCTAGGATAATTATCCTTCCTAAAGCTTAGGATTTAGCAAGTCAGAATTTCGATTCAAAAGACGAACCATTCTGTTCTCTAACCTATCTTTGTGAGTACTATTTCTTTCACAATATAATTAATAATTTAATTATGATGAGTTATAATTGGATTATGATAACATGTCTGTTGAATCACGTGATGTTGTTTAACTTTGTTATCTTATGTTGGTAGATTTATTTCATATGTCCAATTATACATGTTAACTTGATTCATTTTATGCAAGTTTGGGATGTAAATCATATGTTAGTTCGTGTGTGAAACCTTATGCAAGTTTGGGATGTTAAATCGTATGCTAGTTTGAAAATGAATCTTATGCAAGTCCTTTTTACATATGTTAATTCGTATGTGAATCTTATGCATGTTTGGAATGTTAAATCGTATGTGAACATTATGCAAGTTTGGATGTTAAATTGTACACGAGTCTTATGCAAGTTTATATGTGAATTGTACACAAGTTTATATGTGAATCAAGTATATACGTATGCTAGTTTATATGCAAAAACTTGTGAAATATTCATATGCAAGTTTTAGAAATTCATATGCAATTTTAGGTGAAAACTATATTCACATTTTTAGGTGAAAGTTATATTCACATATGAAAGTTTAAGTGAGATCCATAATTCATATATGCAAGTTCATAGTTTCATGTTTAGATCCATATTTAGATCCGTGGTAGTTTATGTAAATACATGATTCTATTTGACCATTGTCTATGCAAATTATTGGTTATGCAAATTTATGTTATAATTCCAATTTGCAAGTTAGATCTATTTTTATATGTTATGCAAGTTGTGATGTTTCTTTTTAATAAGTTAGACTATTTGCGAGTCTAACATATTTCATATTTGAACGTACGAATAGCATGGGGACAATGGGAAAATATTAATTATGTAAATTGTGAATTGATATAAAATGGCTTTAAAGCATATAATAAAATTGAGACATTAATTGGTATAATTTTTATACCTAAAAAGTATGGACATAATTTAGGTGACAATTATGGACATAATTAATTTGGAAATGACAATTTGAATAGGGATAATTAATTCAAATTTGGAGTGAAATAATGTGTAATAATAAACGCCTAAGACACGATGTTAGACTCGTTTGTGGTGTAAGACTGCCCGGACCCGCTCGACAAATCCAACAACCTCAAACGGCAGTCTAATGTGAGAGGTAGAAGGCATAAATTAAATGCGTAACAATTGTAAATACACGAGGTTAAACACGTTTGCGGTATAAGACTGCCCGGACCCGCTCGGCAAATCCAGCAACCGCAAACGGGAGTCTAATGTGGGAGGTCTTACAAGGTTACGGTTATAATGAATTAAGAAACACTTAACCAAGATAACATGTGATGGGACATGGGGGTTAAGTGGGTGACATAGATGACATGTAAAATATGATTAACATGTAAGAAGAGATGATTAAGAAGGGGTTAGGTGGAAAATTCTAGTGGGGGCCAAGCATAGGTGGAAGGCTTGTGTCAAACACGGGGGACCCTTTTCAAACCAGTAACCCATTAGGTATCTTTGTGAGCTCAATTTAGATCGAGGACGAGACACGCTTACTCGGTTTGATTGTAAGAGGTCAAAATGGGTAAATGGTGGCAACACAAGTCCAACTGGGTCATGTGCATGCGTGGGCCCGGGCTGGTAGGTAAGACGCTGTTGCATCGTGTAGATATAAGTCGTGCATCTTTAGTGGTATCGGGTTGCCACTTTGGGGAGTGATACACCCCACTGTTGGACCAGCAAGGGTACCTACGAGTTAGGGAGCCGATCGCATGGGGGTAGTGGGTACAACTAGTGGAGATAGGGGCAGGCGACACCTATGGAGATAGCTAGGGGTACACGAAACAACCGTTATGATTATTATGTTCAGTAGGCGGGATCAACTTTTAGGGTGACTAATAGTGGTGCAGTATAGTAATTATCCTATAATGATTAGGAGCGAGATTAACGCCATAGTATTCCTCTTGTTTGTTTTGTCTTGCCCACTTGTTTCACAGTCATTCCTTGTTTTACCAGTTTATGCCTTATCCTAATTACTTTAATAATCATATTGTTAAAGTTATGGTACTCGCTAGACTTTATGTCTGACCCCCCCCCCTTTGTTTTCACCTCTTTTCTTCCTTCCCCCCAAGTTATCAGGGTGGGACTAGTACTAGTGGAGCTTGATCTGGATCTTTCTCTCTCTTTTGGAAGTGCTTGGATTGCTGAAAGTAAAGTTCAGCTCATCTCTTTTATGGCTACTTATGTTGGGGTTATGCTTTTTTACTTTATGTACCCAGAAAACAATTTTTCAAGATGGTTACTAAGTTTACTTAGTTTTTCTGTTGGTTTATGATGTTGTTGTAATCAAACTATTTCTCCGCTGCAATAAAAGTTGTTTTGAATTTTCCAAGTACCAATATATGTATCTGTCTTGTTATATTCTGTTCTATTCACCAATAATACTCCATGAAAGTTAATGCATTCCCTTTGAGAGTGACATTAATGGACGTGGGGTGTTACAGATAAGATCTAAGGTAATAGAAAGAGGAATGAATACATGAAAATTAAGATAAAGATAAAGGAAATGGATGGTAACTACATTGAATCTTGCTGTTGACATGGGAAATTGGTTATTTGCTCATGCTAACCCCAAAGTGTAAGTTTGATAGTAAACATATAATCCGTATATTCAAAGTACAAGAAATGCAAATGGAAGCACAACTTTTATAGTTGTTTGACACTAATGCCTACGTCCACTTTATAGTAATCATTCATCATATATTTGTCGATTACTATACTTGTACAAGCTCAGACAATTTGAGTGTATAAAGTTGTATATTAGAACAACAAATGGCTTGTTAATTCTAAAATCTGACTAGAATGCCACTCCTCTTCTTTGTTGAGTAAAGATGTGTTGGTATGCACAACAATATCCAAAAAGTAGCCTCAATATCTAAGAGTATGCATAAATGTCCAAAAATTGTATATAGTCTTCTAAATGCCAAAAAAGGTAGACGGTCTTTCAAATGCCAAAATAATGTAGACGGTCTTCTAAATGCTAAAAATTTGTGGACGGTCTTCCAAATGCCAAAAAACTCTAGACGGTCTTCTATGTAGCATCTACAAGTCCAAGGAATGTCCATAAGTCATGAAGCTGATCATGGCAGCCATTAATGGTGTCTTGGAGCTCTAATCTCGCACGTCAAAGTATAGTCAAGGTCTAAAAAAGCCTCCTTTAGAATGCCAAGCAAGAGAGTATTTATAGGTGAGGTTTGGAGGCATCAACTTGAATTTCGTATCCGGAGGGGATACGGAATTTGCATCCTGAAACATAGCCAAAGGATAATGCTGTATGTAAAATTTTGCATCCCGAAAACTTAGCCAAAAAATGAGCCGTCTTCAGAATTTCGCATCCCGAAAACTTAGCCATAAAATGATGTTGCCTGCAATTTTCCATATCCCAGGGGGTCGTCTGTAGAATTTCGCATCCGGGGGGACCGTCTGTAGAATTTAGCATCCGGGAGGACAATTTGTCGAATTTCGCATCCCGGAGGAACGTCTGCTGGATTTGGCATTACAGAGGACCATCTGCAGAATTTCGTATCTAGGAGGATCATCTATTGAATTTCGCATCCTAGAGTACCGACAACACAATTTCACATCTAAGAGGAATGTCTGTAGAATTTCGCATGCAGGAGGACCATCCGCAAAATTTCGCATCCCGGTGGACCGTTTATAGAATTTTGCATCCCTAGAATGATGCGAAATGCCTGAGCGGATTAAGTTTTTTTTTTTTTCAAGTGATCGACCCAGTCTGTGCGAGGAATTCTTGGTGATCGACAAGGTGTTCGCAGGTAAAGTCTGTAGTGATCCAATCAAAGTCGAGCAAGGATTGGCAAAGTGATTTTTGATGATCGGTGCGAGGTGCTTAAGACTTTTTAAGTCATCGACACACATTTTTAACATGCGACTGAGTAATGATGATTTTGATTAATCCATATTTTGGCTTGATTCCGAGCGCATCACAATTTCGACCAAATCAGTTTGTGTTTTATGATGACGTCCTCGAGACTCGAGTGCGCTATTAGTCATAAACTTTACGTGTGACCCCCATGCTAAGAGTGTTAAGATAAGTTACTTTCGTACTTAGCGGACCAAGTCATAAGTTATTATACTTGGTGAACCCATTTGGAGAATCTTAACACCTGAAAGTCGAAGTTTTTTGGAAAGTCATGGACGGAGTCCCAAGTTGCGAATCGGAGTTCAAAGTTTATGAGTGGGTGGCAAAATGTGGGACCGAAGTCCAAATTTTATACTTTACGGATCGAGTGGGGACCGGAGTCCTAATTTTATACTTTGCAAACCAACTATGCAGCCGAAGCCCTAATTTTATACTTGGTGGACCAAGTGTGGAGCCGGAGTCTGAATTTTATACTTGACAGATCAAGTGTGGAGCCAGAGCCCAAATTTTATACTTGACCAATCAAGTGTGGAGCCAGAGCCCGAATTTTATACTTGATTGATCAAGTGTGGAGCCGGAGCCCGAATTATATACTTGAGTGATAAAGTAGGAGTCCATTGTAATCTTTTACCAATACCATAGAGGTACAATGGTCAAAAGTCCAATCCAGAGCATGACTGAAGACCACAGGTCGGTTCCATGCGCGCTTGAGCCGACGTATCTACTTTGATTACAAGTTGCATAAGCCAAAAGAAAAGGATCGCAAACAAAGGAAAAGCATAAGTAACGGACCGGAGTTTGAAAATCCAGAAAGATCCATGGAGTTGGATCAGTTGATTATAAGTCCTTGGGGGTGTCCCGTACCGCCCCTATCCTGAGATGTTGTAGGAGGCTGAGCGTGTGGTGCTATAGTTGTTGGATTCCTGATATATTGTGATAGCTTACCACGCCTGACGTGGGATTCGATAAGATCGCGAAACTGCCTGCAATGTTCGGTGTCATGAACTGGCAGTTCATGGAATAAACAGTTTTTGTTAGAGCTTGCTTGTATTAGAGTTTGGTCCCTTTTGGGACGCTTTTGGAAAGGCGTGGTTTCATGGATGTCGAGATAAATCCTTCCCAAGCCATGAGTGAGTTCGGTGTATTCCAGGAACTTTGGCTTGACGCGAGGTCGTGTGTTTCGATCGTCCTAAGTTTTACCCTTTCCTTTTTCAAGCGCAGATGGCCCTGCTCTTGTTGCTGAGTTGACTTAATGCACATGTTTTTCATCGTGGGAGTCCTCCTCCTTTGGTAATCTTTCTACCTCAAAGTATAATTTGATGAGATACCTTGGCGGGTCCCATCGAAATAAGGTTTTGAAGTTGGCTTGTCAAGAATGCCCGAGACGTTGGCCAATAGGACCATGGACGGATCCGGCCTATCGACAGAGGCCACCGCTGCGTTGAATATTTTAAGAAACTTGCGCAGAGTTTCACTATCCTTTTCTTAACTATTGTTAATGTCATGACATTCTTTTGTTGAGCGATATGAACTCTGAATTGCTCAACAAACTATTCGACCAAGATGTTTGGACTATTGACAGATTCGGGTTCCAACTCTTTGAAATATATAGCCGCAAAGTTTGTAAGATAAAATGGGAAGCACTTTTTCATAACGCTATTCGAAGATGAAAGTACTTCCATATGGCGCATATGATCAACTATGGAATTATTCATACCATCGAAAGCTTCTAGCACCGGCAATTTGAAGACTAGTAGGTTTTGAAAATTTCTGATGTCTTGCGAGAAGGAGCTGCGAAGAGCACAGTGCAAACTAGCAAAGGGTTCCCCGCCTCGACCGTAGCGTCGAACAACATTGGTGACTTGACTTTCACTTCCTATACCAATAAACTAATTCAAATTATTTAAGTTGACGCTGGTACCCCTAGCGTCAAGTCCAACATTAGCGAATTGTTGAGCACCAAGAAAAATATCTAGCTCGATCCTGATTTAAGGTGCCTCGACGGGCACGAATCTAACATTCGGAATTACGGGAGTTTCTACATCCAAAACTGCACGCACCGACATTGAGTGATATCTCCAACAACTGAACCTAATACCTGATTAACCGCAAGCTAAGCTGAACCTTATATGGGATTGGGGGTGATGTCGCTAATCTTAGTCGATCCGGTAGCTGTTTGCGGATTGGTATTGACACGGGGTTGTTCCTCAATAATTGTCCCCAAGTCCCGAGCTAATCCTTGTGGAACACTCAACCTTGTTGCGATCATGTTTCCTTGGCCCAAATGCCTTGTAATTCCTTTGAACCTAGTGAGAAGAGTGTTTATAGTGGCTTCCTACCTACGAAAATGTAATAACCCGGAAATTCTGAGCCAGTTTAAAATTTTTATTTTGGCAATTTTAGCGAATTGTGAATATTTAAAATGGATTATTTTAAATAATATCGACGAGAAATTTATTTTGAATCTAATTCGAACGAATATATTTATACGCGTCGTTGTTAGAATATAAATAATTATAAATAGAATTGAAAATGGCACGGTAGTTCGATAATTCGATTTCAAACTTCAATTGAATGTACCGAGTGCAAAACAATCCGGATTTTAGTGAGACCAAAAATCATAGCATCTAATTGGTAATATCTTTCCAACGAATCCGAAAAATTGAGATTTCATAGCGGGAATCAAAAGATATGTCCAGTTGAAAATTCTGAATAGTCGCTATGGAATTCAGGTCCTTAAAAATAGCCATTTTGCAAACGACCTCGGATTTCGACGAAACCTCTTTTGTTGGATCCGTAGTGTCAAGTTATTGCTAGATTCCAAATTTCATAATTTTTCGAATCAATATGTGAGCGTGGCAAAGGAAAACGCGTTTGACCAGTTTCAGTTGATTTTAATCGACTGGAAAATGGCCATTTTTCTAACGGTCTCAGACTTCGACGAAACTAGTTTTGTTAGGACCGTATCGTCAATACGAAGCTAGAAAATATTTTTCTGGAATTTTTCTAGTTAGTATGTGACCCCGGTAAATTGAAATGCGCGTTCAGATTCAATATATAGAGTTATATGTTGATTTTGACGAAAACTGATCGAAACGATCGACTCAGCTTGCGATACATATCCCATTGTGTTCAGAATGAGGGTAATACGCTAGGAACGACAGTCGTTGGGTTTGATTTAGAGTTCGAAAATAAAATTAACTTTTTGGATTAAAATAATAATAAATTTAATATAAAAATATATATATATCTCCCTTTTACCACTTAACCCCCTCAGTCCCTCCCGTTGACTTCCCTTTTCAGAAAAAAAAAACGACGAAGAACTGCTCCCAGTCGTCGCCCCGTTACGGCCACCTCCGCCACCCCTGTGACCGGCGCCCTCCTCCTCAAATCGCCTCCGCCTTCCTCTCTAATCCCCCACGCCCTCCGTTCTCCTTCCTCCTCTCCCCGAGAAAACCAAAGTCCAGGTGTTTCGAGCGATTCCAGGGCCGACGACGAACTCGAGCTCGCCAGAACTCCTGGAGATGGTGGAGGGTCCGACGGTGCTTCAGGGGGACGTCTCCGATCTGATCCCGACGCCGCCATTTTCGAGCAAGGTTGAGCCCTAGTTCTGGAGCTCGGTTCGATCACGATACAGAAGAAAGGTGAGCGTCTCTTTATTCTTCAATTTATTTAAATCCTTTTGTTTTAAATCTGAAATTTATTTAAATGAAATTGTTTTAAAAAAAATTATACTTTTTTTGAAGTAGGAAATCAACATTGTTTTAAGAATAAAAATAATATGAAATAGGGTTTTTATATTATTTTTAAATAAATGATTTGTTTTTTTTAAAAGGACAAAATTATAGTTTTTAATTATGAAACACAAGTAGAAAGATATACTAGATTTTAGTTAGTAGAAAAATATACTAGATATTAGTTAGTAGGAAAATATACTTGGTTTCAAAAGTGGAAAAATATACACCATTGTTTTCAAATATAAATAGCATGAGGTTGGAAAATATAAATAGCCTAGTGTTTGAAAAATAAAGTTTGCATTGTTTTAAAAATTAAAAATATATTCTTTTTTTGTCAAAGTAGCAAATTAAAAGTATATTCTTTTATGTGTAAATAGAGTATTAAAAATATGATTTTTATATTTTTAAAGTACTAAAAATATAATCTTTACTATATAGACGATGTAAAAATATAATTTTTGTTTATGTAGAGAATTAAAAATATAATTTTTACATGATAGAGATATTAAAAATATCATCTTTATATGTGTAGCAAAATAAAAATGTGATTTTTATAGTGATGGAATTGAAAAGGTGAAATCTTTATAGTTGAAAAGGCAAGATCTTAATATATAAGATAACGATGTAAAAATAGAATTTTTTTTTTATCCATATAGCGTGATAATAAAAATTCGATTTTTATATATTGAATTGCATAGTAAAAATTCGATTTTTATATATTGAATAGCATAGTGAAATTCGATTTTTATATATAGAATAGCGAAGTAAAAATTCGATTTTTATAAATTGAATAGCATAATAAAAATTCGATTTTTATATATTGAATAGCGAAGTAAAAATTTGATTTTTACATATGTAGTGGCTACAGTAACGAAGATGACAAAAAGGCGAGAACGATGAAGATTTCTATAGAGGAAGAGTCAAGGAGTTGGGATAGCTATTTGTGAGAATTTCTCACTCTTCAATTTCTTTTCTAGTTATATATATATACTAGGATGCAGACGGTGCTTAGTAGCACCCGACACAATCGTCCATAGACCATGGACTTGTTTGTTTGTTTGTGTAGTTGGTTAGATAATTTGGTTTGAATTGAATTGTTTGGTGAATTGAATGGATTTGATTGATGTGTGAATGGCGTGGGCCTTCACTAGACCGAGGATAAAGCTAGGCCTCCTCCCGTTTCTAGTATCGTGCCGTTATGCCGCCGAAATTTTCTAAAATAAGTTAGAAAAATAAAAATATCATTTTATTTAAAGAATGAACTGAATAGAAATTCATATGTTAAAATAAAATGTTTTATCGTTAAAAATATAGTTTTTAACGTGAATATGAATATAGTGAATGTGAATAAATAAATATTCATTTACAAACCGGACGGTTTGTTTATGTACACCGATTTGACTGACATTGATTGGGACGATAAATTTTACACATCGCCCAACTGCACAAATAAAATCTGTGTTTGATTGTTTGAAACCCCACACGGGTGTTGGGATGAAATATAAAGTCCACTCATCCTAATTGATTAAATATGTCGATCGATTGATTGACAGGCTGTTATAAGCATTAGATATCTATATTTGATGCTTATACAGTGTAGTGCACTTTGGGTGATGGTTGATTATTTTTCAATGCTATTATATACATGTGTTGTATGAAAATCCATATAATTAATTTTATATGGTGATTGATTGGGCCTCATTCCAATTTAGAGAATAAAGAATATTATAAAGTAAAGGTTCATGTGTTGACTGTACTCATTCGTGAGATTAGTCATGTGTTGAACGTAATATTTTAACAATAAATTTTATATCTTTATCACTATTAAATAAAGGTTCATGTGTTGACTGTACTCATTCGTGAGATTAGTCATGTGTTGAACGTAATATTTTAACAATAAATTTTATATCTTTATCACTATTAAATAAAGGTTCATGTGTTGGCTGTACTCATCCGTTGAGATTAGTCATGTGTTGAACGAAATAATTTAACAAAAATAGTCACACGTGGACAGTACTCATCCGTTGAGATTAGTCGTGTGTTGACAAAAATAAATATTCATTTGTTGAATAGAATAAAGGAATATATGAAGCCGTGTTGATTAGATTGACGCCATTTTGACGTGAACGATATTTATCGATTTTATTCATTTTGAAATGAATAGAAAACGATTTCGAAATGAAATGAATTGAAAACGATTTCGAAATGAAATGAATTGAAAAAGATTTCGAAATGAAATGAATAGAAAACGATTTCGAAATGAAATGAATAGAAAACGATTTCGAAATGAAATGAATAGAAAACGATTTCGAAATGAATAGAAAACGATTTCGAAATGAAATGAATATAAAACGATTTCGAAATGAAATGAATAGAAAACGATTTCAAAATGAAATGAATAGAAAACGATTTCGAAATGAAATGAATAGAAAACGATTTCGAAATGAAATGAATATAAAACGATTTCGAAATGAAATGAATATAAAACGATTTCGAAATGAAATGAATATAAAACGATTTCGAAATGAAATGAATAGAAAACGATTTCGAAATGAATTGAATATAAAACGATTTCGAAATGAATTGAATATGAAGCGATTATGAAATGAATCAAATAGAAAACGAAATGAATTTGATTCAAATGGATAACGAAATGAAATGAAATCAAATTGAATTCAAATTTGAATTGAATAGAAAGGACTGTTAAAACGAATTTATAAGGAAAAAATTCAACTTTGATTTGAATTTGGAATAAAGGTTGAAATGTTTTTGAAACGAATTCAAAACTATTTATAAAATTCGTTTTGAATAGTAATCGACGAAATATATATTATATATTTAATATAATGGCCTGAATAGAACGCGCCGCGCCGCGGCAGTTCATAAATTTCGACCATTTATTTCAAACGGACATTACGGGAGATCCGACCGTCGGATTCTCCTAAAACCGGAACCATTGGGTTCGTATCGAAAAGAGCTTTCTAACGAATATTATAAATTTGAAATCTAACAGTTGGATTTGGAGATACGTCCAAATCAAATTTGGAAAAGGTCGCAGTAAGTGCACTTCGATGGCCATTATCGGAAATCGACTGTACGGGCCTTGATAAAATTATTTAAAATAGTAATAATTTGTGTAAAATCATAAGGAATGATTTGGGAAAAATTAGGATGAAAAACTCCATATTTGAAAAGATAAAAATACATTTTTATCGAAATGAACTAGTTTTGAACTAAATTTAAAACCCAATTATTTTTAAATAAATAAATTAGATTTAAAAAGGGGTTTTAAATAATCGGAATTTCTAATATATTTGATCGGATTTGAAATGGGTTTATCGTGAACGGTGTTTTAAATAACACTAGTTCTTTAGCCTGATAACAAATAGAATGTGATTTGGGTTTGTCGTGAACTGTGTTTTAAATAACACCTAGTTCTTTAACCCAATAAAAGGAGTTTTAACGAATCTGCAATTAGGTTGAAATGTGAATATATAATCTAAATTATCAAATTTAGAAATGAGCGGGAATGGAGTATCGCCAGTTTTGCTCCAAAGCGATAGTTAAATCTTTAATTAGATTTGAACGTGAAATGGTAATTAATTTTACCGATAACAAATATGGAGTATTACCAGTTTTGCTTCATGGGATGAATATGTTGGGATTGGGAAATAAAATAAATAATTACTTCGTTGCGGTTCGCTAATCTCGACTAGTTTGGAAAACCATAATTTGGTTTGAAATGACATCCAAAGGAAGATTAAAGGATAAATTTTAAAGAATTTATCTTGGATAAAATCAATGGGAACTTTTCCCTGAGAATATGAATTGGAATGAGGCGTATGTTGTGTTTGTGTAACATTCGTTTTAATATACGCGGGTTGTTCGGAAAGGCCCGGTTTATACCCATTCTGAATAATCAATTCGACGATATGTCGAAGATGAAGACGGTGGTTGAAGACCGGAAGTCTTCACATCGTTGGGATAATTACTGATGATCCTGATTGGGCTGTACACCCAAGAGGATGGAAATAGTTGGTGGTCGTCCAGACGTACTTGGAGATGGATGGATATGCGAGGAAAGTGCCTCCGGTTTCGTTCAGACCTAGAACGGACTTGTAAATGGATGGTGTGTCTGACATTGTATTCCTTTATATTGTACTTGTTGATCTCTGCTAAATATATATCTATTTGGCGGCGGAGAATTTATTCTCTTGCTTAACGCCCTTCTCTGAGACATATGAGCTCAGAGGTTATATATTGGCAGAAATCAGTGGTACGATATGGATTGATAGTGTGGCATGATGAGATGCAGTGATCCAGACTTTTGTTGAAAAGCAAAGTTTGGTGGTTGATGATCAAAGCGCAGCTGATATAGCATGGCTTTGTGTATAGCGTTGATCCGCGAGCCTCACACCCCGGTATGGTGGTAAACTGATGGTTTGATCAGTATGCTTTTTCGTGGATGGGCACCTTAGTGGTGTCGTGGATTCGGTCGACCGAGATGAGCCTAGTGCTCAGGGATATATAGAGTAGGCGGTGTTTTCTCTCGCTGGGACGTAAGCCGCGGTGGTACTTTGGTCCCAAATGTGCGGATGCAGACGTTGTTTTCTCTTGTAGGGACGTAAGCCGTGGTGAATTGCGTTACGCGATCGATCTTTCGAATCAGGAGCCACCATGATGGAAATCCAATTTCTAATACGTGTATTGCGGTTTTAATTGTAGAACTAGTATGGCGACATAGTAGATGGTAGCTATGCCGTCTATGATTTATATTTATGATTGAAATTGTTTTGACACTATACACATATTATAGTATCAAATGATTTGTTTTAAACGTACCAAGCATGTTTGGCTATTATAACGGAAACCCTATCCTCCGGCTTGCGTTGCATTGTGTGATGGGACCTGGGTCTTATAATAGCTTCATTTTTCGAAAAAGCATTGCGTTGTTTATTCTATGCACTAGTATTCTTGGGAGGAAACCCGTTCCGTGTTATACGGCGTGGTCCCTTGAATTACTCTCTTTTAAAGTAAAGTTTTAATTAACTGTTTTAGTTCTCACACCAGTCTCATGACTGACCTGGAGTTTATTGTTTTAACCTAAACTCTGGGTGCCCCTATTTTCCGCACGGGCAGCTAGTAGTTTTGGTTTTGCAGATTTGTATTCACAGGATCCTGGTTTACAGCTGGAATGATATCCGGAAAGCTCTGTATCCGTATATCACCTTCAGTTGTGCTTTGTATTATTTTCCACTGTTATATAATTAATTGTAATCTCTGATATTTATTCGAATGTATAATATTCATTTATACTCTGTATATTCTTGTATCTGATGGAATTGTTGTAATAACAATGAAATGTTCTTTTGTCTGCGTTCATTTGTGTGTTGTTCTCAAAGAATCCGCTCTTTCCTTCACGGGGAAGTTACGGGTTCTTACAGAAAATGTTTCTCTTATTGTTCCAAACTAGAATAAAGATCCTTGGTTAAATCTTTGATGACTTCGTCGATGTCGTCTTGACTAAAGAAGTTTGGTGGATCCAATCGAGGAAATTTCCTGACTTACCTCCATATCTGCTTCTTCCAAGCGAGCTAACTACTTCCTTTTTACCACGTCGGAATCCAAGATAATTCAAAGTAAATCCGTGAATGAATACAATCACCTAAATCGAAGTTGATGTCGAAAACTAAAAAAAAACTGAAATCCGAAGTCAAATCCGAGAATCAAAACCAATGGCAGAAATCGAAGTTGTTGCATCCCCTTCCAGTTACGCCAAGTGTTGACGTGATAAATCAGTTATTTGCACACGCCAACCCCCAAGTGTAAATTTAATAATCCGAATATCCATAGTACAAGAAATGTAAAGGGACACACAACTTTTATAGTGGTTCGACATTAATGCCTACGTCCACTTTATAGTAACCATTCATCATATTTTTGTCAATTACAATGCTTGTACAAGTTCAGACAGTGTGAGTGCACAAAGTTGTACAATAGAACAATAAATGTCTTGTTAATTTTAAACTTTAACCAGAGTGCCCTTCCACTTCTTCGTTGAGTGAAAGTTTGTTGGTATGCATAACAATGTCCAAAAAGTAGCCTCAATGTCCAAGAGTATGCATGAATGTCAAAAAACTATAAATGGTCTTTTAAATGCCAAAAAATTATAGATGGTTTTCCAAATGCCAAAAAAACTATAGACGTACTTCTAAAAGCCAAAAATTTTTATACGGTCTTCCAAATGCCAAAAAACTATAGATGGTCTTTTATATAGCATGTACGAGTCCAAGGAATGTCCATAAGTCATGAAGATGATGATGGAAGCCATTAATGGTGTCTTGGATCTCCAATCCCTTTATCCAAAGTATACTCAAGGTCCAAAAATGCCCCTTTAGAATCCAAGCATGGGGGTATTTGTAGATGAGAATAGGAGGCATCAGCCGAATTTCGTATCCTAAGGGGATGCAAAATTCGCATCCCTATAATTTAGCCAAAAAAGATGTTGTCTACAGAATTTTGCATCCTAAAACCTTATCCAAAAAATGATCTATCTTTTGAATTTCATATCCTGAAAACTTAGCCAAAAAAATGTGTTATCTTCAGAATTTCACATCTCCAAAAATTAGCCAAAAAATAAGTTGTCTTCAGAGTTTCGCATCCCGAAAACTTACCCCAAAAATGATGATGTCTGCAAAATTTTGCATCCTAGGGGACCGTGTGTAGAATTTCGGATCCTGGAAGACCATCTACAAAATTTCGCATCCTAGAGTACCGTCTGCAGAATTTCGTATCATTGGACCGATGTGAAATTCCTGAGGGGATCGAGCTTCGATTTTTTGTTCTGATTTTTTTTCAAGTGATTGACCCGATCCGTGCGAGGAATTTTTGTTGATCGGCATGGTGCACGCAAGCAAAATCTGAAGCGATCCAATCCATGTCGAGCAAGGCTTCGCCAGGTGATTTTTGATAATCTACGCAAGGTGCTCAAGTCTATTTGAGTGATCTACACACGTTTTCTAAAATCCACTAAGTTGATGCATATTTCAGGAATGATCCATATTTTGGCTCAATTCCAAGCACGTCACAAATCAATTTGTGTTTTTTGATGACATTCTCAAGACTCGAGCGCGTTGTTAATCGTAAACTTAACATGTGACTGCTTTGAAAAAACCGCTTGGCGAGCTGAAGAAAAGATAAAAATATAAACAAAAAAATGCAAAATAGATAAAGAAAGGAATTACTATAATGAGTAGTTCGTGATAGATAGATAGAGTTTTGGAAGAGTGGCTATCATGAAACAATAAAGATCGTAAAAAGATGTGGATATCATAATAATACGAATATCGTAGTTACGTAATAAAGTAAGCAAGAAAAAACGAAAGATAAATTAAATGCATAAGAAAAATAATCATCACATGGAATAATAAAGGATGAGATTATAAAAGTAAACTCATAAGACATGTTTTGAACAACCAAAAGAAAACGTGGATGTAGAAAATTATGTGCAGTCCATCACAGATCCTTCATAATAGAGTGGAAATCCACACTAATAGCGAAATAGACGTTCGTTGAAGTGGTAAATAAGTGACATCAATGAGACTCAAAGATACCCTAGGATGACCCTTCTATGTAGGCATATGTGGCGACCCATTAGAGAGAAGATCTGCATTGTTCATTAAGAAGTATTGCCTTAATTGCCTTAGGCAGTCTGAAAGCTGATGGGTGATTAGGTATTCATACAATGCCAAGATCAGCGCCTGTTATGAGGAGGCCCAAGGAAAGTAGTTGCATAAGTACCAACCAACATTATTCGGTAGCGAGTACGGGTAATGGCTTGGGTTAGGTCCATATAGCTTTTCGATCTTTCACTGTTAAGACACTAGATTGTGGTTAAACAACGCAACATTATTGTTTAAGATTTTTTGTTTAGGGTGAGGCCATTAACCCATGAGATACACCTTCCAACTGTTATGCGGGGAATAACCGTGATAGAAAGGGATAGAAACACTCGGACATAGTTCTGTACACAGTGGGAATTAGTGCCTTTTGTAAGCATAACTCAGAAGTATATGCAGAAGGATCACGTGCACATCCACAACGTAGACACGGTGAGGAAGTCCATTGTAGATGTCAACATTGTAGGCATGGAGGAGTGGTCCATTGCGAATGCAGTTTGCACATTTTCATACAAGATGACGAAACTTATGTACTGTAGGCAATCTTGGTAGTCCATTGCAGATGTAGCCTCAATGCCTTTGGGGAGAGATGGTGGATTACTAGTGAGGAGGATATGAAATGTATTAAGTAGACGGTTTAGATTTACATGTGTGTATATATATATATATATATATATATATATATATGTGAGAGTATCATGACCATAATTAACCTATTGTAACAAAGAAGGTAATATAACAATGTATGTGGTATTGTGCTTAAAAATATTTAATTTATCGAACTCCAGAACATTAGTTTTGATCCCCTCCTTGAAACAATCTGCGGGTTAGGTGGAAGGTAAAGGTTATTCAGCTTAGAGACACTTGACCTAGAAAGTGCCATTCCCTTGGTGAGTATTTATTTGCTATCATATTTTAAATTTCTTATGCTGTGAGTTATTTACTTAAGTTTAGATATATTTAATTTTTTCTATTTGTCGGATATCAAACACAGAACCCGTGCTTCAGTGGACTTGGATTTTTTTCTTCTTGTAAAAAATTCGTGCCCAATGGGTTATGTTATGTTGCATTTGGTATCAGATTTTTAGTTTAGAGGTCCTATACAAATAGATAATGAATGTATTTATGTTTTTAATATATGTATGTATTATATACCAAGATCCTAGAAACTCACTTATAAAGGAATAAATATGGAATGTTTTCAAGAACAATTTAGTATATTTAGATCGGATTAAGAGAATCCAAAAGTAGTAGGTCCTAAAGTGACCATAAGATAGGGTGTACAATGAGTCTACTTATAAAGTTATGTATTTATATGTTAAACGTCAGCAGTTCGAAAGTTATATAAGAATAGTGGAAAAGGCAATAGTGCTTTAGTAGAAAGGAATGGATTTGACATATATATATTGAGTATAAATAGTCCCGAGAGAGAGAGAGAGAGAGAGATTTTAATAAATTATAGCCAATTTTGGGGATAATTCGTAGGGAAATAATTGGATTAGAAAAAAAAGCATTTGTGATGGAGAAAGGGTTAAGTAAAAAAAAAAATCAAGATATTAAGAAATCACTTTGAAGCTAACCCTATATATGGTTTGAAAAATGAAAAGTTTTAAGCTTCAAACCAAAATTCATATTTTTGAAGTCCCATAAAGATACTAAATTTTTCCACAAAAAATCAAATAATATTTCAAAAAGCAAACCATGTTTTGAAAAAAAGTCTACTTTAACGGGGTTAGACAAAATTAGTGGAACAAATATTGGGATTTTTGTAAAGAGGTTTTGATAACTCTATTCTATTGAAAAATAGAAACAGTAAGAAGTTTGGAATAGATTAAAAGCTTTAGTAAAGAAGTTTTTGAATAGTGTACTAAGATCTTAAGTGACTGCACTAATTAAATATAGATAATAATAACAATTTTATAAGTAGGGTAGGTTATGACATAATTTATATTATTGGAGCGAGAGGAATTGAAAAAATTGAGTTTTTATGAATAAACAAACTTATAAGTAAATATATTTTGTTAAAGTAATAAGAAAATAAAATGTAATGAAATAGTTGTGCAAAATATAGGAAAACACCATATTTGAACTGTCTATTTCAACATAGAAACGGAAAAGAAATTTTCTTATTTCTTCACACAAAATATAAAATCCTCCTTTGAAAAGATTCATAAAAACTTAGTGTAAATAGATTTTCTTGGAAAAATATAGTTCCAACACATTAAACTACATAACCCTTAGAATATAATAAAAAGTGCAGTAGTTCATAGACTGTGCAAAATTGGAGATCTAAAAAAAGGCAAAGGAAATGTAACACCCCGTATTTTCTAAGAATATTAAAAAAAATGGTAATTTATGAAGAAGTTATTAAGCCTTGAAGTTTATATGCATATGAGAGAAATACATATAGATATATATAAAAATTAAATAAATAAACATGCAAAAAAGGTTCAAAACAGCGAATTGGGAGGGGGAATAACCGAACCGGCCCATTTTTGAGGTCGACCCGAGCATGCTGGGTCGACTAGGGGTTAATCCAGGGTGTTTAGCTGTCATCCCGTGGGGCGATTCGCTCAAATGCAGATTTTTCATTTGAATGGTTCTCATGATTCAGGGTTAATCTAATGGTCCTAAATAACTTCCTACACCTATATATACATCCCTAACCTAAACCTAAATCTCATATACAATTCTCTAGTCTCCATTGCTCTCTTCCTCTCTTAAAATAAATAAATCAATAGCGTCTCTACTCTGCTGAAACCTAAGATAGGACTTGTGCTTCTTCTTCCTCCAATTCTGATTAGGATTAAAAGAGAACAGCTACAACACCTTTTTCTTTTAGAATCCAACCAAGGCAAGTGCAGTTATTTTCCGATATAAACTTTAATTATAATTGTGACATGATTGTAAATCTGAATTTGAGATTGCGTATGTTCTGTTCTGATCTATTTTATTCTATATCTCTTTCTTCTTTCTATTCTATAGCCAGGCTACCCCGAGCCTGCACCAAATCTCATAAGAGATTAACACACGAACGTTAAACTTTGGGATAAATAATGAATGATGGCATAATTGGACATGGCTAATCTGTGACTATAAGGACATAGGTTGTAAACTAGATTTAGATCTGTGCTTATTATGTGAATTGGAAGAAGAGGAACCATTGTATATTAACATGTGACTTGAGACATTGGACATAACGCATATTTTTGAATTAAAGATCTGTTATAATTTAAAGTTCTAGATTGTTGGGCATATTGTTTATATAGAAATTCATGATTTGGGATAAAAAGAGAATATGACTTAGGTGTAAAGATCTATATTAAGATTTGATAACTATTAAATGTGAATAACACCTAAGTGGGAGATCTTTGAATATATGACATACATGGCTATATTTGGTATATAATCATAATTATGAATCATGACAATTATTTAGGCATGCAAACTTAGGCCAAATTTATAATTAGGCAAGATATGTCAATGAAACTTTAAGGAATAATTAAATCTGTTATATTGCCTAATCTGCTAGATCCGTTATATTGCCTAATCTGCTAGATCTGTTATATTGCCTAATCTGCTAGATCTGTTATATTGCCTAATCTGCTAGATCTGTTATATTGCCTAATCTGCTAGTTCTGTTATATTGCCTAAACTTCTAATTAGATTGATTTGCCTAATCTGCTAATTATGTTAATTTTTCCTCATCTGCTAAATCTGTTAAATCGCCTAATCTGCAAGATTTGTTATTTGTTTAATCTGTTGAATGGCGTAATCTGTTGGAACTGAAATGCTGAAATTTGAAGTATGTAATCCTGTAGGCTCGATTTAAAATTGAGAAAAACTTGTTAATAGAACCTCGAATAATCTGCTGTAACTTGTAAAGAAGTTAATTTGTTAAAATCTGTGAATGAGCACATTTGTTAAACATAAAACATGGCTAACTCGAGGTTAGAATGAGTTTGCGGCGTAATTCTGCCCGGAACCGCCCGGCACATTCCAGTGGCCGCAAACAATAGGTTCTAATGTGAGAAGTTAGTCATAACGTGCTTGAAACCCGAGGTTAGACTCAGTTTGCGACAGAAACCTACCCGGAACCAACCGGCCTAACCATTAGCCGCAAACTGTCAGTCTAATGTAAGAGGTCTAGGCATTAATATTTAATTAATGAAAACCTGAGATAAATATAATGTCTAAAACATGTTGGGTGGATAGGCTTAAACCCACTAGACTGATGAGTTTAATAAATCTGTTCCGTGAATCGGTAGGCCCAATTACAAAGTTAGACAAATCTGTAAATATGTTAAATCCGTATATTTGATCCGTTAATCTAAAACTTGTCTGACCTGTGAACTAGTTGATCTGAATTATGTATGTCTGAACTTGTTAATCTGAAATCTGTTAGTCTGGGGACACAAGGATAGGAGGGGAATTACTTGTGTCATCTGTTGTTTGGGACCCATATTAGTCAGTAACCCTTTCTGGTATCAAAACTTCGACCCAACAGTAGGTAGGGTCCGGGAACGCTTACTGAACTAATTATAAGCGGTTCATTCTGATAATGGCGAGGGGTGTTGATGATGCGTTCCAAACGGGTCATGTGCGTGCATGGATCCCGGTCTGCCTCTGAGGATGTAAGACGTCGTGACATCTGTAAATAGGTCTGTATCACTCAAAGGTTGCCACTTTAGGGAATGATACACCCTTCGGTGGGGCTGGCACAGGGTATTTATGTATTAGGGAGCCGATCGCTTGGGGTAGGGTTTTAGGTTACACTTAGTTCTGTCTGTTTCTGTTGGTACCCTTTTTTTTGTTGGGTGGCAACACCTGTCTGTTTCTGCGTGGTACCGTCTATTTGGGTGGTAAAGGCCCAATTACTAGTGTACACCTTATGCTACAATCTGCTTCTGTCTGTTTCTGATCGGGTGGTAAAGGCCCATTACTAGTGTGGAAATTATTCTGTACCTGTTTCTGTTTCAGTTTAGACATTAGGGTGACACCTAATTCTGTTATACTAGTATTAATGCAGAGAAGTGTAAAGCAATAGCTTATATCATTCTGTTCTTCTGTCATATCTGCTACATCTGTTACAGTTATCTCTCATCCAGATTTATTTTCATGTCATGTTATTATTATCTGTTCATAACTGAAAATCACTGGACTTGCCAGACTTTTGTCTGACCCTTGTTGTTTCGCCTCCTTTCTTCCGTTTCTTCCCCCCAGGTTTTGTAGAAGGGAATACTCTAGCTTGATCCAGATTTCTTCCGCTTGCAGTGCTTAAAGTATGGCTTGTCTTCTGTGGGGATTATGATTTTAAACTATGTATTCTGAAGGCTTTTGTACAAGACTGATATTTTGTACTTGAATTCTGATATTGTGATTTGAAAGGATGTAACCAAGCTTCTATTGAAATAAAGTTATAAATTTTTCAAGTACTGTTTTATCTGTCTTGTAAGTTTCTGTTTTGTTTACTAAAACGCTCCACCAAAGTTAAGGCATTCCCTTGTGAGTGACCTTAACGGAGATGGGGTGTTACACTTGGTATCAGAGATGAAGGTTACTAGATTTGATAAAAAGTTTTGAAAACTATTTTCAAAAAGGATTTAAAAAGGAAGTATTTTCAAAAGTAAAGCTTATTTTTGAAAAATAAAATAAATAATCCCCAAAAGCCATATATCTTTCGATTCTTTGTTTCGAGTTCCTTCCTCTTTCCCTTGTTTGAATCTCTTCCTTCGCATATAGATGCTTTTCCAGAGATATGTAAGGACTTCCGTGCGATGGGCGGAAAACCGCTTTATGGGACTGAGACGTTGTCGAGGCTGGAAGTTGGCTGAACGAAGTGGAGAACTTGTTGGTACCTTTGAGATAGACGATGGGAGGAAGGTTCAACCAGCTGCTTGGTTAATAAAGGATGAAGCTTCATTTTGGTGGAAGGTCAAGAATGGAGAACGTACATGGGAGACATGGATAGGACACACGATAAGGAAGTGGATCCAAAGAAGGGCACTTGCTTCAACTGTGGGGAGATGAGACACTTCACTAGGGACTGCCCGAAGAGACGAGGACAAGGAGGGCAGGCGAACACTCTTGAGGCTAGTGGCTAGGATAGAAGTAGGAAAATTCCTATAGTAGGTTTAATTTCTTTATCTGATTATGGAGTTAAGACTCTTTCTGATTCTGGTATTTTGATTTTGTAATTGATACTCTGCACTTTAATACTAGTATTGTTTCTGATTCCGTTGTAGACACAAACCTATAAGGGTTATGACTCATTTGTTTATGATAGATTGGGGTTTGACGGATATCTGTGTTAGATGTCAAGTATGACGCATACATTCTGAGTTTTTGTGGGATATGATTTTATCATGCTTAGCTTCCTAAGAATCATTAGGGAACCTGATCTGTACCAGTAGTCTGTAAATATTTGAATAATTCTACTTTCCAGTTTTGACATTTTCTAAAGGAGGTAATCCTCTAGGTGTCAATCTAATGTTGATTTCGGTCTTCGGGGTTGATACTTAGGGGAATTATTTTCTCAGCCAATGTCTAATGGGAACCAAGTCTTCATTTTATCTGTACTCGCTTCCATCATTCGACTGTATCCTATCGATTGAATCTTCGAACTTTAGGTAGAAACTAATGGGTGTAAACATGTGTTTGAGACATGTTATGTTTGATGGTTGCAAGTGGATGCAAGTGGTTGCTATTGGTTGCTCGTGGATGCATATACACACACTAGGCACTAGATCGGCTCGAAAACACTTTCATACTGCATATGGATGTGTGAGCATTTTCAAATTTTTGTGGATGCAAAATGATTGACTCAGCACATGGATGTTGCATATGGATGAATGGTTATGCACTCATATAGAAATGATGTGTATCAAATAGGATTTCTTGCATACATATTTGGACTCATGACACTAACATGATTCGCATTAAGGAGGTCAACTGGATCAGTAGACCGCCTGATTTTGCATTAGATAAGAAACATATACACACACTTTGCATATGTTAATACGGCATTAGAAACCTTTTAAGGACAATGAATGCCTGTGATTGAATGGTTGAGTAGATGGATGTTGGATTTTAGGATACATTCTTCTTAACTTGAAGATTTCGGGGACGAAATCCTTTAAGGAGGGGAGAATGCAACACCCCGTATTTTCTGAGAATATTAAAAAAAAATTGTTAATTATGAAGAAGTTATTAAGCCTTGAAGTTTATATGCATATGAGAGAAATATATATAGATATATATAAAAATTAAATAAATAAACATGCAAAAAAGGTTCAAAACAGCGAACTGGTACGGGGAGTAACTGAACCGGCCCATTTTTGAGGTCGACCCAAGCTTTGCTGGGTCGACTAGGGGTTAATCCAGGGTGTTTGGCTGTCATCCCGTGGGCCGATTCGCTCAAATGCAGATTTTGCATTTGAATGGTTCTCATGATTCAGGGTTAATCTAATGGTCCTAAATAACTTCCTACACCTATATATACATCCCTAACCTAAACCTAAATCTCATATACAATTCTCTAGCCTCCATTGCTCTCTTTCTCTCTAAAAATAAATAAATCAATAGTGTCTCTACTCTTCTGAAACCTAAGATAGGACTTGTGCTTCTTCTTCCTCCAATTCTGATTAGGATTAAAAGTGAACAGCTACAACACCTTTTTCTTTTAGAATCCAACCAAGGCAAGTGTAGTTATTTTCCGATATAAACTTTAATTATAATTGTGACATGATTGTAAATCTGAATTTGAGATTGCGTATGTTCTGTTCTGATCTATTTTATTCTATATCTCTTTCTTCTTTTTGTTCTATAGCCAAGCTACCCCGAGCCTGCGCCAAATCTCATAAGAGATTAACGCACGAACGTTAAACTTTGGGATAAATAATGAATGATGGCATAATTGGACATGGCTAATCTGTGACTAAAAGGACATAGGTTGTAAACTAGATTTAGATCTGTGCATATTCTGTGAATTAGAAGAAGAGGAACCATTGTATATTAACATGTGGCTTGAGACATTGGACATAACGCATATTTTTGAATTAAAGATCTGTTATAATTTAAAGTTCTAGATTGTTGGGCATATTGTGTATATAGAAATTCATGATTTGGGATAAAAAGAGAATATGACTTAGGTGTAAAGATCTATATTAAGATTTGATAACTGTTAAATGTGAATAACACCTATGTGGGAGATCTTTGAATATATGACATGCATGGCTATATTTGGTATATAATCATAATTATGAATCATGACAATTATTTAGGCATGCAAACTTAGGCCAAATTTATAATTAGGCAAGATATGTCAATGAAACTTTAAGGAATAATTAAATCTTTTATATTGCCTAATCTGCTAGATCCGTTATATTGCCTAACCTGCTAGATATGTTATACTGCCTAATCTTCTAGATCTGTTATATTGCCTAATCTGCTAGATCTGTTATATTGCCTAATCTGCTAGATCTGTTATATTGCCTAATCTGCTAGTTTTGTTATATTGCCTAAACTGCTAATTAGATTGATTTGCCTAATCTGCTAATTATGTTAATTTTTCCTCATCTGCTAAATCTGTTAAATCGCCTAATCTGCAAGATTTGTTATCTGTTTAATCTTTTGAATGGCGTAATCTGTTGTAACTGAAATGCTGAAATTTGAAGTATGTAATCCTGTAGGCTCGATTTAAAATTGAGCAAAACTTGTTAATAGAACCTCGAATAATCTGCTGTAACTTGTAAAGAAGTTAATTTGTTAAAATCTGTGAATGAGCACATTTGTTAAACATAAAACATGGCTAACTCGAGGTTAGAATGAGTTTGCGGCGTAATTCTGCCCGGAATCGCCCGACACATTCCAGTGGCCGCAAACAATAGGTTCTAATGTGAGAAGTTAGTCATAACGTGCTTGAAACCCGAGGTTAGACTCAATTTGCGACAGAAACCTGCCCGGAACCAACCGGCATAACCAGTAGCCGCAAACTGTCAGTCTAATGTGAGAGGTCTGGGCATTAATATTTAATTAATGAAAACCTGAGATAAATATAATGTCTAAAACGTGTTGGGCGGATAGGGTTAAACCCACTAGACTGATGAGTTTAATAAATCTGTTCCGTGAATCGGTAAGCCCAATTACAAAGTTAGACAAATCTGTAAATCTGTTAAATCTGTATATCTGATCCGTTAGTCTAAAACTTGTCTGACCTGTGAACTAGTTGATCTGAATTCTGTATGTCTGAACTTGTTAATCTGAAATCTGTTAGCCTGGGGACACAAGGATAAGAGGGGAATTACTTGTGTCATCTGTTGTTTGGGACCCATATTAGTCAGTAACCCTTTCTGGTATCAAAACTTCGACCCAATAGTAGGTAGGGTCCGGGCACGCTTACTGAACTAATTATAAGCGGTTCATTCTGATAATGGCGAGGGGTGTTGATGGTGCATTCCAACCGGGTCATGTGCGTGCATGGATCCCGGTCTGCCTCTGAGGATGTAAGATGCCGTGACATCTGTAAATAGGTCTGTGTCATTCAAAGGTTGCCACTTTAGGGAATGATACACCCTTCGGTGGGGCTGGCACAGGGTATTTATGTATTAGGGAGACGATCGCTTGGGATAAGGTTTTAGGGTACACTTAGTTCTGTCTGTTTCTGTTGGTACCGTTTGTTTTTGTTAGGTGGCAACACCTGTCTGTTTCTGCATGGTACCGTCTGTTCGGGTGGTAAAGGCCCAATTACTAGTGTACACCTTATGCTACATTCTGCTTCTGTCTGTTTCTGATCGGGTGGTAAAGGCCCATTACTAGCGTGGAAATTATTTTGTACTTGTTTCTGTTTCAGTTTAGACATTAGGGTGACACCTAATTCTGTTATACTAGTATTAGTGCAGAGAAGTGTAAAGCAATAGCTTATATCATTCTGTTCATCTGTCATATCTACTACATCTGTTACAGTTACTCTCATCCAGTTTTATTTTCATGTCATGTTATTATTATCTGTTCATAACTAAAAATCACTGGACTTGCCAGACTTTTGTCTGACCCTTGTTGTTTCGCCTCCTTTCTTCCGTTTCTTCCCCCCAGGTTTTGTAGAAGGGAATAGTCTAGCTTGATCCAGATTTTTTCCGCTTGCAGTGCTTAAAGTATGGCTTGTCTTATTCTGTGGGGATTATGATTTTAAACTATGAATTCTGAAGGCTTTTATATAAGACTGATATTTTGTACTTGAATTCTGATATTGTGATTTGAAAGGATGTAACCAAGCTTCTGTTGAAATAAAGTTATAAATTATTAAAGTACTGTTTTATCTGTCTTGTAAGTTTCTGTTCTGTTTACTAAAACGCTCCACCAAAGTTAAGGCATTACCTTGTGAGTGACCTTAACAGAGGTGGGGTGTTGCAGCAAAGGTAAGTACTGATGTTTACGTTTTTGCGCTTATTCAGTAACATGTTTTTTTTAGAACTTCCACTTCTAAAGATATGTTGAGGGCTTTTCCCATAGTTAATGACTAGAAGAATAGAAAGACAAAGAAGATTAATAGAAAGATATTTAATCTTCTCTACTCTAATTTTCAAAATTAAGAGAAGTGTTTTGAAGTGATAATTTTGATGGTTTGACAAAGTGAATAAGCTTTTGAAAAGAGAAGTTTTGAAACTTCAATTTAAAAACACGAATAAAATCCAAATTACTACTTCAAATATGGAGCAGATGAGAATTAGTATCTAAGTAAGACGAAGTAAAAGGAAATAAGACTATGAAGAAATGGTAGTAATGGTTCCATTAAAAGTTAAAGGAAACTAAATAGAGGCTAGAAATGTTATTTATATATTTTTGAAATCATATAGTGGATATTAAGATAGATCTCTATAATTTTTGTTTGTACTTGGAGCATAAAGAATAAGACTAAAAAGGAATAGTGGAGACATGTCAATGCACATAAGATATAAATGGTAAATGTGAGTTAAGAAGATGGAAATTAGAAAGGTTGTTTTCCTCGTGGTTTTCGTTCAAATATGAAAAAAAATAAGGAAATAACCTTAGACTAATACTGAAAGTGAAATGGGACAATTTAAAACCGAAGGAGCAAGTTAAATACTTGTAAAAAAGAGAGAAATTGATATCTATCTTTAAGAAAATAAAAAAAAGTTTTCCACGTTAAGTAAAAGGTTAAGAAAGTACATTCATGTTGGAGTAGGTAATTATTATTTTTATGATAGTTAGAGGCACAACAAGAGGATTGTAACAATCCAGAAGTTCAGAACCAATTCAAAATTTTTAATTTGGCTATTTTAGTGGATTTTGAATATTTAAAATAAATTATTTTTAATAATAATGACCAAAAGTCTATTTGAATCGATGTTGGAAAATAAATATATTTATTTTAATTATAAACAAGGCCTGAAATGGCGCGGCAGTTTGAAAATTTGAATTCGAACTTTGACTGACTTTATCGGGTGCAAAATAAAACGGATTTTAGTGAAACCAAAAATATTTAAATATGTTTATAAATAAATTTCTAATGAATCTGAAAAATCAAAATTTCATAGCGGGAATCAAAAATTATGGCCTAATGAATTTTCAAAAAAGGTCGCTATGTAGTTTATATAGCCCATAAAAATGGTCATTTTGCAAACGACATCCGTTTTTGATGAAACCACTTTTCTTGGATCCGGGATATCAAATTATTTCTAGGTTTTAGATTCCATAATTTTTGAAGTTAATATGTGAGTGTGGCGGAGGAAAACGTGTTTGGTTAATTTCAATCAATTTGGATCGACCAGAAAATGGCCATTTTTCAAACAATCTCCAAATTCGTTGAAATCAGTTTTGTTGGGACCATATCGTCAAAACATAGCTAGATTAATTTTTTTTGGAATTTTTGGGATCAGTATGTGGCCCCGGCAAATTGAAATGTACGTTCAAATCAAATATTGAATGTTATATATTTTAATTTGAAGAAAACTGACTGAAACAGTCGAATGGGCCTACGAAACATATTTCATTGTATTCGAAATGGGGGTATTTACCTAGGGATGACGGTCGTTCGGTTTGGATTGGAGTTCGTATTCGGTAAGGGGTATTTTTGGATTTTAAAAGTAAATATAAAATCATGGGCCAATCATAATTGGCTGTCTCAACTTTCTCTCTCCCCGATATTACTCCAAGCGATGGGAGCTGCTTCTTCTTCCTTCTCTCCTCATTTTCTTCAAATCCACTCACTAATACTCCTAGCTCCTATTGAGAAATTTGTAGAGCATCTCCTAATCTTCAGATCCATGCCAGTTGCATAATTTTTGGTCGAGTATTGAGTTCGAATCGAGCTCGAGAAGGTCGGTCGTTCAACCCGCCGCCGCTCCCTCTATTGGTGATCGAATAGAGCACCACCACCACCGCCCAAAGCGCCTCTCCTCCCTCTTTCTCGTGGTGAAGTATGATCGACGCAACGATACACGGATTTGCCGATAAATTGAAACCTAGTTTTGAACAGGTTTGAAAAATATACGGATTTATTTATTTTAACTGATTTCGACAAATAAAAGCATTGCAAACTTGTAAAAATCATATCTTTTTTGCTATGTTGTCTAAATCCAGTGAAACAAGAGATAGTTGACTTGTGTGGATGTCTTCTACATTTTAGAAGAGACCGGATATTTTCTGAGCTTTCTACAATTTTTGGAGGAGTGGAACCCAATGTGAGATTTTTGTATTATAAACGATATGGAATAACGATGTATAAATAATACGATCGACGTATGAGTTATATAAGCGTTGTAAACATCATGTATAAGCATTGTATAAGTTGTATGTGCGATATATAAGTTATATATGCATTGTAAAAATTATATATGCGTTGAATGGAATTGAAATGAATTGAAATGAAATTGAAATATATTTATATACGTAAATATATATATATATACACACACACACACACACTCCCCTCGTCCACAGACCATGGACGATATATATTGGTTGTGATTGTTTGGATTTGGTTGATGTGAAATTTGGTTAATAAATACGAATGGTTGAATTGATTGATTGTGGTTACAATCCCAATAGGATTATTATATTGGAAAATTCGTCTGCGTACGAACTAGTTATTGAAATCCCCATTGTCAAAAGCTGCGAGGCTTTAAGGTAAAGCGAGGAGCCTTACTCGGGATGGTGCCAGTTTTAACTACCCTACCGTTATGCTGCCGAAATTTTCTGAAATATTCCCATGTTTGATTTATATTCATGTATTGAAATATATTCATGTGATGGAAAAATATTAAATTTTGAAAAAAAATGGTTTGAACGATAAAAATAACATTTTTTATCGAATGTATGAAATGAAATGGTTTGAACGATAAGAATAACATTTTTATCGAATGTATGAAATTAAATGGTTTGAACGATAAAAATAATTTTTTTTATTGAATGTATGAAATGAAATGGTTTGAACGATAAAAATAACATTTTTATCGAATGTATGAAATGAAATGGTTTGAATGATAAAAATAACATTTTTATCGAATGTATGCAGTGAAATGGTTTGAACGATAAAAATAACATTTTATCGAATGTATGAAATGGTTTAAATGATAAAAATAACATTTTTATCGAATGTATGAAATAAAAATGGTTTGAACGATAAAAATAACATTTTTATAGAATGCATAGAATAAAATAGTTTGAGCAATAAAAATAACATTTTATTGTATGTACGCAGTATATAAATTAATCGTGTTTGAAATAAATTGCTTTGAAAATAAAAATCACATTTTTACTATATATATGAATTGTTAAAAATAGTCATGTTTTGAAATAAATATGTGTTGGATAAAAATATCATTTTTATCACCTATATGAGTGGAAATGGTTTTTGAAATCGAAGAATATATATATATAATTAAAATAAATCGAATAACGAAGCTGTAGTTCGTATTTTGAAACTGTGATATCAAATGATTGCACCGTGAGATCCGACCGTCGGATCTTTCCGAAACCGAAACCGTTGGGTTCGCTTTGGAAATATCTTTCCAACGACACCAACTTTGCAAAGATCCAATCGTTGGATTGTCTGAAATGTTTAATTCAAATCTGAATGAAAACAGCGCTAGGATGGATTATATATATATATATATAATTAAAATAAATCGAATAACGACGCTGTAGTTCGTATTTTGAAATCATAACTTTAAATGATTGTACCGGGAGATCCGATCATCGGATTTTCCCAAATCTAGAACTGTTCGGTCCGCCTCGAAAAGATCTTTCAAATGATATAAAATTTTAAAGATCCAATGGTTAGATTTTCAAATATGTGTGAATCAAAATTGGAGAAAAACAGCGCCGTGGCCGCGTTATGGCCTGAAGCGTCTCTTGAATAAATTGGCTATATTTAAATAAATAAAAATAGCGATAAATCATGATAAAATATTATAAACGATATGATATGGAAATAAACCGAATTTACCCGGTTTATAGGAAATTTGATGGTTGAATGTGTTTGACGTGAAAATTACATTAATAAACAGAATCATGGATGTTAGATAATTTAAGCATTAAAATGAATTAATTTGAAATTCTAAATGTATGTGAATTATTTGAAAGGGTTGAGTTAATTCTCATTTCAAATAATTGGTCGAGGGTTAGAAGTCGAAGATACGAAGACGATGCAAGATCGAGAATCTTCACATCTAATGGATGACTACTAATGCCTTTGATGAGAGTTGCTGCCCTAAAGGGGTTATGGTGGCGGTTGTCCGGACGTACTTGTTGATCGTTCGAATGTGAGAGGGCCTCTCTCCTGTATTGGGCATATGGGGAGGAATAAGATGCCTTTGGTTTCATTCAGGACCACTTGTAAATGGATGTGTGTCTGAGTTGTAGATTGACAATGTGGCATACAGAGATGCTATAATCAAAGCTTTTGTTGAAAAGCAGAGCTTTGTGGTTGATGATCAAAGCAGGGCCTTGAATGGCTAGCTTTGTGTTTAGCGTTGATTCGCGAGCCTCACACCCCGGTATAGACCAGAAACAGGAGAGGACCTCAGAGAGGACCTGCGTTTTCCTTCTAGCTAGGAGTGGCGCTTTGGGTTTTACATGCCCGGCATTTTACTTATGTGGATGATGGATAGCGAGGCGCCTAGGTTATATCGGTCGCTCCTGGGCCGATGGTTTGGTCGGTATATGACCAGTTTACGCCCAACAGGGCGGGGAAACGCAGTGTTCAGGACTTTTAATCCACTCTGTGTGGACCGACCCTGACGATCCAAGGCTCACTCGAGCTCTAATCCTGAGACATGAGCTAGATTGTCTCGAAGCGGTAAGGACTATCTTTTGCCTTGGTTCATGACGGAAATCCAATTTCCAAATACGACATCGTGCGGTTTTGATTGTATACCTATATATGGTGACATGATATATGGTACCCATGCCGTCTATGATTGATAATTATGATCAAAATTGTTTTTGAAACATATAAACACTAGTAATAATATCAAATGCTTTTGTTTTATTCGTATCAAGCATATTTTGGACATTATAAGGTAAAACTCTATCCTCTGGTTTACATTGAATTGTGTGATGGGAACTGAATCTTATAATGGCTTCATTTGTTATAAAAAAGCATTGCGAGGTTTAAATGATTTACTTGTTTTAAAGAACTGGCAATCCAATGGAGTAAACCTGTTATGCGTTTGCGGCGTGGTCCTGTGATTGGCCTTATTATAGAATAAGTTAAGTAGATTTCTCATACCAATCCCATGACTGACTCGAAGTTTGTTTCACTTGCAAACTCGGGTACGGGCAACCTTGTATTCAGGTTTTAGCAGGCTCTTTCTGGATAGCTATGGAGCTGAAGATGGATTCTATCACTTCTTTCTTTTCATGTTGTTTAGCTCTTGTTGTACATATTATGTTTTGATTCCGCTGTAGACATTTTATGTAAAGCTGAACTGTATCTTGCACTAAGTTATGATCCTGTATACTGTGTAACTCTAATGATAATATTTATCCAGTGTATTCTATTGTGCATTATCTGGTGTATTTATTTATTTCTGTTCTACTGTCATTTGTTTATGTGTTGTATTCCAAAGATTACCCTTGCCACCATGGAATGGGGTATGGGGATGTCAGAAGGGAGACTACCTTTATGATAGGTAGGGGCCTAAAAAAATGATAACAAACAAGTAAAGAATAAAGAACGTAACTAGGGAAAGAAATAGAAGGGTAAAAGACATAAACTTAATTGAATAAAAGTTATGAAACTTAAAGAGGAAACCTTGCTTATATAAACTGTACTTGAAAAAGGATAAAATTATAGTTGGAGCATGAAGGAAGATTCCAAGTATAGGGAAGAGGAGTACATAAAAAAGCAATGGGAAATGTAGAATTTTTCATTGACACCCTTATCTGACATAAGAAATAAGTATAGAGAATAATAATTTTCTGAATTTGAATATTATAAATGGTGCGTTAGGATTTAGAAGATTAAAATGAATGAAAAATTGGTTGATCTACGCTTCTACTCAATAGAAGGATGGGAAAAATTAGATGGAAAACTATTTCAATTTTTCAAACATTGCATTCATATAGAATTTGCCAGTATATTTAGGATGTTAACATCATATTCCGATGTAAAAAAGATTAAGAAAGAAGCATTCATATAAGTAGTACTGCTTAGAGATTTATATTTATTCATGTAATTTATTATGTGATGCACTTTGCACTGTTATATGATGATTGCAAAATTAGGTGTACACCCAATGTTTGTTAGAATATAATGGTTGGGCAAAGGTTTACTTGACCTTAATCTTGTCGAATTCGAGGGATAAAATTCCTGAAGGTAGGGGAATCTAACACCTCGCATTTTTTAAGTAATTAACTAAAGTGGATATAATTAATAAAAATGAGAAAATAGAAAAAAAATGAAAATTATGTTAATGTTGGAATTGAGCCATGGAACTTATACCATTATGTAAGTTGCGATTTGTGATCAATTCTCATATATAATATTTTCTGAATCTAGTTGAAACAGAGAAGTTATGAGCATTTGAAGTTTTGGCATTGGAAGCAATACATATGGGAAATGGACCACTTAAACTAATAATGATCGATTGGTTAATTAAGTAATTGATTAATATTGATATTTAAATTTGAAAGGAAAGTAAATGTGTCAAATAAGTAAGTTAAGAAGAGGATAAATTATGGAATATATATACATATATATATATATATATGAATTCTAATTACCAACAATTAATGTAATATGTAATGTATACTTCTAATAAAGAATCAAATGAATTGGGAATTGATTTGAAATTAGTAAAGTAAGGAATACATTACGAAAGGAATCAAAGTTGAATAGAATTCATGTGTATATATGTATATGATTATATTTTTAAGCGTACATATATATAAAGATTCCAAAAATAAATGTACCATTGAATTTTAAAACCAAAACATGCATTAACATTTGAAAGTAATCGATAATAATTAATGTTATAAACTTAACAGAGAAGCTTGAAGTAACAATAAATATAATTTAATAGGAATTTAACATAACATGTGCTTTTTTGTGTGTATATATTATAAGTATGCATACGTAATAGTTTTGAAAATAAATCCATGTTCGAATTTGAGAATTTGACGTACATCAAAAATAAAAATAAATCAAACAGAAAAAGGAATCAAAGAAGCAACGTAATATAGGCAACATTAAAGAATGTTAAAATGTAATTTAATCAGAAATATATGAATATGCACATAAACAATGCCTTTTGATCCATATGGGTTGACCTCCCTTGGGCTAGGTCGACTAAAGCGGTCGATTGCCCAAGAGGAGCAGTAAACCGGAACATGAGTCAAAAATGAGTTTGCGTGTCTAATTGTGTAACACACCGAATTTTCTGTTAACACTAAAGTTGCAAAAAATAATAATAAGTGTGTAAAGGGGGGATGTATCTAATGTGCATACAAAAATAATAATAAGTGTGTAAAGGGGGGATGTATCTAATGTGCATACAAAAATAATAATAAGCGTGTAAAGGGGGGATGTATCTAATGTGCATACAAAAATAATAATAAGCGTGTAAAGGGGGTATGTATCTAATGTGCATATAAAAATAATAATAAGTGTGTAAGGGGGGATGTATCTAATGTGCGTACAAAAATAATAATAAGTGTGAAAAGGGGGGACGTATCTAATGTATACGTATTTATATGGATTGACAAATAATAGTAAATGTACATTAAGAAAGAAATGGTGAACATAATTGGTTTCTCTTTAGAACGAACGGCTAGAATTAATCTTGGCTTCATCGACGGCTATCATTTACTTGCAACTCTATATAAACAGCCCCTAGCCTCATTCTCTTTACACCATTCTTCTCTAACCTTATGATGCATAAATTCTCGGTGGACATGGCTTCTTCTCCTCCTTTAAAATAAATAAAAAAAATAAAATATAAATCTAAGACGAGGAAATGCTGCTCAAATCTTTCAAGAGAAGATTCAAAACAAGCTAGGATTCAAGTGAAGATTCAAACGACTTCAATGACAGTTTTTCTATGAATCTAATCTCTGTAAGTTGGTTACTTTTTAGATCTGAATGCATTTTTCTATTTGTGACATGAAATTAATGGATATAAGAAATATGCCTTATCATTTCATTGAATCTGTGCTTGTACATACCTTTGGATCTGATTCTTGATTTTGGCCTAGAACATATTGTGACTAAATTTCCAATGCCTAAGACTATGACTATGAAACTATGGACGTTGAAACCATATGCCTTTGACTATGAACATAAGCATTTGAACATAAACCAATGCCTATGACTATGACAAAGACAATTGTGGATAATTACCTATGATTCATGAACATGATATTATTGCCTAGGATTTTGACTGTGATATTGGATCTAAACCTGATTATAGATTCAATCTATTCTTAATTATCCTTGGATCTTGATTATGGGAATTTGTCTATTAAGTTAGATGTACCCATATACATGAACCTATGTTATTTATTCAACACTTTCCATGTCATAATATTATCAGATCTATAGGCCTTCGATGCTTAAAATCAATTGATTCAGTGTAATTTGTTAGATCTGAAATTAGTAAATTATCATCCTATGCCAGTTATTATATTTATCTTTTCATGGCATTTTGGTTCATTCCCTTTTTTTCCACGAACCTAGATTTATCTATAATCTAGGATGAATCACGATTATACGAACGATGTGAATACGATTTGGGTACAACATGAAATTCATATTAATTGGCATAATTTGGAATGTGTATTATGACATGCCTATTAAAACGCAAGTTGGGAAATTTGACATTAATGATGGAATATGACATATTAAATTTTGTAATTTCAAGTAAGCTAAATTTTAGGCATAAAACTGTAAACAAGAATAATAATTCTAGTTTTGCCATAAACTGTGAATTAGGTTGTTAAATCAGAATTGGCTAAATTAAAGTTAATTTGGCATAATAAGTATATTAGCACAATTTTGAATTTAGTCATAATTGTGAGTAATTGTCATGTTTTGAATAATTATGGTTAGTGACACTTAATCTGGTATAATTTAAATACCAAAAAAATATAAGTATGATAAATAGGAAAAAGGGGCCATAATAATAAATGTGACAATGTACATTAAAAGAGTAATAATGGAATAAGTAAATTAGGAGTAATTTACTTATAGAATTTGTCACAAACGATAAATTGTTCATAGACTAAGTTTTGGCCATAAATTATAAACTAGAATATTAAATCTAGTTTTGACAATGAAATAAGAATATTAGACCTAAGTTGGCCTAAAACTGCAAGTTGGGTTAAATAATAGGTAAGTCAAGACTTGGGCCTAGAATATAAGTATACTAATGGGCATGGCAAATGAATATAGTATAGGCCAAATTTATTTAAAAAAAGAAGAAAAGAAAATGGACTTTGAGGATAAATTGTTAACAATTTATTTATAGACAAAAGAAAGGTTTATTAATGACATCTCTTTTAATAAATACACCAGAAAGTTCTAGGGTGACAGAGAGGATAGTGTCTAGGCTTGGGTTTGGAAAATACAAGTTTCCTGCTCTCCCTGGCTATCCCTAACTGATCCGACAGACGGGATGGTTACATTCAAAACCTGATTTGGAAATTAATCAAAACACTTTTGAACTTAGAAAACGTGAATACACCAAACCCGAGGTTAGACTGAGTTGCGATGTAAACCTGCCCGGAACCAACCGGCACATCCAGTAATCGCAAAAAAATTTGTCTAATGTGAGTGGTAGCGGCTTTAATTTATTTAATTAAAGCTAGAACAAGAATGGTAGGGTTAAGCTAACTAAAACACTTAACCAATTCAACATGATAACTAAACCGATGGGTGGGGTTAGGTTCATACAGACACTTAACACAGTTAAGCTAGAATGGGAGGGTTAAATCCATAGGAACACTTAACCAAATTAACACAGTTAAGCTAGAATGGGAGGGTTAAGTCCACAGGAACACTTAACCAAATTTAACATGTTAACTAGACTAGATGTTGGGGTTAAGTAATGTTAATACACTTAGCCAATTTTACATGTTAACTAGACTAGAGGTTGGGGTTATGTAAATTTAATACACTTAGCCAATTTGATGTGTTAGCTGAAATAGACCGTAGGGTTAAGTAAACTTGAACACTTAACCATCAGAGTGTGATAAATGAATAAGGTTAAGTTTAAAACATGAAACGGATAATACTTAACCATTAATATCATGTTAGTTAAAACAGATGGGCAAGGTTAAGTTAAAAAGGAACACTTAACCAATACAGGATGAATGGGTAGGGTTAAGTAATAAGAATTACTTAACCAATATAACTTGGTTTGTGGTGGGGTTAAGTCAACATGAATTACTGATAACACTTAACCAGTTTAACAGGATAAATAAAGAGGGTTATGTTAGCTTGACTAATAACACTTAACCAATCCAATTTGACGAAAAAGAGAACTAAGTAGTAATTCTTAGTATAACACGAGAAGGAGCGAACATCCAACTAATTTTAAAGAAGGCTCCAACGAATTGGGTTACGAAGCCCGAGGCTTCGAGGGGACGTGAGGGCACTCTTGGTATCACTCTGTGAGGCTGCAGAAGTTTCTCCAGGGCTCACAGAGGTTAAGGTCTGCATTAGAAGAACCGAGGTTATGCCTTGGTTGCAATATATGGCAACCTAAAGACTAGGATGGACCAGCGTGATTCGACGAGAAAACGGTAGCCCTGTGATAGCAACTCGTCGTCTACTATCCATCTTCAGTCAATCGAGATACGTGAAGCGAGAAGACGGAGAACTCCTACAGACCATATACTTGCTATCTAGTTATGGTTGCGGATGGCCATAGGTTAGTGGGGGCATAAGGGGCCTGCGTATAGTTCTCATTTTTCAAGGTGTGCCTTTCATTAGTTGAGGGAGGGGTCAAGTGGGACCATAGCCACCGAAATAAAAACAGACCTTAGCATCTGCATCGGCAGATATCTGAAAGATCCCTACCGAGTTCTGTATTTCTAGAGTAGCCCTGACACGGAACTCGGGCAGCACATTACAGGACATGTGCATCTAGACAAGCGATAACGATTCGCGATACATGCATGGGGAAAATTTAGGAACATATACCACTCTAGGTAGTGTATCCTAGACTAAAGGGCAACGTTCAGTAGATAGCATGAACCCTAGATTAAATCTAGGTAATAAACAATAAATGTATGCTTGAAGGCAACCGAAACAACCAGGATTGGGATCACGTTAACATTACTAGTCGGGACACTAGTTAGGTGGTGCAGAGACATAGAAACCATAATAACAAGTTAATAGCAAAGCGGAGAAAGTATTAAAGCATATCCAGTTTATCTTGTCTTAGCATATCTTGTGTTAATCTTATCTTATCTTGTTGACCCTATCATCATGGTATTGTCTTGTATTCAGTTAATTCATGTCGTTTTGTTTTTCCCTGTTCACATGCTAGAAGTAACTGAATTTACCAGACTTTATGTCTGATCCAGTTTTCTTTCGTCTTCTTTTCTTCCGTCCCCCCCCCCCCCCCCCCACAGGTAGTTAAGGAGGGGATAGTATAGCTCAGAATAGTTTTGGGATGGTTGCTCTTTTCAAGCTTGAAGATTCTTGGATACATCGGCTTTAGATTGCTATGCCTGGCTTATGTTACATTGGGGAATATTAATGTATTTTTATGCTTCTTTATTTTGTAAGACAGATGATACTCTGATATTGGAAAACAATTGTTGTACCAATTATTTTATCAATAAAGTGAAGTTTTATTTTCCGCTGTTTTAATTTTGTCTGTCTTGTAATTTATCTGCATCTTTTACCCTAAAATGCTCCACAGAACTTAGTGCATTCCCTTTGTGAGTGACACTAACGGATGTGGGGTGTTACACGTGGTATCAGAGCTGAAGGTTACCGGATCAGATAAAGATTTGAAAAATTATTTTTCAAAACAGTTTTTAAAGAAGCATTTTCAAAAGAAAAGTTTTGTTTTAAAAGGCATATTCCCCAAAGCCATAAGCACTATCTTTTGATTCTCTGTTTGAGTCCTCGTTTCCTTCTTTCTTGAGTCTCTGGGGCTCTTGGCTTTCTGGGAGGTAACCTCATCGAAGGGCAAAGTAGTGCCCGACTTCCATCTATAGCCGTAGTAGTTTCACCTACGACCAGTTTTCTTTCAAGCTTTGTAGGGGATTCTGTACGATAGAGGCAGCTTTCGAGAGATTTGTCAACATGATTACACACGGAAGAGGATGAGGAGTTTGGCTAAGGAGCATAACCCAAGGACGAGGAATTATAAAACCTAAGACAAGAGGAAGTATCTTTACTAGGGTATAATAGGGCATATAATTAAGGACAAGGACAAGAACGAGGAACAAGATTTTTAGAAGGGCAAGTACATACTTTCACCTCTAAGCGTACCTAGGAGAAAGGTAGTAAAGTTCTGTTGGAAGAGTCTAGTTTTTCTGTTCGTACTCTTTCGGTTTTAGCGCTTCGCATTTGTTCATGTCTACTTCCATAGTTGAGTCTCTGCACCTTAGTACTTGTATAGTAGAAAGATCCCACTAGAGTCTCAAATCCAATTGGTGGTTCGACCAATTTATTTTTGGTTAGTAGGGATTTGAGAGTAGCTATCGAGTTTGCTTATATCATGTCACGTAGATCGTCTAAATTCGGAGGAGATATTCCTTCGGTGCTTGTCTAATATTGGTTTAGGCCTTTGGGGCTTGTACTTGAGGAATGTCGGGTTCGACTAGGATGGTTTGCGTGAAAGATGGATAGTTGTGGCAGGCGCTCTAAATAGAAAAAAAAGAGACTAACCTTAAGAGAGGTAAAAAATACGTAGTGACCTTTTGACCCTCATAGTTATGCATGATGGATAAGCTAGGAGGAGAGACCTCTGATCATCCTAGTATATATACACTTGGTACCATGGTTGACATCTGTTTATTTTGGAAATGGAGGTCAGAAACTTCACAATCGTTAAGTTAAATTAGATAAGGTACAGAATAGTGAAGCTCAAGAAGATGCGACTTAGAAGACTGAAGACTAGATACGCGCATCATACCCTTTTTCTTTAGGGTACATCCTTGATTTCTTTTTGTAGGAGCTTTACGCATACTTGTTTCCCTCTTTCCAAAGTATATCCTCTAGGACGTATCATCGATCCTTAGGTAGAAGCCAATGGACGAAAACATGTATTTGAAACATGTTATGATTGATGGTTGCAAGTGGTTGCTCGTGGATGCATATACACACCATAGGCACTAGATTGGCTCAATCACCTCATGTTGCATATATATGCGTGTTCATTTTTCGTTAATGGATGTATGATGGTTATGTTATCATATGGATGTTGCATTCGGATGAATGGTTGTGCATGCATGTAGAAATAATATGTATCATTAGGGTTCTTTTGCATACATAATGGATGCATGGCACTATCATGGATTGCATTAAGGAGGTCAACTGAATCAGTAGACCGCCTGATTTTGCATTAGATAAGGACATGTACACACACTATGCATATGATCATGAAGCATTAGAAGTCTTTTTTAAGGACAATGGATGCCTGTGATTGAATGGTTGAGTAGTTTGATGATTGGATGGCAGGACACATTCTTCCTAACTTGAAGAATTCGAGGACGAAATCCTGAAAGGAGGGGAGAATGTAACACCCCGAATTTTCTGTTAACACTAAAGTTGCAAAAAATAATAATAAGTGTGTAAAGGGGGAGTGTATCTAATGTGCATACAAAAATAATAATAAGTGTGTAAAGGGGGGATGTTTCTAATGTGCATACAAAAATAATAATAAGTGTGTAAAGGGGGGATGTATCTAATGTGCATATAAAAATAATAATAAGTGTGTAAAGGGGGGATGCATCTAATGTGCATACAAAAATAATAATAAGTGTGAAAAGGGGGGATGTATCTAATGTGTATGTATTTATATGGACTGACAAATAATAGTAAATGTACATTAAGAAAGAAATGGTGAACATAATTGGTTTCTCTTTAGAACGAACGGCTAGAATTAATCTTGGCTTCATCGACGGCTTTCATTTGCTTGCAACTCTATATAAACAGCCCCTAGCCTCATTCTCTTTACACCATTCTTCTCTAACCTTATGATGCATAAATTCCCAGTGGACATGGCTTCTTCTCCTCCTATAAATTAAATAAATAAAATAAAATATAAATCTAAGATGAAGAAATGCTGCTCAAATCTTTCAAGAGAAGATTCAAAACAAGCTAGGATTCAAGTGAAGATTCAAACGACTTCAACGACTATTTTTCTACGAATCTAATCTCTTTAAGTTGGTTACTTTTTTTGTGACATGAAATTAATGGATATAAGAAATATGCCTTATCATTTCATTGAATCTGTGCTTGTACATACCTTTGGATCTGATTCTTGATTTTGGCCTAGAACATATTGTGACTAAATTTCCAATGCCTAAGACTATGACTATGAAACTATGGATGTTGAAACCATATGCCTTTGACTATGAACATAAGCATTTGAACATAAACCAATGCCTATGACTCTGACAAAGACAATTGTGGATAATTACCTATGATTCATGAACATGATATTATTGCCTAGGATTATGACTGTGATATTGGATCTAAACCTGATTATCGATTCAATCTATTCTTAATTATCCTTGGATCTTGATTATGGGAATTTGTCTATTAAGTTATATGTACCCATATACATGAACCTATGTTATTTATTCAACCCTTTCCATGTCATAATATTATCATATCTATAGGCCTTCGATGCTTAAAATCAGTTGATTCAGTGTAATTTGTTAGATCTGAAATTAGTAAATTATCATCCTATGCTAGTTATTATATTTATCTTTTCATGGCATTTTGGTTCATTCCCTTTTTTTCCACGAACCTAGATTTATCTATAATCTAGGATGAATCACGATTATATGAACGATAGGAATACGATTTGGGTACAACATGAAATTCATATTAATTGGCATAATTTGGAATGTGTATTATGACATGCCTATTAAAACGCAAGTTGGGAAATTTGACATAAATGATGGAATATGACATACTAAATTTTGTAATTTCAAGTAAGCTAAATTTTAGGCATAAAACTGTAAACTAAAATAATAGTTCTAGTTTTTCCATAAACCATGAATTAGGTTGTTAAATCAGAATTGGCTAAATTAAAGTTAATTTGGCATAATAAGTATATTAGCACAATTTTGAATTTAGTCATAATTGTGAGTAATTGTCATGTTTAGAATAATTATGGTTAGTGACACTTAATCTAGTATAATTTACATACCAAAAAAATATAAATATGATAAATAGGAAAAAGTGGCCATAATAATAAATGTGACAATGTAAATTAAAAGAGTAATAATGGAGTAAGTAAATTAGGAGTAATTTACTTATAGAATTTGTCACAAACGATAAATTGTTCATAGACTAAGTTTTGGACATAAATTATAAACTAGAATATTAAATCTAGTTTTGACAATGAAATAAGAATATTAGACCTAAGTTGGCCTAAAACTGCAAGTTGGGTTAAATAATAGGTAAGTCAAGACTTGGGCCTAGAATATAAGTATACTAATGGGCATGGCAAATGAATATAGTATAGGCCAAATTTATTTAAAAAAAGAAGAAAAGAAAATGGACTTTGAGGATAAATTGTTAACAATTTATTTATAGACAAAAGAAAGGTTTATTAATGACATCTCTTTTAATAAATACACCAGAAAGTTCTAGGGTGACAGAGAGGATAGTGTCTAGGCTTGGGTTTGGAAAATACAAGTTTCCTGCTCTCCCTGGCTATCCCTAACTGATCCGACGGACTGGATGGTTACTTTCAAAACCGGATTTGGAAATTAATCAAAACCCTTTTGAACTTAGAAAACACGAATACACCTAACCCGAGGTTAGACTGAGTTTCGATGTAAACCTGCCCGGAACCAACCGGCACATCCAGTAATTGCAACAATATCTGTCTAATGTGAGTGGTAGCGGCTTTAATTTATTTAATTAAAGCTAAAACAAGAATGGTAGGGTTAAGTTAACTAAAACACTTAACCAATTCAACATGATAACTAAACCGATGGGTGGGGTTAGGTTCATACACACACTTAACACAGTTAAGCTAGAATGGGAGGGTTAAGTCCATAGGAACACTTAACCAACTTAACACAGTTAAGGTAGAATGGGAGGGTTAAGTCCATAGGAACACTTAACCAACTTAACACAGTTAAGCTAGAATGGGAGGGTTAAGTCCGCAGGAACACTTAACCAAATTTAACTTGTTAACTAGACTAGAGGTTGGGGTTAAGTAATGTTAATACAGTTAGCCAATTTAACATGTTAACTAGACTAGAGGTTGGGGTTATGTAAATTTAATACACTTAGCCAATTTGATGTGTTAGCTGAACTAGACCGTAGGGTTAAGTAAACTTGAACACTTAACCATCAGAGTGTGATAAATGAATAAGGTTAAGTTTGAAACATGAAAGGGATAATACTTAACCATTAATATCATGTTAGTTAAAACAGATGGGCAAGGTTAAGTTAAAAAGGAACACTTAACCAATACAGGATGAATGGCTAGGGTTAAGTAATAAGAATTACTTAACCAATATAACTTGGTTTGTGGTGGGGTTAAGTCAACATGAATTACTGATAACACTTAACCAGTTTAACAGGATAAATAAAGAGGGTTAAGTTAGCTTGACTAATGACACTTAACCAATCCAACTTGATGAAAAAGAGAACTAAGTAGTAATTCTTAGTATAACATGAGAAGGAGCGAACGTCCAACTAATTTTAAAGAAGGCTCCAACGAATTGGGTTACGAAGCCCGAGGCTTCGAGGGTACTCTTGGTATCCCTCTATGAGGCTGCAGAAGTTTCTCCTGGGCTCACAGAGGTTAAGGTCTGCGTTAGAAGAACCGAGGGTATGCCTTGGTTGCAATATATGGCAACCTAAAGACTAGGATGGACCAGCGTAATTCGACGAGAAAACGGTAGCTCGATGATATCAACTCGTCGTCTACTATCCATCTTCAGTCAATCGAGATACGTGAAGCGGGAAGGCGGAGAACTCCTACAGACCATATACTTGCTATCTAGTTATGGTTGCGGATGGCCATAGGATAGTGGGGGCATAAGGGGCCTGCGTATAGTTCTCATTTTTCAAGGTGTGCCTTTCATTAGTTGAGGGAGGGGTCAAGTGGGACCATAGCCACTGGAATAAAAACAGACCTTAGCATCTGCATCGGCAGATATTTGAAAGCTCCCGACCGAGTTCCGTATTTCTAGAGTAGCCCTGACACGGAACTCGGGCAGCACATTACAGGACATGTGCATCTAGACAAGCGATAACGATTCGCGATACGTGCGTGGGGAAAGTTTTGGAACATATACCACTCTAGGTAGTGTATCCTAGACTAAAGGGCAACGTTCAGTAGATAGCATGAACCCTAGATTAAATCTAGGTAATAAACAATAAATGTATGCCTAAAGGCAACCGAAACAACCAGGATTGGGATCACGTTAACATTACTAGTCCGGACACTAGTTAGGTGGTGCAGAGACATAGAAACCATAATAACAAGTTAATAGCGAAGCGGAGAAAGTATTAAAGCATATCCAGTTTATCTTGTCTTAGCATATCTTGTGTTAATCTTATCTTATCTTGTTGACCCTATCATCATGGTATTGTCCTGTATTCAGTTAATTCATGTCGTTTTGTTTTTCCCTGTTCACATGCTAGAAGTAACTGAACTTACCAGACTTTATGTCTGACCCAGTTTTCTTTCGTCTTCTTTTCTTCCGTTCCCCCCTCCCCCCGGTAGTTAAGGAGGGGATAGTATAGCTCAGATTAGTTTTGGGACGGTTGCTCTTTTCAAGCTTGAAGATTCTTGGATACATCGGCTTTGGATTGCTATGGCTGGCTTATGTTACATTGGGGAATATAAATGTATTTTTATGCTTCTTTATTTTGTAAGACAGATGATACTCTGATATTGGAAAACTATTGTTGTACCAATTATTTTTATCAATAAAGTGAAGTTTTATTTTCCGCTGTTTTAATTTTGTCTGTCTTGTAATTTATCTGCATCTTTTATCCTAAAATGCTCCACAGAACTTAGTGCATTCCCTTTGTGAGTGACACTAATGGATGTGGAGTATTACAAATTGAATGAAGGATTTGTTCCACTTTTAATCGAACAAATGATATAGTTTTGAATCCATATAAATAAACTTGTACATCTAACCTCCAAACTCAATTTATTCTGAATGGGCACAGAAGCCTTGTCAATTTTTTCTGCTATAATTCTTCAGAAAATTAAATAATCTAGATTTAGGCCTTTTGATTTAAAAATTGGAGGAAGAAATGTAGATCAAGGACTCGGTTCACCCAAAAAGGTTTTCCGTTCGTATTAGGTAAGGTTCCTGATCTAGTTTTATATTTAGTTAATTTAACTTTTTTAAGTCCAAATTTGTAGGTCTATTTGTTTTTAAATTTGTAATTCCAAATAGGACTATAAAAAGGAAAATTTTGGGTAATATGGTTGGATTTGGACCCGATCTGAAATATGGAGTACTTTTAAAGGTAAATGGACTGAATTATATTTCTTTTATTATAATGTTATATAATTTTTATAGATTCATGCTCAGATTATCAAAAAGAAATTGTTATGTTTAGGCTAATTATAGCAAGTAGTTTATTTAAAGTTATTCATGTGAAATTGCAAAAAAAATATTGGGTTTGTACTTAGATGAAAATGTTATTCAAATAGGAATAAATAAGTTCTATAAGTAAATCTAAATTTAAATACGAAAGAAAAAGTGTAAGCTTTAGTAAGAAAAGAGTTCACAATAATCATAGTAAATGTATACAGTGAATCAAAAGAAACTCAATTAAACCTGATTTTGGATAATAGTAATATTTTGGTTGGTTGGAAGAGTAGGTTTCAATTTATAATTTTAAAGAATGCGACAAACAAAATTACATGAACGAGGATATAAGAAATAGGATCAGTACAAAATAGAGGTGGTTACTGTATTTTGTACTACATACCAAAAGAAAAGAACAGAAAAGATATCTTATAATTACAGAACATTAGATAAGACATCATTTTATAGTAAATATGGAAATAGATTTTAATGAAACCTTAGTAACCAACCGTTTAGAATATGATAGTCACATAAGAATAAGACCTAAGATAATAGAAAAAGAAGCGAAAACATTACAATTAAGATAAAGATAAAAATAAAAGACAATAACCAAGTCGAGTACATAGTGAGCTAAATAAAAGAAAAAATTTCTATATGCTAATTGATGTAAAGATAGATAAAAGAGAAAAGAATTAACATTTGCCTTTCATTATATGTAAACAAAAAAAGAAAAGAATAAAATTATTACGTTGAATAGTTAAATATAGACATATATAGTTTTTAGCGAGTGGCTATCATGAAACAATAAAGAGATTAAAAAGAACTAAACATTACAGTAACAGAAAAAATGTAGCAATAAAAGAAAGTAAGAAAGAGAAAAATAAAGATAAACTAAAATCATAAGAAAAGTAATTAGAAAAAGGGTCGAATTAAGGGTGAGGCTACAATAGTAAGATCATAAAACGCGTTTAAAACAATCTAAAAAAATATGGATATAGGCAATCATGTACGGTCCATTATAGATCCTTTAAAATAAAGTGGAAATCCATACCAAAAATGAACTAGAAGTTCATTGGAGCAGTAAATAAGCGACTTCAAAGAGACGTAGACAATACCTAGGATGGCCCTCTGATGCAGGCATAATGAGGTGGTCCATTGAAACCAAGGTATGTACTTTTCATCAAGAGGGTATTGCCTTGACTGCCTTGGGCAGTCTAAATTCTTATGTGTGATTAGGTATTTATGCTATACCAAGGTCGGCACCTGTTGTGGAGAAACCTAAAAGCATCGTAGTTCCATAGGTAATGGTCATCGACAATTAGTAGCGAGCAGGAGTAAGTTCTTGAGTTAGCCTCTTATAAGCTAGCGAGCTTTCACTATTGAGACGTGGATTAGGGTTAAGTGTAATGGCCCAAATTTCCGTACTCTTTGAGTTGACTAATAATACCACACATCCCACCCAAATGACACAGAAATACGAATCATTATTAGAAAGAAGTTAGAGGATGAGAAATAGCAAGAAAGAAATATTAGAAAAGAAGAAAATGAAGAACACAAATTTCACAGTGGAAGGAATAAAATATTTATATAACATGACTTTTGATACAAAACAGTAACTGTATCAACATACCATTATCAGAGCACAATAGTTATCGCTGGAACAATTATAAACACCTGTTTCCAGATACAACACAATGCACAGCGAAAAATATGATAGTCTATAGCTAACTGATGAAGCCTCCTGCTACGAACTCCTCCAAGTGAATCTGAAAAATCCCGACTACTTGACCCCCGTACAAATTTGGGCACCTAAGAGTTTAGGGAAAAACAAAACAAAATAAACTCTGGGTCAGTCATGGGACTGGTGTGAGTAAACTCCAACCATTTGTTTAACTTTCAAAATCCTTTCGAAAGAAATGATAATCGTAAGACCGATCCACACATAAACACGGATGGTTTTTACCTTACGATAACCAAAATATTTTTGATATCAAATCTAGTGATATTACAATAGTGTCTAAATCAAATAAAAAGAAATCTAGTGGAATGCTTGCAGCTCACGCTCCATATATAATATTAAATCAAAAACCGCAGGGTGCTTATTGGAGATTTGGTTTCCAACATGACAAGGTATGGGACCACCTTCCGATAGTGTATCTCTAGAGACGAATACACTGGGTTCAATAAGAACGTCTTGCAACCCGACCCTCACATGACCGAACACTCATTTCACTTGAGTGTATCGAATGTATATCACCAACGGTTGGGATCAGCAACCGTTTCCCGAAAGGGACAACATCGATAGATTAAAGAAACAAATGGAACATCTCTAGATAGGTGATTATATATCCTAATGGGAGCGACCCACATAGCCATGCTGCCAGCCCGATTTTTGTCAATTCCGGGTTGTGAGGCTTGAGGTTTGAATTATCTTCCACAACATCTGGCCACCATTCACTTTGAATGCCACATCGTCAGATCCATCGGAAATCACTAATTGATTCCCATAAAATACTCAGATTGCTAGGCTAAAGAAGTTTCCCTTCTTTGCCACCAACCTCGTACGTTTTAAGGAATCAACGTGCGTAATCCCTTTGGAAATACTCTGTCAGACACTTGTCCATACAAGTTGTCCTGGGTCTGGACAAACCGAAGGCACCATTCTATTAATCCATCTTAGGCAATTTATACCTAGGATTTAACAGAACAGCCCTTGCATTTTACTCCGTCTTCAATTATCTTCAGCATAAGTTGATTCGTAACACTTATACCAATACAGAGTGGTTTTCAGATATTAAATCTGATCTGGGCCTCTCCATATTGATACCAGAGGTATAAAATAAATCAAAACTTTGATATTCGGTGATTTAACTATCAAAGAAACACACATACAATCAACGGTCCTATTTCCAATTGGAAATTCTATCGATCAAGCATCAACAACACTGGCCCCTCTTTAATTTAATTTCTTATTATATTATTGATTCTAAAATCCATTTTCAATCTTCCATGTCCTTTCAAATCTCGATTCTTGGAAGACATTTTCAACGTCAACATTTCTTTATTTGAGAAGATAACTCTTATTCCAATTTGAAAACATTCCTATATATTCATATATTCTTATTTCTATAATTTAGAAAATATACTTTATTAACATTGGAAAAGAACATTTCCAATTATTATTCCTTACTTCTAGTTATCCCAAACCATTACATTCTCTATACATAGAAACCACCTCTGATTTACTTTGAAATTGTTTCCAAGACCTTTTCATTTAGTTGAACCCATGTTACATAATAAACATCATTACTAAAACTCAATTCATTAATTATTCATTTACTAATCAGATCCCTAACCAATCTTAACTACCAAACCTTAACCATTCCTTAGTTAATTATGAAGTCAATCAAGTTGGGGCATAATTACCTCTCAGACCTTAACTGGACAACATTCTCAACTTTGAAAAAGACAAAGCTCACAACTTCAACCAAAACATCGCTTAGCAACTTTCGGATTTCAATCTAAGAATACACCTCTTTTACGGAAAAATGTTGATTATAAGGTAGCGTTATAATCGCTGTTCTCAAATATTTGATTTATAAATCATTACTTATAACAACAGCGTTACAATCGCTATCTAGAATTATAGAACATTTATTCTAACAATAGTGTTAAGATCGCCTTATAATGGCAGCGTTAAAATCGCTATTTAGATTTTACAAAAACATTTATTATAACAGCAACGCTAAAATCACTGTTTAGGATTTATAAAAACATTTGCTTTCAAACTGTTATTCATTTCAAATATGAATTTAATTCCTTAATAGGAATCTAAAATCGTTTATTTAAATCAATTTGATTCTTATTTATAAGTATCATTACTGCTCTACTTCTCGTTATCGAGTATCTTTTTAAAACCACATCACATTCTGTTACATTTATAAACTCTTTTTATAGAACTATTACTCATCCGTTTATTTTAAACAATCCAAATTTTCTTTTGAATGTGTTTATAAGCCATACATTCTGTAATTTTCGAAATTAACTTAATTTGATTCATATAAATCCCTTTTTATGTATTATTGCAAAACATAGCATCAACCTCTTAACGTATCCAAATTAAATTATAGTTCATGTTAAATAAAATTTTCATATCTTTCAGGAAATAAACCATTTGTATTAAATTCGACATAGCCAAATTCCTATTTAATATCCATTCGAAATCAAATTTCTATTTTTGGAAATACTTTCCTTTTTAAAATCTCAAATTTCTTTCTCTATTCTAAAATATTTTACGGTAACTAAATACCAAATTATGGGGCCAGTGTAATTCAGCCACAACATCATCAATTATCAATCATAGTAAATAAAATAGTAAATAAAATGTTGAGGAATCCAGTTGGATCCCTCCAACATGTTTCCCGGCATCCACAGATGTCAATAACATCAATAATATTATTTCACATCAATATGAAATATCAGAACTAATATCGATTAACAATGTAATCATATCAACCAATTTTATCAACTATTCATCCAAGCAACCATCACGCAATATAAAAATTACCATAAATGAATTTAAAAACTCATTTAAATAAAAAATATAAACAAGCCAGATTTAGTTAGTTTACTAACCCTGTTTTACAGTTGACGGTTCTGCTTCTGTTTCATTTAAAATGAAACAGGCGCTTAGTCTTCCTATGAAATTCCATTAACTCTGTTCTCCGCCTTAATGGTATCACAATGTAGCTCTCGATGTTACGATCTCAACTTGATCAGTTCATCAAATTCTGATGATGAACGAACAAATTAAATATTTTAAAAGATTTAAGGAATATTATAATCTAAATATCCATGACCATTTATTTTTATTTTTATTTTCTATTTAATTAATTTACCTTAACATGAGGTTTCAGCCGCTAAAACAGGGATTTAAAACACGAATTCCTGAGCATTGCTAGAATGACTGGGGATTTACGGTGAAAACTGTCGGGTCCAACAATGAACGGATGTAATTCATGGTCCGAACTCAATCGTACGACTAGTATTGTCATCGCAGCCATTCGCGTAGGCAGATCCAGTTGAAGTATTTTTTTTCCTTCTTTGCCGCTCATCCATCAAAATACAACTGCTAAACGGTCCTTTGCCATGACAGAATATTTAGTTCAATCCATTCTTCCTCCTACTTCACTGTGATTCCAAAACATGACCATAGAGTATCATGCCCAACTGCTCAAATATGGCTATAGGATACCATTTCAATATCAACTTTAGTTCCACTGTTTGTCATTTTTGTATGCACCTTACCTTGCTATTGCGGCTCTTTCTTCTCCCCACTCATTTTCATTCTTCATGTGAAAACCCATCTTCTACATATTTACCCAGCGCCACTTCAATGCCATCAACCACACGTTCATCCCCGTCGAAACCTCTCTCCTCCATTAGAACTTACAACACAAATCTCTCCACCATTTGAAAACAAGCTCCATTGCTTCCTCAATATTTAAATCCCTTAACCACCGTTCAATGTAAACTTAAACTTCTCTTGTCCATTCAAAGTACATGTAACGACCCAGAAAATCTGAACCAATTTAAAAACTTTTAAATTGGCTAAAATAATGGATTTTAAAGATTTAAAATAAATATTTTAAATAATAGCAATGTAAAGTGAGTTTGAATCAATGTTTGAAAACGAATATAATTAATTCTATTTATAAACAAGGCCTGAAATGGCGCCGTAGTTTCAAAAATTGAATTCAAACTTTGTCGGACTGTACCGGGTGCAAAGCAAAACGGATTTGAGTGAAACCAAAAATATTTAAATCTATTAGTGAATACCTTTCTAACGAATCTGAAAAATCGAAGTTTCATAGCGGAAAGCAAAAGTTATGGCCAAATGAATTTTTAGAAAGGTTGCTATGGAATTTATATAGCCCGTGAAATTGGCCATTTTGCATATGACCTCGGAATCTGACGAAACCACTTTTGTTGGATCCGGGATGTGAAGTTATTGCTAGGTTTCAAATTTCATAATTTTTGAAGCTAGTATATTAGCGTGGCAAAGGAAAATGTGTTTTGGTCAATTAGAGTTAAATTGGATCGACCAGAAATGGGCTTTTTTGCAAACGGTCTCAGAATTCGACGAAACTAGTTTTGTTGGGACCGTATCGTCAAAACATAGCTAGATTTATTTTTCTGGAATTTTTCGAATCAGTTTGTGGCCCTAGCAAATTGAAATGTATGTTCAAATCGAATATTGAATGTTATATATTTTAAATTGAATGGAAACTGACTGAAACAGTCGAATGGGCCTACGAAATATATCCCATTGTGTTCGGAATGGGGGTAAAACGCTAGTGACGACAGTCGTTGGGTTTGGATTCGAGGTCATGTTAGAAAACACCTTTTAAAACCCACCGGCCAATCAGAATTTAATAAAAAAAAGAGAAAACTCTTTCTCCCTCCCCGACCTCAAAGGCGGAAACTGCTTTAAACCTTCCCCCTCATTTTCCAATCAATGCACGCCGAATTATCTCATGCCACAGTTGAACTTTTTGAAGATCTTCTCGAGATCTTCAAATCCATATAAAGTTTGGAATTTTTCGTGGCCTGTGGAGTGAGAATCGACGCCAGGAAGTTTGGCCATTCAAACCGTCGCCGCCGTCAACCAGGGCCACTGAAGCGGACCCCGCTCCAGGCGCTAGAGCGCCTCTCTCCCCTCTTCCTCACTGCGCTGGCCGATCGACAAATAACTTCGTGAATCGAAAGAAAATTCAAAACCTAGTTTTGAACAAATCAGCTGAGGTACGGCCAGATTTATTTTCAACATTTTTAACACCTTTAAACCGTTGCAAACTTTGAAAAATCATATCTTTTTGCTGTGTTATCGAAATTCAGTGAAACAAGAGACAGTAGACTCGTGTGGACGTCTTCTACATTCTAGAAGAGACCGCATATTTTTCTGAGTCTTCTGTTATTTTTGGTGGAGTGGAACCCAATGTGAGATTTCTAATTTATAAACAATATGGAAAAAGACGATGTATAAATTATATAGTCGATGTATGAGTTATATAAGCGTTGTACACATCTTGTATAAGCGTTGTATAAGTTGTACGTTCGATGTATAAGTTGTATATGCGTTGTAAAAATTATATACGTGTTGAAATAGAAGTGATATGCTATATATATATATATACACACACACACACACGCCCCTCGTCCACAAACCATGTACGATATTTATTGGTTGTGATTGGTGTGAAAATTGATTGATAGCGAATGGTTGATTGGAATTGTTTGTGGTTGATATTGATTGATTGTGGTTGAAAAATACCCGTTTGTGGTTGAGAAATATTTGGTTGAAACCACATAGGATTAGTTTGTGGAAATGAAATAAATATACATGCCGCCTGCGTGCGAACTAGATGCATGATTCCCCATTGTCAAAAACTGCGAGCTTTTAAGGTAGAGTGAGGAGACGTACTAGGGATGGTCCCGGTTTTAACTACCCTGCCGTTATGCTGCCGAAATTTTGAATAATATTCTTGTGTTTGAATTATTTTCATTTGTTGAAACTATATTTATTCGTTGAATAGAAAACCTTCATGTGTTGAATCGAAATTCATTCGTTGAATTGAAATTCATGTGTTCAATGGTAATCATATTTTGAAATAAATTGTTTTATAATAAAAATCACATTTTTATCATTTATATGAACTATATAAAATAATTTTGTTTTGAAATAAATTGTTTTATAATAAAAATCACATTTTCATCATCTATATGAACTATATAAAATAATATTGTTTTGAAATAAATTGTTTTATAATAAAAATCCTATTTTTAACACCTATATTAACTATATAAAATAATCGTGTTTTGAAATGAATTGTTTTATAATAAAAATCACATTTTTATTATATAAATGAATTGTTAAAAATAGTGAAGTGTTGAAATAGAAGACAATTAGATAAAAATATCATTTTTATCCAATGTATGAAAAGAATATAGTTTTGAAATCGAAGAATCGATATATATATATATATAAATAGAATTGAAATATATCGAATAACAACGCTGCAGTTCGTATTTTGAAACCGTGATTTCAAACGATTATACCGGGAGATCCGACCATCAGATTTTCCTAAAATCGCAACCATTGGGTTCGCTTTGGAAATATCTTTCCAACGGCACCAACTTTGTAAAAATCCAACGGTTGGATTGTCTGGAATGTTTAATTCAAATCTGAAGAAAAACAGCGCCAGAATCGATTATATATATATATATATTAAATCGAATAACGACACTGCAGTTCGTATTTTGAAATCGAAACTTCAAGCGATTATACCGGGAGATCCGACCGTCGGATTTTTCCGAAACTGGAACCATTGGATTCGTTTTGAAGAGATCTTTCTAATGATGTAAATTTTGTGAAGATCCACCGGTTAGATTTTCATATATGTGTAAATCAAATCTGAAGAAAAACAGCGCCACGGCCGCGTTATGGCCTGAAGCGTCGTTTTGAATAAATTGGCTATTTTAAAATAAATAAAATTGTGATAAATCATTATAAAATATTATAAACGATATGGATGTGATTTAGAAATCAACTGAAGGTTGGCTAAGTCGAATGGTTTCCTGGGTGTTGATCTGATGTTGGTTTCGGCCTTCGGGGTTAATATTTGGGAAATCGTTCTCTTACTGATTGACGGTTAGTGACTAATGAATTGAAATGATGCATGTGTATGTTAGTGTTGCACTTGTTTATTATATACGCGAGTTGTTCAGAAATACCGGGTTTATCCCATTCTGAATAATAAATCGACGATAAGAAATCGAAGAGGAAGACGGTGGTCGAAGACCGGAGATCTTCACCTTGTTTGGATGGTAACCTAGGTCCTGATTGGGAGGCATCCCGAAATATGGATAATGAGTGATGACCGTCCAGATGTACGTGGTGATCGATGGGTTTGCGAGGTATATAGTGCCTCTGGTTTCGTTCAGACCCAGAACGGACTTGCAAATGGACAGTGTGTCTAACATTGGAATTTATTTTGTGTGATTGATAACTATCAGTTGCACGGTGTGAATTGCCTGTTTGGCATGCTAAGATGCAATGATCAGGGCCTCTATTGAAAAGCAAAGTATTGTGGTGATGATCAAAGCCCTGCCTGTGTGGCGTAGCTTTGTGTATAACGTGAATTCGCGAGCCTCACACCCCGGTATGAACCAGAAACAGGAGAAAGGACCTCAGGGAGGGCATGCGTTTCTTCCTAGCTAGGAGTTGTGTCGGTGTTTTTACACGGCCTGACATTTAACTTATGTGGATGATGGATACCGAGGCGCCTCGGCTAGATCGGACGATCCGGGTCCGATGGAGTCATTCTTTGGCTCATTTACGCCCATAAGGCGGGGAAACGTATTGTTCAGGCATAATAATCCACATCGGTGGACCGGCCCTGACGATCCAAGGGGCAGTTCCAGCTGTTCCTAAGGCTCGGGCCAGGCAGTCTCGAATTCGGTAAGGACTATCTTTTGCCTTGGTTCGTGATGGAATTCCAATTTCCAAATACGTGACCGTGCGGTTTTGATTGTATATATATATATATATGGCGACATGATATATGGTACCCATACCGTCTATGATTGATAGTTATGATTTGAAATTGTTTTTGAAACATATAAACACTAGTAGTAATATGAAATGCTTTTGTTTTATTCGTATCAAGCATATTTTGGCCATTATAAGGTAAAACTCTATCCTCCGGTTTGCGTTGCATTGTGTGATGGGAACTGGGTCTTATAATGGCTTCATTTTTATAAAAAGCATTGCGATGTTTAAAAGAAATATTTGTTTTAAAGCACTGGCAATCCAATGGAGTAAACCCGTTCCGCGAAAGTGGCGTGGTCCTGTGACTGGCCATATTATAAATGTTTTGAGTAGATTTCTCATACCAGTCCCTTGACTGACTCGTAGTTTGTTTCACTTTCAAACTCGGGTGCCCCTTTTCTACATGGGCAGCCTTGTATTCAGGTTTTAGCTGGCTCTTTCTGGATAGCTAGAGCTGAAGATGGATTCTATCATTTATCTTTTTTTATGCTGTTAAGCTACTATTGTACATTATGTTTGTTTTCCACTGTAGACATTTATGTATAGCTGAACTGTATTTATGCTAAGTAGGATCCTGTATACTGTGTAAATCTGATGATTACTTTTATCTGGTGTTTTCTATTGTACATTATCTGGTGCATTTATTTGTTTTTGTTCTGCTATTATCTGTTTATGTGTTATATTCCACGGATTACCCTTCCCACCGTCAGTACGGGGTTTGGGGTCGTCTCATTTGGTATCAGAGCTTTGGTTAAGCTTAGTTCTGGAATATAACATATAACGAACTCGTCAGAAATAGAACCAATAGTGTTCTAGGATGGGTAACTCTATACAGATAGGATCAGTAATATCCTAGTATAAGTAAAGCATAATCAGAACAACTCGTTAGAGATGCGGTCAGAAGTGCCCCAGAACGAGTTGAGAGTTATATGTTTTTAAATAACGTATTTGTGATTATTTATAAAGTCTGATTTTAGAAATATAATTTTTGAATATATAAAAGATATATATTTGAAAAGTTAAGTGATTATAGAAATGGATTAGTATATTTTTGAAAATTTAAAAACAAACTGATTGTTGTCTGTGTTGTGTGATTGTAGATTTGATTAATTAAATTATTGAAACGATAGTTAATTTAATCAATAATAGAATAATGGTAGAATTTCTTCGATTAAATCACACATTGAACTGATTAGAAAATAGATAGAAATATATAAACTAGTGCATTATATATGTTTGAACAGGTAAATGGATTAGCTATGGAGTAAAGATTTTATTTGCGTGCCCGACAAATAGGTAAACCTTAATGAGTTGGATGCGAAATATTATTATATCAACTCCTGTGAATGCCATTGGATGCGGAGTGCTGGTTGTTCTGTATGAAATAATAAATATAGCCATAGGGTAGTAACAATTAATTTTGAACTACACTGCATGGCATACTTATGAAGATAGACATACTTCATCATATACCACATAAGCATTTGGAGCTTGTATGTCGAGGTGGAAGATTTACCATACGAGCGAGAGGCTTGTATGGCGATGACTATATTTTACAGGTTGAACTGATGACCGATATGGACTATTTAAATTGTAACGATAAAATTGCCAGATTAATAAAAACTCCACACGGGTCTGGAGTTGACAATAATCACGTCTCTCTAGTCATTAGATACGGCACGTGGACTATTTATTTCCCACACGGGACGAGGTGACGAGGATTTATCCTCTGGAGCATTTAAAATACACACTCCCTCAGGCTTTGACAGGGTGATGAGAATTTATTCTCTGGAGTTATTATCAATACACGCTCCGCTGTAAACACCAGAATATATCACTATAAATATGTGTATGCTTATTAGGATTTATTGGGTACCTAATACGGCCCAATAAATTTCCAAACCTCTCCCAATACAAAGGAGGTTATGGAGAAATTTTTTGAAAATTTCGGGTGTTAGTAAATTTTTTGAAGAATTTGAAAATTCTCAGAAGCTGAAAAGTTGGAGAATGGAAGCCAGATCGAACGTAGAGTTGATTAATCAAACAACTTTCAACTTTGTTCCATTTCGGGGACGAAAAGTTTTAAGTGGGGGAGATTGTAACGACCTAGAAAAGTTTTAAGTGGGGGAGATTGTAACGACCTAGAAAATCTGAACCAATTTAAAAACTTTTAAATTGGCTAAAATAATGGATTTTAAATATTTAAAATAAATATTTTAAATAATAGCAATGTAAAGTGAGTTTGAATCGACGTTTGAAAACGAATATAATTAATTCTAATTATAAACAAGGCCTGAAATGGCGCTGCAGTTTCAAAAATTGAATTCAAACTTTGTCGGACTGTACCGGGTGCAAAGCAAAACGGATTTGAGTGAAACCAAAAATATTTAAATCTGTTAGTGAATAACTTTCTAACGAATCTAAAAAATCGAAGTTTCATAGCGGAAAGCAAAAGTTATGGCCAAATGAATTTTCAGAAAGGTCGCTATGGAATTTATATAGCCCGTGAAATTGGCCATTTTGCATATGACCTCGGAATTCGATGAAACCACTTTTATTGGATCCGGGATGTGAAGTTATTGCTAGGTTTCAAATTTCATAATTTTTGAAGCTAGTATGTGAGCGTGGCAAAGGAAAACGTGTTTTGGTCAATTAGAGTTAAATTGGATCGACCAAAAATGGGCCTTTTTGCAAACGGTCTCAGAATTCGACGAAACTAGTTTTGTTGGGACCGTATCGTCAAAACATAGCTAGATTTATTTTTCTGGAATTTTTTGAATCAGTTTGTGGCCCTGGCAAATTGAAATGTACATTCAAATTGAATATTGAATGTTATATATTTTAAATTGAATGGAAACTGACTGAAACAGTCAAATGGGCCTACAAAACATATCCCACTGTGTTCGGAATGGGGGTAAAACTTTAGAGATGACAGTCGTTGGGTTTGGATTGGAGGTCGTGTCAGAAAACACCTTTTAAAACCCATAGGCCAATCATAATTTAATAAAAAAAAAAGAAAACTCTTTCTCTCTCCCCGACGTCGAAGGCGGAAACCGCTTTAAACCTTCCCCTTCATTTTTTGATCAATCCACACCGAATTAGCTCGTGCCACAGTTGAACTTTTTGAAGATCTTCTCGAGATCTTCAATTCCATATAAAGTTCGGAATTTTTCATGGCCTGTGGAGTGAGAATCGACGCCAGGAAGTTTGGCCATTCAAACCGCCACCGCCGTCAACCAGGGCCACCGAAGTGGACCCCAGTCTATGCACCAGTGCGCCTCTCTCCCCTCTTCCTCGCTGCGCTGGCCGATCGACGAATAGCTTCACGAATCGAAAGAAAATTCAAAACCTAGTTTTGAACAAATCAGCTGAGGTACGGCCAGATTTATTTTCAATAGTTTTAACACCTTTAAACCGTTGCAAACTTTGAAAAATCATATATTTTTGCTGTTTTATCGAAATTCAGTGAAACAAGAGACAGTGGACTCGTGTGGACGTCTTCTACATTCTAGAAGAGACCGCATATTTTTCTGAGCCTTCTGCTATTTTTGGTGGAGTGGAACCCAACGTGAGATTTCTAATTTATAAACGATATGGAAAACGACGATGTATAAATTATATAGTCGATGTATGAGTTATATAAGCGTTGTACACCTCTTGTATAAGCATTTTTTAAGTTGTACGTTCGATGTATAAGTTTTATATGCGTTTTAAAAATTATATATGTGTTGAAATAGAAGTGATATGCTATATATATATATATATATATATATATATATACACACACACACACACCCCTCGTCCACAAATCATGGACCTTATTTATTGGGTTTGATTGGTGTGAAAATTGATTGATAGCGAATGGTTGATTGGAATTGTTTGTGGTTGATATTGATTGATTGTGGTTGAAAAATACCCGTTTGTGGTTGAGAAATATTTGGTTGAAAACACATATGATTAGTTTGTGGAAATGAAATAAATATACATGCCGCCTGCGTGCAAACTAGATGCGTGATTCCCCATTGTCAAAAACCACGAGCTTTTAAGGTAGAGCAAGGAGCCGTATTAGGGACGGTCCCGGTTTTAACTACCCTGCCGTTATGCTGCCGAAATTTTGAATAATATTCATGTGTTTGAATTATTTTCATTTGTTGAAACTATATTTATTCGTTGAATAGAAAACCTTCATGTGTTGAATCGAAATTCATTCGTTGAATTGAAATTCATGTGTTGAATGGTAATTGTATTTTGAAATAAATTGTTTTTTAATAAAAATCACATTTTTATCATCTATATGAACTATATAAAATAATCTTGTTTTGAAATAAATTGTTTTATAATAAAATCACATTTTTATCATCTATATGAACTATATAATATAATCTTGTTTTGAAATAAATTGTTTTATAATAAAAATCCTATTTTTAACACCTATATTAACTATGTAAAATAATCATGTTTTGAAATGAATTGTTTTATAATAAAAATCACATTTTTATTATATAAATGAATTGTTAAAAATAGTGAAGTGTTGAAATAGAAGACAGTTAGATAAAAATATCATTTTTATCCAATGTATGAAAAGAATATAGTTTTGAAATGGAAGAATCGATATATATATATATAAATAGAATTGAAATATATCGAATAACGACGCTGCAGTTCGTATTTTGAAACCGTGATTTCAAACGATTATACCGGGAGATCCGACCATCGGATTTTCCTGAAATCGCAACCGTTGGGTTCGCTTTGGAAATATCTTTCCAACGGCACCAACTTTGTAAAAATCCAACGGTTGGATTGTCTGGAATGTTTAATTCAAATCTGAAGAAAAACAGCGCCAGAATCGATTATATTTATATATATATATAAATATAATTATATTAAATCGAATAACGACGCTGCAGTTCGTATTTTGAAATCGAAACTTCAAACGATTATACCGGGAGATCCGACTGTCGGATTTTTCCGAAACTGGAACCGTTGGATTTGTTTTGAAAAGATCTTTCTAATGATGTAAATTTTGTGAAGATCCAACGGTTAGATTTTCAGATATGTGTAAATCAAATCTGAAGAAAAATAGCGCCACGGCCGCGTTATGGCCCGAAGCGTCGTTTTGAATAAATTGGCTATTTTAAAATAAATAAAATAGCGACAAAACGTTATAAAATATTATAAACGATATGGATGTGATTTAGAAATTAACTGAAGGTTGGCTAAGTCGAATGGTTTCCTGGGTGTTGATCTGATGTTGGTTTCGGCCTTTGGGGTTAATATTTGGGAAATCGTTCTCTTACTGATTGACGGTTAGTGACTAATGAATTGAAATGATGCGTGTGTATGTTAGTGTTGCACTTGTTTATTATATACGCGAGTTGTTCAGAAAGACTGGGTTTATCCCATTCTGAATAACTAAATCGACGATAAGAAATCTAAGAGGAAGACGGTGGTCGAAGACCGGAGATCTTCACCTCGTTTAGATGGTAACCGAGGTCCTGATTGGGAGGCATCCCGAAATATGGATAATGAGTGGTGACCGTCCAGACGTACGTGGTGATCGATGGGTTTGCGAGGTATATAGTGCCTCCGGTTTCGTTCAGACCCATAACGGACTTGCAAATGGACAGTGTGTCTGACATTGGAATTTATTCTGTGTGATTGATAGCTATCAGTTGCACTGTGTGAATTGCCTGTGTGGCATGATAAGATGCAATGACCAGGGCCTCTATTGAAAAGCAAAGTCTTGTGGGGATGATCAAAGCCCCGCCTGTGTGGCGTAGCTTTGTGTATAACGTAAATTCGCGAGCCTCACACCCCGGTATGAACCAGAAACGGGAGAAAGGACCTCAGGGAGGGCATGCGTTTCTTCCTAGCTAGGAGTTGTGTTGGTGTTTTTACACGGCCTGACATTTTACTTATGTTAATGATGGAGAGCGAGGCTCCTCGGTTAGATCGGACGATCCGGGTCCAATGGAGTCATTCTTTGGCTCATTTACGCCCCATAGGGCGGGGAAACGTATTGTTCAGGCATAATAATCCACATCGGTGGACCGGCCCTGATGATCCAAGGGGTAGTTGCGGCTGTTCTTGAGGCTCGGGCTAGGAAGTCTCGAATTCGATAAGGACTATCTTTTGCCTTGGTTCATGACGGAAATCCAATTTCCAAATACGTGACCGTGCGGTTTTGATTGTATATATATATGGCGACATGATATATGGTACCCATACCGTCTATGATTGATAGTTATGATTTGAAATTGTTTTTGAAACATATAAACACCAGTAGTAATATGAAATGCTTTTGTTTTATTCGTATCAAGCATATTTTGGCCATTATAAGGTAAAACTCTATCCTCTGGTTTGCGTTGCATTATGTGATGGGAAATGAGTCTTATAATGACTTCATTTTTACAAAAAGCATTGCGATGTTTAAAAGAAAGATTTGTTTTAAAGCACTGGCAATCCAATCGAGTAAACCCGTTCCACGAAAGTGGCGTGGTCCTGTGATTGGCCATATTATAAATGTGTTGAGTAGATTTCTCATACCAGTCCCCTGACTGGCTCGTAGTTTGTTTCACTTTCAAACTCGGGTGCCCCTTTTCTACATGGGCAGCCTTGTATTCAGGTTTTAGCTGGCTCTTTCTGGATAGCTGGAGCTGAAGATGGATACTATCATTTATCTCTTTTTATGCTGTTCAACTCCTATTGTACATTATGTTTGTTTTCCACTGTAGACATTTATGTATAGCTGTACTGTATTTATGCTAAGTAGGATCCTGTATACTGTGTAACTCTGATGATTACGTTTATCCGGTGTATTCTAATGTACATTATCTGGTGTATTTATTTATTTATTTTCTGCTATTATCTGTTTATGTGTTATATTCCACGGATTACCCTTGCCACCGTTAGTACGTGGTTTGGGGTCGTCTCAGTACACCACCTTCACTTGCCATCATAACACTATACTCTAATCCACTTCCAGTACTACGTTCTGCCTTGCTAATAAACAAAGAAAACCCAAATCTTACCCCTTTAACCTACATGCACTCACCACAGAAAAGCCAACCTCAAACCATCTTACTCTTAATTACCTCATTAAATTTAAACACCATCATTAGATTCATTTAAACATCCCTTAAACTGATTGCTCACCTAGCCAATATAAGCATCAGATCAACCAAAGTACTCACCCCAAACCTTCATCACCTTCTGTAAAGGGGGAAGAGGGACCCAAGTATTCCAAAATCCCACCAACTCATCCACGTCAGCGAAGGCATCCACTAAATCATTTCCCGACTTCGACATCTGTAACGACCCAGAAAATCTGAACCAATTTAAATTTTTTAAATTGGCTAAAATAGTGGATTTTAAATATTTAAAATAAAATTTTCAAATAATAGAAATGAAAAGTGATTTTGAATCGACGTTTGAAAATAAATATAGTTACTTTGAATTATAAACAAGGCCTAAAATGGAGGGGTAGTTTCAAATTTTCATTTCAAACTTTGACTGATCGTACCGGGTGCAAAACAAAACGGATTTGAGTGATACCAAAAATATTTAAATCTGTTAGTGAATACCTTTCTAACGAATCTGAAAAATCGAAGTTTCATAGCGGAAAGCAAAAGTTATGGCCAAATGAATTTTCCGAATGGTTGCTATGGAATTTATATAGCCCGTGAAAACGGCCATTTTGCAAACGACCTCAGAATTCGACGAAACCACTTTTGTTGGATCCGGCATGTTAAACTATTGCTAAGTTTCAAATTTCATAATTTTTGAAGTTAGTATGTGAGCGTGCAAAGGAAAATGTGTTTGGTCGATTTCTATTAAATTGGATCGACCAGAAATGGGCCATTTTTCAAACGGTCTCAGAATTCGACGAAACTAGTTTTGTTGGGACCGTATCGTCAAAACATAGCTAGAATTATTTTTCTGGAATTTTTCGAATCATTTTGTGGCCCTGGCAAATTGAAATGTAAGTTCAAATTTAATATTGAATGTTTTATATTTTAATTTGAAGAAAAACTGACTGAAACATTCGAATAGGCCTTCGAAACATATCTCATTGTGTTCGGAATGGGGGTAAAACGCTAGGGACGACAGTCGTTGGGTTTGGATTGGAGTTCGTATGAAATAAGGGGTATTTTTGGATTTTAAAAAAATTATAAATATAAAAAAAATCTGATTGGGCCATCGTTTCTCTCTCTCCTTTCTCTCTCCCCGTAACACGATCAAAGGTCGAAAACCCTCCAAATCTTCCCGTCCATTTTCTGATCGATCCACGCACCAAAATCAAACACTCTAATTGGGAAATTTGTAGAGCTCGAGAAGATCTTCAAATCCATATATAGTTTGGATTTTTTTCATTGAGTGGTTTGGGAGAATCGAGCTCGGGAAGTTCAGATGTTTTCGCCGCCGCCCCGCCTGCCTCAGGCGATCGAACGCCTCCCCCCTTCAGGCGCAGGTGCGCTTCCCCTCCCCCTTCGACGCTGTGAAGGCTGATCGACGAATAGCTACACGGATTCGAAGAAAAATCCAAACCTAGTTTTGGACGATACAACTGAGGTACGGTTTAAACTATTTTAAACTATATTATAGCAGTTTAAAGCGCTACGGTTTTTGATTTCACTGTAAAAATGATATCTTTTACGTTTCTTGTTGAAATCCAGTGAAACAAGAGACAGTGGACTCGTGCGGACGTCCTCTACATTCTAGAAGAGACCGCAGCCTCCTCCTATTTTTGGTGGAGTGGAACCCAATGTGAGATTTCTAAATTATAAACGATATGGAAAACGACGATGTATAAATTATATAATCGATGTATGAGTTATATAAGCGTTGTACACCTCTTGTATAAGCGTTGTATAAGTTGTACGTTCGATGTATAAGTTGTATATGCGTTGTAAAAATTATATATGTGTTGAAATGGAAGTGAATTGCTATATATATATACACATATTTATATATATATATACGCCCCTCGTCCGCAAACCAAGGACGATATTTATTGGTTGTGATTGGTGTGAAAATTGATTGATAGCGAATGGTTGATTTAAATTGTTTGTGGTTGAAATTGATTGGTTGTGGTTGAAAAATACCCGTTTGTGGTTGAGAAATATTTGGTTGAAACCACATAGGATTAGTTTGTTGAAATGAAAAAAAATATACATGCCGCCTGCGTGCGAACTAGATGCATGATTCCCTAGTGTCAAAAGCTGCGAGGCTTTAAGGTAGAGCGAGGAGCCGTACTAGGGACGGTCCCGGTTTTAACTACTCTGCCGTTATGCTGCCGAAAGTTTGAATAATATTCATGTGTTAGAATTATTTTCATTTGTTGAAACTATATTTATTCGTTGAATAGAAAACCTTTATGTGTTGAATTGAAATTCATTCGTTGAATAGGATTCACGTGTTGAATGGTATTCGTGTTTTAAATATAAAAATCACATTTTTATCTATATATATAAACTATAGAAAACCATCATGTGTTGAATCGAAATTCATTCGTTGATTAGGATTCATGTGTTGAATGGTATTCGTGTTTTAAATATAAAAATCACCTTTTTATCTATTTATATAAACTATAGAAAACCTTCATGTGTTGAATTGAAATTTATTCATTGATTAGGATTCATGTGCTGAATGGTATTCGTGTTTTAATTATAAAAATCACCTTTTTATCTATTTATATAAACAATAGAAAACCTTCATGTGTTGAATCGAAATTCATTCGTTGAATTGAAATTCATGTGTTGAATGGTATTCATATTTTGAAAGAAATTGTTTTATAATAAAAATCCTATTTTTATCATCGATATGAACTATTTAAATTAATCTTGTTTTGAAATAAATTGTTTTTAATAAAAATCCTATTTTCATCATCGATATGAACTATATAAAATAGTCGAGTTTTAAAATAAATTGTTTTACATTAAAAATCACACTTTTATTATATACATGAATTGTTAAAAATAGTGAAGTGTTGAAATAGAAGACAGTTAGATAAAAACATCATTTTTATCAAATGTATGAAAAGAATATAGTTTTGAAATCGAAGAATCGATATATATATATAAATAGAATTGAAATATATCGAATAACGAAGCTGTAGTTCGTATTTGAAACCGTGATTTCAAACGATTAGTGCGAGAGATTCGACAATCAGAATTTCCTGAAATCGCAACCGTTGGGTTCGCTTTGGAAATATCCTTCCAACGGCACCAACTTTGTACAAATCCAACGGTTGGATTGTCTGGAATATTTAATTCAAATCTGAAGAAAAACAACGCCAGAATCGATTATATATATATAATTATATTTAATCGAATAACGACGCTGCAGTTCGTATTTTGAAATCGAAACTTCAAACGATTATAACAGGAGATCCGACCGTCGGATTTTCCCGAAACTGGAACCGTTGGATTCGTTTTGAAAAGACCTTTCTAATGATGTAAATTTTGTGAAGATCCAGCAGTTAGATTTTCAGATATGTTTAAATCAAATCTAAAGAAAAACAGCACCACGGCCGCGTTATAGCTCGAAGCGTCGTTTTGAATAAATTGGCTATTTTAAAATAAATAAAAATAGCGATAAATCATTATAAAATATTATAAACGATATGGATGTGAAATTTAGAAACTAACTGAAGGTTGGCTAAGTCGAATGGTTTCCTGGGTGTTGATCTGATGTTGGTTTCGGCCTTTGGGGTTAATATTTTGGAAATCGTTCTCTTACTGATTGACGGTTAGTGACTAATGAATTGACATGACGCGTGTATTGTATTTGTATAGCTCTTGTTAATATATACGCGGGTTATTCAGAAAGACCGGGTTTATCCCATTCTGAGTAACTGAATCGACGATAAGAAATCGAAGATGAAGACAGTGGTCGAAGACCGGAGATCTTCACCTCGTTTGGATGGTAACCGAGGTCCTGATTGGGAGGCATCCCGAAATATGGATAATGAGTGGTGATCGTCCAGACGTACGTGGTGATCGATGGGTTTGCGAGGTATATAGTGCCTCCGGTTTCGTTCAGGCCCAGAACGGACTTGCAAATGGACAGTGTGTCTGACATTGGAATTTATTCTGTGTGATTAATAGCCATCAGTTGCACGGTGTGAATTGCCTGTGTGGCATGCTAAGATGCCGTGATCAGGGCTTCTGTTGAAAAGCAAAGTCTTGTGGTGATGATCAAAGCACCGCCTGTGTGGCGTAGCTTTGTGTATAACGTGAAATCGCGAGCCTCACACCCTGGTATGAACCAAAAACGGGAGAAAGGACCTCAGGGAGGGCCTGCGTTTCCTCCTAGCTAGAAGTGGCGTCAGTGGTTCTACAAGCCCTGACGAGTTTGATTTATGTGGTTGTTGCTGTTGCGAGGCGCCTCGGTTATATCGGTCGATCCGGGGCTGATAGAGTCATTTGTTGGCTCGCTTATGCCCCAAAGGGCGGGGAAACGTAGTGTTCATGCATTTTAATACACTTCGTGTGGACCGGCCCTGACGGTCCAAGGGTCGATGCGTTCTGATCCTGAGACTCGGGCTAGGCAGTCTCGAATTCGGTAAGGACTATCTTTTGCCTTGGTTCATGACGGAAATCCAATTTCCAAATACGACATCGTGCGGTTTTGATTGTATATACATATGGCGACATGATATATGGTACCCATGCCGTCTATGATTGATAGTTATGATTTGAAATTGTTTTTTAAACATATAAACACTAGTAATAATATCAAATGCTTTTTTTTATTCGTATCATGCATATTTTGGCCATTATAAGGTAAAACTCTATCCTCCGGTTTGCGTTGCATTGTGTGATGGGAACTGAGTCTTATAATGGCTTTATTTTTATAAAAAGCATTGCAATGTTTAAAAGAATGATTTGTTTTAAAGCACTGGCAATCCAATGGAGTAAACCCGTTCCACGAAAGTGGCGTGGTCCTGTGATTAGCCATATTATAAAGGTGTTAAATAGATTTCTCTTACCAGTCCCATGACTGACTCGTAGTTTGTTTCACTTTCAAACTCGGGTTCCCCTTTTTCTACACGATCAGCCTGGTATTCAGGTTTAGCTGGCTTTCTTTGGATAGCTGGAGCTGAAGATGGATTCTATCATTTATCTCTTTTTATGCTGTTCAGCTCCTGTTGTACATATTATGTTTGTTTCCGCTATAGACATTTATTTATAGTTGAACTGTATTTGTTCTAAGTATGATCCTGTATACTGTGTAACTCTGATGATTATGTTTATTCAGTGTATTATTTATGCATTATCTGGTGTATTTATTTATTTCTGTTCTGCTATTATCTGTTTCTGTGTTATATTCCAAGGATTACCCTCGCCACCGTCAGTACGGGGTTTGGGGTCGTCTCATTTGGCATCGGAGCTTTGGTTAAGCTTAGTTCTGGAATATAACATATTAACGAACTCGTCAGAGATAGAACAAGTAGTGTTCTAGGACGAGTAACTCACTACAGATAGGATTAGTAATATCCTAGTATGTGTACAGCAGAATTAGAATAACTCGTCAGAGATGGGGTCAGAAGTGCCTCAGAACGAGTCGAGGGTAATATGTTTTTAAATAACATATTTGTGATTATATATATAGTCTGGTTTTAGAAATATAATTTTTGAAGATATAAAAGATATATATTTGAAAAGTAAAGGAATATATGAATTGATTAGTATATTTTTGAAAAGTTAAAAACAAATTGCTTGTTGTTTACATTGTGTGATAGTAAATTGGATTAATTAAATTATTGAAACGATAGTTAATTTAATTAATAAGAGAAGGAATGGTAGGATCTATTCGATTATATCACACATTGAACTGATTAGAAAATAGATAGAAATATATACATGTGTATTATATATGTTTGAACAGGTAAATGGATAGCTGTTGAGTAAAGAATTTATTTGTGTGCCCGACAAATAGGTAAACCTTAATGAGTTGGATGCGAAATATTATTATATTAACTCCTGTAAATGCCATGGATGCGGAGTGCTGGTTATTCTGTGTGTAATAATAAACGTCGCCATAGGATAGTAACAATTAATTTTGAACTACACTTCATGGCACTTCTGGAAGATAGGCATACTTCATCATATACCACATAAGCATTTGGAGCTTGTGTGACGAGGTGGAAGATTTACCATACGAGCGAGAGGCTTGTATGGCGATGACTATATTTTACAGGTTGAACTGATGACTGATATGGACTATTTAAATTGTAACGATAAAATTGCCGGATTTATAAAAACCCCACACGGGTCTGGAGTTGACAATAATCACGTCTCTCTAGTCATTAGATACGACACATGGACTATTTATTTCCCACACGGGACGAGGTAACGAGTATTTATCCTCTGGAGCATTTAAAATACACACTCCCTCAGGCTTTGACAGGGTGACGAGAATTTATTCTCTGGAGTTATTATCTATACACGCTCCCTTGTAAACACCAGAATATATCACTATAAATATGTGTATGCTTATTAGGATTTATTGGGTACATAATACGACCCAATAAATTTCCAAACCTCTCCCCGTACAAAGGAGGTTATGGCGAAATTTTTCGAAAATTCCCGGTGTTAACCAAATTTTTGAAGAATTTGATTATTCTCAAAAGCTGAAAAGTTGGAGAATGGAAGCCAGATCGAACGTAGAGTTGATTAATCAAACCAGCTTCGACTTTGTTCCTTTTCGGGGATGAAAAGTTTTAAGTGGGGGAGATTGTAATGACCCGGAAAATCTAAACAAATTTAAAATTTTTAAATTGGCTAAAATAGTGGATTTTAAAAATTTTAAATAAATATTTTAAATAATAAAAATGAAAAGTGAGTTTGAATTGACGTTTGAAAATAAATATAGTTACTTTGAATTATAAACAAGGCCTGAAATGGCGCAGCAGTTTCAAATTTTCATTTCAAACTTTGACTGACCGTACCGGGTGCAAAACAAAACGGATTTGAGTGATACCAAAAATATTTAAATCTGTCAGTGAATACCTTTCTAACGAATCTAAAAAATCTAAGTTTCATAGCGGAAAGCAAAATTTATGGCCAAATGAATTTTCAGAAAGGTCGCTATGGAATTTATATAGCCCGTGAAAATGGCCATTTTGCAAATAACCTCGGAATTCGACGAAACCACTTTTGTTGGACCCAAGATGTTAAACTATTGCTAAGTTTCAAATTTCATAATTTTTGAAGTTAGTATGTGAGCGTGGCAAAGGAAAATGTGTTTGGTCGATTTCTATTAAATTGGATCGACCAGAAATGGGCCATTTTTTGAACAGTCTCAGAATTCGACGAAACTAGTTTTGTTGGGACCGTATCATCAAAACATAGCTAGATTTATTTTTCTCGAATTTTTCGAATCTGTTTGTGGCCCTGGCAAATTGAAATGTACGTTCAAATTTAATATTGAATGTTTTATATTTTAATTTGAAGAAAAACCGACTGAAACATTCGAATGGGCCTTCAAAATATATCCCATTGTGTTCGGAATGGGGTAAAACGCTAGGGAAGACAGTCGTTGGGTTTGGATTGGAGTTCGTATGAGATAAGGGGTATTTTTGGATTTTAAAAAAATTATAAATATAAAAAAAATCTGACTGGGCCATCGTTTCTCTCTCTCCTTTCTCTCTCCCCGTAACACGATCGAAGGCGGAAAACCCTCCAAATCTTCCTGTCCATTTTCTGATCGATCCACGGACCAAAATCAAACACTCCAGTTGGGAAATTTGTAGAGCTCGAGAAGATCTTCAAATCCATATATAGTTTGGATTTTTTCATTGAGTGGTTTGGGAGAATCGAGCTCGGGAAGTTCATATGTTTTCGCCGCCGCCCCGCCTGCCTCTAGCGATCGAACGCCTCCCCCTTCAGGCGCAGGCGCGCCTCTCCTCCCCCTTCGACGTTGCGAAGGCTGATCGACGAATAGCTACACGGATTCAAAGAAAAATCCAGACCTAGTTTTGAACGAAACAGCTGAGGTACAGTTTAAACTATTTTAAACTATATTATAGCAGTTTAAAGCGCTACGGTTTTTGATTTCACTGTAAAAATCATTTCTTTTACGTTTCTTGTCGAAATCCAGTGAAACAAGAGACAGTGCACTCGTGCGGACGTCCTCTACATTCTAGAAGAGACCGCATATTTTTCTAAGCCTCCTGCTATTTTTGGTGGAGTGGAACCCAATGTGAGATTTCTAAATTATAAACGATATGGAAAACGACGATGTATAAATTACATAATCGATGTATGAGTTATATAAGCATTGTACACCTCTTGTATAAGCGTTGTATAAGTTGTACGTTCGATGTTTAAGTTGTATATGCGTTGTAAAAATTATATATGTGTTGAAATAGAAGTGAATTACTATATATATATATATATATATATATATATATATATATATATATATATATATATATATATACGCCCCTCATCTACAAACATGGACGATATTTATTGGTTGTGATTTTTGTGAAAATTGATTGATAGCGAATGGTTGATTGAAATCATTTGTGGTTGAAATTGATTGATTGTGGTTGAAAAATACCCGTTTGTGGTTGAGAAATATTTGGTTGAAACCACATAGGATTAGTTTGCGGAAATGAAAGAAAATATACATGCCGCCTGCGTGTGAACTAGATGCATGATTCCCCATTGTCAAAAGATGCGAGGCTTTAAGGTAGAGCGAGGAGTCGTACTAGGGACGGTCCCGGTTTTAACTACCCTGCCGTTATGCTGCCGAAATTTTGAATAATATTCATGTGTTAGAATTATTTTCATTTGTTGAAACTATATTTATTCATTGAATAGAAAACCTTCATGTGTTGAATTGAAATTCATTCGTTGAATAGGATTCATGTGTTGAATGGTATTCGTGTTTTAAATATAAAAATCACATTTTTATCTATATATATAAACTATAGAAAACCTTCATGTGTTGAATCGAAATTCATTCGTTGAATAGGATTCATGTGTTTAATTGTATTCGTGTTTTAAATATAAAAATCACCTTTTTATCTATTTATATAAACTATAGAAAACCTTCATGTGTTGAATTGAAATTCAATCGTTGAATAGAATTCATGTGTTGAATGGTATTAGTGTTTTAAATATAAAAATCACCTTTTTATCTATTTATATAAACTATAGAAAACCTTCATGTGTTGAATCGAAATTCATTTGTTGAATTGAAATTCATGTGTTGAATGGTATTCGTATTTTGAAAGAAATTGTTTTATAATAAAAATCCTATTTTTATCATCGATATGAACTATATAAAATAATCTTGTTTTGAAATAAATTGTTTTATAATAAAAATCCTATTTTCATCATCGATATGAACTATATAAAATATTCGAGGTTTAAAATAAATTGTTTTACATTAAAAATCACACTTTTATAATATACATGAACTGTTAAAAATAGTGAAGCGTTGAAATAGAAGACAGTTAGATAAAAACATCATTTTTATCAAATATATGAAAAGAATATAGTTTTGAAATAGAAGAATCGATATATATATATATATATATATATATATATATATATATATATATATCTATAGAATTGAAATATATCGAATAACAAAGCTGCAGTTCGTATTTTGAAACCGTGATTTCAAACGATTAGTGCGGGAGATCCGACCATCGGATTTTCCTGAAATCGCAACCTTTGGGTTCGCTTTGGAAATATCTTTCCAACGGCACCAACTTTGTAAAAATCCAACAGTTGGATTGTCTGGAATGTTTAATTCAAATCTAAAGAAAAATAGCGGTAGAATCGATTATATATATATATATATAATTATATTTAATCGAATAACGACGCTGCAGTTCGTATTTTGAAATCGAAACTTCAAACGATTATACCGGGAGATCCGACCGTCGGATTTTCCCGAAACTGAAACCGTTGGATTCATTTTGAAAAGATCTTTCTAATGATGTAAATTTTGTGAAGATCCAATGGTTAGATTTTCAGATATGTGTAAATCAAATCTAAAGAAAAACAGCGCCACGGCCGCGTTATGGCCCGAAGCGTCGTTTTGAATAAAGTGACTATTTTAAAATAAATAAAAATAGCGATAAATCATTATAAAATATTATAAACGATATGGATGTGAAATTTAGAAACTAACTGAAGGTTGGCTAAGTCGAATGGTTTCCTAGGTGTTGATCTGATGTTGGTTTTGGCCTTCGGGGTTATTATTTGGGAAATCGTTCTCTTACTGATTGATGGTTAGTGACTAATGAATTGAAATGACGCGTGTGTTGTATTTGTATAGCACTTGTTAATATATGCGTGGGTTGTTCAGAAAGACGGGTTTATCCCATTCTGAGTAACTGAATCGACGATAAGAAATCGACGATAAGAAATCGAAGATGAAGACGGTGGTCGAAGACCGGAGATCTTCACCTTGTTTGGACAGTAACCGAGGTCCTGATTGGGAGGCATCCCGAAATATGGATAATGAGTAGTGATCGTCCAGACGTATGTGGTGATCGATGGGTTTGCGAGGTATATAGTGCCTTCGGTTTCGTTCAGACCCAGAACGGATTTGCAAATGGACAGTGTGTCTGACATTGGAATTTATTCTGTGTGATTGATAGCCATCTGTTGCACGGTGTGAATTGCCTGTGTGGCATGCTAAGATGCAGTGATCAGGGCTTCTGTTGAAAAGAAAAGTCTTGTGGTGATGATCAAAGCACCGCCTGTGTGGCGTAGCTTAGTGTATAACGTGAAATCGCGAGCCTCACACCCCGGTATGAACCAGAAACGGGAGAAAGGACCTCAGGGAGGGCCTGCGTTTCCTCCTAGATAGAAGTGGCGTCAGTGGTTTTACACGCCCTATCGAGTTTGACTTATGTGGTTGTTGCTGTTGCGAGGCGCCTCGGTTATATCGGTCGATCCGGGACCGATGGAGTCATTTTTTGGCTCGCTTTCGCCCCAAAGGGCAGGGAAACGTAGTGTTCAGGCATTTTAATCCACTTCATGTGGACCGGCCCTGACGATCCAAGGGTCGATGCATTCTGATCCTGACACTCGGGATAGGCAGTGTCGAATTCGGTAAGGACTATCTTTTGCCTTGGTTCATGACGGAAATCCAATTTCCAAATACGACATCGTGCGGTTTTGATTGTATATACATATGGCGACATGATATATGGTACCCATGCCGTCTATGATTGATAGTTATGATTTGAAATTGTTTTTGAAACATATAAACACTAGTAATAATATCAAATGCTTTTGTTTTATTCGTATCAAGCATATTTTGGCCACTATAAGGTAAAACTCTATCCTCTTGTTTGCGTTGCATTGTGTGATGGGAACTGAGTCTTATAATGGCTTCATTTTTATAAAAAGCATTGCGATGTTTAAAAGAATGATTTGTTTTAAAGCACTGGCAATCCAATGGAGTAAACCCGTTCCCCGAAAGTGGCGTGGTCCTGTGATTAGCCATATTATAAAGGTGTTAAGTAGATTTCTCATACCAGTCCCATGACTGACTCGTAGTTTGTTTCACTTTCAAACTCGGGTGCCCCTTTTTCTACACGAGCAGCCTTGTATTCATGTTTAGCTGGCTTTCTCTGGAAAGCTGGAGCTGAAGATGGATTCTATCATTTATCTCTTTTTATGCTGTTCAGCTCCTGTTGTACATATTATGTTTGTTTCCGCTGTAGACATTTATGTATAGCTGAACTGTATTTGTTCTATATATGATCCTGTATACTGTGTAACTCTGATGATTATGTTTATTCAGTGTATTATTTGTGCATTATCTGGTGTATTTATTTATTTCTGTTCTGCTATTATCTGTTTCTGTGTTATATTCCAAGGATTACCCTTGCCACCGTCAGTACGGGGTTTGGGGTCTTCTCAACATCGTTCCCGAGCCTAACGCACAACAGTGAAATTTTCTTCCATCGAAAACCATCAAAGTCTCTTCACTCGCATGCCTTACCTTAACAGTCCCACTGTCGCCCTCGACTTCACTCCCCGGCGCCTCAAGCTGTAGCTGCGACAAACCCTAGGCCACCCAAATTCCTATTTCCAGCAATATGGATGCGTTCGAATCCATGAATAGGGACGCCAGATCTCGAATTCGAATTTTGGGATTTTAGTTGATTTACAGTGGATCTTTGAAGAGCTCGATTTCCGTTTGAGGGCAAAGTTTTCCTTTCGAAAAGAAATGGTTGGCTTTGTTTTGCTTTTGTCTGAGGCAAAAGTGAAGAGGTACAGATATTTAAAGAATAAACTACCTGCGGGTCACGGGATATAGTGGCTTGGGGGCACGAAAATGGAAAAACCCATGGAAAGCACGCTATCTTAAATGTATAGGGTAAGGTAACTATTTATAGAAGAGGAGACAGGATGTGATTGTACGGCCATGTGCTAAGGTATTTAATAGAATCACGTTTAACAGAATGATACACCATTTGTTGGGGGTACATGTGAGTGCAAATCTTTACCGAAAGAGAATACTTGAATTATCAACTACTTGCTTTTTTTATATTATTATTACAATATGACCAATTGGAAGAAAACTATTCACAAACACGTCCATGGGCATGTTGTTCGAAGGGTCCGGGGGAAAGTAGAAAATAACAGCAATATTGCAACAAGCCAATAAATACTTAATGCATCTACACTCCGATTATCTCTTGTGTGCGAAGCACGGGTCACTATTAGTGTATATTCAAGTTTGAAAAGAAAATATAAGTACTCCACTATTTATTAATTAATTATTCAAAATAATTGAATTCAAGTCGTTTAAATCTCTAAATCACCATTTAAATAATTAAATAAATTAATTATAGGATCGCTAAAAATCCGGGATGTTACATTCTTTCCTCATTAAAATAATTTCGTCCTCGAAATTGCTAAGTAGTAAAAATGCTATAACTCTAACTCCTCATAACCTACTTAGTTGAATCTTAAATTCCATATCTTTATAACCCAGTTCTTATCCGACCCTTCGAATTCTCAGACCAATACTCGACCATTCGTAATTCTTTCCAAATGATCTGTCCACTATCTCTGGACAATCCATCATCACTTTCTTATCTCCAATTCATATGCTCTTCTGCATATCCACACCCATTTAAATTAATTTAAAATCCATTTATCAATTTCATCACCTGAAATTTTATTAACCAACTCTTGTTTTCTTATTTCTATTACAATTAACAACTCTATTTTAAATTATCAAGAATTTCTTGAAAATTTTCTAACTCTTTAAATTTTCGAAAAATTTCGCCAGCATCCCCTTTTTCGCGGCTCAATCGTTACAACCACAACTCGCCTTTCTAGGCCTTCTTCAATCCAAAAGAAAATCAAAAAGCCAAGCGGCTTGCCGCATAGGCTCATAAAACCATCAAACCCAAGTTATATTGTAAACATGTATCTTTTTGTCGGGCATAATTCTATCTCTTGCATTTGCTTCCATTCAATATCTGCTTAGCATACATATATCCATTTCTAGTTGGTTTCAAATCAATCCAAATTCCAGTTTTGAAATCTCTAATCAACTTCTGATTAATTTACCTGCATTTCATCAATACAAATCCGATTTCTATTTAAATCAATCCACCTAGCATACTTGAATCAAAATTTATCACAATTCAATTTCAGTCACCAACATCCAATATATATTGAACTTGCTTATTCATAAATCGAATTCATATTAATAATTCGAATCTCAACATTTCTCTTTATTTAATTCCATTCTGAATTATTTCTAATTCAATCCAATTTTATTAATCTTTACTTAAGTTAAATTTTAATTCATTTGATACATTTTAACCATTTCCATTTATTCACTTATACAAGTAAAAATTTAAATTTAGAAATTCAAATTCCCTAGTTTTATTTCAAATTAGTTTGAAATCAGATATATTAATATATTTACAAATATATTTATAATCTTTGCAAATTCAAAACACTTGGATTTTATATAAATAACTTGTTCTTTTCAAACTAATTTCCAATCAACAAATTTTCATGGTAGCAATCCGTCACTCAGAAACTTGAAAATGAACACCGATAATGTCGCGACCCATTATCAGAATTATTTTCTCGCCACTGAAGTGATTTCAGTGCTTAATCACTTTAAAAATCCATTTAAACCATTTTTATTCAAATATCCGTCAAAGTAACATTATATTACTTTTAAAAATATTTCTGAAAATATTTCTAAACAACCGGGTTTTAAATTCTCAAATTCTGGTTTGAATTTAATTTCAGTTCATCTTATTTGTATACATTATCCATATACAAATTAAATTTGGTTAGATATAACCATTTCAATATTTTATAATTTCATTTGATTGTAATAACAATCAATGTATTCATATATAATAATTCAAAAATTATTCCTTTTATATCAAATACTTTTTGGGCAAAATTATATCATTTACCCATTTTTAAAACAATACTGTATCGAACTGCTTTGTACGAGAGTTTAGAAACACCTATCGATATAGTTAAACATCCTATATCGACTAGAATTCATAAACCACTCAACAAACCAGCCAACACAATATAAAACAAATTTTATATCAAATCTACAAATATGCGCCCATATATATATATATATATATATATATATATATATATATATATATATATATATATATATATATATATATAGACACACACACACACACACACTCAAACTGAATCTAGGGTATTACTAACCCCATCTCTATTGAGTCACACAATAGAGCCAAGGTTATCACTCAACCTCGCTCTGATACCAAATGTAATGGCCTGAATTTCCGTACTCTTTGAGTTGACTAATAATTGTAAAAACCCGTAACTTCCCCTGTGAGGAAAGCGCGGATAGTTCGAGAACAAGTCACCAAAGAACGCAGACGGGAGAACATTTCATTGCTTATTACAATAATTCCATCAGAATACAAGAATATACAGAGTATAAATGAATATTACACAGAAATATCAGAGATTTAAATTACATTTAAATACATAGCAGCGGAAAATAATACAATACACAACTAGAAGAGATATACGGATACAAAGCTTTCCGAATATCGTTCCAGCTGTAAACCAGGATCTTGTGAATATAAATCTGCAAAACGAAAACTACTAGCTGCCCGTGTCAAAATAAGGGCACCCAGAGTTTAGGTTACAATAATAAACTCCAGGTCAGTCATGTGACTGGTGTGAGAACTAAAACAGTTATTAATCTTTATTTTTAAAGTTAGGTAAATCAAGGGACCACGCCGTATAACACGGAACGGGTTTCCTCCCAAGAACAACAGTGCATAAAACAAACAGCACAATTCTAAATAAGGAAAAATGAAGCTATTATAAGACCCAGTTCCCATCACACAATGCAACGCAAGCCGGAGGATAGAGTTTTTATCTTATAATAGCCAAGAATGCTTGATACATTTAAAACAAATCATTTGATACTATCATAAGTGCATAGAGTATAAAACAACTTCAAATCATAAGTATCAATCATAGACGGCATAGGCGCCCCATCCCACTATGTCGCCATACTAGGCTCTACAAATAAAACCCCAAATGTCACGTATTTGGAAATTGGATTTCCGTCTGTGAACCGAGGCAAAAGATAGTCCTCTACCGATTCGAGATGCTCTAGTCTGTGTCTCAGGTCGGAGCTCGAGTGACCTTTGGATCGTCAGGGCTGGTCCACCGATGTGGATTAAAATGCCTGAACACTGCGTTTCCCCACCCTTTGGGGTGTCAATGAGCCAACTAAATGACTCCATCGGTTCGAGAACGACCGATATATTCGAGGCGCCTCGCAACAGCAACAACCACAAAAGTCAAACTCGTCAGGGCGTGTAAAATCACTTACGCCACTTCTAACTAGAAGGAAACGCATGCCCTCCCTGAGGTCCTCTCCCGTTTCTGGTTCACACCGGGTGTGAAATTCGCGAAGTAAACGTTACACAAAGCTACGCCACAAAGGCCGTGCTTCGATCATCAACCACAAGACTTTGCTTTTCAACATAAGCCTTGATCATTTGCCAATTAGGCATGCCACACAGGCAATTCACTCTATGCGTTTGATATCCATCAGTATATAACCCCTGAGCTCGTATGTCTCAGGGAAGGGCGTTAAGCAAGAGAATAAATTCTCCGCCGCCAAGCAGATATATATTTAATAGAAATCAATCACATAGACTAAAATCCAATGTCAGACACACAGTCCATTTACAAGTTCGTTCTGGGTCTGAACGAAACCGGAGGCACCTAGTACCCCGCATATCCATCGATCTCCAAATACGTCTCGACGATCACCAACTGTTTCCATCTTCTTGGGTGTACATCCCAATCAAGATCATCAGTAATCACCCAAACGACGTGAAGACCTCCAGTCTTCGACCACCGTCTTCATCTTCGACTTATCATCGTATCAGTTATTCAGAATGGGATAAACCCAGTCTTCCCGAATAACTCGCGTATATAATAAACAAGTTTTACACAAACACAACATACACCTCATTCCAATTCATTAGTCACTAACCGTAAATTAATCAAGAGAATAATCCCCCAAATATTAACCCTGAAGGCCGAAACCAACATCATATCAATATCCAGAAAACCATTCTGCTTAGCTAACCGACAGTTAGTTTCTAAATTTCACATTCATAGGGAAAGGTTCCCATTAATTTTATCAAAGATAAATTCCTTGAATTTATTCTTTAATCTTCTTTTGAATTTCGATTCAACTAGTCGGGATTAACGAACCTTACCGTAGTGATCATTTGTTTTAATTTCCCAATCCCAACCTATTCATCCCATGAAGTAAAACTGGTAATACTTCATATCTAACACCATGGTGTTATCGGTAAATTCAATTACCATTTCACGTTCAAATCTAATTAAAGATTTAACTATCGCCTGGAGAAAAACTGGTGATACTCCATTCTCGATCATTTCAATCTAATTAAAGATTCATTAAAATTCCACTTAGTTTTAATCTGTGAATGGGTTAAAGAATCAGTGTCATTTAAAACACGGTTCACGATAAACCCAAAATCACATCACATTTCAATCAGTCCATAATCGTAAATTAGCAAGTGAGTAGTTCCCTAACTATTAACCCCGAAGGCCGAAACCAACATCAGATCAATACCCCAGAAACCATTCAACTCAACTAATCTCCAGTTAGTTTCTGAATTTTCTTGACTCCTTTGGGTCTAAGAATAGTATTATTGAAGATACTGTTCACGACAACCCAAAATCACATTTCATTAATTATCGGGTTAAAGAACAAGTGTTATTTAAAACACTGTTCACGATAAACCTAAAAATCAATACCAATTCAATTCCAATTAAATATTATTTAGTTGGTACACTTCATTAAATCTAAATAAAAAGATTTAATCTTTTTCTCAACTGGGCTTAAGAAAAGTGTTATTGGAGACATCATTCACGACAAACCCAAATCACATTTGATATTAAATACAAGGCTCTGAATAGAAACTATATCGGCTTATATTCAATATCAAACTCTACGACTATCAAATATCGTATTGGAAATAACGATATAAATATATCTTTCAAATTCCCATAACAATATCTGTATCATCACGAAATCCAACGTCGAAATATTCCGAAGACAATTTCGATTCAAATCTATTCCAATTCAATTATTGGAAATTTTGGTTATTTTCAAAACCATTTTCAAATCCAATTTATTTATTTAAAAATAAATAGAATTTTAATCCTAGTTCAAAACTAGTTCATTTCGATAAAAAACTATTTTTATCTCTTCAAATATGGAGTTTTTCATCCCGATTCTTCCCAATTCATTTCTTATGATTTTACACAAATTATTACTATTTTTAATAATTTTATCAAGGCCCGTGCAGTCGATTTCCATCAACGGCCATCGAACTGCACTTACAGCAACCTTTTCCAAATTTGATTGGACATAATTCCAAATCCAACTGTTAGATTTTAAATTTCTAATATTCGTTAGAAAGCTCTTTTCGATACGAACCCAACGGTTCCGGTTTTAGGAGAATCCGACGGTCGGATCTCCCGCAATATCCATTCGAAGTCAATGATCGAAATTCGCGAACTGCCGCGGCGCGGCGCGTTCTATTCAGGCCATTATATTATATATATAATATATATAATATATACTTCGTCGATTTCCTTTCGAAACGAATTTTATAAATCGTTTTAAATTCGTTTTCAAAACGATTTCAACTTCTTTTTCAAATTCAAATCAAAATTGAATTTTCCCTTACAAATTCGTTTTAAATTCATTTCAAATTGATTTCAATTCCAATCAATTTTCAGTTTAAATTCAATACATTTTAAATTCAGTTCAAAACGATTTCAATTCTATTTCAATCTAATTCGAATTTCAATTCTTTTCAGTTTAATTCGAATTCATTTTCTATTCAATTCAATTTCAATTTAAGTCGAATTTCTATTCTTTTCAATATAATTCGAATTTCATTTCAAAGTATTCGATTTTGAAAGCACTTTTCAATATCCATTATAAAAATGAATATAATCGATATAAATATCGTTCACGTCAAAATGGCGTCAATCTAATCAACACGGCTTCATATGTTTCTATTTTCAAATATTCTATTTCAAATATTCTATTTCAGATATTTCTATTTCAAATATTTCTTTTTCAAAACGGGAATGAGGCCCAATCAATTACCATATAATGTTAATTATATGTATATTCTACAACACATGTATACAATAACAACGATGAATAATCAACCATCATCCAAAGCGCATTCTACACTGTATAAGCATCAAATATAAATATTCAACGCTTATAACAGTCTGTCAATCAATCGATCGACATACAACTAACTATTGGGATTAGTGTATGTCATATATCACCCTAATACCCGTGTGCGGTTTTCAAACAATCAAACACAGATTTTATTTGTGCAGTTGGGCGATGTGTAAAATTTATCGTCCCAATCAATATCAGTCAAATGTGTGTATATAAACAAATCGTCCAATTTGTTTATTTTTATTTCCTTTTATATACACGTTAAAAATTCTATTTTTAACTATAAAATATTTTTAACTATATAAATATTTTATTTCATTTCACATCACATCACACAATCAACTACACATCAAAATCAAACAAACAAGCATACAAGCTGTCCATGGTCTGTGGACAACGGGTGTCGGGTGCTACTAAACACCGTCTGCATCCTAGTATATATTTTTAACTAGAAAATAAAAGAAGGTGAGGAGTTCTCACTAAAGCTATCCCAACCCCATGACACTTCATAGGTAGGAAATCTTCATTGTGCTCGCCTCTAGTTATTTTCGTCGTCTGCATTCTCTACATATATAAAAATCAAATTTTTTCTTCGCTATTCAATATATAAAAAATCACATTTTTATAATCACTCTATACGGATAAAAATCACTATTTTTATACCACTACTATATAGATAAAAATTCTATTTTTAGACCGCCACTATATAGATAAAAATTCTATTTTTATCTTCATAAAAATCAAATCTTTTTCCAAACCAAAGATCTAATCTTTCACTTATAAAAATTTAATCTTTTCTAATTCAAAAATTTCATCTTTCATATGCTAAAAATCTCCTCTTTACCTCATTAAAAATCACGTCTTTATTTCACTAAAAATCACGTCTTTTTCATTTCTAAACATTGAACCTTTTCATTTTTAAAAATACGGTCTTTCCTAGCTTCGTATTGACGATACGGTCCTAATAAAACTAATTTCGTCAAATTCTGAGACCGTTTGAAAAATGGCCATTTTCCAGTCGATTAAAATCAACTAAAACTGGTCAAACGCGTTTTCCTTTGCCACCCCCACATATTGATTCAAAAAATTACGGAAATTAAAATCTAGCAATAACTTGACATCACAGATCCAACAAAAGTGGTTTCGTCGAAATCCGAGGTCGTTTGCAAAATTTCCATTTTTAAGGGCCAGAATTCCATAGCGACTATTCTGAAAATTCATCTGGACATATCTTTTGATTCCCGCTATGAAATTTTGATTTTTTGGATTCGTTGGAAAGATATTTTCAAATACATTCTATTATTTTTCGTTTCACTAAATTCCGGTTTATTTTGAATCCTGTACATTCATTTGAAGTTTGAAATCGAATTATCGAACTATCGCGCCATTTTCAATTCCTTTTATATTTAAAATAAATATTTATACTCTAACGATGATTCAAATGAAAATATACGCTCTAATTCTATTCAAAATAAATTTCTCGTCATTATTATTTAAAATAATTCATTTTAAATATTCAAAATTCATTAAAATTGCCAATTTAAAAATTTAAAACTGGCCCAGATTTCCGGGTTATTACAATCTCCCTTACTTAAAACTTTTCGTCCCCGAAGAGGAACGAAGCCGAAAGTTGTTTAACTAATCAACTCAACTTCCATTGTTTTCTTTACGGCTTAAGTTCTTCAACTTTTCAGTTTCTAAGAACTTTTCAAATTTTTCAAAAATTTGGCTAACACCCTAAATTTTCGAAAAAATTCGCCAAAACCTCCCCTGCACCGGGAGCACCGGGAAAATCCTGAAATTGCCATACATGCCCTCTGATCTCAAAAAAAAAAAAAAAAAGCCAAGCGGCTAGCCAATCGGCTCATAAAATCATCATCCCCCAAACAAAACAGTAAATTATGATAAACATGTACCTATTTGTCGGGCAAACAGTTTTATTTCTCTGCCCTTGCCTCCTTGCTATGACCTGCTCAGTGTAAGTACGTGTATATGCATGCAAATGCGACAAACTTTCAATACAGTTCAATATTTGGTTCAATTTGGCTAACGGTTCAACATTTAATTAATCAAACAATAAACAAACAACAAAATCAGCAACCAATTAGTGAATTATCATTTCAAATCATAACTTTGATATATAGTCCAAAAATCAAATTTTTGTTGCCAAATCACAACATTAAGCCCTATCTAATTTTGGTTCTCACACCAGTCAATAGGAAATATATAAATATCACACCTTCGTCACTCGAACATAAATTCTGATGATGATGCATCAATCATCAGAATTCTCTCCGGGCGACTAGAGTGTGATTCTATATCTACCCAATATATCAAAACTTCGAATACACGCGGATCAGACGTATACGCAAAATCTGTATATACTGGATTGTCCACATCAATATAAATAAATAACCAAATACGAATAATTGATTTAAATTTTCAAAACAAAGATTGTTTTCACTTTAAAAATATACTCTTCACACTCGTTCTAGGATACTACTGATCCCATCTCTAACGAGTCATTCCCATTGGATATTACTAATCCAATATCTGATGAATTCTTTCGTATGGTTCTATCGTGTCTTGTTCTCTGAGCTTTGTAAACCAAAGCTCTGATACCAAATGTAAAAACCCGTAACTTCCCCGATGAGGAAAGCGTGGATAGTTCGAAAACAAGCCACCAAAGAACGCAAACGGGAGAACATTTCATTACTTATTACAATAATTCCATCAGAATACAAGAACATACATAGTATAAATGAATATTACACAGAAATATCAGAGATTTAAATCACATTTAAATACATAGCAGCGGAAAATAATACAATACACAACTAGAAGAGATATACGGATACAAAGCTTTCCGGATATCATTCCAGCTGTAAACCAGGATCTTATGAATATAAATCTGCAAAACCAAAACTACTAGCTATCTATGTACAAATAAGGGCACCCAGAGTTTAGGTTACAACAATAAACTCCAGGTCAGTCATGTGACAGGTGTGAGAACTAAAACAGATATTAATCTTTATTTTTAAAGTTAGGTAAATCAAGGGACCACGCCGTATAACATGGAACGGGTTTCCTCCCAAGAACACCAGTGCATAAAACAAACAGCGCAATGCTAAATTAGAAAAAATGAAGCTATTATAAGACCCATTTCCCATCACACAATGCAACGCAAGCCAGAGGATAGGGTTTTTACCTTATAATAGCCAAGAATGCTTGATACGTTTAAAACAAATCATTTGATACTATCATAAGTGCATAGTGTATAAAACAACTTCAAATCATAAGTATCAATCATAGACGGCATAAGCGCCCCATCCCACTATGTTGCCATACTAGGCTCTACAAATAAAACCGTAAATGTCATGTATTTAGAAATTGGATTTCCGTCTGCGAACCGAGGCAAAAGATAGTCCTATACCAATTCGAGATGCTCTAGTCCGTGTCTCAGGTAAGAGCTCGAGTGACCTTTGGATCGTCAGGGCCGGTCCACCGATGTGGATTAAAATGCCTGAACACTAGGTTTTCCCACCCTTTGGGGTGTCAATGAGCCAACTAAATGACTCCATCGGTTAGAGAACAACCGATATATCCGAGGCGCCTTGCAACAGCAACAACCACATAAGTCAAACTCATCCGGGCGTGTAAAACCACTGACGTCACTTCTAACTAGAAGGAAACGCATGCCCTCCCTGAGGTCCTCTCCCATTTCTGGTTCACACCCGGTGTGAAATTCGCGAAGTAAACGTTACACAAAGCTACGACACAAAGGCCGTGCTTCGATCATCAACCACAAGACTTTTCTTTTCAATAGAAGCCTTGATCATTTGCCACTTAGGCATGCCACACAGGCAATTCACTCTATGCGTTTGATATCCATCAGTATATAACCCCTGAGCTCGTACGTCTTAGAGAAGGGGGTTAAGCAAGAGAATAAATTCTCCGCCGCCAAACAGATATATATTTAATAGAAATCAATCACACAGTCTAAAATCCAATGTCAGACACATAGTCCATTTACCAGTTCGTTCTGGGTCTGAACGAAACCGGAGGCACTTAGTACCCCGCATATCCAATGATCTCCAAATACGTCTGGACGATCATCAACTGTTTCCATCTTCTTGGGTGTACATCCCAATCAAGATCATCAGTAATCACCCAAACGACGTGAAGACCTCCGGTCTTCGAACACCGTCTTCATCTTCGACTTATCGTCGTATCAGTTATTCAGAATGGGATAAACCCGGTCTTCCCGAATAACTCGCGTATATAATAAACATGTGTTACACAAACACAACAAACACCTCATTCCAATTCATCAGTCACTAACTGTAAATTAATCAAGAGAATAATCCATCAAATATTAACCCCGAAGGCCGAAACCAACATCAGATCAATATCCAGAAAACCATTCTGCTTAGCTAACCGACAGTTAGTTTCTAAATTTCACATTCATAGGGAAAGGTTCCCATTAATTTTATCAAAGATAAATTCCTTGAATTTATTCTTTAATCTTCTTTTGAATTTCGATTCAACTAGTCGGGATTAACGAACCTTACTAAAGTGATCGTTTGTTTTAATTTCCCAATCCCAACTTATTCATCCCATGAAGTAAAACTGGTAATACTTCATATCTAACACCACGGTGTTCTCGGTAAATTCAATTACCATTTCACGTTCAAATCTAATTAAAGATTTAACTATCGCCTGGAGCAAAACTGGTGATACTCCATTCTCGATCATTTCAATCTAATTAAAGATTCATTAAAACTCCACTTAGTTTTAATCTGTGAATGGGTTAAAGAATCAGTGTCATTTAAAACACGTTTCACGATAAACCAAAAATCACATCACATTTCAATCAGTCCCTAACCATAAATTAGCAAGTGAGCAGTTCCCTAAGTATTAACCCCGAAGGCCGAAACCAACATTAGATCAATACCCCAGAAACCATTCAACTCAACTAATCTCCAGTTAGTTTCTGAATTTTCTTAACTCCTTTGGGTCTAAGAACAGTATTATTGAAGATACCGTTCACGACAACCCAAAATCACATTTCATTAATTATCGGGTTAAAGAACAAGTGTTATTTAAAACACTGTTCATGATAAACCCAAAAATCAATACCAATTCAATTCCAATTAAATATTATTTAATTGGTACACTTCATTAAATCTAAATAAAAAGATTTAATCTTTTTCTCAACTGGGCTTAAGAAAAGTGTTAATGAAGACACCATTCACGACAAACCCAAATCACATTTGATATTAAATACAAGACTCTGAATAGAAATTATATCGTCTTATATTCAATATCAAACTATACGACTAACAAATATCGTATTGGAAATAACGATATAAATATATCTTTCAAATTCCAATAACAATATCTGTATCATCACAAAATCCAACATCGAAATATTCCGAAAACAATTTTGATTCAAATCTATTCCAATTCAATTATTGGAAATTCTGGTTATTTTCAAAACCATTTTCAAATCCAATTTATTTATCTAAAAATAAATAGAATTTTAATCCTAGTTCAAAACTAGTTCATTTCGATAAAAATCTATTTTTATCTTTTCAAATATGGAGTTTTTCATCCTGATTCTTCCCAAATCATTTCTTATGATTTTACACAAATTATTACTATTTTTAATAATTTTATCAAGGCCCGTACAGTCGATTTCCATCAACGGCCATCGAACTGCACTTACAACGACCTTTTCTAAATTTGATTTGGACATAATTCCAAATCCAACCGTTAGATTTCAAATTTCTAATATTCGTTAGAAAGATCTTTTCGATACAAACCCAACGGTTCTGGTTTTAGGAGAATCCGACGGTCGGATCTCCCGCAATATCCATTCAAAGTCAATGGTCGAAATTCGCGAACTGCCGCGGCGCGGCGCGTTCTATTCAGGCCATTATATTATATATATAATATATACTTCGTCGATTTCCTTTCGAAACGAATTTTATAAATCGCTTTAAATTCGTTTTCAAAATGATTTCAACTTCTTTTTCAAATTCAAATCAAAATTGAATTTTCCCTTACAAATTCGTTTTAAATTCATTTCAAATTGATTTCAATTCCAATCGATTTTCAGTTTAATTTCAATACGTTTTAAATTCAATTCAAAACGATTTCAATTCTATTTCAATCTAATTCAAATTTCAATTCTATTCAGTTTAATTCGAATTCATTTTCTATTCAATTCAATTTCAATTTAAGTCGAATTTCTATTCTTTTCAATATAATTCGAATTTCATTTCAAATATTCGATTTTGAAAGCACTTTTCAATACTCATTATAAAAATGAATATAATCGATATAAATATCGTTCACGTCAAAATGGCGTCAATCTAATCAACACGGCTTCATATGTTTCTATTTTCAAATATTCTATTTCAAATATTCTATTTAAAATATTTCTATTTCAAATATTTCTTTTTCAAAACGGGAATGAGGCCCAATCAATTACCGTATAATGTTAATTATATGGATTTTCTACAACACATGTATACAATAACAACGATGAATAATCAACCATCATCCAAAGTGCATTATACACTGTATAAGCATCAAATATAAATATTCAACGCTTATAACAGTCTGTCAATCAATCGATCGACATACAACTAACTATTGGGATTAGTGTATGTTATATATCACCTCAATACCTGTGTAGGGTTTTCAAACAATCAAACACAGATTTTATTTGTGTAGTTAGGCGATGTGTAAAATTTATCGTACCAATCAATATTAGTCAAATGTGTGTATATAAACAAATCGTTCGATTTGTTTATTTTTATTTCCTTTTATATACACGTTAAAAATTCTATTTTTAACGATAAAATATTTTTAACTATATAAATATTTTATTTTATTTCACATCACATCACACAATCAACTACACATCAAAATCAAACAAACAAGCATACAAGCCGTCCATGGTCTGTGGACGACGGGTGTCGGGTGCTACTAAACACCGTCTGCATCCTAGTATATATTTTTAACTAGAAAATAAAAAAAAGGTGAGGAGTTCTCACCAAAGCTATCCCAACTCCACGACACTTCATAGGTAGGAAATCTTCATCACGCTCGCCTCTAGTTATTTTCGTCGTTCGTATTCACTACATATATAAAAATCGAATTTTTACTTCGCAATTCAATATATAAAATCACATTTTTATAATCACTCTATATAGATAAAAATTCTATTTTTACACCGCCACTATATAGATAAAAATTCTATTTTTACACCGCCACTATATAGATAAAAATTCTATTTTTATCTTCATAAAAATCAAATCTTTTTCACAACCAAAGATCTAATCTTTCACTTATAAAAATTTAATCTTTTCTACTTCAAAAATTTCATCTTTCATATGCTAAAAATCTCCTCTTTACCTCATTAAAAATCACATCTTTATTTCACTAAAAATCACGTCCTTTTCATTTCTAAACATTGAATCTTTTCATTGTTAAAAATACGGTCTTTCCTTTAACAAAAATACGGTCTTTCCAATATAAAAATACGATCTTTTACTATATAAAAATACGATCTTTTACTATATAAAAATATGATCTTTTACTCAAGGAAATTCAGTTTTTATTTTATTATTATTTAAAGTACATGAAAAAAACTGACTTTCAGAGGGGAGGGAGACTGAGTTGGCTGGGGAGGCGGCGAACGGAGGTCGTGGGGGTGGGAACCGGCGTCGGCGACGAGTTTGGGGGGAGGGGGCGACTGTCTTCTTCGATTTGGGAGGGGAGGTTTCCGCGGTTTCAGGGTTTTGGGGCTGCGCGCTGGGGAAGGAGGAGGGGGGAGGGGCGATGTCGACTAGGGATGGCGGGCGCGATGGCATTGACGGTGGAGGAGACGGCTTCGTGGTTGTCGAGGTTTTTTTTATTTCTATTTCGTTCTGAGAAAGAAACGGGGTAGGGGAGGGAGAGAAGTAAAAAAGGGGGTTTGACTTATCTTTATTATTTTATTTTTAAATTCTCTAAAAGTTACTTTTTATTTCGACTACGAAATCGAACTCACCGACTGTAGCCCATGGCTAATTACCCCCATTCCGAACACAATGGGATATGTATCGTGAGCTGATTCGATCGTTTCGATCAGTTTTTGTCAAAATCAACATATAACTCTATATATATTCAATTTAAACGTACATTTCAAATTACTGGGGCCACATACTAACTCGAAAAATTCCAGAAAAATATTTTCTAGCTTCGTATTGACGATACGGTCCTAACAAAACTAATCTCGTCAAATTCTGAGACCGTTTGAAAAATGGCCATTTTCCAGTCGATTAAAATCAACTTAAACTGGTCAAACACATTTTCCTTTGCGACCCCCACATATTGATTCGAAAAACTACGGAAATTGGAATATAGCAGTAACTTGACATCACGGATCCAACAAAAGTGGTTTTGTCGAAATCCGAGGTCGTTTGCAAAATTTCCATTTTTAAGGGCCAGAATTCCATAGCGACTATTCTGAAAATTCATCTGGACATATCTTTTGATTCCCGCTATGAAATTTTGATTTTTCGGATTCGTTGGAAAGATATTTTCAAATACATTATATTATTTTTGGTTTCACTAAATTCCGGTTTATTTTGAATCCTGTACATTAATTTGAAGTTTGAAGTCGAATTATCGAACTACCGCGCCATTTTCAATTCCTTTTATATTTAAAATAATTATTTATACTCTAACGACGATTCAAATGAAAATATACGTTCTAATTCTATTCAAAATAAATTTCTCGTCGTTATTATTTCAAATAATTCGTTTTAAATATTCAAAATTCATTAAAATTGCCAATTAAAAAATTTTAAATTGGCCCAGATTTCCTGGTTATTACAATAATCCACACGTCCCACCCAAATGAAACAGAAATATGAATCATTATTAGAAAGAAGTTAGAGGATGAGAAATAGAAAGAAAGAAATATTAGAAAAGAAGAAAACGAAGAACACAAATCTCACAGCGGAACGAATAAAATATTTTATATAACATAACTTTTGAAATTCAAAACAGTAACTATATATACATACCATTACCAGAGCACAATAGTTATCGCTGGAACAGTTATAAACACCAGTTTTTAGATACAACACAATGCACAACGAAAAATATGTTAGTCTATAGCTAACTGATGAAGCCTCCTGCTTCGAACTCCTCCAAGTGAATCTGAAAAATCCCGACTACTTGACTGCCCGTACAAATTTGGGCACCCAAGAGTTTAGGAAAAAACAAAAAAAAATAAACTTTGGGTCAGTCATGGGACTGGTGTGAGTAAACTCCAACCATTTTTATAACTTTCAAAATCCTTTCGAAAGAAATGATAATCGTAAGACCGATCCACACATAAACACGGATGGTTTTTACCTTATGATAACCAAAATATTTTTGATAACAAATCCAGTGATATTACAATAGTGTCTAAATCAAATAAATAGAAATCTAGCGGAACGCTTGCATCTCACGCTCCATATATAATATAAATCAAAAACCGCAGGGTGCTTATTGGAGATTTGATTTCCAACATGACAAGGTATGGGACCACCTTCCGACAGTGCATCTCTAGAGACGAATAAACTGGGTTCAACATGAACGTCTTGCAACCCGACCCTCACATAACCGACCACTCATTTCACTTGAGTGTATCGAATGTATATCACCAGCGGTTGGGATCAGCAACTGTTTCCTAAAAGGGACAACATCGATAGATTAAAGAAACAAATGGAATTTCTCTAGATAGGTGATTATACATCCTCATGGGAGCGACCCACATAGCCATGCAGCCTGCCCTATTTTTGTCAATTCCGGGTTGTGAGGCTTGAGGTTTGAATTATCTTCCAGAACATTTGGCCACCATTCACTTTGAATGTCACATCGTCAGATCCATCGGAAATCACTAATTGATTCCCATAAAAATATTCAGATTGCTAGGCTAAAGAATTTTCCCTTCTTTGCCACCAACGTCGTACGTTTTAAGGAATCAACGTACGTAATCCCTTTGGAAATACCCTGTCAGACACTCGTCCATACAAGTTGTCCTAGGTCTGGACAAACCGAATGCACCATTCTATTAATCCATCTTAGGCAATTTCTGCCTAGGATTTAACAGAACATCCCTTGCATTTTACTCCGCCTTCAATTATCTTCAGCATAAGTTGATTCGTAATGCTTATACCAATACGGAGTGGTTTTTAAATATTAAATCAGATCCTGGCCTCTCCATATTGACACTGAAGGTATAAAATAAATCAAAACATTGATAATCGGTGATTTAACTATCAAAGAAACACACATACAATCAACGGTCCTATTTCCAATTGGAAATTCTATCGATCAAGCATCAACAACACTGGCCCCTCTTTAATTTAATTTATTATTATATTATTGATTCGAATATCCATTTTCAATCTTCTATATCCTTTCAAATCTCAATCTTGGTTCTTGGAAGACATTTCCAACGTCATCATTTCTTTATTTGAGAAGATATCTCTTATTCCAATTTGAAAACATTCCTATATATTCATATATTCTTATTTCTATAATTTAGAAAATATACTTAATTAACATTGGAAAAGAACATTTCCAATTATCATTCCTTACTTCTAGGTATCCGAAACCATTACATTTTCTATACTTAGAAACCACCTCTGATTTACTTTGAAAATGTTTCCAAGACCTTTTCATTTAGTTGAACCCATGTTACATAATAAACATCATTACTAAAACTCAATTCATTAATTATTCATTTACTAATCAGATCCCTAACCAATCTTAACTACCGAACCTTAACCATTCCTTAGTTAATTATGAAGTCAATCAAGTTAGGGTATAATTAACTCATAGACCTTAACTGAACAACATTCTCAACTTTGTAACAATCAAAGCTCACAACTTCAAACAAAACATCGCTTAACAACTTTCGGATTTCAATCTAAGAATACACCTCTTTTACGGAAAAATATTGATTATAACAATAGCGTTATAATCACTGTTCTCAAATATTTGATTTATAAATTATTACTTATAACAACAGCGTTACAATCACTATCTAGAATTATAGAACATTTATTCTAACAATAGCGTTAAGATCGCCTTATAACGGTAGCGTTAAAATCGCTATTTAGATTTTACAAAAACATTTATTATAACAGCAGCGTTAAAATCGTTGTTTAGGATTTATAAAAACATTTGCTTTCAAACTATTATTCATTTCAAATATGAATTTCATTCCTTAATAGGAATATAAACTCGTTTATTTAAATCAATTTGTTTCTTATTTATAAGTATCATTACTGCTCTACTTCTCGTTATCGAGTATCTTTTTAAAACCACATCACATTCTGTTTCATTTATAAACTCTGTTTATAGAACTATTACTCATCCGTTTATTTTAAACAATCCAAATTTTCTTTTGAATGTGTTTATAAGCCATACATTCTGTAATTTTCGAAATTAACTTAATTTGATTCATATAAATCCCTTTTTATGTATTATTGGAAAACATAGCATTAACCTCTTAACGTATCCAAATTAAATTATAGTTCATGTTAAATAAAATTTTCATATATTTTCAGGAAATAAATCATTTGTACAAAATTCGACATAGCCGAATTCCTATTTAATATCCATTCGAAATCAAATTTCTATTTTTGGAAATACTTTCCTTTTTAAAATCTCAAATTTCTTTCTCCATTCTAAAATATTTTACGGTAACTAAATACCAAATTATGGGGCCAGTGTAATTCAACCACAACATCATCAATTACCAATCATAGTAAATAAAATTTTGAGGAATTCAACTGGATCCCTCCAACCTGTTTCCCTGCATCCACAGATGTCAATAACATTAGTAATATTATTTCACATCAATATGAAATATCAGAACTAATATCGATTAACGATGTAATCATATCAACCAATTTTATCAACTATTCAACCAAGCAACCGTCACGTAGTATAAAAATTACAATAAATAAATTTAAAACTCATTTAAATAAAAAATATAAACGAGCCAGAGTTAGTGAGTTTACTCACCTTGTTTTACAGTTGACGGTTCTGCTTCTATTTCATTTAAAATGAAACAGGCGCTTAATCTTCCTACGAAATTCCATTAACTCTGTTCTCTACCACAATGGTATCACAATGTAGCTCTCGATTTTACGATCTCAACTTGATCAATTCGTCAAATTCTAATGATGAACGAACAAATTAAATATTTTAAAAGATTTAACGAATATTATAATCTAACTATCCTTGACCATTTATTTTTATTTTTATTTTCTATTTTATTAGTTTACCTTAACATGAGGATTCAGCCGCTAAAATAGGGATTTAAAACACGAATTCCTGAGCATTGCTGGAACGACTGGGGATTTATGGTGAAAACTGTCGGGTCCAACAATGAACGGATGTAATTCATGGTCCGAACTCAATCGTACGACTAGTATTGTCGTCGCAGCAATTCACGTAGGCAAATCCAGTTGAAGTATTTTTGTTCCTTCTTTGCTGCTCATCCATCAAAATACAACTGCTAAACGGTCCTTTGCCATGACCGAATATTTAGTTCAATCCATTCTTCCTCCTACTTCACTGTGATTCCAAAACATGACCATAGAGTATCACGCCCAACTTGCTCAAATATGGTTACAGGATACCATTTCAATATCAACTTTAGTTCTACAGTTTTTCATTTTTGTATGCACCTTACCTTGCTGCTGCGCCTCTTTCTCCTCCCCACTCATTTTCATTCTTCATGTGAAAACCCATCTTCTACATATTTACCCAGCTCCACTTCAATGTCATCAACCACTCGTTCTTCCCCTTCGAAACCTCTCTCCTCCATTAGAACTTACAGCACAAATCTCTCCACCATTTGAAAACAAGAAACATTGCTTCCTCAATATTTAAATCCCTTAACCACCGTTCAATGTAAACTTAAACTTCTCCTGTCCGTTCAAAGTACACCACCTTCACGTGCCACCATAACACTATACTCTAATTCACTTCCAGTACTACGTTCTGCCTTGCTAATAAACAAAGTAAACCCAAATCTTAACCCTTTAACCTACACGCACTCACCACAGAAAAGCCAACATCAAACCATCTTACTCTTAATTACCTCATTAAATTTAAACACCATCATTCGATTCATTTAAACACCCCTTAAACCGATTGCTCACCTAGCCAATATAAGCATCAGATCAACCAAAGTACTCACCCCAAACCTTCGTCACCTTCTGTAAACAGGAGAAGAGCGACCCAAATATTCCAAAATCCCACCAACTCATCCACGTCAGCGATGGCATCCACTAATTATTTCCCGACTTCGACATCGTTCCTGAGCCTAACGCACAACAGTGCGATTTTCTTCCATCGAAAACCATCAAAGTCTCATCACTCGCATGCCTCACCACAACAGACCCACTGTCGCCCTCGACTTCACTCTTCGGCGCCTCAAGTTGTGGATGCGACAAACTCTAGGCCACCCAAATTCCTATTTCTAGCAATATGGATGCGTTCGAACCCATGAATATGGACGCCAGATCTCGAATTCGAATTCAGGGATTTTAGTTGATTTATAGTGGATCATTGAACAGCTCGATTTCAGTTTCAGGGCAAAGTTTTCCTTTCGAAAAGAAATGGTTGGCTTGGTTTTGCTTTTGTCTGAGGCGAAAGTGAAGAGGTACAGATATTTAAAGAATAAACTACTTGCGGGTCACGGGATATAGTGGCTTGGGGGAACGGAAATGGAAAAACCCGTGGAAAGCACGCTGTCTTAAACGTACAGGGTAAGGTAACTATTTATAAAAGAGGAGAGGATGTGATTGTACGGCTATGTGCTAAGGTATTTAATATAATCACGTTTAATAGAATGATACACCATTTGTTGTGTTTGGGTACACGTGAGTGCAAATCTTCACTGAAAGAGAATACTTGAATTATCAACTACTTGCTTTTTTTATATATATTATTATTACAATATGACCAATTGGAAGAAAACTATTCACAAACACGTCCATGGGCATGTTGTTCGAAGGGTCCAGGGGAAAGTAGAAAATAATAGTAATATCGCAACAAGCCAATAAATATTTAATGCATCTACACCCCGAGTATTGCTTGTGTGCGAAGCACGGGCCACTATTAGTGTATATTCAAGTTTGAAAAGAAAATATAAGTACTCCACTATAAGGGGTATATTCAGGGAAACCTATGGTAGTTCCATGTGCCATCTTATTGTCTAGGCAGACGGGTTGACAAATTGGCATGGTTGTTTCGTCCGACATCGGGCTATTTATCTTTTACTTTTCCCAAAAGGCTAAATCTAAAACTATGTATATGTAAGTATATTTATTGTTCCCCTGGGAAGACTTCCCTAGAAAATTGAGATTTTTCCTTAAAATATCATTTTAGTCTAATATATTTACTCAAGAATTTTGTAAGAACTAGATTACATAAATTTTCTCTAGTCTATATGACGGATAACAAAATTTACCGAATACAAGAGAATATAATGCATGAAACTCACAAATTAAGCAAAGCTTCACAATAATAGTCATCTAGATCATACAATACATATTTCTTAAAATAATCAAGGACAATCTTTTTCCTATATAAATTTGGCTTCTGTAGGATACTTTGTCGTCTGAAGAGGGCATTGGTGTTATTCTAGGAAGTTCCAGCATTGACCATCAAGAGGACTAGATCCATATTCATTTAGGAAGCTGTTGTGGAAACGACGTAATAAGGCAACATATTCATTCTCTAGTATTTGAAATCCACAAGTTCATCCTTGCAATAAACTGTGTAAAGAGTCTCTTCTAGGACATTTATATTATCTATCCACATCCAAAAAAGTAGGTCCAACATTTTCCTATTGCAGTTGTATTTGTCTGAGGCATCTCTTATTCAGTAACAGAGCAACTATGTTCTCTTTATATTTCCTCAATGTAGTAGTAATCAATCAAGTTTCCTATACTTCTTAGATAATTTTTTATATTGCCCTATCAGTCTATTCAAATCCCTATTTAGCTAATCTATCTTTTTTCGTTTCTCTTTGAGTAGAGATTGAAATTAATATTTCGACTTAACGCTTGACTAAATGATTTGCAAATAACTAACTATCATATGATAAATTTAGACATGAAAAAGGTACCTATACCTGTAAAAAGGAAATTGAAGCGGTTGTGGTCCTTCTGCTGACTTCTATTACAATGGGATTTCCTTGGATGAAGTTTTATCCAAGGGAAAGTGGGATATTCATGTGATCTTAAACTTTATGAAGCACTTTTCTTCATCCTTAGGCTGAGAGCAGCTACCATCATGCCCAATATCGTATCCATCATAATCATTTCCAGTGTGGCCAAGACCATGACATCCATCTTTATTACCATCTTCGTCATTACCACCACGATCACCTTTAGTTTCAATGTCATTACCATCCTTTCCTCGTCATCAGCTTCATCTTGTTGCCTTCTAGGGGTCATTAAATATAAGGAAATATTTAGCATCATGCTTATTGTTGGCACTCCTCTCAATCTCTCATCATCACTTTTAATTTCTACCTTAGTTCCACATTTTAGACAAAAGAGGAGAATTCGAAATCAGGGCACTTCTTTATATTATAATATAAACAAGAATTAGAGCCTTTTCAAAAGATCTTCTAACAATCAAATACAAAGGCTCCTATAGAAAATTAGAAAATTTTCCTTTAGCGTCCTTGATTGTACTGATAGACTTGGCTTAGAGTTTTTTTACTTCTCGGTTTCCTTGAAGGGTCTAATATTTACTAATAATCGTACAAACAATTAGATCTAAATAAATTAGTTTTTGAGTCAAGTCCTTTATTCAGACTTCTAAGTCTCGTTTGTCTTTTGTTATTTTTCAGAAGTCGCCTGTAACTCTTGGAATGGCTTGTTAAAATTTGGTATGCACGTGAAAATGTATTTTTTACCCATATTTTTTTTATTTTAAATAAATACATGTCATATCAAGGTGATTTTTCACATATTAAACAAAAATAAAAAAAAATATTTCAGGTCATCATTCACTCGTTTATACAAGGGTAAAATGATCATTTCTTGTATATATTAATTTTGAAAAAATATTTTTATGTTTCTATTTTATATTCCAGGAAAATAAGTGCAAATGGGATTTTCTTTATGGATAAATGCAAACATAAGTGCCAAGGACAAAAGCGTGAAAAAACAAATGAATTCATGCAATATGGAGGAGATTACCTACCCACTACTTAACATTAAATAAATCAAAATAAAGTTAATGGATGATAATTGAAATGCTAATGATGACTTAGACATTACACTATCTAAATGGCATATGAAATAGGACATTAAAAATGAATTAGGGTATTAGGCATGTATAAATAACTCTCTTATGTTCATATAAAGGGATACCCTCTTCTTTTATGTTAATTTTAAATCTAGTTGAAAAGTAAAATTAGTTCTTTCTTTGTGCTCCTAATTCTTTCTTTTACTTTCATGTGTTTTCATTTAATGCTCTTTTCATTTATGCTATTCTCTTTTTTGTTCTTTTATCATGCTGTTAGTTTAGTTTCGTTTCATATAAGTAGTTGAATCTTATTTCTTTTTCTAATTAATTTATATTTCTTTTATGTTTATATCAATTTTTTATGTTAATATGTACTCACTATGAGTAGCTAAACCCCTTCAATTTAGATGAAAATGATGCTCTCATGAATTATAGAAAAATTAACGTAAGTGGTTTATGATCTCTTTTTGTGCTTGATGAAACGCAGAGTGCTTATATACTGAAAGGACCCATAACTTTCCCGGTAGGGAAAGAGTGGATACTTCGAGAACAACACACAAACGAATGCAGACGGAAGAACATTTCAATGTATATTACAACAATACCATCAGAATACAAGAATAGACAAAGTATAAATGAATATTACACAGAAATATCAGAGATTTAAATTACATTTAAATACATAGCAGCGGAAAATAATAAAATACACAACTGAAGGAGATATACGGATACAAAGATTTCTGGATATCATTCCAGCTGTAAACCAGGATCATGTGAATATAAATCTGCAAAACCAAAACTACTAGCTGCCCGTGTTGAAATTGGGGCACCCAGAGTTTAGGTTAAAACAATAAACTCCAGGTCAGTCATGAGACTGGTGTGAGAACTAAAACAGTTATTAATCTTTAATTTAAAGTTAGGTAAATCAAGGGACCACGCCGTATAACGTGGAACAGGTTTCCTCCCAAGAATACCTGTGCTTAAAACAAACAGCGCAATGCTAAATAAAGAAAAATGAAGCTATTATAAGACCCAGGTCCCATCACACAATGCAACACAAGCCGGAGGATAGGGTTTTCCCTTATAATAGCCAAAGCATGCTTGATACGTTAAAAACAAATCATTTGATACTATTATAATTGTATAGTGTTAAAACAATTTCAATCATAAATATCAATCATAGACGGCATGGGTACCATATATCATGTCGCCATACTAGGCTCTACAATCAAAACCGCACAGTCACGTATTGGAAGTTGGATTTCCATCTGTGAACCGAGGAAAAAGATAGTCCTCTACCGAATTCGAGACTCTCTAGCTCGAGCCTCAGGCAAGTACTCTGTCAAGCCTTAGGAGCTACAGGGTTGGTCCACCGATGTGGATTAAAATGCCTGAACACTACGTTTCCCCTCCCTTTGGGGCGTAAATGAGTCCAATGACCCCATCGGTCCCGGGTCGACCGATATATCTGAGGCACCTCGAAACAGCAACAACCACATAGGTGAAAAGTATATAAATGTTAGGGCTGGTAGGTCACTGACACCACCCTAGCTAGAAAGAAATGCATGCCCTCCCTGGATCCTTCTCCCGTTTTTGGTTCATAACCGGGGTGTGAGGCTTGCGAATCAACGCTACACAAAGCTATGCCACATAGGCCGTGCTTTGATCATCAACCACAAGACCTTGCTTTTCAACAAAAGCCTTGATCATCTGCCACTTAGGCATGCCACACAGGCAATTCACTCCATGCGATTGATATCCATCAATATATAACCCTTGAGCTCGTACGTCTCAGAGAAGGGCGTTAAGTAAGAGAATAAACTCTCCGCCGCCAATAGATGTATATTTAATAGAAATCAATCACACAGACTAAAATCCAATGTCAGACACACAGTCCATTTACAAGTTCGTTCTGGGTCTGAACGAAACCGGAGGCACCTAGTACCCCGCATATCCATCGATCTCCAAATACGTCTGTACGATCACCAACTGATTCCCTCCTCTTGGGTGTACAGTCCAATTAAGATCATCAGTAATCACCCAAACGACGTGAAGACCTCCGGTCTTCGACCACCATCTTCATCCTCGACACCACGTCGAATCAGTTATTCAGAATGGGATAAACACGGTCTTTCTGAATAACTCGCGTATATAATAAACAAGTGTTACACAAACACCACATACGTCTCATTCCAATTCAGAATATTCCTTTTATTCAAATATTCTTACACTTTGGGAAAGGTTCCCATTAATTTTATCAAAGATAAATTCTTTAAATTTATTCTTTAATCTTCCTTTGAATATCACTTCAAACTAGTCGGGATTAGCGAACCATACCGAAGTAATTCTTTATTTTATTTCCCAATCCCAACCTATTTATCCCGTGAAGTAAAACTGGTAATACTTCATATCTAACACCACGATGTTATCGGTAAATTCAATTACCATTTCACGTTCAAATCTAATTAAAGATTTAACTATCGCCTAGAGTAAAACTGGTGATGCTCCATTCTCGACCATTTCAATCTAATTAAAGATTCATTAAAACTCCACTTAGTTTTAATCTTTAACTGGGTTAAAGAATCAATGTCATTTAAAAACACGATTCACTATAAACCCAAAATCACATTCCATTAATTATCGGGTTAAAGAACAAGTGTTATTTAAAACACCGTTCACGATAAACCCAAGAATCAATTCAAATTAAATTCCAATTAAATTCCGTTTAAATGGTACACTTCATTAAATCTAAATAAAAATATTTAATCTTTTTCTCAACTGGGCTTAAGAACAGTGTTAATGAAGATACCATTCACGACAAACCCAAATCACATTTGATATTAAATACAAGGCTCTGAATAGAAAATATATCGGCTTATATTCAATATCAAATTCTACGACCAACAAATATCGTATTGGAAATAACGATATAAATATATCTTTCAAATTCCCATAACAATATCTGTATCATCACGAAATCCAACATTGAAATATTGCGAAGACAATTTCGATTCAAATCCGTTCCAATTCACTTATTGGAAATTCTAGTTACTTTTAAAACCCTTTACAAATTCAATTTATTTATTTAAAAATAAATAGAATTATAATTCTGGTTCAAAACTAGTTCATTTCGATAAAAATCTGTTTTTATCTTTTCAAATATGGAGTTTTTCATTCCAATTCTTCCCAAATCATTTCTTATGATTTTACACAAATTACTACTATTTTTAATAATTTTATCACGGCCCGTACAGTCGATTTCCATCAACGACCATCGAATTGCACTCACAGCGATGTTTTCCAAATTTGACTTGGACATAATTCCAAATCCAACCTTTAGATTTCTGATTTCTAATATTCGTTAGAAAGCTCTTTTCGATACGAAACCAACGGTTCCGGTTTTAGGAGAATCCGACGGTCGGATCTCCCGCAACGTCAATTCGAAGTCAATGGTCGAAATTCGCGAACTACCGCAGCGCGTCGCGTTCTATTCAGGCCATTATATTATATATATATATATATAATATATATAATATATACTTCGTCGATTTCCTTTTAAAACGTATTTTATAAATCGTTTTAATTTCGTTTTCAAAATGATTTCAACTTCCTTTTCAAATTCAAATCAAAATCGAATTTTTCAATATAAATTCATTTTAATTTCATTTCAAATCGATTTCTATTCAATTTCAATTTAATTCGAATTGGTTTCAATTCAAATCAATTTCAGTTCAATTTCAATACGTTTTAAATTCAATTAATTTCTATTTCAATCCAATTAAAATTTCAATTCTTTTCAATTTAATTCGAATTTCAATTCATTTCAATTTAATTCGAATTTCAATTCATTTCAATTTAATTTGAATTTCAATTCATTTCAATTTAATTCGAATTTCAATTCATTTCAATTTATCAGATTTTGAAATCACTATCGATATTCATTATAAAATGAAAAAAATCGATATAAATATCATTCACGTTGAAATGGCGTCAATCAAATCAACACGGTTTTTATTCAACACATGAAATTATTTTCCAAATTAAAATGAGGCCCAATCAATTACCATATAGTGTTAATTATACGGATTTTCTACAACACATGTATATCTCAACAATGACAAATAATCAACCATCATCCAAAGTGCATTCTACACTGTATAAGCATCAAATATAAATATTCAACGCTTATAACAGTCTGTCAATCAATCGATCGACATACAACTAAACAATCGGGATTAGTGTACGTCAAATATCATCCCAATACCCGTGTGGGGTTTCAAACAATCAAACACGGATTTTATTTGTGCAGTTGGGCAATGTGTAAAATTTATCATCCCAATCAATATTAGTCAAATCAATGTATATAAACAAATCGTCGATTTGTTTATAAATATTCATTTCATATACACGTTTAAAATTATATTTTTAACTATAAAATATTTTCCACTACAAAATATTTTATTTCATTTCACATCACATCACACAGTCAACTGTACATCAAAATCAAACAAACAAGCATACAAGCCGTCCATGGTCTGTGGACGACGGGTGTCGGGTGCTACTAAACACCGTACGCATCCTAGTATATATATTTTAACTAGAAATTTAAATTAAAGTTGAGGAGTTCTCACCGAGTAGCTAATCCAAATGCCACGACTCTTCATATATAGGAAAATCTCGCCGTGCTCGCCTTTTGTCACATTCGTTGCCCGTACTCACTACATGTATAAAAATCAAAATTTTACTTCGCTATTCAATATATAAAAATCGAATTTTTACTTTGCTATTAAATATATAAAAATCGAATTTTTACTTTGCTATTCAATATATAAAAAATGAATTTTTAAATTGCTATTCAATATATAAAAATTGAATTTTTACTTTGCTATTCAATATATAAAAATCGAATTTTTACTTTGCTATTCAATATATAAAAATCGAATTTTTACTTTGCTATTCAACATATAAAAATCGAATTTTTACTTTACTACACATATAAAAATTATATTTTTATATCTCTATATATTTAAAAATTATATTTTTAACCTTTCTGTAATATAAAAATTATATTTTTAATCTTTCTATAATATAAAAATTATATTTTTAATCTTTAAAAATCCTATTTTTATACCATACTATATAAATAAAGATCATTTAGTTCCTTATCAATTTCATACTACATGTAAAACTGATTTATAATAAGACTAAAATTAAATTAAAAACTGATTATTCGAAAGAAATTAAAATAAATAAAAATACGTACAGCGTATAAAGGGGAAAGAGGTCTGTGGCTCTTCAGGTGGTCGGCAGGTCGGAGGGGCGCACGCGGTGGGCCATCAGTGGCGGTTTTGGGCGAAATAGGGCTTGGGCGCGGTTCTTGGTAGAGGAGGGGAGGGAGAAGAGGCGCTGGAGGGGAAGAAGGGGGAGGGCGCCGCCTGTGGAGGCGCTGCGGTGGCCAGCATGGCCTTAGGGGGCAGCGCGATTTCTGAAACGGGGGGGGGGGGGGGGATCGCGCTCCACGCGAGGAGGAAGGGGAGAGGATTGGGAGGAGGCGGAGCATGGAGGGGGCGGCGACGATGGCAGTGGCGAGCCGGGAGGTCGACGACGACGGTCGAGATCCATTTGGGGGAGCTTACGGGTTTTTATTTCATTTTATTTATTTTCAATTTAACGTTGACTTTGAGAGAGAAAGGAGGGGTGAGGCCTTATTATATAATATATATATTTAATTATTCTAAAATCCAAAAAGTAACTTTTTATTTCGAACACGAAACGAAACCCACCGCTTGTCGTCCCTAGCTAATTACCCCCATTCTGAACACAATGGGATATGTATCGTTAGCTGATTCGATCGTTTCGATCAATTTTCGTCAAAATCAACATATGACTCTATATATTGAATTTGAACGCGCATTTCAATTTACGGGGGTCACATACTAACTCGAAAAATTCCAGAAAAATATTTTCTAGCTTCATATTGACAATACGGTCCTAATAAAACTAATTTCATCGAATTCTGAGACCGTTTGAAAAATGGCCATTTTCCAGTCGATTAAAATCAATTGAAACTAGTCAAACGCGTTTTCCTATGCCACGCTCACATACCGATTCGAAAAATTATGAAATTTGAAACCTAGCAATAACTTGACATCACGGATCCAACAAAATTGGTTTCGTCGAAATCCGAGGTCGTTTGCAAAATGGCCATTTTTAAGGGCCGAAATTCCATAGCGACTATTTAGAATCTTCAACTGGACATAACTTTTTACCCCCGCTATGAAATTTTGATTTCCCAGATTCATTGGAAAGATATCCTCAATTAGATTCTAATATTTTTGGTTTCGTTAAAATCCGGTTTGTTTTGCACCCGGAACATTCATTTGAAGTTTGAAATCGAATTATCGAACTACCGCGCCATTTTCAATTCCTTTTTATAATTTAAAACAAATTTTTATATTCTAACGACGATGTATATAAATATATTCATTCGAATTCCATTCAAAATAAATTTCTCATCGTTATTATTTAAAATAATTCATTTTAAATCATCAAAATTCGCTAAAATTGCCAAAATAAAAATTTTAAATTGGCTCAGATTTCAGGGTTATTACAATCTGCCCCACTTAATACTTTTCATCCCCGAAAAGGAACGAAGCCGAAAGTTGTTTAACAAATCAACTCAACTTTCCATATTTTGACTACGGCTCAAGTTCTTCAACTTTTCAGTTTCTAAGAACTTTTCAAATTTTTCAAAAATTAGGCTAACACCCTAAATTTCAAAAAAAAATCGCCATAACCTCTCCTGCACAGGGAGCACGGGAAAATCCCGAAATTTCCATACAGGCCCTCTGATCTCAAAAAGAAAAAGAAAAAGCCAAGCGGCTATCCAATCGGCTCATAAAATCATCATCACCCAAACAAAACAGTAAATTATAGTAAACATGTACCTATTTGTCGGGCAAACAAATTTTATTCTTCTGCTCTAGCCTCTTTGCTATGACCTGTTCAATGTAAGTACATGTATATTCAAGTAAATGCGACAAATTTTCAATACAACTCACTATTTGGTTCAATTGGACTAAATGGTTCAAATTTTAATTAATTAAACAACACAATCAGCCATCAATTAGTTGATTAGTTTTTCAAATTCATAACTTTGATACATAGTCAAAAATCAGATTTTTGATGCCAAATCACTACAATAGGCCCTATCTAATTTCGGTTCTCACACCAGTCAATTGGAAATATATAGAAATCTCACCATCGAAACTCGAAAATAAATACTGGAAATGGTGCCCGGTCACCAGAATTATCCCCGAACGACTACAGTGCGATTCTATATCTATCCAGTATATTAAAACTTCAAATACACGTGGATCAGACATATACTAAAATCGAAATATATTGGATTGTCCAAATTCAAATATAATAACTAATCAAATACGAATAGTTGATTTAAATTTTCAAAACAAAATTTGTTTTCATTTTCAAAAATATACTCTTCACACTCGTTCTAGGATACTGTTGATCCTATCTCTAACGAGTCATTCCCATTGGATATTACTAATCCAATATCCGATGAATTCTTTCGTATGGTTCTAATGTGTCTTGTTCTCTGAGCTTTGTAAACCAAAGCTATGATACAAACTGAACGGACCCATAACTTCCCCGGTAGGGAAAGAGCGGATACTTCGAGAACAACACACAAACGAACGCAGACGGAAGAACATTTCATTGTATATTACAACCATACCATCAGAATACAAGAATAGACAGAGTATAAATGAATATTACACAGAAATATCAGAGATTAAATTACATTTGAATACATAGCAGCGGAAAATAATACAATACACAACTGAAGGAGATATATGGATACAAAGCTTTCCGGATATCATTCTAGCTGTAAACCAGGATCCTGTGAATATAAATCTGCAAAACCAAAACTACTAGCTGCCCGTGTCGAAATAGGGGCACCCAGAGTTTAGGTTAAAACAATAAACTCCAGGTCAGTCATGGGACTGGTGTGAGAACTAAAACAATTATAAATCTTTAATTTAAAGTTAGGTAAATCAAGGGACCACACCGTATAACATGGAACGGGTTTCCTCCCAAGAATACCTATGCTTAAAACAAACAACGCAATGCTAAATAAAGAAAAATGAAGCTATTATAAGACCCAGGTCCCATCACACAATGCAACACAAGCTGGAGGATAGGGTTTTCCCTTATAATAGCCAAAGCATGCTTGATATGTTAAAAACAAATCATTTGATACTATTATAAGTGTATAGTGTCAAAACAATTTCAATCATAAATATCAATCATAGACGGCATGGGTACCATATATCACGTCGCCATATTAGGCTCTACAATCAAAACCGCACAGTCACGTATTGGAAGTTGGATTTCCATCTGTGAACCGAGTCAAAAGATAGTCCTCTACCGAATTCGAGACTCTCTAGCTCGAGCCTCAGGCAAGTACTCTGTCAAGCCTTAGGAGCCATAGGGCCAGTCCACCGATGTGGATTAAAATGCCTGAACACTGCATTTCCCTGCCCTTTGGGGCGTAAATGAGTCCAATGACCCCATCGGTCCCAGGTCGACCGATATATCCAAGGCGCCTCGCAACAGCAACAACCACACAGGTGAAAAGTATATAAATGTCAGGGCTGGTACGTCACTGACCCCACCCTAGCTAGAAAGAAACGCATGCCCTCCCCGGATCCTTCTCCCATTTTTGGTTCACAACTGGGGTGTGAGGCTCGCGAATCAACGCTACACAAAGCTATGCCACATAGGCCGTGCTTTGATCATCAACCACAAGACCCTGCTTTTCAACAAAATCCTTGATCATCTGCCACTTAGGCATGCCACACAGGCAATTCACTCCATGCGATTGATATCCATCAATATATAACCCCTGAGCTCGTACGTCTCAGAGAAGGGCGTTAAGCAAGAGAATAAACTCTCCGCTGCCAAACAAATGTATATTTAATAGAAATCAATCACATGGACTAAAATCCAATGTCAGACACACATTCCATTTACAAGTTCGTTCTGGGTCTGAACAAAACCGGAGGCACCAAGTACCCCGCATATCCATCGATCTCCAAATACGTTTGGACGATCACCAACTGATTACCTCCTCTTGGGTGTACAGCCCAATCAAGATCATCAGTAATCACCCAAACGACGTGAAGACCTCCGGTCTTCGACCACCGTCTTCATCCTCGACACCACGTCGAATCAGTTATTCAGAATGGGATAAACCCGGTCTTTCTGAATAACTCGCGTATATAATAAACAAGTGTTACACAAACACCACATACGTCTCATTCCAATTCAGAATATTCTTTTTATTCAAATATTCTTACACTTTGGGAAAGGTTCCCATTAATTTTTTCAAAGATAAATTCTTTAAATTTATTCTTTAATCTTCCTTTGAATATCACTTCAAACTAGTCGGGATTAGCGAACCATACCGAAGTAATTATTTATTTTATTTCCCAATCCCAACCTATTTATCCCATGAAGTAAAACTGGTAATACTTCATATCTAACACCACGGTGTTATCGGTGAATTCAATTACCATTTCACGTTCAAATCTAATTAAAGATTTAACTATCGCCTGGAGTAAAACTGGTGATGCTCCATTCTCGACCATTTCAATCTAATTAAAGATTCATTAAAACTCCACTTAGTTTTAATCTTTAATTGGGTTAAAGAATCAATGTCATTTAAAAACACGATTCACTGTAAACCCAAAATCACATTCCATTAATTACCGGGTTAAAGAACAAGTGTTATTTAAAACACCGTTCACGATAAAACCCAAGAATCAATTCAAATTAAATTCCAATCAAATTCCATTTAATTGGTACACTTCATTAAATCGAAATAAAAAGATTTAATCTTTTTCTCAACTGGCCTTAAGAATAGTGTTAATGAAGACACCATCCGTGACAAACCCAAATCACATTTAATATTAAATACAAGGCTCATAATAGAAAATATATCGGCTTATATTCAATATCAAATTCTACGACCAACAAATATCGTATTGGAAATAACGATATAAATATATCTTTCAAATTCCCATAACAATATCTGTATCATCACGAAATCCAACATTGAAATATTCCGAAGATAATTTCGATTCAAATCCGTTCCAATTCACTTATTGGAAATTCTGGTTACTTTTAAAACCCTTTAGAATTCAATTTATTTATTTAAAAATAAATAGAATTATAATTCTAATTCAAAACTAGTTCATTTCGATAAAAATCTATTTTTATCTTTTCAAATATGGATTTTTTTCATCCCAATTCTTCCCAAATCATTTCTTATGATTTTACACAAATTACTACTATTTTTAATAATTTTATCAAGGCCCATACAGTCGATTTCCATCAACGGCCATCGAACTGCACTTACAACGACCTTTTCCAAAATTGAATTGTACATAATTCCAAATCCAACCTTTATATTTCGAATTGCTAATATTCGTTAGTAAGCTCTTTTCAATACGAACCCAACAGATTCGGTTTTAGGAGAATCCGACGGTCGGATCTCCCGCAACGTCAATTCGAAGTCAATGATCGAAATTCGCGAACTGCCACAGCGCGGCGCGTTCTATTCAGGCCATTATATTATATATATAATATATATAATATGTACTTCGTCGATTTCCTTTTAAACGTATTTTATAAATCGTTTTAAATCCGTTTTCAAAACGATTTCAACTTCCTTTTCAAATTCAAATCAAAATCGAATTTTTCAATATAAATTCATTTTAATTTCATTTCAAATCGATTTCAATTCAATTTCAATTTAATTCGAATTGGTTTCAATTCAAATCAATTTCAATTCAATTTCAATACGTTTTAAATTCAATTCAAAACGATTTCAATTCTATTTCAATCCAATTCAAATTTCAATTCTTTTCAGTTTAATTCGAATTTCAATTCATTTAAATTTAATTCGAATTTCAATTCATTTCAATTTAATTCGAATTTCAATTCATTTCAATTTATCAGATTTTGAAATCACTTTCGATATTCATTATAAAATGAATAAAATCGATATAAATATCGTTCACGTCGAAATGGCGTCAATAAAATCAACACGGCTTTTATTCAACACATGAAATTATTTTCCAAATTGAAATGAGGCCCAATCAATTACCATATAGTGTTAATTATACGGATTTTCTACAACACATGTATATCTCAACAATGACAAATAATCAACCATCATCCAAAGTGCATTCTACACTGTATAAGCATCAAATATTAATATTCAACACTTATAACAGTCTGTCAATCAATCGATCGACATACAACTAAACAATCGTGATTAGTGTACGTCAAATATCATCCCAATACCCATGTGGGGTTTCAAACAATCAAACACGGATTTTATTTGTGTAGTTGGGCAATGTGTAAAATTTATCATCCCAATCAATATCAGTTAAATCAATGTATATAAACAAATCGTCGATTTGTTTATAAATATTCATTGCATATACACGTTAAAAATTATATTTTTAATTATAAAATATTTTCCACTATAAAATATTTTTTTTATTACACATCACATCACACTGTCAACTATACATCAAAATCAAACAAACAAGCATACAAGCCGTCCATGTTCTGTGGACGATGGGTGTCGGGTGCTACTAAACACTGTCTGCATCCTAGTATATATATTTTAACTAGAAATTTAAATTAAACGTGAGGAGTTCTCACCAACTAGCTAATCCAAACGCCACGACTCTTCATATGTAGGAAAATCTCGTCATGCTCGCCTTGGGTCACTTTCGTTGCCCGTACTCACTACATGTATAAAAATCAAATTTTTACTTTGCTGTTCAATATATAAAAATCAAATTTTTACTTTGCTATTCAATATATAAAAATCGAATTTTTACTTTGCTATTCAATATATAAAAATCGAATTTTTACTTTGCTATTCAATATATAAAAATCGAATTTTTACTTTGCTATTCAATATATAAAAATCGAATTTTTACTTTGCTATTCAATATATAAAAATTGAATTTTTACTTTACTACACATAAAAAAATTATATTTTTATATCTCTATATATATAAAAATTATATTTTTAACCTTTCTGTAATATAAAAATTATATTTTTAATCTTTCTATAATATAAAAATTATATTTTTAATCTTTAAAAATCCTATTTTTATACCATACTATATAAATAAAGATCATTTACTTCCTTATCAATTTCATACTACATGTAAAACTGATTTATAATAAGACTAAAATTAAATTAAAAACTGGATATTCGAAAGAAATTAAAATAATTAAAAGTACTTACAGCGTATAAATGGGAAAGAGGTCTATGGCTCTTCAGGTGGTCGGCAGGTCGGTGGGGCGCGTGCGGTGGGCCATCAGCGGCGGTTTTGGGCGAAATAGGGCTTGGGCGCGGTTCTTGGTAGAGGAGGGGAGGGAGAAGAGGCGTTGGAGGGGAAGAAGGGGGAGGGCGCCGCCTGTGGAGGCGCTGCGGTGGCCAGCGTGGCCATGGGGGCAGCGCGATTTCTGAAACGAGGGGGGGGGGTACGCGCTCCCCGCGAGGAGGAAAGGGAGAGGATCGGGAGGAGGCGGAGCATGGAGGGGGCGGCGACGATGGCAGTGGCGTGCCGGGAGGCCGACGGCGACGGTCGAGATCCATTTGGGGGAGCTGACGGGTTTTTATTTCATTTTATTTATTTTCAATTTAACGTTGACTTTGAGAGAGAAAGGAGGGGTGAGGCCTTATTATATAATATATATATTTAATTATTCTAAAATCCAAAAAGTAACTTTTTATTTCGAACACAAAATGAAACCCACCGCCTGTCGTCCCTAGCTAATTACCCCCATTCTGAACACAACGTGATATGTATCGTTAGCTGATTCGATCGTTTCGATCAATTTTCGTCAAAATCAACATATGACTCAATATATTGAATTTGAACGTGCATTTCAATTTACTGGGGTCACATACTAACTCGAAAAATTCCAAAAAAATATTTTATAGCTTCGTATTGACGATACGGTCCTAACAAAACTAATTTCATCGAATTCTCAGACCGTTTGAAAAATGGCCATTTTCCAGTCGATTAAAATCAACTAAAACTGGTCAAATGCGTTTTCCTTTGCCACGCTCACATACCGATTCGAAAAATTATGAAATTTGAAACCTAACAATAACATGACATGACGGATCCAACAAAAGTGGTTTCGTCGAAATCCGAGGTCGTTTGCAAAATGGCCATTTTTAAGGGCCGAAATTCCATAGCGACTATTCAGAATCTTAAACTGGACATAACATTTTACCTCCGCTATGAAATTTTGATTTCTCAGATTCGTTGGAAAGATATCCTCAATTAGATTCTAATATTTTTGGTTTCGTTAAAATCCGGTTTGTTTTGCACCCTGTACATTCATTTGAAGTTTGAAATCGAATTATCGAACTACCGCGCCATTTTCAATTCCTTTTGTAATTTAAAACAAATTTTTATATTCTAACGACGATCTATATAAATATATTCGTTCGAATTCCATTCAAAATAAATTTCTCGTCGTTATTATTTAAAATAATTCATTTTAAATAATCAAAATTCGTTAAAATTGCCAAAATAAAAATTTTAAATTGGCTCAGATTTCAGGGTTATTACAATATAAGTTTATTTCTTTCATGTCGAATTTAATAGCTTATGTTGATAATAACAAATACGTTATGTTTAATCAACTAAAGCACTAGTTGCATTTCCATCTTCATATGATTTTGATAATGAAGGTAAAATTAGAATGAAGAAATTTGATGATTTATATAATGAAGTAAACTGTAATGCTCCACCCCGGTATCCACTAGCAACTAACGAAGCAACCGTCCATAATCTTATATTAGACGAGTATCAAAGACACTATTTGGGTATTGGAACACCCCGCATTTTAAATATAATTAAAATAAAATATATGTATATATGCATAGATCGGTAAATAATGGTGATGTACAATGAAAATAAATTAATACATGAAAGAGAAAGAAAAATTAATACGATAACAGTATAAGTAACAAAAAAAATAACAAATTATGGATATTTAATTAAAATGGACATCACCATTGCATTCGTCTTGGAATTCTGCTTAAGATAGAGTTCAAGTTTGCATAAAACGGATAATGTATGAAGAAGATATGACCCTTAGAAGTTTGTATACGCGCAAGAAAACATATATATGAACAAAACCAAGCCTAGAATTCAAACAGATTCAAAAATAGGTCAAACTGGGCTGAGCGGGAAATCTCCCGCTCAGATATGTCGACTCCCCTTGGGGGGTCTACATAGGAGTCGACCCCCCCTCCAAGAGGGGTCGACACAGGGGTCGACCCCCTATAGGGTGTCGACCCACAATCCCAGATCCAAGCTGGGCGAGTTTTGACGTTTCTAGACACGTTTTTGGCACTGTTCGTTGATCTAAAGGCTATATAATGGACCCAAGACTCATTCTTTTTCTTCACCAAAGCCTATGGCGATGTCATGACTCTGTTCTAGCATAAATCAATTCTTCTTCTCCAAGTAATTTCAAATCCTAGATCCACTTTCTTCCCTTTCTCTTCAAAATCTATTCTTTAAACAAAAGATTAGATTTAGAATTTCTTCTATTGCAAAATAAAGAGTAAAGGGATTTTGATCCACAATCTACGATGCAAGAAAGGGAAGAACTTTGGATGTTAATCTAAATCAGACCTAGGAAAGAAAAAATCACTGTGAGTGGATTTAAATTACCTTTGTTGAATAATAGTAGACGTATCGTTTAGGAATTCCCCAAGTAAATTTGTTTAATTCAATTAAAATAACTCAGATTTTATTTTATGCGTATTCTGTTCTTCTTCTTCCCCTTTCCTTTTTATTTTAAAGATTAGGCTAACTTCGAGCCTAATCCAAATCTCACTGAAAAGCATGCATACGAACAAAGATTGGAATAGTGAAAATGATGTTTGGGAATTTGGGAATAATTTGTAATTGGGAAATTGAAACAACTTGTAAGATGAATTTTTGGGCGTAATTCACGAATTGGGGATTGTGGAATAACATATAACATAACCTAAGATTGGGAAATCAGGGGAAATTGGCACATATATTAACCTAGAACATAAAAGAAAATATGTGCGATTAAAATTGAGAACGATTAGATATGCTTGGGTACGTTGAATCAAGAATTTATGTATGAACTATATGTACATAAGAAAAGTTAGAATTGAAGATTTAGACATATGGGATTATAAGTTGAATTGGGGTTTATGCAATTAGAATGACGGTTGACATGAACTAATTGTTCTAAGCAATAAAAATGAGGGTTGACATGAATTATTGATAACTTTAAAGAACAATTAATTTGGGTATAATTAAGTATAACATATATACATGAAAAGTTGGGCATAACATATAATAAGGATTATTGGCATAGCCATGTACGAGATTATGTAATCATGGTAGAATTTATGTATCCAAATCAAATTGGAACCATAAACATGAAATTGGGTTTAGAAGCGTGAACATGAATTATTGGATTGGGATAAGTAAGCATATAAAACCTAGATTGAAATTGTATAGGTCAGTTAAAAGATGAACATGCCTAACCCGAGGTTAGATTGAGTTGCGGTGTAAGTCTGCCCGGAACCGCCCGACACATCCAACAACCGCAACAATAGGTCTAATGTGAGAGGTTAGCGCATTAAGCCCAAAAGCCAAGGTTAGAACGAGTTTGCGGTAGAAGTCTGCCCAGAATCGCCAGGCATATCCAGCAACCGCAAGCAATATGTCTAATGTGAGAGGTTGAATGCATTAATAAAAATATTAATGCTATGAAACAAACATGTTAAGCGTGCTAAGGTTAAGTAAACGGAGGCGTATGGACAAACTTAACCTATGTAATATTGGGGAACGGTAGCAAACCTTAGTTAAGAAAACTATGTAATTAACGTTGGATTATGGCAACATCAACAGATACGAGTATAACTGAATGGGAAGATAAAAGGTAAGCTTGTTACAAGACACGTAGGAATTATAACATAGGTTATAATGATCGATACAAAGATGAAATAACTTATGAGAGAATGCAAGCCGTACTTAATTGAAGATTAAGTAATCCGTGGGAACGGGAATAAAGCCACGAATAGGGAAAACATAAGTTATACGAGTAAGGGGAAAACTTATTAGTAAACCTTAGTTAAGATGACTGAGTTAATGAGTAAACGATAAAGAGACTTTGTTAGTAAACCTTAGTTAAAAGAACTAAGTAAACAATCATGGAAAGTCATGTTAGTAAACCTTAGTTAAGAGGACTAAGTAAACAGTTACAGAAAGTCTTGTTTGAGCTTGTTAGTAAACCTTAGTTAAGAGAACTAAGTAAGTAATCATGGAAAGTCATGTTGGTAAACCTTAGTTAAAAGGACTAAGTAAACAGTTACAAAAAGTCATGTTTGAGCTTGTTAGTAAAACTTAGTTAAGAGAACTAAGTAAAAAATTAAAAGATCACGGCCACATAAGAAATAGTGAAAGACTTATGAAATAGAAACTTGGTAATTTAAAAACTAATATGGATGAGATAACCAAGTTAAAAAGAATACCTAATGAGATAGAGCAAGCACATAATTCGAAGATTAGACTTAAGATCTAATAATACGAAATGGATAAGGCTCTTGGACCAATCCATATGATAGGAGATTAATAACCAAACACGGTAGATCATCACGATGTCGTATGGCGCAAGGAGGAGCAAACGTCCATCTGATCATGTAGAAGGCTCCAAGGGACTGGGTTACGAAGCATGCGGCTTCTGGGGACGTGAGGGTACTCTTGGCATCCCTCTGTGAGTAGCAGATGATACGGTAGTGCTCACAGAGGTTAGGTCTGCATGGGAAGGACCAATGAGTATGCCTTGATTGCAAAACAAGAGGCAATCAAAAGACTAAGATGGACCAGCGTGATTCGACGAGACCACTTAGTGCCCTGTGATAGCAGCTCGTCGTCTACCTACCATCTTCAGTTAGTACGTGAAGCGAAAAGGCGGAGAACTCCAAAAGACCATATACTTTGCTATCTAGTTATAGGTGAGGTTGGCCAATAGGATTGAAGGTCATAGGGGGCCGGGGTTACAGTTCTCATTCTTGGTATTCTTGGGTGCCATTCATTAGTTGAAGGAGGGGTCTAATGGGACCATAACCACTATAAAAGCAGACCTTAGCATCTGCATCGGCAGATATCTGAAAGCTCCCAACCGAGTTTCGTGTTTCTTGATTAGCCCTGCCACGGGACTCGAGCGCACATATAGAGAACATATGCAAATAGACATCAAGTACGATTGACGATACGTACGTGGGGAAAGTCTAGGTACACTCATGTCACTCTGGGTGGTGTACCATAGACTAAAGGGCATTATTTGATGACAGAATCTAGTAGGATCTAGAATGGCAGTCCAAACGCTTACGTAACACAGTGATGATAGTTTTATGCAAAAGTAGCATTGATATACGTACAACACGCAACATTGGATAAGGCACTGCGTAATTATGGGGAGACCATGCGAGTAGAGTATACCTCAATTAGGGGGTAGCTACATATACACTATATTAGAATAATCTACTAGAGAGTAGATGGGTGTGACTTGTGTGTAAGCCTTGAGTGCTAATAACACAAATAACCTAATAAATAAGAAAATACAATTGAACGGTATATGTAGGATTATCCAAGAAGTGCAGTTTAAATTCATTCACACAGAACTTATGTTCTGACCCCGTCCTCATAACATTCGCAGGTTAGGTTCATGACAGAGATTGTATAGTTTTGGTATTGGTTTAGCAGTATTATTATTAAGGTAAAGCTATGTTTCAACTACATTATATTTTATTCCTTACGCTGTGAGATGTTTTACGAACTCTGACATGTTTTATGTCTCTGTCTTTTCTGCCGGATACCAGAGAAAACCAACTCGGGTTTCGATGAATTGGGTTTTTTGAAAAAAAAATCAGTTCGTCAAATCCGGGTTGTCACATCTGGTATCAGAGCTTCGGTTTAGTGTTCCTAGGGAGATAATGAGTGAGCGTATTTATATTTTCAAAACTATAAATATAATATATATATAAACCTATATCCATAAGGAGCCCACTAGAGAAAAAATATATGGAAAGAGTTGGGGTATCTAATTTGTACACTAAAGAAATAAACATAGAAATTTTGAGGCCCTTAGATGGTTTGGTTGGAAAGTGTACAATATGATTTGGTATTTGAGAAAGATGTATCCCATATAATAGAGAGACTGAAATGTTAGTATTTCAGAGTAGTGGGTTTAGAAGTGAAGCCTTATAAATAGGTTCAAAAGTGGAAAATGGATTAGGAATATATATATATATATATATATATATATAGTTAAGAGAACTGAATTTGTGATAGTGGCTAGGAAAGCCTAGTTGAGTTGAAAGACCCACTTTGAGTCTAACCCAATAATTAACTTTTAAGAACTTGAATTTGTAAAAGTTTTTGCAAAAGAGTTTGTGGTGTTTTCAAGTTTTAATCTTAAAAGTATTTTTGATGTTTGAGAACAATATTTAAAGAAAATATTTAGTGCATGTTGGGTTTTAAAGTAAAGTGGGGTATATTTTGCAAAACAATGATTTCTTCTATTAAAAGTATTCACTCATGAAAAGGTACATATTATAGAGCATATGTATAGCTCGCTAATTTTCATATTTTAATATACGAAAGGATTAGGTGGTAAAGCATACAAAGTGTTGCATTTTGTAAAAGATGTTTTGAAATCTCTATTCTATTAACAATAAATTATGGTTACTGTTTTAAAAAGAATGGAGTAAGTAAAGATTAGGGCCTAGAAAGAATGAGAGAGAGTTAAGGCTATGAAATAAATCATAAGAACCATCTGGAGATTGGTTGAGTAATTCTCTAAGTGTCAATCTGATGTAGATTTCGGTCTTCGGGGTTGATACTTAGGGAGTTATTCTCTTACCAATTTACGGTCAGGGATTAGCTAATTATGAACCAATGGAATTTCCTGTAGAATGTATAAGCATTATGAGTCTAGGATTGTTTCTTAAGAGAAGCATAGGCTAGTAATGTACAATAAGGACTAGTAGTGACTACTAGGTAGAGAAGGGCAAGTAAGCATGTAGATCCTGTTGTGTGGACTCGTAATTGTCTGTGATGACAAAGTCCTAAGATTCTTGACCCTTAGTATTAGCTATGTAGGATGTTGTTTGAGTTGAAACGGAAAAGCTTATTTGAAAAATAAACTTCAGTAATTGGATTAAGTCAAATAAGCTAAGAAAGAGGATAACCTAACTAACAAGGAAACAACTAATTCAGCAAAGTAACAAATGTGCCGGGAAAAAAATGAAAATCTTAAGAAAAAGATGAATAAAAAATAAAATTATTCCTAGAAAAGTTGAAAAAAAAAAAGTTTTCTTATGTGGTTGTGCTTGGATAGGAAAGTAGGAAGTTTTTATAGAATAGTTATATAAAAATCCAAGTGCAATTATGTAATGAACTGGGATTTTCGACTCCGAAAATCAACATCAAACTACCGTGTTGACCATTCAGACATCGAATATTCCAGATCATTAATAGAAAGAAGTTAGAGGGTGAGAATAGATAAGATAGAAATATTAGAATAGAAGAAGAAGAAACACCACAACACAGAGTCTCACATCGCAGCGGAACAAAATATAATACAGAAATAAATCTTTATTGAGAGCTTTTAAAATACTTACAATATCAGAGTACACATCTGGACAGTGATAATAATCTGTCCTCATACAACACACAGCGGAATACTAGTAATATCATACGTCTGGACTCTTCCAGCTTGTCTCTTCATAGTAGTCGATAACCTGAACCTGTACAACCCGGCCTAACCCGAGCATTTACAAAACATCGGGTCAGTCTGGTGAACCAGAGTGGGATAAACTCGCACAGTAATAAGGGTGAATCATCCAATCATGATTTTAAAGTTCAAAATCTTTTCAAAAGAAAAGAGTAATCGTAAGACCAAATCCACACATAAACATGGACGGTTTTTACCTTACGATAACCCAAAACATTTTTGAAATCAATATCTTGTCTGATATTATCATAATGTCTAAATACAAGTAAATATCAATCTAGAGGAACGCTTGCATCTCACGCTCCACATATATAGTATACAATCGAAAACCGCGGGCGCTTATTGGATATTGGATTTCCAACTTGACAAGGTATGGGACCACCTTCCGCACGTGTATCTCTAGAGGCGAATACACAAGGTTCAACAAGAACGTCTTGCAACCCGGCCCTCACATGACCGACCACTCATTTCCCTTGAGTGTATCGAATGTATATCACCGACGGTTGGGATCAGCAACCGCCTCCCGATAAGGGACAGCATCGAAACATAGATTTAGAAACAAATAGGATTTCCTCTAGATAGGTGATCATACACCCTAATGGGAGCGACCCACATAGCCATGCTGCCTGCCCGATTTTTGTCATTTCCCGGTTGATGAGGCTTGAGGCCAGAATTAACTCTTGACATCTGGTCGCCATTAACTTTGAATGCCACATCGTCAGATCCGTCAGATATCACTAATTGACGTCCACAAAAATACTCTAGCTGAAAGCTAGAGAATGGCAATTCCCTGCCAACAACCATAGCACGTTTGAAGAAATCAACGTACGTGATCCTTTGGAAATACTCTGTCAGACATTCGTCCATATACGTCATCCAGGAACAGGATGAACCGGAGGCACTCTCCTATCGCATCCGTATAGGAATCACCCCATGTATCAGTAGCGAGAAGTCCTTGCAACCCGTGGATTCCAACCACGACAGAATCACAGCTTATCTCTGCTTGCCAGGCAGAGAAAATTAGTCGTTCTTCCGTTTATGAAAACCCACGGTCTTCAATGCTCCATCTCGAACCTCTTCTGAGATCTTCACGTATTTGTTGGTCGGAATGGTTTTCGAATATAAATTCGATCCCGGTCTTTCCATACCAACACTCGTATTGGTCAGATTTGATAGTCGGTGTTTTAACTATCAAAATATACAGTGTTTCAACCATGACACTCCAATGAGTTCACTGGTTCAATATTCATCATCATTTGGCCTTTGACAATCTAATTTCCTTTTTGTTAAATTGAAACTTCCAACTCTTTTAAATATTCAAAAATATGATATTTGAATAACTCTAATTGATTAACTAACATTCGTCTTAACTCCACTCGCTTGACTCTAGATCGCAGCGATCACAATGGTTACGCCTGATTCCCTCAGGAAACATCCGACCGCCGTAGGCTATCTACAGCCCTGCGAATTACGCTAGCAGTCGTACGAAATGGCAACTTAGCCGAATAATTATGTTTGGCTAATTCTATCTCGAATAACTATATTCGATTACCCACTTTGAAGTCTCATTTAAAATTCTCCTTTTTACTAGATCTCGTTTTCAAATAACGTTAATGTAAAATTAACGTCTTAACACTTTGAAACTTATTTATATGTTTTGGTTTATCTTAAACCCTTTTATCGAAATCTCCTTCGACTTAATTCAAATGATTAAGTAATATTTAATTCAAGCTCTCATTCTCGCTTAAAATTCCTTTTATAACTTCGTTATAAAACTTAGGTTTAAAATAAAACCTATTCATGAACTCCTCATTTCGCTTGATCAAATAATTACCCAAGCTAAACCATTCGGCTTATTTCTTATTTCCGTACTTATCAATCTGATTAACTTTCTAAAATCACTTAATAATAAATCAAAGTCTTAAATAATTAAACTATTCGTTTATTTCTCTTTATATAACTTTTATTCAAAATAGTATATTCCAAAATTCTATTTCTAGTTATAAAATAAATTTTATAACTGCATCTCTATCGATTCACCTGACAGTGAATCAATATCTGTAACCCGATTGATTTTTAAAGGCCATACTCTGCCAAACACTTAACCAATATCGCCCATTGGTTTAAACCAAACAGACGTTGAATATCCAGTCAATAATCAACCATCAAATCAATCACACAAACAGATCAGTTCATATATGATCATATGAAAATAAATAATACATTTGAGGAATCCGGTTGGGTCCCTCCAACCTGTTCTTCTCTGTATTTAAATGGTTATCTCAAATCAGACGGTTCAGTTTTGTTTAAAATTAAATAACGACCATTTATCATCAACCATAAGCAATTCAAACAATTCAATCATTTAAAACATGTTTATAAATAAACATGACCAACCAAGGTGAGTTACCTTTATTGGAATCAATCGTTAAAAATAACGATTTGATATTTCACTGAAATTAAACACAGTTTAATTTCATCTGTTAAATCAACAGATAAATAACTAGCAAAACAGTCAACCATTGGCAAGCAGAGCACACAAAATAAACATACCCAATTTATATAAAATATAAAAAGGGTAAACTGAGTGAGTTTAACTCACCTTGAGTTATTTCGGTTCGGTTACAGCTAAATTAAACAGTCGTTTAATTTAACTGTATATTTCAGTTGATTCCAGCCCTGTCCAGACTGGCTCCAGAATATAGATCTCAGCAATACAGTTCCAATGAAACTTGTTTGGTTCATTTCCCTCAGCAGCCGGTCTTATCCTTTAATTCTTGTTCATGTCGTCTTGTTCTCGGCTCAGACCAACTTATCCAAGCTCGATAAATTCCTGTTTTAAAATTTATCTCATCATACTTAACCTCTTAATTATTAACTAAATTTTAGTTAATGGTTAATTACTTTACTCAGATAAGAAATTCGATTCCATACTTCTCCCATGTCCGAATTTCTTCTTATTTCAACGTTGCTCAGAACTAGCACGGCATCCTTCCTGTATCAAAGTCCCCAGTTACTGCTTTAGTAAATATAATGCCCCTATCTAATTATAATGATTAATCCGCAATTATAATGAGAAATTACGTAATTCACTTTATAGGATACCAAAAGGATCGGCCCCTTCCTTTTTCTGTTATTACTTTCTTCTCCAGGGGTTCTCGAACCCAACTTCGATCATGAGGGATTCAAAACGCTACCACCATGCTGCGCTTGAACCAGATCGAATTGTGCTACCTCGAAGTACAAGTCAACGCCCACCTTCTCCCTGAGTTGCACACATCTCGGTGCCACCTAGCACCTTCTACAGCCACCGAAACTCGATGCCTTCACAGCCAGATTCCGTTCGCCACCCGCCGCAAAAGTTCATCTCTACCGTTGAAGATGTAAAGCTCACAGAGTTCTAGAGTTTTGATCTTAAACCATCACTAGAAAATGATCGGATAGGAAGAAAATTTAGGAGAAAGAAATCAATGGTTGCTGCCGTTCATTTCATACAGGCGGCGCAAATTAAGTTGGACCACTCCCTTTCGTTTGTCTTCCTTCCGCCTTTTCCTGTTCTGTTCTTTTTTTTTTCTTCGTTGAAAGCGAATCAGTTTGCTTTTCTGAAAACAAACGCCAAAAAACTGAAGGAATAAAAGTGGCTTTTATAGGAGAGGACTTCGTGGGTGGCAAGGCAATTTAGAGTAGGTTTGCAGAAAGTTTATAGGTCAGCTGTTGGTCGCCAATGCCAAGAAAAACTTGGTCGGCACGAAAATGAAATTTGGAGACAATGAAAATACACCTGCTATTGAAAAGAAAGGGTATCGGGTTGTAAGGATGTAGGGTGGCTACCGTGCATTTCGCGCTTATTCAGTACGGAATATTTTTAGAATGGAGTTGTGTTCAGATAACTTTAGGTAGGAGCAAATGGTTAAAATATTATTAAATGATACTTCGTCGCGAAGTAACACACCAAAATCACCATAAAAGATTTTCGTTTTTCTGATTAAAAGGTCAATCTTAGTGTAAAAAGGTATTCCGGATCCAATGGGACAAGTTTCATCGAAATCCGAAATCGTATGAAAAAATTTCCTTTATAAAACTAGAAATGAACACGCGTTTAATTTTTCCACGATCACCAAATAAATCAAATCAACTTGAAACTTGTATATCTTATAATAACTTTTTGATACGAACCCAACGGCACTAATTTCGTCGCATTCTGAGACTGTTGCCCCGGTAGGCTATTTTTACCCCGAACCGCAATACCCCTTTTAACACCAAATTTTCCGGTCTCTAAAAATAACAAACTATATACTTATTCTGACTCTAATCGACGATACGAACTCAACGGAACTGGTTTCGTGGCCTACTTCGATCGTCTGCTCAAGTTACACACAAATACCCCTTTATTTATTTAAATACGCACTATAGAAATTGAACGGGCGTTTACGGCTACCGTGGTCACATACGATATCGGTTTTCCACGCAATTCACTACCGTACAATAATTTAGTGATACGGTTCTAATGAAACTAATTTTGTCGAAATCTGAGTCCGTTTGCAAAACGGCCATTTTAAAGGCCTATAATTTAATAACGATTTTCCATAGCGACTATTTCAAAATTTGATTTGGCCATAACTATCAAATTACAACACGAAATCTGGATTTTCTCTTTCATATGAAAATTATCGTCAATACGGTCCTAACGTGTCCTGTTTCACAGAAATCCGACTTAAATCGAATTCTGTATTCTCAGTTGAAGTTCAAAACCAAATATTACGAACTGCACGCCATTTCCAAGCTCGAATTATATTATATATAAATTATAACGTTCAACTTCGTTTTATTATCGAATTAAATATTAAATTCCATCAATATTCCAAATATAATATTTAAAACTAATTTAAATATTCATATTCACATGGTCGAAAAACACGGGTCGTTACATTCTTCCCCCCTTAAAATAATTTCGTCCTCGAAATTGCTAAGGTAAGAAAGAATGTTATAAACTCATTAATTTCAAATCTAATTTTATTTAAAATCAAAATCAATTCAATACTGTAAATAAACATTTTTTTAAAAATATTGAAAATTTTCTAACACTTTTAATTTCCGAAAAATTTGGCCAGCACCTCCTCTGTACGGCTCAATTGGTACAACCACAACTCGCCCTTTCTAGGCCTTCTCCAATCCAAAAGAAAATGAAACAGCCAAGCGGCTTGCCAAATAGGCTCATAAATCATCAAACCCATATAAAAATAAACGTGTACCTTTCTGTCGGCATATCATTATACCCTTTCCATCTGCTGCCCTGTCGGCATATACAGATGCATTCCCAAACAAAATTCCCATTTCATCCTTCGAACTAAATTCTTCACGTGTCCAAGCCAAATTCCATTCTTGACTCAATTTCCATCCATTTTCGATTTCAACTCTTAACTTCCCAATCCAATACCATTTCAGATTCCTGTCTCGCAATTCAAAATCTGGTTCTGCTCGATATATCATATCCCGATTCAATTTCCAATTAATTGGTTTCAATTCATTTCATATTTGCTTTCACAAATTCGATTTAATCTTGTTCTTGTTCAAATACTTTCCTTGGGAGTTTTTAAACAGTTCAGTTCTTTCAAAAATCAAATATTTCTTTCCAGGATTCAAAACAACTTGTTTTTCCCAAAGCAGTTCAAAACAAGATTTTTGGTAGTAATCCGTCACTTAGAACTCGAAAATTAACACCGATAATGGCGCGCACATCATCGGAATCTACTTTCCAGCTATCGAAGTGATTTCAATACTATATCACTTTCAAAACCATTTCTAAACACTTCAATTTTGAAATCAGTTCAAAATATCCTTTGCAAGGCTTGTAAAACAATTTAAAAAACCTCCCAGGATTTCAAAATTCTCATATATTAAGTCCAATTCCATTTTCAATCACTTGTCCAAATTTCCAAAGTTTTAATTTCAATTCTGATTTAAATTCAGATTTAACTCCTCTGATTTTCATATATTTCACTTATATGTATTCTGATTGGTTATATATAACCATTTCACATTTTATAATTTTATTGGATTATAATCACAACCAACACATCCAATATATTATAATTACAATATATATATTTCCTCTATATCAAAATATATTTTGGGTAAAATTATTTCATTTACCCTCTTTCAAAAACATACTGTGTCGAATTATTCTGTTCAAGAGTTTAGAAACACTTATCGACACAGTTTGCATTACTGTATCGACCAGAATTCATAAACTACTCGACAAACCAAGCAACACAATATAAACAGTTTTTATAAAAATTTACAAATACGCGCTCATATATATACACTCAAACTCAATCTAGGGTATTACTAACCCCATCTCTACTGAGTCACGCCACAGAGCCAAGGTAATTACTTAACCTTCAGCTCTGATACCACTGTAATGAACTGGGATTTTCGACTCCGAAAATCAACATCAAACTACCGTGCTGACCATTCAGACATCGAATATTCCAGATCATTAATAGAAAGAAGTTAGAGGGTGAGAATAGATAAGATAGAAATATTAGAATAGAAGAAGAAGAAACACCACAACACAGAGTCTCACATCGCAGCGGAACAAAATATAATACAGAAATAAATCTTTATTGAGAGCTTTTAAAATACTTACAATATCAGAGTACACATCTGGACAGTGATAATAATCTGTCCTCATACAACACACAGCGGAATACTAGTAATATCGTACGTCTGGACTCTTCCAGCTCGTCTCTTCATAGCAGTCGATAACCTGAACCTGTACAACCCGGCCTAACCCGAGCATTTACAAAACACCTGGTCAGTCTGGTGAACCAGAGTGGGATAAACTCGCACAGTAATAAGGGTGAATCATCCAATCATGATTTTAAAGTTCAAAATCTTTTCAAAAGAAAAGAGTAATCGTAAGACCAAATCCACACATAAACACGGACGGTTTTTACCTTACGATAACCCAAAACATTTTTGAAATCAATATCTTGTCTGATATTATCATAATGTCTGAATACAAGTAAATATCAATCTAGAGGAACGCTTGCATCTCACGCTCCACATATATAGTATACAATCGAAAACCGCGGGCGCTTATTGGATATTGGATTTCCAACTTGACAAGGTATGGGACCACCTTCCGCACGTTTATCTCTAGAGGTGAATACATAGGGTTCAACAAGAACGTCTTGCAACCCGGCCCTCACATGACCGACCACTCATTTCGCTTGAGTGTATCGAATGTATATCACCGACGGTTGGGATCAGCAACCGCCTCCCGACAAGGGACAGCATCGAAACATAGATTTAGAAACAAATAGGATTTCCTCTAGATAGGTGATCATACACCCTAATGGGAGCGACCCACATAGCCATGCTGCCTGCCCGATTTTTGTCATTTCCCGGTTGATGAGGCTTGAGGCCAGAATTAACTCTTGACATCTGGTCGCCATTCACTTTGAATGCCACATCGTCAGATCCGTCAGATATCACTAATTGACGTCCACAAAAATACTCTAGCTGAAAGCTAGAGAATTGCAATTCCCTGCCAACAACCATAGCACGTTTGAAGAAATCAACGTACGTGATCCTTTGGAAATACTCTGTCAGACATTCGTCCATATACGTCATCCAGGAACAGGATGAACCGAAGGCACTCTCCTATCGCATCCATATAGGAATCACCCCATGGATCAGTAGCGAGAAGTCCTTGCAACCCGTGGATTCCAACCACGACAGAATCACAGCTTATCTCTGCTTGCCAGGCAGAGAAAATTAGTCGTTCTTCCGTTTAAGAAAACCCACGGTCTTCAATGCTCCATCTCGAACCTCTTCTGAGATCTTCACGTATTTGTTGGTCGGAATGGTTTTCGAATATAAATTCGATCCCGGTCTTTCCATACCAACACTCGTATTGGTCAGATTTGATAGTCGGTGTTTTAACTATCAAAATATACAGTGTTTCAACCATGACACTCCAATGAGTTCACTGGTTCAATATTCAGCATCATTTGGCCTTTGACAATCTAATTTCCTTTTTGTTAAATTGAAACTTCCAACTCTTTTAAATATTCAAAAATATGATATTTGAATAACTCTAATTGATTAACTAACATTCGTCTTAACTCCACTCGCTTAACTCTAGATCGCAGCGATCACAATGGTTACGCCTGATTCCCTCAGGAAACATCCGACCGCCGTAGGCTATCTGCAGCCCTGCGAATTACGCTAGCAGTCGTACGAAATGGCAACTTAGCCGAATAATTATGTTTGGCTAATTCTATCTCGAATAACTATATTCGATTACCCACTTTGAAATCTCATTTAAAATTCTCCTTTTTACTAGATCTCGTTTCAAATAACGTTAATGTAAAATTAACGTCTTAACACTTTGAAACTTATTTATATGTTTTGGTTTATCTTAAACCCTTTTATCGAAATCTCCTTCGACTTAATTCAAATGATTAAGTAATATTTAATTCAAGCTCTCATTCTCGCTTAAAATTCCTTTTATAACTTCGTTATAAAACTTAGGTTTAAAATAAAACCTATTCATGAACTCCTCATTTCGCTTGATCAAATAATTACCCAAGCTAAACCATTCGGCTTATTTCTTATTTCCGTACTTATCAATCTGATTAACTTTCTAAAATCACTTAATAGTAAATCAAAGTCTTAAATAAGTAAACTATTCATTTATTTCTCTTTATATAACTTTTATTCAAAATAGTATATTCCAAAATTCTATTTCTAGTTATAAAATAAATTTTATAACTGCATCTCTATCGATTCACCTGACAGTGAATCAATATCTGTAACCCGATTGATTTTTAAAGGCCATACTCTGCCAAACACTTAACCAATATCGCCCATTGGTTTAAACCAAACAGATGTTGAATATCCAGTCAATAATCAACCATCAAATCAATCACACAAACAGATCAGTTCATATATGATCATATGAAAATAAATAATACATTTGAGGAATCCGGTTGGGTCCCTCCAACCTGTTCTTCTCTGTATTCAAATGGTTATCTCAAATCAGACGGTTCAGTTTTGTTTAAAATTAAATAACGACCATTTATCATCAACCATAAGCAATTCAAACAATTCAATCATTTAAAACATGTTTATAAATAAACATGACCAACCAAGGTGAGTTACCTTTATTGGAATCAATCGTTAAAAATAACGATTTGATATTTCACTGAAATTAAACACAGTTTAATTTCATCTGTTAAATCAACAGATAAATAACTAGCAAAACAGTCAACCATTGGCAAGCAGAGCACACAAAATAAACATACCCAATTTATATAAAATATAAAAAGGGTAAACTGAGTGAGTTTAACTCACCTTGAGTTATTTCGGTTCGGTTACAGCTAAATTAAACAGTCGTTTAATTTAACTGTATATTTCAGTTGATTCCAGCTCTGTCCAGACTGGCTCCAGAATATAGATCTCAGCAATACAGTTCCAATGAAGCTTGTTTGGTTCAATTCCCTCAGCAGCCGGTCTTATCCTTAAATTCTTGTTCATGTCGTCTTGTTCTCGGCTCAGACCAACTTATCCAAGCTCGATAAATTCCTGTTTTAAAATTTATCTCATCATACTTAACCTCTTAATTATTAACTCAATTTTAGTTAACGGTTAATTACTTTACTCAGATAAGAAATTCGATTCCATACTTCTCCCATGTCCGACTTTCTTCTTATTTCAACGTTGCTCAGAACTAGCACGGCATCCTTCCTGTATCAAAGTCCCCAGTTACTGCTTTAGTAAATATAATGCCCCTCTCTAATTATAATGATTAATCCGCAATTATAATGAGAAATTACGTAATTCACTTTATAGGATACCAAAAGGATCGGCCCCTTCCTTTTTCTGTTATTACGTTCTGCTCCAGGGGTTCTCGAACCCAACTTCGATCATGAGGGATTCAAAACGCTACCACCATGCTGCGCTTGAACCAGATCGAATTGTGCTACCTCGAAGTACAAGTCAATGCCCACCTTCTCCCTGAGTTGCACACATCTCGGTGCCACCTAGCACCTGCTACAGCCACCGAAACTCGACGCCTTCACAGCCAGATTCCGTTCGCCACCCGCCGCAAAAACTCATCTCTACCGTTGAAGATGTAAAGCTCACAGAGTTCTAGAGTTTTGATCTTAAACCATCACTAGAAAATGATCGGATAGGAAGAAAATTTAGGAGAAAGAAATCAATGGTTGCTGCCGTTCATTTCATACAGGCGGCGCAAATTAAGTTGGACCACTCCCTTTCGTTTGTCTTCCTTCCGCCTTTTCCTGTTCTGTTCTTTTTTTTTTCCGTTGAAAGCGAATCGGTTTGCTTTTCTGAAAACAAACGCCAAAATACTGAAGGAATAAAAGTGGCTTTTATAGGAGAGGACTTCGTGGGTGGCAAGGCAATTTAGAGTAGGTTTGCAGAAAGTTTATAGGTCAGCTGTTGGTCGCCAATGCCAAGAAAAACTTGGTCGGCCCGAAAATGAAATTTGGAGACAATGGAAA